>CM034156.1:468258369-468879395 GCA_019776745.2 Taxus chinensis | reverse complement strand
CATGATGGAGAAACTTATTGAGGTAATGTTTGATCCTAATATTTGCTAGACTCGCTCATTAAAGATTATTTATACATGATAATAGTTAATATTTTAATAATTCCTGTGGAATGGAAAGATTTAAGGTGAGTTTGTTAATTTTTTATAGTTAGAATACTAGATCTCTACATGATTGATTATTAAAAGAAAAAATTAATAATGCTTGCAGAATATAGTTTCATTTATTCTTGTGTAAATCAATACCAATGAAATACCTTTCAATATTTAAAATCACAGTATCTATATTTTGGTCTTCCATGATCTGGTTGATGCTCAAATTTTGTGATTTTCATTTTCATGATACTTGATATGAAAATGATCTCTTGTTATGATAAATAACATATATCTATTCCCAATTACCACTTTCTAAGGTCTCTTATTTAGCTTTCTTATCCTTTTGTATTGACATGTTGAAAAAATCTAAGAGTACGTTGCACAAATTCCAAACCTCAGTTTATAAGTGCAAAACTACATTTTTCATGATTTATGTCCATAACCAGGGTCATCTAGTTTAGTGAGGAATTTGTATTTGGTTTAGGATCACCTATGGAGTCCTAGAATGACAAGTATTATATATTTTATTTCAAATTGTTATATTTTTTAGGTCTTATAGTTAATATGAGATGAAGTTTCTTGAATAAATAAGCAATAGATCCATATATAATCAAACACACACTACCTCATTTGCTAAGCTAGACATCATATGGAAATGAACTAATATACTCAATTATTATAGTTGTAAAAGGAAATTAAGACTTCCTAAATATCATAATAACTCATCTATAACCATTAGGGAGGCACCCACATAAGTTCTTAAGCTTCTTACCAAGTTAAGAAAGCATTCTCTCACATTTTAAAGAACTCAAAAATCCCTCTTTCAAATATTTTAGTAAGAGCCTAAGTCAAAGAAAGAACTATCAAATAAATTTCCAAATATGTTTAATCTATTTGGATATCACATGTTAGCTAGAGAATAATGTGCCATTTGAGGCCTCTTCAGAGTAGTGTCAATGTCATCGATGTATGAGGGTGCCCACAACTTAATAATACTTTTTAGGACTCTTCATACATGGCTATGTTTTGAGATGATGATTAGTATGTTTAGAGAGATTCACTATATGGTTGAAAAATATGGTTTTATAGGAAAATACAATTCTAGGAAGGAAACCACCTCAAAAATCTGTAGAGGAAGAAAAATAACAGGTCCAAGACTATATGGAAGATTCAATATTTTACAGTATCTTCCTCCCCAGAGATAATTAGTAGTTACATTATTAGTTCCAAAACACCTCCATGTTTATATATCTTTATTCCATCATTACACGTTCCTATAACTTCACATAATATTTTGTAAGAAGAAGTGTACTCATCCTCTTGTCTTTTCAAGTTAATATCTTATATTTCATTCTTTATAAAACTATTTTAATATTATAAAATTATTATTGGAAGTTAATTAGTCAAAATAATCACTTGTATCTAACATATATCGATCTAGTGTACATCAGACCTCACTAAATCAAATTTAAATGAACATTAGTTTTATTCTAAAATAAGTGTAAATAGTTATTTCATTGGCCATATCAAATCTATAGTGTGCATATTACAAAAATGGAAACATCAAGAAGGTGGAAAGATTCTATAGATCATATGGCTGAGAACATGGACCTAGATTAGACCAAGGGTAAGAAGGGTGTATATTTTTCGTGGAAAGAGACAAAGGGGCTCTACTTGGTAACCCATATTTCACATGAGCTCTCAAGGTGTTGGCGGAATAACCTGTGGCTTGTCCAGAGACTCATCTTCTTTCTTATGTGGATTGTAACAAAATATCTCTTTAAATACAATATTCATTTGATGAAAGGGATGAATCCAAAATGGAGCATACTATTATTCTGAATATTCTTGAAGGACATCCTAACATTGATGATTTTCAAAAATGTAATAACAAGAAATGGAAACCAAGAAGAGCCATGTATATAGTTTCTTATAATAAATATTTTTTGTGGTTAATCTTTCTTTCAAAGAAAATGCCAACAATATTCTTACTGGGGGTCATTGTTCATGGGGTGGGATCTTGTGATGGTTCAAAGTTAGAAGTATGGATTTAATCCCCTGTACTCCTAGGTGAGTGAGTGTCTAGTTTGTGATTTCTTACCAGGTCTTTGTTTAGAATAATGGGAATAGGTAATAATTAAAGGAATATTTAAAGTGGTTGTAGAGATGATTGTGGTTAATCTTACTACTTATCCAAAACAAGGTTATTACATGCCATTGTTCTAATGGATATAGAACATCCAAGATGTATTACTCTAACTTCCAAATGGGGTGAAAACCAAGAGAACATTGACTATGAGACAAGTCCTTTATGGTGTTTTTCTTGTTTCAATGTGGTCCAGAGTTCAAAATCATGCCCCAAACCAAAATAGAATAAATCAACAAAGGTGTACCAGGCCAAGGAAAGACTCAATAAGAGAATCGAAACAAGAAATTACTAAATGGAATCAAGAGAATTGTCTAATTCCACCCCTAATATTATCCCCTTTCCGGTTAAAGGGGATAAGCTGAATGATCAAGTTTGTATGGAAAACATGGATCTTACCCCCTTCTATTGAGGGGGAGAAAAAAAAAATATATGTAGGGGAAATTTTAGTTGATGAACTATCAACTTATCCAACATAGGTGGAAGTGGCAGAAACCCAAGAGAAAGTGGGAGATTTGATTGATATTTTTTAGATAATTCCAGCCAACTCATTTTTTTAATACAACTTTGGCAACCTAAGATTTTTTTGTTAGAAACCAGAATCTAATCTTGATAAAATCATTGAAGAAACCCATCCCAAAGGTGGATTAAAGAGCAATTAAATCCAACATGGGATGTCCCACCTTGAGGGATGAGAGGGAAAAAGCCTCAAAGAAGTAAGTTTCTTAAGGAAGCCAAATATCCTTAGCCGTAAGTTTATACAAATCCAAATCTTCTAACTGATCATTATATCGTAGAATATTGGAAGGTTAAATAACCCTTGTAAGCATAGGATATTGAAGAGATCTAAAAAAAAATATGGATATTCTCATGATTCAAGAGACTAAGATGGGTTTTGAGAAGATTAAGGAAATTTGTAAAGTATTTTAAAAAGAATATGTTTCTAGTGGTGTCAATTCTTTTGGAGCCTCTAGGAGACTAGACTTTTAATGGAACAATGTCATAATGGAAAGTGAGGTTGTTATCCATAGCAAACATCAAAATGTTATTTTCTTTCACTGATTTGATCTACAAAATAAAATTGATATTGTCAAATTTTTATGCCCCCAACTATGGGAATGTAAGGAAAGAGATTTGGAAGGAAATGAAAACTTTTAGAAAAAGTTTCAGGGATCTGGATTAGTTAATAGGATGGGATTTGAATACAACTCTTCTACCCTTTGAAAAAAGTCATTATCACTTGCTTCTCTGACAACTTGGATGATCTTTCTAAATTTATTCATTGTAATGGTCTTTTTAATTTGGATTTTAGAGGACCAAAGTTTACATGGTCTAAAACATAATAGATAAATACATTATTCAAATTAAATTAGGCAGATTTCTTGTCAATTTCCAATGGGTCTAATCCCAATTGTATTCCATGTCCTCTCTTGCTCACACCAGATATTAGAATAATACTATTCTTCTCAAGTTTGATGATGCTCAAAAAATCAATGGAGTACCCTTTAGATTTGATAAGATGTGGACTTTACACCATTATTTATTTAATAAAATAGAGGGATGGTGGAATATTTTGACTAGAGTTAATAATATGTATCAAGTTACTGCCAAATTAAATAATATTAAAATATGGAATAAAGAGGTTTTTTGGGATATCTTTTTACAAAAAAGTAAAGTGGATGAAGACTTGAGATTTGTTATCCAAAATGAGCCCCTGCTTATTTTGGCTAACTTGCCTTCATTTTTTCCTTCCTTGTGCTTCAATATCAATTTTCACACACTTCAAGCAGTCAAGGGTTTTTGGAAATGGATCCATTAGATAATATTATTTATCACCTTTCCAGAAAGGTAAATTTTTCCTCCTAACTCCTTATAATGTTCAAGTTATGGCTCGGTGGAGTTTTTTGGGAAAATCTTCCCTAGGTAGTCCCGTGGCTAATGAGAAGGTGCCACGTAACAGTGGAGGTCGGGCCGGCGGAGGTAAGTTGGAGAATTTTCCAAGAAGTTGGTGGAGGTGCAACGGAGTAAACTGGCCTGCAGGCCCGCAAAGGAGAAGGAGACGGGTTCGCAGAGGTGAGGGGAGATTTGGGATTTTTTTTCGCTTTTGTCTAAAATGCCCAAAGGAAAAGTTTTGTCCCAAGGCTTGCATATTTTTTATAAGCTGACACGTGTCCAACGGTGGAGGAATTTTTTGTTTTTTTCCAAAACCAAAAAGGGGCTCAAAGAGAAAAAATGAGGTTCATCCACGCCGACTAATGAGGGAGTGCCATGTGTCCAGTCAGTGGCGGAAGGGAGGAAGCGCGGAGGTAAAATGGGAAATTTTCCCAATGAAAATTTCCAAAGGAAAAAGATAGGTTTTCGGCCCGAAATCCCATTAGCAAACAAGAATGTGACATGTTTCCTAAGGCATTGGAGGGGCGGAGTTTTTTTGAAATTTTTTCTAAAACGGAAAATTTTAAAGTTTGACCCCACTGACCAAATTTTGACCCTATTTTTTCCCATTTTTGCACTAAATCTTCAGACGGGCATATCTTTTGACCCAGAGTTCAGTTTTTTGCGTTCTTTATATCATTGGAAATCTAGTGAAACCCTCTACATAATGGAATTTTATATTTTGAATTTTGATAGATCTTTTCTAGAGAAAAATGAGAAAACATCTCTGGCACGCCAAAAATACCGAAATGACTTTCAACCACCAAATTTAATGAAGTATTCGTCGTTTTTGGATCTGCAGCAATGTACTTTGGCGTATGGGTTTTTCCATGAATCCCATCACTTTGCAGCTAAGATTGAAGGGATTTTATTGGTGGTTGAACTCATAAATCATTTTTCCCGCATTTTTTTCTTTCGCTTCTTTTGCTTTGCCATTAAAAGCCATATTTGGCTCATTTGCAAAAGGTTGGATGTTATTGTTTCTGAAAGCTCTTCTTTTCCCCTTAGCAGGTGGATTTGAAGTATTTTCAAACCTCCCATTGAGATTGTAACATGTTTTTGCCTCTTTTCTATTTCAATGTATTGTATCAAATTTTGGCATGATAATGTATATTTTGTGATCAATTTTCAATTCTCTCATGTAGTTATTATTGTCTTCTGATCCTTCATTGCATTCTAGTAATTTGTGCATGTTTTAGTGCCTCATCCTTCATGATCTATTTCTATATTTGCAAAGAAAGGAGTTCAAAACTCCTTTGGTGTATCACCTCTATGTTGTTGCTTAGTTTTGTTTCCATTTCCATGTTTCTCTCAACCCTATCTCTTTGGTAGTTTTAGAGTAGGAATTTTGAACCAGAACCTCTGCAAGAATTTCATGCATACACCTAAATAGAGGAGTAAGAACCAGCTTCAATCTGGAGAGTTTTCTCAATTTGCAAGGTCCCACACTTAGAAAAAACTCAATGATGTGCATTCACACCAAATGACATTTCCTTAGAAAAGAAGATCCATAACTCATTTTGGGGTGGTGTGAAGTTTCTCTAACAAGACTTTTTGAAGAGCTCATGCAGGAAGTGGTGTGGATTTTACAAGAAAAATAGCAGAAGAAGCCTCTTCTTTTATAATTTCAGAATATGCTCACTAAGGAAGAATTATACTGGAAACAAAAATTGAGGATAAATTGTCTGAAGGATGGTGATTGAAATACTAAATTATTCCATGTATCAGATATCATTAGATCTAAAATATACCAAACCCAAGAAATCATTAAATCAGATGGTAATGTGGCTACTGAAGAGAATGAATTTTCAGAAACTATCATCGCTTAAAAATCAGAGGCTATTGGCGATGGAATCATAGGCTAACAAATGAACATTAGAAAACACTCTAAATTTATTTTTGACAAAGTGATAAGTTTTTAAGAAAATAGGGATATTTTTGTGACTCCTAGAAAAGAGAAAATCAAACCTATAATGTTTCTTATGGAAGGAGATAAGTCCACAGGACCTTAGAGATTCCTAGCCATTTTCTTCCAACTATACTTGAATATTATGAAAAAAGTGTTTATGCAAGAAATTCATGAGTTCTTGAACTATGGTATGTTTCTTAAGCATGTTAACCATACCTTTATATCTCTAATTCCTAAAGTTTATTTTGTGAAATATCCCAAGGATTTCGAGCCTACTAGCCTATGTAACACTCTTTACAAGATATGTTCTAAAATATTATCCTTTAGATTAAAGGAGCTTCTCCATAAGGTACTCTCTCCCAACCAAGGAGATTTTTTCCCTGAAAGGTATATCTTAGACATTATTATAGCCATCCATGAAACTTTCCATTTAGTGGAAAAATTAAACTGAGAAGATATGATGGTGAAACATGATATCCACAAGGACTATAATAGAATATCATGGTACTTATTAAGTCTTATCTTGAAAAAGTTGGACTTTAATCCTAAGGTCATCTAAATGATTCAAGAATGCACATCTACCACTTACTTTTCAGTCCATATTAATGTTAAACCTCGAGGTATTTTCAAGACTCAAAGAGGCTTATGTTAGGGGCACCCCCTTTTTCCATTCCTCTACATTATTTTTGTTGATGCCCTCATCCGCATATGCTAAAAATATAAAATGGAGAGAAGATTGATGGATATCAAAGTGGTTAATGGGATGGAAAAAAGATTCCTACAAAAAAAACAATTATGATATTTTTTGTTGGGATAGTTTGATGTCAATGAAGATAAATACTTTTAAAAATGTATTAAAGACTATGAGGATGTATCTGGACAACTCATCAACTTCCACAAAGGTTCTTTCTTCTTTTTAAAATGTTATTCAACAATAGAAAAATATGTTGGCTTATATTTCGGGATGCAAAATTAAAACGATTCCTAATAGTTATTTAGTGATGCATCTGTGTGGGATAAAATTGGAATAAGATATATGGAATCTAATTATTTAAAGGTTCTATAAAAAATGACCTCGTGGATGGGTTCCCTTATTACCCAGGAAGGAAAAGCTTAATTTTTGTAGAGTTCATTAGAAGGGGTTTCCATTTAAATAATGTCTATTTTCATAATTCCTGAAAAGGGTAGGGTGGCTATGGAAAGAATACAAAAATATTATTATTATGTGGTACCAAAGAAAAAGTGAGTACCCCCCTTCTTTCATGAGAAGAGTTACCAAACCTAAGAATTATATAGGCGTAGAACTCAAGAATATGTGCGTCATGAATGAAGCTCTAGTAAAACATATAGTATGGAAATTGTACAAGCAACAAGGAATTTCGGTGGATATTATACAAGATAAATACATTCAATCTGTTGGTGTAATGAATGTTTTTTCTCTAAAGTTGAACTTATCAAAGGTTCCAAATATGGAAAAATATTTCCCAAGCCATCGATTTACAGCTTAACAGTCAGCTTTGGAATCTTTGGGATGTAAACAACATTCAATTCTCGGATAATCCTTGGTTGGGTAACGAACCTCTAGGTAAGTTAGAACCTTGGGTTTACCTTAATCAATATTATTTTTAGGAAAAGGGTGTGTTTGTGGGAGACTATTGGGTTTTTAACTAGCATGATCCTATCTGGGTTTCCATCCTTCAACTGCATGGTTATAATGGATCAGAAAGACCCTTTTCATTAATAATAAACTAAGAAATATCTTCATCCCTAATAGACTCGGTAGTGATGATTTGATATTGTGAATAACTATTTTGGGAAACTATGAAGTTAAATCGGGTTATGCATTATCTTTTAAATATATTGTGGAGGATAGAGACTGGGATTAACTATGGAATTAGCATATAATTTTTAAGATAAATTTGTTCTTTTAGGAATCTATTTAGAATAAAATATTTACTGTTGAAAACCTTATAAGAAGGGATATTATTGTGATCAATAGATTTACCTTGTGTAAGGAATAAGAAGAAATGATTCAACATATTTTTATGGAAATTAAGTACTCTCTCCCAATATTTGCTACTATATTGGATTTCTTCAATCTCCAATTCCCTCTACTAAGTGACCTTGACATCCTGGTGGAATAATGTTCTTCCCCCTTCAAATTATCCATGATCAAAATGTCTTAGAAATGTGCTTTTCCCCATGTTCTATGGGGAATTTGTAAAGAGATGAACACTGTAATCATTCATGATAAATTTTCCATCTCCTTGAAGGCCATTAAAAAAACTAGCCAAATTATGAAGGATAATATCATGATTCTCAAGTATAAATGGTAGGAATCTTATTCTATGGAGGAAAAAATTATTCTAAAATCCTTATAGATCATCCCTTCCAAAGAAGGAACCAATTCCAAAATGAATAAGGATAGAAGATGCACGGAGTAGAACCCTCCACTACATGACTAATTTAATTAATTTTTTGGCACGTCATCTAAATTAAGAGAGGGAAAAGTAGGTGGGCGTGATTTGATAAGAGATATAATTAGATAATTATGTAATCAGATAATTATGTAGAGGATATGGAGGCATAATGGGGTATAAATATTTCAAGGACTTCATAAGTCAAGAAATTTATTATTGAAAGTGACTCCCTCATGATAATTAAGGCCTTATAAGGGAAAATAAAAGTTGGATGGAGCATTAAGAATGTCATTAAGGAGGCCAGAAATATGATTGAATCATTTGATGAGGTGGTTATTGGTCACATCTTCAGGGAGGGTAACACATGTAAAGATATTTTGGCTAACCAGGGTGATGATATGGATGGATGATTAGAATGGGATGGGCACGTACCATGGATACAAGTATATTACCTCATAAATAATGATAAGAAATAGTAACATGGGGGTTTATTATTATAAGATATTGGGTTATTATTCCCATGACAGGGGATGAAATCATGATGAAACATTACAAATGGCAGAGGGCTAGTTTTCCCTTACTATTTTTAGGAAAGTGATCCATAACAGGTGTTTGAATATAATTACTGAGAATTGCTATAGAACCATGGGGGGAGAATGATTTATAATGAATCCCACTTCTTATCATACCATTAAACAAGATGCTATAGTTTGGAGGCTAATCAAAAGAGGCAGTTTCTCTAAATATATAAAATTGATGAAATGTGATGACCCTTCTCTTCCTATGGAATTTTTTCAATCTTGGGGCAAGGGTAAAGTTTTCATTAGGGCCATCAAAGTTTCTATGATCCAATAATAAATTTATGAGGCCACTGTTATGTCCATGGACGAGATCAAACTTTTTAAACATAGGAACTATAAAAATAACGAGATTTAAACTTTCTCTGGACCAAATCAAAAAATCCATTTGATTGCCAATGGCATAGTTAGAAAATTCCTCCCCGAGAGATGGGCGAATGTGTGAAAAGTGGTGATGAAATAAATTACTCTTGAAGGAAAATTAATTAAAATATTCACACACAACTTTTCTATGTCATATTTTAAAGAGAATAAAATTAACACACCATTACACCACGGTCTCATTCTACTTCTTATCTAGAATGATAAACCTATCTTACCTCCCCAACCAAATATTATTTATCAAATGATGAAAACTTGGCCAATAGATTGAAAAACCTAAAGAATAAGGGTCATATGGAGGGAAATATTGAAGTTGTGGCGGTGGAGTTTCTATTTAACCTAAGAACATGGGAATCTTATAAGGGTAAGAGAATCAGAGAAGATAATATCAATAATATCAATAGGGAATCTCTCTCTTCCAATATAGAGGTGTACATTGATAACTTTCTTAAGCTTACCAAGGACACAGTTTAAGAAATGAAATAATTCCATAGGAAAGTGACTCTCCGGGATAAGAGAAATATTGGGTTAAAAGATGAGCTTATCACTTAAGAAAAAATATTTTCTATCATCCAAGATTAGATGTCCGGAATCGAATCTCCCTAGAATGGTATGTGAATGATCCTCAATAGCTCAGAAGAAGAGGAGGATGAAATTTTTGGAAAATAAGGTGATCACTAGGTGATGGTTGAGACTATGGATGTTAATAACTTGGGGCCATGTTCTAGAACTAGGATTCAAAAGAAATTGAAATATTATTTGAATTTGGGCTGACTGTTTCTTTTGTCTGTTTTTCCCCGTGTCTTTATTGTTGTTGCACCTTTCTCTGGTTTGTTTAAAAAAAAATCTATTAAAGGTGGTTTGTACCTTGTCTTTCTCTGGGCTACTGTTTTTCCAAGTTTTTTTTTGCTAATTTTAGCATTGGATCCTTGGAGGACAGTTTTCCTTCTCTAGCTTATTTTGTTTTTATATATACAATGAGTTTTTAGGTCCCCTCAAAAATAACTTATTTACCTAATTAAAAAAAGGAAAAATCATAATTCCATTATTTCAATCTTTCGTTTCTTCACAATGGTGAAATTTGAAATGTAATGTTTTTTTTTTTTTAATTATGAATTTAATTTTTTTTTTACATAAAATAGATGAATTATTAATCATACATGATGAGAGGAACTCTTATATAGATAAAATTCCTACAAGGGAAATTTATCCTTGAAATAAAATATGTAAGAGTACTTATTACCAAGAGAGTGGGAATATTACTTAATTCTATCTAAGAAAGGATTCATTCATTTATTAATGCAAAAATCTATCAAAATACTTTTTTAGGAGCTCTAAAACACTTCCCTAGAAAAGAGTTATAGTTTTTTCCATATATAATATTTTTTTTTTCCATGCTTGTAATATAAATGATTTTTATTTTCAAATATGATTCAAGCTATCCATTATATATTAATTTCAATATATTAAACACGAATATACTAAGCTTGATAGATATATGTAAAACTATGTACATAACAAAACATACAGTCCACATTGCTAAGTGAATATATATACTTTTATATACAAGGATAAGTATATATAATCTTAAAAATTAGAGTTTCAAAGTTAATAAATTCTCTTGAAAAGACCCAAAAATCTATAGTAACACAATCAAGAATATTTATTGTAAGCAAATATTGTGTAAATAGTATATGTTTATAATAGATAACTTAGGAACTTATTTCCCATGTTTAAAATGTAATATTTTTTTGGAGATTAAAAATTAACTAGCTGTAAACTATAAATTTCACCATAAGCCGTATATTATTATTTTGTAACTAAAATTATTTAAATATTTTCAATATATAGTCATACGAAATAATATGAATATTTTTTTTTCATTTATCGATACTTTCAAATTGTTAAATATGTATAATACATAACAATAGAATACAACTAGTGTGTAAAGAAAATTTGAATATATTCATGAAAACAATTGATGAAAAATGCCTACACAAAGAGAATTATTAGAAGAAAATGAAAAATGTATAATGTTTGTGTATGTAGTATCAAAGAAAGAATGAGTGTCTTCTATAATATTTTTTTAACAACCTCATATTTATTGAGGTAAGTGAAGTGACCATTTATTCATAACAAGGAACCATATGAAGAAATTGATGTTATAGTTTGTTTAAAAAAACATTTTTAAAGACAATACAATGTCCTTTTGTAAAACTATTAAAAAATATATTACAATAACATTTTCTTACATATTTCGTAATTGATTTAATTTGTCTAAATGGAGAGCATACACTGCAATACTTAGTAGTATAACCTATCAAAACATCTAATACTCACAAATGTAAGAACTTGAATTTAGTCAACATACATAGATCAACTAACATTTATGTGAATGGACTATTTATTCCATGATTATGTGCAATGGGTATGGATATATTCATCCTTTCCTTGAATAAAAAGTCAACATAAACACACAAACACGCGTGCATGCAAAAACTTATATTGTTCTAATCCCATTGACGTGCTTGTGGTGAAGGATTTTGTCCTCTTAGAATCATCGGGCTTGTACTGCTGACCAATGTGATCACGAGACCTTTAATGAATATAATTCATAGGAAAAATTAGTTATGGAGTTGTCTTGAATAAATATGTGTATGTGTGTGCATGCATGTGTGTATATGTATACATATGTGTGAATTCATGTGCATGCATGCATGTGTATATGTGTGTATGTGTATATGTATATACATACATACATACATACATACATACACATACATACATACATACATACATACATACATACATACATACATACATACATACATACATACATACATACATACATACATATATATATATATATATATATATATATATATATGTATGTATGTATATATATATAGACACACACACACACATACATACACATATATACCCCTTCCTTAGATGTGACATTTTAGGACTTTCATTAAATATATCTTGAACCCAACCAACATAAGAGAATGAACCACAAGTAGTGTTGAACCAACTAATTAAAAACGTTATTTTGAAACACCTTTCTAGGCATTGCCCAAATGTTTATACATTACCTTTAAAAATAAAAATGTGGGTCTTTCTTTCCTCAACACAAGTAGTTTATATTTATGTGTAAGCTAGATATACACAATAAATATGTTAGATCCATGGGAGAGTGGGGAAAGCATCATGGTTCTATAAATTATGTTGATACATTAAGAGATATATCATCCTCATTCACCCAGTGATCCTTTAAGTATTTCAGTATCCCTTAATATGTCATATAATTTGGTACCTAAGTCTATTTATTTTTAGGTTGATACTACTGTAGGCACCACGTACCTACAAAAAGTTTGAAGGATGATATATCCATAACCTATCTTTCTTGTTGGATATCTAACAAGGCTTTATATTGTTTTTCAAAATATTACATGCATATGCCTAAAGTTTCATTTTTAACATGCACTCAACTTAAGGATTTTTCCCTTCATGCCTTCTAACATTTATGGAAAATATAAAGGTAAGGCCATTTATGAATTATATTTATGTGAAACCTCAAATTCCATTTGGATCTTAGGTGATAAATTTATTTCATCCTCCTTCATTTCATACACCTCCTCTAAGGCCATAATGTGATATTCATTAACATTTCCTACATAGTGGTATTATTTTCCTTTATTTTATCTATGTATAAATATTCACCCCTTTTTCTTCATGTTTATATGTTCTTGGCACTTTTAATTCCTTTTTTTGTGTTTTATTGGTGATGGATTCATTTATTTGGGACTTAGAGTGTTGGATTTTTTGTCATTGATATCAAAGGATTATTCTTATAGTCTAGAGCTCAAACATTGATCCTCCAAAGATAGAATTATAAATTATTTAGAGCTTGGTATGGTTAGTCCATAGATCAATCACAGGATCTTGACTATAACATTTCTTTTCCTCATCATAAAATGTAAATTTTCTGCAAATCACCTACGATATAGCTCATTGAGAGCTTGAAGAATGAATGGTATAGAGATAGGATTATATCTTGTGTAACGTCTAAGAAAAAATCATTATTAAAGACAAATCACCCATTCTAAGGTGTCAAACAAATTTTTTTTTATGATGTTGAAGGAAGAATTTTCTGAGGTGTTAAAATTGGTTTATGATATTAAATAAGAGAGGCATATTCTTCTTTATTTTGGCGTTATCATTTGAATTTTTTTAGATAACCTATATCTTATCATTACACCCAATGTTTCATAGATGATCATGATATAAAAGAGACTAAAACAAGAAATTTTAGTGTGTTGCTTTCTAGGAGAAAATAACAAACTACTGTGAGGAGATGGAATGAAAATATATATCTTGTAAGATAAATGGAAAATTGCTAAGGCATAGATGTGATGGATAAGATGAAATTTTTACAAGGAAGAAGGAAACAACAATGACAGAGATCAGAAGGTAATTGTATGTGAAATGTGACAAGAGAAGTCAAAAATAAAGTGAATCATGAGCCAATGCACATAGAAGTGAGTGGAGAAGTGTGTTGAGGCATGCAAGTGTATAGAGGTGAGAAACTATCTAGTAAATGGAAAGAAAGTGAAGGATATGTAGTGTGGGTGTATGAAGCTAGCAAGAAAATAAAGTGAAGTTTGAACATGTGCGAGTAGAGCAAGTGGGATATTAAAGAGAGATAATTAAAAGAAGATTGCCTAAATAGAACAACAAATAAGACAACAAGGGGAGAGATATTTCAGGAACATAGAGAGTAATTTGATAAAAATAATACCCATGTTATAAGTAATATTTAAGAACCATCATTAAGTTGAATAAGTAACTACAGAAGGTAGAGGTTTGTATTTTTGAGTAGGTACTCGACATTGGGATTGGTGTTTCTTGTGAGTTAGTGCTCACAAATTAGCTAATTTGGGGATGTTTATTAGGGATTGGTGTGTCTTGTGAGTTGGTTCTCATGAATTGGGTAGGTTGGTGCTCTTCATTAGGGATTTTTGTCTCAAGTGAGTTGGTGCTCATGAAATGGTTGATTTGGTGCTCGACATTGGGGATTGGTGTCTCTAGTGAGCTGGTGATCGCGATATGGATGAGTTGATTCTTGGTATTAACGATTGGAATATTCAATAGTTTAATGCCTAAAAATTTATATCGATATTTTTTCATAATAAATTTGGACAATAGTTCCATGCAGTATTTTCTGTGTGGTTTTATCCCAAAAGGGTTTCTACATAAATTATGTGTTAAAAATTGATCTATCTCATGTGATTACTAATTTTGTGGATAATTAACGTTTCAAAAAAATAGAATATTGTATAATATTGATTTAATAGGCCGCTTAGTATAACTTTTTGGTCTTAATTTGGTATTAATGAATGTTCCTTTAGCAAAAAAATAACATTAAGAGGGTAGATTTCAAAAACACACATGGCTAGTCAAGAATAATTAGTGTTCATCGCAATAGATATAAGATAAAGTAAAGGAGAGATGTTTTGGAAGTAAGAAGATGTTGAAGTTGAAGGTGAAGTGGATCTTGAAGGAGAGATCATTAGTGCTATAAATGAGGTCAAAATATTAAAGATGAGAAATCTGAAACAAAAACAATATGCTTAGAACTTTGAATAAAAATGTCATGACATCTTGAAGAATCTTGAAATATCATCATTATTCTGGAGATTAAATTTGAAGAGATGAAAAATATGGATGAATATGTGCAAACGAAACTGAAAGTGAAACAAGAATCTTATGAGAATCTAAAATATGAGAATGTTTCCTTCATAACATATCTTGAGAAATAAGTTTTAAGTTAAACATATGCATCAATATTGAAAAGTTATGTGATGTTTTACATGATATTATCAACAACCAGAGGTTTCCATTTATCAATATTAGTCTTTGGCAAAAAAATATCAAGGTACTACCAACAAAGATCCCAACATGCTACCAAAAAGGAAAAACACAAATAAGTCAAAGACTTATGTATATTTTCGTAAAAGTTTTATTATAAATGAAACAAGAAAGAAGAAAAAAGATCATGTTCCTCAAAGTAAAAGCACTTCAAATGAAAAAATCAAGAAGAAATAGATTCATGCTCCTCAAAAAACAAGCATTCCTCATAAGGATAGCTTAAGTGAACGCAGAGGATCCTTTTTACCAAGGTAGCATCATATGAATAGGTTTCTAAATGATTTGTATTCTTATTTTTTTCATGTAATCATTTTGGGCATAGAGCAGTACATTATAACTCTCATGTAAAAAGTTTCTATGGGAAGATGAATGCAAATGCAAGTTCTTATGTGTTCTCAAATAGAAACTATAACTCATTTGATTCTTTAATGGAATCTCAAATTTAATGCTAGAAAATCCACAACTATGGGCATATAGCACGTTTTTTTAGAAGTGTCTTTGTGGAGTCTCCCACAAAAAATAAAAATGAGGGAACCATGGATAATCAAAAGGATGAACTAGTGAAAGTTTGGAAGAAGAATCCAAAAGAAGAAAAGAATAATGAAGAATCCATTCTTGTTCAAACAATGTTTCATGCAAAAAAATGAAGAAAATAAGTGGTATATTGATAGTGGTTGCTCAAGGCACATGATTGGAGACAAAATTAAATTTCTTACATTGATAGAATTCAATGGTGGTACTATGAAATTTGGAGACAAGGTTACATCAAGGACATCAAGTAAACAAACTATTAGCCTTAACAATGGTAAATCAAAAACTAATAATGTCTTGTATGTTGATGGATTGAAGAATAATCTATTAAGTGTAAGAAAAATGAGTGATCATGGGTGTATTGTCACATATCATATTAAGTATGTTATATCAGCAAGGAAAACTAAGGAAAGGTAGTTTATGATGCTTGCATAACGAGTAATAATTTTTATATTCTCATTAATATTAAAGGATATAATTGATACATGGAGAAACTAAATGAGATATGGTTATGGAATAGAAGAATGAGCCATATTAATTTTGATAATTAGTTAAAATCATCTCCAAGAAAGTTGTGAGAGATATTCCAAAGTATACTAAACCAGTAAACACTCTGTGTAAACAATGACGACATGAGAAGATGACAATAGTTACAGTCAAGAAAATTGAGTACTCAACAACAAGGTTACTTGAAATTGTTCATATATAATTATGTGAGACTAAAAGAACTAAAATAATGCACATTGAGAGATATATCATGTTATTTATTTATAAGTATTCTAGAATGACATGTGTAGCATTTCTAATGGAAAAATACGAAGCATTTGAGAGGCTTAAAGGGTTCAAAGCCTTAGTTAAAAATAAAACTACTAATGGAATCAAGTGCGTAAGATATGATAGTGGAGGATAATTTACCTAAAATGAGTATGAAGAATTTTTTGAGAATTATATAATAAAGAGAAATTACTATGCTGGAAGGATCCGCCAACATAATGGTGTTGTAGAGATAAAAATAGAACAATCTAGAAGATAACGAGAACAATGGTAAATGATTCTACATCGTTTGATACATTTTGGAGACAAGCGATCAACACAGTAGTTTACATTTTAAATAGAGGTAAAATTAGAGTAAATAATAGTAAGACACCTTCTGAATTACGGAAGGGATGACCAACAATAGTAAAATATTTTTAGAGTGTTTAGAAGCACATGTTATATGAAAAGAGATAATGAATTTTTATGTAATTTTGATTATAGATCTAATGGAGGTATTCTTTTAGTTACGGTTCAAGAAGCAAGGCGTATAGATTATATAATGTAAGAATTTAAAATAATTTTCAAAGTGCAAATGTGAATGTCGATGATATCAAGTAAAGAAAGAATAAAAAACAAGAAACTTATTATCTAAAGGAAGTAAGTAATGAAGATGAAAAGTAATAAGTTGAAAGAAAGGATAAAAAAACACCATCCAGGATAGTCCAAAGGAACAATTTAGTAAAATAGATTATAAGTGATAAAAACATTGGATTAAAAAAAATTAAGAAGATTGGAAAATGTAGACGAACATGCAAATATATCGTTACTATCTAAGATATAACTTAACAATTTTACTGAAGAAAATGTAGACAAACATTGGATTAGAGTAATGGAAGAAGAGCTAGATCAAAATGAAAAGAATGAAATGTTGGAACCTCTCCCAAGAAAAAAGATAAAAAAATGTGATTCATGCATGATGTGGGTCTTCAGGAACAAGTTGAATGAAGATGTAAAAGTTATAAGAAATAAAGAAATTCTAGTTTGTAAGGGGTATGCACAAGTTCAAGGTATTGAATTTGAAGAAATATTTTCTCCTATTGCATATTTAAAATCCACTAGAATATTTTTGGCATTTGTGTGTTTTAATTTTTTAAAAATATATCATATATACTTTAAATTATCATTTCTAAATGGGAATTTGAATGAAGAAGAATATATTAACAACCAGATGGATTAATTTTATTTGATGATAAGGATTATATATGTAAGCTAAATAAATCTCTTTATGGACTAAAACAAGTCCCTTAAGCTTGGTATTCAAGACTGGACAAGTATCAACAGTAGAAAGGTTTTAAAAAGGATATTGTTGATAGAAATATTTACATAAAAACTAGATATGAGAATCAACCTATTGTTGTTGTGTATGTTGATGAGATCATTTTTAGAGTAAGAAGTGACATGATGTGTCAAGAGTGTTATGTTTAAATGAAAAAGTATTTTGAAATTTCAATTCTTGTTAAGTTATATTTATTTCTTGGTTTACAAATTTCTCAATTATACAAAGGCATATTTATTTGACAAAATAAATATGTTAAAAAGATGTTAAACAAACTGAAAATTGAATATTGCAAATTGTTTAGTACTCCTATGGTCATCAACTATAAGTTAAGAAAGAATGATGGGTACCCTGAAGATTATTAGACTATTTATAGATAAATGATTCAAAGTTTATTGTAAGTGACGATGTTAAGACTAAATGTGCTGCAAGTAGTAGGTTTGGTAGCATGTTTTCAAGATTCTCCAAAATAAAATCATGTGCAAGATGTCAAAATAATATTATGAAAGGCATGTTGGAATATAGCTCATGGTATCTTAGGGATGAATATTTCCCTCTTAAAGAATATATAGATGCAAATTGGGAAGTTTTTGTTGATGATAGAAAGAGTACAAGTGGAGGACCATTCATTTTTGGAAATATCTTGGTATCCTAGTTAAGAAAGAAGTAATATTATATTTCTTTATGTATAGCTGAGGAAGAGTATATTCCAGTATTGTCACGTTACACACAAGTTTTTTTGGATGAAGGAACCTTGAAGGAAATCAAGGTAGAGTTTAATTATCCAATTTCCATACTTTTTGATAACTCTAGTGTAATAAACATATCCAAGAATCTAGTTTTGCACTCTATAACATAACCCACTCCCATCAAGTATCTTTTTTTTTAGAGATCGTGTTGTAAAACAAGTTAATTTGTAATATATTTCCACAAAATAACATATTATGTATATTTATCATAAGCATATTCGAAAATAAATGTTTTTATATCTTAGAAAAAATCTAGAAATGATATCATATTCATCAATTCAATAAAGGGAAGAACAATATCATGGGGAACTAATCAGTTCATTATCATTTTATCTCCATAGTGAAGATAAGTCAGAAAGAAATAAGATGTTACATACTTGAAGAGGGAGAGTTTTCATATTTTTACTTTTCAATTGATGTCATAGGTGGAGACTTAAAGAAAGTGGGAGCATTAAAACAAGAAATTATAGAAAAGGAATGTTTTGTATAAAGGGGGAACAAGATACATTCACAAATTATTTCTATGCAAGATACAAGGTGGTAGGTTGTAATCAATGAAAAAGGGGGAGATTGTTGGATTTATTATCATTGATGTTAGAGGATTTTTCTTATGGTCTAGAGCTTAAGTGCTGATCATCCAGAGCTAGAAGTATAAATTGTCTAAATCTCAGTAGTATGCTCGAAAGGTGATTATAAGGATCTTTAAGTATAAATGGTCTAGAGCTCGGTAGTATGTTGTGTCCAGAGGTTGGTCACTAGATATTTCCTATGACATTTATCATCTCGAGCTCGAAACACAAATGGTATAGAGATTGCTTGTGATGCAACTCATCAAGATATAAAAGAATGAATGGTATGGAGTTATGAATAGCTCGCTCGTAACATCTTACAAAAATAATTATTAAAGAAAAGTCACCCATTCTAAGGTGTCAAGGAGAATAATTGTTATGATCTTGAAGAACGCATTTTACAATGCGTTAAAACATGGTTATGATCTTAAAGAAGACAAGATGACTCTTCTATCTTTTTTTGTTATCATTTGAATTGGTTTGGCTGAACTACATCTATTCATGATGCCCAACATTTGAGAGATGATCATGATTTAAAAGAGACTAAAACAATAAATTTTTGTGTGCTACTTGTTTGGAGAGAAAAGGAACTATGAGGAGATCAAAAGAAAATATAGAACTCTTAAGCTCAACGGAAAATTTATAATTCAGATATGTGATGGATCTTATGGGGATTTGAAAAGGATTAAGGAAAAAAAATTGGAAGAGATTCGATGGTAAGAGTATGTGAAACGTGAAAAGAGAAGCATGTAAGTGAGTAAAGCATGAGTGATTTAAAATACAAGTGACTAAAGCAAGTGTGCTGATGCGTGCAAGTGCACAGAGGTGATCAACTATGTAGTCAGCGGTAAGTAAGTGAAATGTAAGTAGTGCAGGTGTATGAAGCCAACAAGACACGAAATTGAAGTGTGAACATTTACAAGTAGAGTGAGTGGATAAGAGTGTGATATTAAAGAGAGATAATTCAAAGCACATTTCCTAAAAGGGAACAAAAAAGAAGAGAATAAGGGGAGGGATATTTCTTGAACATACAAAGTAATATGATTAAAATAGTTTCCATGTTTGAAGTTTGATTTAATTTTCCGTCATTAGGTTGAAGAAGCATCTAAAAAAGGTGGAAGTTTATATTCTTGAGTATGTTTTTGGTATTGGTGATTAGTTTTTCCATTTAGTTGGTGTTCACAAATTAACTAAGTTAGTGGTTGGTATTGGGGTTTGGTGAGTCTTATTATTTGGTTCTCATGAATTGGCTGCGTTGGTGCTTGTCGTTGAGGAGTGGTGTCTCTAGTGATTTGGTGCTCACGAAATGGCTGAGTTGGTGCTTGACATTAGGGATTGACGTCTTTAGTAGGTTGGTGCCTACATATTTATTTTTGAGATATTTTTGAGATGGATTTTGATAGTAGATCCAAGCCATATTTTTTCTATGGTTTTATCTCAAAAGAGTTTCCACATAAATTGTGTGTTTGAAATTGTTCTATCTTGTATGATTGTCATTTTTGTGGATGATTAATTTTTTAAATAAATAAAAGGTTATATAATATTGATTCACCCCACTCTTAGCATTAGTCTGTGGTTTGCACGAGTCCCTTTTTATTATTTCTTACCTTATATATGTTATGATCATTCCTACATGAATTTGACCATTTTATTCTCTATATACGTACTTCCTTATTCACATTCCTTCTCATAAAAAAACCAAATATTATATGATTATTTCATTCTAATTCATTTTGTATTTGATCCTTTCAACTTTTATGCATGTATTGGGAAATATGATTTTTTGAAGGGAATATGATGGTTATTTTTTCACCATGGAGTTTGATGTGTTCGTTTACATTGGTAGTCAACATTACATAATATCAATTAGCACATCGCTAAAAGGTTTTTTCTATACCTACATCATTTCTATTTAGATCAAACATTGTGAGAATAGTTGCAATACCGTTCTACTTATGTTGGTAGATTTTAGTGGGTTCTAGGTTGCATCACTTATCCACACCTAGCTGGTCAAATTATTTTGTATCAATTTATTTGAATGGTAATCCTCTTCCTCTTCTCTTTGATGATTTATTTATGGCCTAGCTGTTTTTTCTAGTTTGTTTTAACAGTAATTGATGTTCATGGAGGAAAGTCACCTCTTTGTGGATTAAAAAAACTTGTGACTACACAGTTACCTTGAGCATGGTATTTTCATGATCATCATTAATTGTGGTACCCAAGTGGAGGCTATCAATATTGGTATCAAAATATGATACAAAAAAGGCATAAGGAAACAAGTAATAAACTTATCATGCACCATTATACACGATTTGTCATACATAGAAATAGCGTTGCATTACACTAAATGAATATTAATGTCCACATACTCATGGAATTTTCCATGGAATGTGTCATTCATTTCAAAAATTATTCACACATGTCACACAAAATTTGTTTGTCTATTCTTTTTTTATCTTGTTATTGATTCATTGACACAAATACTTCTTTAGGAGCTTAGTGTGGGATGGTTTCCACTTTGTGTTATAAAATATGGGGTTTTTCCTGATGGGATTTTTATTTTTATTTATTTTTTGAATATGATCATGATCAATATTGTTTTGAACCTAAAAATATCTCTTTTCTTATGTGACATCCTCATGAATTTGATGATTTCATCAGCCATGTTGCTAGATGATGATTTGAACCTTATTATAACCAATTCTATACGACAAGTATAACAAATTTTGGTTGACTTTTCCCACTTTCAAAGGGAGAATGCATTATAACTCAACATGTCTGTAAATATCATTACTGTTAAATACAAGATATTCTCTATGGCCCTATTTTTATTCCCCTTATACAGTTCATGGTTCACGCATAGTTCATCTACAATATAACATAACCTGTTATATAGTTCATAATTTATTCTTCCTTAGGATGATGAGGTGGTTTATGAGGTTTTCAATGATAATATATCTATGCTTGATAAAGTAGAACCATTTCTTATAGGTGAACATTTGAAAATATATCGGTAGCTTTGTAACATGAAAAAAGTAAGAGAATATGAATAGTTAGAACATCCAAAGTTTCTCTACGTCAAATCAAAACTTGATTTTGACCTCAATTTTCCCATCAACATCCATTACACACTTGGTCAAGTATTCATATTCTAGGTATTTGAAGTTATTATAGTTGTTGATTTAGTTCATTTCGACCTTCGCACATTCATCTCTCACTTATTCTTGATCTGAAAATAGTAAAGGAATTTCATCTCTTGGATGCTTGTCTCCTCCATATCACTATTAAGGTTTTATTTCTTTTAAAAAATGATTTTTTTCTTTAGTTTGAATGTTTTTTGGATGGTTTTATACAACAATTGTATCCCCTCTCTTCTTCACCATTTTAGGAAAATATACAACAATGGTAGTGATTGGTTTTTTATCCATTTGGATCAGATCTTCCCTTGTTATTAATATAAGATAACTGCTCATATAAATTTTATACTTATGTTTATTTGAGTTATTATACTCCAAATATCTCATTAATTAGACCATTTTATATGTCTTCTCCTAATCTAACCTTTTCCTTTACATCCTAGTTCGATTTATAAACCACAATAATCTATATTCACAGTCCAACCAAAACCATGGGATTTTCTCTCCTCTATTTATTGAAAACTCAAGATCGATTTGTAAATGAATTATATATACCAAGGAGGGAGTGTATATATTGTGCTTGCAATGCAGGTGTTGTAGTAATGTCAACATTCCACATTTTAAAAGATTAATTAAGAAATGTTCTTGATCTTTTTAATAGTAGATTTTTTTTTTGTTATCTCACTTCTATCCTCTCGAGGTTCTTTGAACATCCAATAATGACTCTGAATTTCCTTTCATTTATTGATTAGTCACATCCTTCATTTTAAATTTTCATTTTTCCAACCTTACATTGTATCTATATATTTAGTCAATTTTTATATTATCCCTTTTCTCTCTCCATTTCCCTCTCCTCCCCTAATGTTTTGTGTGTGGTCCTCCAAAATTAAAAAAAACATTTAATCAGGATTCATATTGGTCCTTGTGCATAACCATATTTTTAATTATCTTCTCTCTATTATATCTATATACATGAGTTGTATGTGGTCCCCGCTCTCTTGAAATTTTTGGTTAGTGTCCTAAAATGGCATGGGGAATATGTAGTCTGCATTTTCTTTTCATGTGCACTTTTGGGACTTAATTTTACAAAAATAAGGAAAAAAAAATCACAATACTATCTGGATTTATGCTTTTTGCACATATATTATGCCTTGTACAATGATAACTTAAAATTTTGTAGAAAGGAAATTACAAAATGGAAAATAACTAAAGTAATTATTTTTTGTTGGATCAAATAACCTTACATGTGAAACCATATAAGAAATTATTTAGTGGGGAGACATATTGGTCCTTGCGAATTTATCATGCATAACCATAACTTCAACTAGATTCTATATATTCTGTCTATATATGCTAGTTTGCATATGGGCCCTGATCTCTTGAAATTTCTAGTTAGTTTCCACAATTGACACAAGGAACATGTAGTATGCATTTTCTTTTCATGTGCACTTTTAGGACGTAATTTTACAAAAAAAATTGGGGTGATAATGTCAAGTGGGATATCTACCACTGCAATACGCCCCAATAGTATTTTAAAGTTTGTTCATCAAACTTTATTATCAAGATATTCCACATTTAAGAGTGAAGTGGCTCGACTGATTCACCCACCCATATTAATTTAGGTGATCCATCTCATAATTGGTAATGAGAAACATTTGAATTTGTAAAAATGTATATAAATACTAAGATCAAAATGGAAGGATCATTATATGAATATTATATTGAATGAGTGTGAGAAACAACTCTGTAATCATTCTATTAGACCAATGAGTGAATTGGAAGTGCTAGGTAAACGATGTATCAAAAATTCATAATAACAAAAAATTATTTATTCAACGGGGTTTTTTATCTTCAGGTTTGCCCCACTCAAATCTGGTGTTACTATCTCTTTACTTGACTTTTATTTTATTTTATCTCATGTTATTACATTATTTAATGTGCATGCTATAATATATAAGCTTCATATTTTATTTTGTGTAATTTTTTAATTATAATTCCCTTCTAAATTCTAACATGGTATCAGAGGATGTGATTATACACATGCAAGATTTATTAGGAATCTTTTAATTAGATAGAAAAATGAATCTTGAAGTCTTTTTATGGATTTGTTAATCCCTAGTTGCTCCACAGTGGTCTTCAAGCTAACAAGATATAAATTTCCAAGTCCCACATTAATATTACTTGAAATATTGGTGAAATCTTGTGTAAATGGTTGTCTGAGATCGTATTTGTGTAACTGCATTCTTATATATTTGTTTTTGCATATAATTACAATTTTTTTTAGTTTAAATTTTTTATATGTGATATTCTTTTAATTTTTCATGCCGCTTATAGCCGTTATTACTATTTTTGTCTTTACAGCCGAAAGGATTTCCTTAGTTCTTGTTAGTTCATGTGTTTGAATCTATCCCAAATTTATGAATCTTTATTTTTCTCTAGATCTATTATTTCGAAGTGTGATCGAATCATTTTACACCATCTAGCTTCGTCATGTCATTTTTATTTGGATATTATTTGTTTTACAAAGCTTCGACCAATAAAATTGCTCCAAACAGTGTCGCTGTCCTTTTTTCATGTTTGTAAACCCAAATCAACTCAGTGTTTTTATTAGATTTTCTCCGTCAGCATTTTATTTACTTTTTCAATTTCTGTTACTGCAAATCTTGATCCAATCATTTTGTGCCATCTAGCTTCAAATTTTTTAACTTTGTTCATCTTTCCGTAGTTTTCGAAGTATGAACCAATAAGGTTATTCCACACACTTCGAAAATTATTTTTTGGTGTCAGTTACAGAACGAAAGTTAATAAGGGGTCTAGATGTGTCTTCACATTATCACAATTAGGGTAAGATTTCCTTCTGTCATTTTTCAAAGGATGAACTAATAGCATTACTCTGTGTGTCTTCAAATTTTGCATTTGTCATATTTGCAAAATCAGAGCCAATAGAATTTCTCCATATTTCACATATGCCAGTCATTTCATTTGTGGCAGTGGCTATCCAATAATAATTAGCCACCTTTTGTGCATTTTTTAGTGTTTTTTAGTCTTACAAAAATAGAGCTATTTAAAAGGCTCCACATGTGTCCATTTCTTACTTAAGTCATTTTGGTTGCACTATGAAATGAAAACCAATTACATTTGGACACGTGTATTAATAATCTATTGTGTTAGTCTTCATATGTGTTAGGGTGTCAATGTTTGCTTTGGATTAGCCTCTTATATTGTGACACTTGTCTTTAGATTTCAGACCCAAACTATATTTTATTTTTGGCTTATTCTAGTGACTTCAAGCCCGCATGAAGCCATCTATTTCATTTTTTGTGGAAATCTGCCAAGTTTCTTTTGATAACTGATTTATTGTTGAGAAGTGGCATTATTTGAATAAGACTTTATTAGACTATGTCAGTTGTAAACTAATTGAACGTGTCCACGTTTCTTTGAAATTTTTTTTTTTCTGTCAAACTAGGAAAAATTGAACCAATTATTTATCTACACGTATATTTAGCTTTGAGTGATGTCAAATTTTATTTCCTTCTATACCGAATGTTTCAATATCTTTTGTACTGTGGGTTTAAAATTTTCCTTTGCACCATGGATTTTGAAATATTTTGTGTAGTGTAGCTTTCAAAAACCTTCTTTATACCGTGGGTGTAGAATTTTTTTTGGACCATGGGTGTCTATTTACTTTTACAATGTATTCCAAATTTCCCACGTAGCGCGGGTTTTAATATTTGAAAAATTCTTAATGATTTCCCCTCTACTTCGTGGCATTTTGTGACTTGTTTTTTGTATTTGAGATTTCAAATTTAGCTAGGTTTATCTTAAAATAGTCAGTTCCCCTAGTTTTTTGATGGATGAATATTAGTTATTAAATGTAATGAATTATAACATATGTAGAGTTTGATTAAAATATTGATATATGACTAGGATTCTATGGGATCTTGTGATTGGTTTAGAAAAATGGCCCCCTAGTTGACAAGTAATTTCTTAATACCTTATCTCCTTCAATAATAGATGACATGAAGATCTTTCCATTGTTTTGCAAAGCATAAAATATGAATTCTTAATGCATATAGGTCATATGGACTCGCCTTCTGATGCCTAGAAATAATTAGAGAAAATGTATGAAGGAATTTGTTTTTCCAAGATAATTAAGCTAATTTTAGAGGTCTTCACAACTCCCATGAAGTGGATGAGAAAATTGTAACTATTTAGCAAAATTTAAGAGTATTAAACTTAGATGGTTGTAAATGTGATTTGTTTCAAAATAAGCTCCTATATTTTATAATTAATATAAATATGCAAAAAAAATTTAGAAATTATATATCTATTCTTAATTTTAAGTATTAGAATGAGAATGATCTACTTGATTTGGATACTCTTTATTCTTTTCTAATTCAATACTAGTGAGTAATGGAGAATTTTAATTAAAAAGAGACTACTTCTCAATCCCTTTTCTCTCCGAATCACAAGTCTTCTCATAATAGGAATAAAAACAATCCTAAACAGAACTCTAATATTGCATCTAAATTTAAATCCAATCCCAAATTCAATTGTGCTACAAAAAATCATAATTTTAAAATCAAATTTAATGGAATTTTCAACAAGTGTGGAAAATTTGGGCATAAAGATTCTAATTTTAGAGTAAATACTAAAAAATTAGTCGAGAATTCTCAGAAAAAAAAAACATATTAATTATAATCAAAATTAGAAGAAAAATCATGCAAATGTTGTTCAACAATCGAGTGTCATGTATACTGCCCTTTCATCTTCAAATGATAATAAATAGATTCTTGATAGTGTTGCATCTATGATCATGACTTGTATTCCTTGTATCCTCTCATATGTTGTCAATTGTGAGGAAAATATCTTAGGAGACAATTCAACTATTAGAACTAAAGTTTGTTGAAATGTTATGTTTTCAAATGCGGTAATTAGGAATGTTTTGTATGTTCCTCAATTGAAAAGTAATTTTTTTTTATTTCTCTCATATAAATAAAGAATATTGTAGAAAACAATTCTTGCAAGATAAATGGTATGTCAAAGTAACTCCAATAATGTTTTCTTCTAGTATTCAACAAAATGGCTTGTATATCTTTGATGGTTTTATGTCTGAGTGTTCCTTTTCTTCCTCTTCTAAGAATGATATTTAACTTTGGCATGAAATACTTGGTCATATAAATTTAAAAATACTGTACAAAATTTCTAGACTTAATCTTGTTATTGGTCTTCCAAAGATAAAATTAGATCATGAGAAATGTGAAATTTGCTTTTGTGGTAAGCAACATGCTGAACCATTTCACAAGTATCATGATCCAAATTATTCTCAGTTATTACAATTGATTCATAGTGATGTGAGATGTCCAATTGAGGTTCCTTCTCTTAGTAGAGCTTTGTATGTTGTTATTGATTACTTCTCGAGAATCACTGGGTCTTACTTCATTAAGAAAAATTCTTATTTCATGTCTAGGTTTTGGGAATTTAAAGCTCTAGTTGAGAATTATTGTAATCTAAAATTTATAAGAATTAGGACTGATAATGGAAGAAAATATGTCAGCAAATTTTTTTATCAATTTCTTGTGTCATGTGGAATTCAAAGAGAATTTCCCACTCCCTACTCACCACAACAAAATGGCATTGCAAAAAGGAAAAATAGGACTATCTTAGAAATGGATAGGATCATGATTCATGTTATAAATGTGCCTAAATTTATATGGGTAGAAGCCATGAATACTACATTCTATATCCAAAATATAGTGCTTACCTAATCTCTTCATCAAGTTACTCCTTATGAAGTATGGAAAAATTAAAAACCAGATGTTTCTCATTTAAGAATATTTGACAGTCCTTCCTCTATCTTCATTCCAAAATACAAAAGGAAGAATCTCGATCCAACCTCATTTTCTTGTATGTTTTTTTGCTATGGATGTAGAACTAAAGGACTGATATTCTATGATCCTTTGAAGCATGACATTTTTGAAAACATAAATTTTGAAGTCTTAGAAAAGAATTTTTGTGATGATTATCATGAACCCTCCTCTTCTTCTCTTAAGATATATTCTAATAATCATCCTCTTAACATTATGGAAATAGAAGTTAAAGAGGCTAATTATCCTGATCTAGATACGATGGAGATTGAGGGGGGAGCCTTCTCAAAATGTATTACATCAAAAGGTTCCTAAATGGGCTCAAATTAATGTTCTAGACTCTCAGCCTACTAATCTTAGAAATTTAACTTGGAATTAACACTTTTATCATGCCTTGATGACCATTTATAAGGTAGAACCACAATATTTTGAAGAATGTTGTCTAGATGATAGATGGATTCAGGTCATGAAAAATTAATACAAGGCTTTGATTGAAAATAATACTTCGGAACTTGTCCCTTCTCGTTCTAAGAGAATTATTATATGATCTAGGTGGTTGTATAGAATCATGTATAACTATGTAAGAGAAATTGGAAAATTTAAGGAAAGGATGGTAGTTAGTGGATTCACTCAAAAACCTGGTCTTGACTATAATGAGACATTTTCTCCTGGAGCTAAGATGAGAAATGTTAGAAATATTATTTTGTTGGCTTCCCAATATGGTTTGGAAATTCACCAAATGGATGTCAAAAATGGTTTTTTAAATGGTGACTTAAAATAAGAAACATACATGTGTCAGCCTAAAGGGTTTGAAGAAGCTGGTAAGGAACCTTTTGTTTCTGAGATGAATTTTTTTTTGTATGGTCTTAAGAAATCCCCTAGTGCTTGGTATGATTAAATTAACAATTTCTTTCAAGATCTTGGTTTCACTAACTATTGTTTTGATAATGATCTAGTTGTTTAGTATGAAAACAATCATATTATCATTATTGCTTTGTATGTAGATGATATTTTGATTACAAACAATGATAAAAATGTAATTGTTAAGATCAAAGATTAGTTAAAGAAGCATTTTTATTGAATTACTTAGGTTTATTAAATTAGTTTCTTGGCATGGTTATATTTCAGGATCACAAGTCTATTGTTGCATCTCATTCTCAGTATGTTGTGAATTTTCTTATAAGATTTAAGATGATTAATTGTAATCTTGTTGTCATTCCTATTAAGTTTGGTGCTAAATTAGATCCTAGACCAACTTGTGCTAAATTTTATCCTACTCCGTATAGAAAACTAGTTGGTAGTTTAATTTATTTGGCTATTCCTAGACCTAATATTTCTTATGCAGTAGGAGTATTTTCAATATTTATGTAAGAACCTTATGAGGATCATTGGAAAATTTGTAAAAAAAAATTGAAATATATTAAGGGGACAATTAATTATGGTCTCTTTTATTATTCTTCTAATGATGCACAATTATTTGGCTATTGTGATTCTTATCATGCTAATCATCCTATAGATAGAAAGTCTACTTCTAGACATGTTTTGAAGTTGGGTTAGGTTATATCACTTGGAGTAGAAAGAAGCAACCAACAATATCTATATCTTCTACTGAGGTAGAGTATAGAAGTGTTATGGAAGCTATAAAGGAAGATGCGGTGCTGAAACGACTATTGGATGATCTACACATGGGAATCAAAGGGAACACTACTCTTTTATGTGACATCCTGAGTTTTATTTACCTTGTAAAGAATCCAATTCAACATTAAAGGATAAAACATATTGAAGTTCATATGAACTTTATTAGATATAAATTCCTGAATGGTGATATTGATCTCAAGTTTTGTTCGACTGAAGATCAACTTGCATATATCTTCACAAAGCCACTTTGCTATGTCAAGTTCTAAAAATTTCATTCCTTGTTGGGCCTATCAAAGTTTTTGTTGAGAGGGAGTGTGCATGACAATTCCACCTCTTAACGTCATATTGAAAAATTACTATACTTCCTCAATTTTTTAATAAGAAAATGTGTCACAATATGTGATGTTAATTGTAAATCCCAGTGAAGAATTAGTTATCTGAATTCCTTTTTTATAAAAAGATCCATAATTTGATAAAAGTCTTCATCTCTAAAGCAATTTTCCTTACAATTTATTTTTTATATGTTCCTTTGTATTGTGAATTTTATAGGATCCTTGGAACACTATTGTTAACCACATAAAAACATATGTCTCATGATCTTGATATAATTTGCAATATGTTTTAGTTGTTTAAGATTTGTATATGTATGCTAGAAAATGCGGTATTATACTGTGGAATTGAAGAACTCAATGGAATCTACTTTAGTTCACCGCATAACTTCCCGCAGAACAATTGTGAGTGTCTTGTATAAGTCTACAGGACACTATGGTAGTATACTGCATATCTAAAAAAACAAAAAAACTATACTATAGTGTACAACGAAATTAAAAACCCTCATGTAGTGTACGACGAAGTAAAAAAATCCATATAAGACATGTTTTTGTATGTCATCCATCTTGGCATAAGGAACAAATTTCAACATGTTTTTCCCCACTTAACATTAAGGGGGAGTTTTGGGATAATAATGTCAAGTGGGATATCTACGTCTTTAGTATTCCACAATATTATATTAAATTTTGTTCATCAAACTTTATTACGAAGATCTTACACAATTAAGAGTGAAGTGTCTTGACTTATTCACCCACCCATAATTATTTGGGTGATCCATCTTGGGATTCGTAATGAGCAATGGTCGCATTTGTACAGATCGATATCAAGACTGAGATCAGGATGGAAATATCATTCTATGAGTATTGCATTGAATGAGTGTGATAATTAACTATATAATCATTTTGTGAGAGAAACGAGTGAAGTGGAATTGGTAGGTAAAAGCTTTATCAAAAATTCTTAATAACATACAATGCTTTATTCAGTGGGGTTTTTACCTTTGGTTTTTTCCCACTCAAATTTTTTTCTACCATATCTTTACTTGAGTGCTATTTTCTTTCATCTCATGTTATTAGATTCTGTAATATGCAGGTTATAATCTATAATCTTTGGCATTTATTTTGTGGATCTACAATTTGTTAATTATGCTTCCATTCAAAATCCTTACAAAAATAAGGGGAAAAAATCACAATCCTATTAATATGTGTACTTTTTTCACATGTATTATGCCTTGTATAATAATAACTTCAAATTTTGTAGAAAGGAAATGGAATAATTGAAAATAACTAAAGTAATTGTTTTTGGTTCGCTCAAACAACATTACATGCGAAAAAATTTAAGAAATTATTAGGATGTATATGGGGAGTCATCCTAATTGCTATTTGGATGATTCAGAAACTAAATAAGATGAGACCCTTTTACTAATCAGGACTCTCAGTTCCCCTCAAGCTATGGGGGTTTTCAAGTCATATTTTTTCATCCTTCAATGAAAAATTCACTTCCTTCCAGATCGGCCTTTGGTTTCATTAGAAATAGAATATTGAAAGACTCATTTATTGGAAAAAAGCATAACTTGGATTTTATGCTTCCTATCCATCCAGATGAAAAAATAAATCCTAACAAGAGTGAGGGTTTGATAGTTTGAAAAGAAAAAATAAAGTAAATACTCTTATAGTTCCTCTTCAAATGAATGTAAGATCCCATAGATGTGAGACTCATGGGTAACCCGTCCATTGTCTTTGTTTAGGTTAGTACAATAAGGGTTTAGAGCATTCATTAACGTTATTCAAGTTTTTTTTACCTACTTTCTGGAGTGTTCTTTGTTCTTATTTCTCTTTCCTAGCCCTGGTGTTTGAGTGGTGTATATTTTGGTTTTGATTTTTGTCTTCGACCATGCTTCAATTTTTTCCTCTTGTGATTTGATGCCTATCTTTTTATTTTAGAGGGTTCTTGATCCCTTAAAAATAATTCTTGTTTTATTCTAGTTTCCCTTTTTCCTCAGTTCATTTTTGGTAAAGGGTTTTTTGTTCCATTCAAAACCAAATATTTTTCACCCTTCTATAAAAACTTAACTACTATTTAAATATTTTGGATGCATATCTTCATCAAGTTCATGTATATTAAATGCACCGTTCTTTACTATTTATATGGATGATGTATGCACCAATCCTCATAATATGTGTATACATCAAATTTGGAATAAAAACATTATTTTATCATGCTTTTATAAGGTATATGCATATGGGTCTTCAAAAATGAAACTAGAGCTTAGCGGAAATATTGCTCATTATTTTTATCACATGTTGACTTAATGATTCTTTCATATTTTAATATGTCACTTCAAATAGACCTGTAGATTTTTTTTTTACTTATGGCTATTTTTTACATTGGTTTAGTACAATACAAATTGGTTGAAACCATTATATATCTTATTCCTAAGTTAAATGATGTCATACGTAGTTTGTTTGGGTTTTTTATAACCATTGGGACTATTAAATATTATTATTTATTCCATACCTTATGTTTTCATTCATCATTGTGAACCGTTAGGATTGAATTTAAAAATTAAATATCTCTTATATACTTTTACTATAAGAATTTATGATTGTAGACAAAAAATAACTCACTTGGGTACATTTTTAGTTTCTAAAAGCATTATAGTATTTACATGATTCCTAAGTAAGAAAACTATTAATTAACAGCTATCTTTGGCCTTTTTTCTGTGTTTATTGTTTTATATTAGGTCTAGAGCTCAATCAGTATTTTAATTTCTTATATTTCATAACTTCAGACACCAGTGCCCATCCAAGATGTTAGTGCCCAGATGCCCTCATCCCCTCTTGTTTCCCCTAACCTATTTCCACCTTACTCACTCTTTTTAGACCTCTTTTATCTTTTTTGCATCTTATTTTCTTATAGGTCAGCCTTCATTTTGTAATTCAAAAATTCAAAAAAGTGAATCATATAAATACATTTCTATGTGATAAAAATAAGAGACCAAACTCTAAGCATACGTATTATCACCTAAGATTGCATCCAAAGGAATTTAAGGAACTCAAAGGCATCCATCTAGCATCCATTGAAGGAACAATGGATTGCATTTTCTGCATACACTATATAAGAAGGGGAAGTCTATTTTATTTCATCAACACATTTGCATATTTTAGCAAATATAGCCCATTGTTGAGTTCATATTCCACAAGGGCATCCTAGGGCACAATTCTTTCATACACTCACAAGAACTACATGGATTCTAAGATGTAGTGCAATACTCAATTATAAGCTCACTCTTTTGGGTGACTGTCGAGGTTAGTCTGACTTCCCACTTTACATATATATTTTTTAGATTTGAAATGTTTTGTTGGGTTTTTCTTGTGAACATATATTTTGTAGGCTAAAAGTACACTCAGAGATCAGGGTGTGACTTAAAAAAGAGAATGTTAGTGAAACTTATGTGACACACTAGAAACTAGGTTCTTGCCATTATCACAGTCATAAGTGCCCAATAGCATAATATAATGCCCAAGCAGATCCGACCTAGTCCAGGAAGCCAAGCCAGACATGTTTCATGACCTAAAAAACTTATTCTGAGCACTGACGATAGAGATCACCTTTTGTTCATAAATTTTCATAGTCTACATTAATCGTGGATCAAGAGAAAATTAACTAAGTCCTTTCCTCTATCTCTTACACTTAGGGTTTCATGTTTTCATGTTTATTGTTTGTGTCATAGTGTATCTAAATGATATATATATATATATATATATATATATATATATATATATATATTAGTTTACATTCAGTTACTCTGCAATCACGGTTTATCATAAATTCATATTTTTGTTAAGTCATTTGGTGCACCCGTATTCAATTACTCTTTGATCCTCATTTTTTTTTGAGCTCATGTCTCCTAAAATTCCTCGAATTTATTTAGATGATCTACTTCAAATGAATCCAAATTGCAAGGTTGTTCTCCAAAAATCCCTAAACACTATGTATATCCCTTGTAATATGCTACCCACTTAAGTAAATCCCAATTTTCTTTATTAAAGGTAAAACATGATTGAGGGGACCCTACCCCTTACAAATCAAAGCTCCAAAAGAGTAGATAAGAACATTACAAAGCAGTAAACAAACAACATATATAACGACAATAACATGTGATCTCCTCCAAGAGCATACAGACCAATTCAAAACATATAAAAAAGAGAAATAATAGTGACTATAAAACCATTGAAAAACTAATAACATATTTAAAATCCAAATAGTATAATAACAGCCACCCCTGTAAACATCATGTTTTGGCCTTTTCAAGACAATCAAGTCCCATTTTTGATCATCTATATGCTAACTCTATTTCACTTAATCCTCCATCCAATTAACCTATCTAGGAGTCCATCCAAACTTTGCATTCTTTATTTGAAGACAAAATTCAAGATATGGAAAAAAAAACTACATCTCTTACATCTAAAATAAAACAGCTCGAGTATGCTTCTCAAGCTCATGTTAGTTATTGTTATATAATTCATTCTTCTTTTCCTAATTATCTGTCGTCTACATGTGCTCACATCAGTGATCCTCAAGTATAACTGCTCCCAACACATCTCAAGTTTTATCACAATGAAAATAAATATGATATTGTTCCTAATCTCCTCACTCATCAACTGATTAATTTTTCATCTACTCATTACTATCCTCCTTATCAGATTACAAAATATCAAGGCCATCCATTTTACAATTATCATTGAATTATTGGACATAATGAAAATGATTTCTATGCTCTAAAAAGACAAATTAGACAACTTAATAATTATGGTATCATTTCATTTTCTTCAAAAATATTGTTACATGTACATCTTCAATTGATAAATCCCACCAGGTTCCTAAATCTAATATATCTATGTCTAGTGATCATCATTCCATAATTGCTAATTTTCGTACTCTGGTAATTCAAGAGCTACTTGTTCAAGCCATGCCAACTCAGAAACTTCCTCTAAAAATAATTCCAAACCCTACTCCTCTCAAGTATTTTATGATGTTACTAATCAAAAATAAGCAACCAGTCACTAAGTAACACAAACAAAGTCTAGATGACCTCTTTTGACTTCCTCCTTTTAACCAAAAATCCATCCCTGATCATAATCTTGATCCTTCCTACCGTTTTGATAATAGTATAATTTTTTCCAATACATTTCAAACTCTGTCACCATCGCAATATATTTCTTGCATCATCACATATCTCTTCATCATAGCACATTTGGGGGGAATTGCACTCCAATCCCTTCTAACACTCAGTTTTCTGTTGTATTTACTTTCACACTTCACGCTATATGCTTCATGATTTATCTTTATAGTGCATCTATTACCCTATGATGCACTCACGTTCCACAGTTCATACTCATCTATTGAGGGTCTAAATATGAAATGAACCTCACACCATTAACTCTTGACACTCTATGGATTTAATATATATTTCTAGCATATCCCTCACACCATATTCCAATGATGTACTCTTATTCTATGGTTCATTATTGGCTGTTGAGGGGGATTGTATAAATGAACCTCATCTCATTGACATCCTTTGGGGGGTACACTATTTCTATTGTACTCATAGCTTTCATAACATTACATCACTCATAGATTTAAAAATCATGGTCGCATATTACTCTTGATTGATTATAGCTACATATATATTTATTTTTTCCATGCTAGATGAATATTTAGTATGTCAATATATTTCTATACACACATGTGGATTCACTTGTTCTTTTTGAGTGAATTCAAGTCTTATACAGATATTTACGCACTACAATTATATTTGGCATTATACCTCTTACCATTCCCATTGAGGCTCATGTTGGCATGTAATTTCTCATATATTACCGGTGTTATCATTTCATTATATGTTACTTTCTCCTTTTATTGACACACTACTTATTCTCTCGATACATACAATTATTGACATACTTTTTCTATCTTTCTAACATGTTAAAAGGTGCTTCATGTGCAATATTTTCTTTACATGGCTATTTTCCACCATGGTTGTTTGATACCATTTTTTCCGTTTATTTTCATTGTATGCTATTGTTTCCGGGCTATTCCCTTTGTCATCTATGCACACAATATTTTTTTTACCTCTTCAGCCCGATTGTCTTATGACATTTTGAGTGATGTTCCATGTTTGAAACCCACATTTTGCGGTCTATCTTATCTTCTTACTTGATTGCACATTGTCTTCCATATGCATACTTGCTTTGATTTTACTAACACATGTTTATATTAATTTTTCTTGCATGTTCCTTCATTTCTACAATGCAAATCCCCTTCACCAATAAGGTATCCACTTCAAATAAATTTTAGGTACTCTCTTTTGGACCAAAACCTTCTATCAACGTCACATTCACCCCAAATGAAGGTGTATATATTGAGTGAATCACTCAACCAATATAAAAACTCAGTGCTACAATAAAGGCATGCAAATTATAGGAACAAGATAACAATACAATTACAGAAATAGCCCAAAATCTAACTTGGATCCTTAGTTCAGCACAAACATTAGTGACATAATTCATATATTGGAACCTAGGTTCTCCTCACCACCCTTGGGTGCTATGTCATAGGGGAAGATGCACTTATTTTCTCAGATCATCACATTTCACATAGCATTTTTATAGTACAAGAAAATTCAATCTCCATTGGGATCAGTACAACTCGAAACAAAATATGAATGCACCATCTCTAGTGGTGTTTATAGAGAAGAGTCATGGAAGGAGAGTAACACTATACCCCTCTCCCCAACACTCACTCTTTTGTGTGAAATCACCCAAAAAAACTCACACTTGGCATGAGATCTCCCAAAAAATCACATTTTACTTGAGATCACTAAAAAATCTCTCTTTGCATGATATTACCCAAAAAATCTCTACATTGCATTTTCAGGACAATTTCTAACATTTACACTTCTATACATCAGGGGCTCTCTTTTATTTTTACATACTTTTATAGATTTTTCATAATACATGAATTTGACTAGTCTTTTTCTCTTCTTTTGTAAGTAATTCGTTTATATGTAACAAGAAGCATGCCTACATAAAAAATTAAAGCACAATAATAGGTAAAAATCAATGCATATAGCTCACCCATAGGGTCACTTCCTCTTTCTAAGTTTCCATACTTCATTTTATCAATTCATTCTTTCACTTGATCTTTCAAGATGCCATCACCATCAAAATCTACAACAACAAAAAACATATGCATCTTCTAAGTAGTTTATGTTATTGAGTATTCACTCAAAAAAAGAAAGTGGGGGAAAATGTAGACACGAAATCACACACTTGGGTACATTTCTAGGTCCTAAAAGCGTACTAGTATTTACATGATTTGTAAGTGAGAAAAATAGTAATTTGCAGCAATCTTTGGCATTTTGTCTATGATTATTTATTTCTATTTGGTCTTACATACCCTACAACCCAGTCAATATGTCACTTACTTATATTTAATGACTTAGAACATCAGGGTCTAGCTAGGATGCCAACACCCAGGCGCCCTCATCCCCTTTGGGTGCCCATGACCTCTTTCAACCATACTCTTTTTGGTCCAATTTTGTCTATTGGGCATCATATTTTATTATGGATTGACCTTCGAGTTCCTAATTACAAAATTCAAACAAGGGAATCATATAAATACATAACTATGTGATAAAAATAAGGGACCAATCTCTAAGCATACTTACTATCACCTTATATTACATCCAAAGGTATCTAAGGAACCTAAAGGCATCCATCTAGAATCAATTCAAGAGATAAGGGATTGTATTTCCTGCATACATTGCATAGGATGTAGAAGTCTATTCTATTTCATCCAAACATTTACATATTTTAGAAAATATAGCTTGTTATCTAGTGCATCTTGCATAAAGGCATCTTAGGGCATGATTCTTTCACACACTCACTAGAACTACATGGAATACGAGATGTAGTATAGTGATCAGTCATAAGTTCGCTCTATTGGGTGACTCTCGGGGTGAGTCAAAATCCCCATGTTACATATTATTTGTGGAATTTGATGTAATTTTGTGGGTTTGGGAAGTGAACATATATTTTGTAGGTTACAGGTACACTCAGAGATTAAGGTGTGAAATTCATGCGCCAATAAGTGAATATCAACAAAACTTGTGTCACACATTGAAAACCACTTTATGAACATTTTTGTAGTCATGGGTGCCCAGTAGAAGACTTAGGTTCCCAAGATCCCTTCACCCAGTCTAGGTGCCCACGTACATCCTGTTTCGTGACCTGAAAAATATTTTCTAAGAATTGATGACACATATAGCCATATATTCAACATTTTTCCCAATTTGTATTAGTCTCAGATCAATCGGAAATCATCTAAGTCCTTTCCTATCTCTCTTTTACTTAGGATTTCATGTTTACGTTGTTATTTCTTGTGGAATAGTTTATCTAGTAGTTGTATATCATAGTTTTCATTTAGTTACTCTGCAATAAGGGTTTAGAATAAATTCATATATTTTTTAAATCAAGTATCTAACAATCACCTATATATCTAACTATAATAAAAGGATTGTTCTAATGTATTTCCTAAAACATCATAATTGGGAAGTTACTGATTTAAAGTGTTCCACAAATACATAATATTGTTTTGATTGGGACACATATTTAGCTCTCTATGAGAGAAAATTGATGTCAATGGAATTAGTTGGATACATAGATAAATATGATCTAAGATAAGTACATGGAGTGTTAACTATAGGGAAATGGATTTATATTGGTTCAGAATGGGTAATCAGAAAGGTGAGTCTAAATTGAGCACATAACCTTCTAAATCAAGCACATAACATTGTTTTTGTTATGTAATGTGTTATTAAACTGATTTATAGGAAGCTAGGATTTTAAGTAGGTATATGTATAGATTAAATGGTTACATGAGATATAAATATATAAAAATTTTGCATACGTGAAGGTAATGTGACATAGGAAAAATTGAACGCACACTAGTTTTAGGTTTGAAAATATAAAGTAATGGACCACAACATAATACAATCTAGTACAAAGTTGTATGGTCTAGTATTTTCATAGAAATGTAGATATTTATCGGGAACATTTCATAACCTTTTATTTTTTTACATTGATCGACAACATCACCAAATATTCATCTATTTGGTTGTAAATCTTAGTTTTACTGAGTTTTTTTCATTCATCATTCATTGTATGTTCTTCTTTCTAGATTTAGGGTCAACTCTTCTTTTTTATTTATGTCTTAGGCTATATCTCATTCTTATCAATATAATAAGGGATACCATATATTTAACCGCATCTACATTCTTTATGATCTCACAAGGATCTATTTGTGACGAGTTGTAGTGTTGTTTATTATAATGTGTTAGTGGATGAATTTTTTTCTATTGTCATCCAATGGGAATGTATTTGAGATGAATCCTTACCTCTTTTCCTCCTAGGATTTATTATTATCATCCTCTTTAAGTATATATTTGGTCATCCTAATCCATTATCATAATTTGAATTAGAGTTTCGTTAAACATCCACTCCCATGGAGTCTTTATTCACATGTAAACAAGTTAGTGAGCCTAACCTCACCAATATCTATGAGCCATGTTTTAATGATAATATTTATGATTCTATGCATTATTATAATGATTATTAGGATAGTAATTGTATGGATATTTCACTAAAACCAACACTTATTATAGCTAACCATGTTTCTAATAATGAAAATATGGATTGATTCTAATAATGTGGAAATTAATAGTGACATAGAACCTAAGAATTGTGAATTTGATATCTTTCCTTCTATTGATTGTAGGATAAATTTTTTATCTTATTATCAACTTGATAAAATTGAAATTGATTTCTATTCAAATGATGAAAATGTTACTTTTGATAATATTGTTTCTTCAATCAATGAAATATTTGATTGTGTTGTTCCTTTCTTTGATATTGAAATGGAAAATGATACTATGAATAAATGTGAAAATGCTACAATTGAATTTTTTCTTCACTATTCTATTATAGGTAATGATATATCTGCAAGTTTTCCTATTAAATGTAGCAAATATGCTCCTAATTGTATTTTTCCTCTTCCTAGTAAGTGTCAAAATGATTTATTTTTTTATATTTCTTCCCATCCTCTTATAAATGATAATGTACAACATGTTAGTATGGAATTTATCTCTCTTAAGGAAATATAGTTCATGTTATAATATTCACACATGATTTACTTATTTGTTTTTTATTCTATTCATATTAAAATCAATTGGATGTGCTTGTTATTTTTGTATCTTTAGATCTCCAATGTGATGTCAATTCTCTACTTCTTAATGGTATACCCTTGCCTAACACTAATGCTCCTAGTCATGAATTATTAAATCCTTCTTACTTTAAGTAGAATAGTGTACCTATGAGAAATATTAATGGAAACTTACAACTCCTAAATGAGTCTATTTTTACATATGATATCCCTCATTAATAGGTTCTCTATTTGTTTTATGTCATGGGTGATTTACAAAAAAAAGGTACATGCCTTTTCCCTCGAAAGAAAAACCTATTTTGATTGAATCCAATGTTATATGGAAACTCAATAAGGTGTAATATCTTCCAATATACATTCCATAGAGGGTTTATCATGCCTAAGTTTCAAATTTTTAATGGGACTTCTAGTACTTATCTACATCCTAACAACTATAGACATGTCATGGCTTCATATAATAATGACCGATTGTTAATAAAATCATTTCTTATAAGACCCAATAGAATTGTAACACATTAGTTTAATCATTTACATAGTGGATCCTTCCGTACATACATCAAACATGAAGAGGGATTTCTTGTCATATTTATTGATAATAAAGTTTGTAGAATTACCTATATAATTTTTTACTTTATTTACATTAGGGATATTTTGAGCTTTTTTTTAATTATATTTTATGATTTGATGTAATTATCCAACCATTTTCCTATAATCCCATCGACGAATAAGTAATTTTTTTTCGTGGACCCATTCACTATTTTACATCTTGATCCTGCCTTTACATCTCAATGACCTTGGGATCATGATCTTGAACTATAATTCCATAATAGCTACTATAATACCACTTTATCTGTCATAGCTTGAGCAAACTATGCTTGTACACTAAAAAATATAACTACTATATCTTGAGATAATTCTATCTTATAGGGAGGATCAGGCCTCTTTAGAATCTCCAAATTAATCTCATCCCTCTTTCTCACCAAAATTATACATTTTGTGGATGTCAGTGCCACATGATAAAAATATAAAAGAATTCACATACAATATCATCTACCCATTATTAAAATGCATTGGTCACCACATCAATCATAATATTTTATATCAAACTGTGAAAACAAGAATATATGATCATTGTCCAAAACACATCACCTATAATATAATCCTAAAATCACATGTTAGTATTTAATTCTGAAATACAATAGATTTTAATTACAATATCCATTAGTTGAATTAACTAAGCTAAATATTATATGTACCAATTAAGATAAATGTTGAAATAAGAGCCTAATTTGATGCTATTTTGAGAGTAAAATAAATATGAAATTAAGTACAAAAATTACACCCAAACAACTAAGAAATAAATTATGAAACCCTTATTACAAGGAGGAGAAGAAAGTGCTTAGTGGATTCATAATTACTTATGAAGTGTACCGAAGTGTTGCCTTGGTGAACAGAGTAGTAGGATAGTAATACAAAGACCTAAAAAAAAATTAGATCTAGAGAAATAGGTTGGACTTGGACACCTAGAGAGGGACAGGAGTTCCCGTGGGCATCGTAGGCCTATTTTTGGGTACCTAGGTCTGTGAAAAATATCAGAAAACATCCTCTAAGTGGTCACAAGATGTTCTCTATTAGTCTCAATTGGTCACTTTGAGCTCACACCATGATCACCGAGTTCACTTGAAACCTACAATGAAATATGAACCTACAAAACCCTTAAATAAACATCATATCCTAAAAAAGAAAGATGTTGAATGAGCTGTCAGACTGTCCTCATTTGTCTGGTGAAATTACAGCTAGACTCTGCACTAACTATCATAACCATTGTATTTATGTGTGTGTGTGTGTGTGTGTGTGTGTGAAAATCATGACCTAGGTGGCTCTTCTGTGTGTTGCACTTGATAACGAGTAAATAAGCTAGATGTAAATAAATATAATAGATGTGTGCATGGAATAGAATGAACTTCCCTCCTATGAAGTGTATGCAGAATAAGAAGCCATTTTTTCTCTTGTGATGGTTCTAGATGGATGTAATGGATCTCTCATATGCTTGATGGATGCATCTTTATCTGGTGATAGTTAATGTTTAGTGCTTGGTCATTTATTATGATCACATAACTTTATATTTAAATGATTCCCTTGTATTTCGTAATTACCCATGGATATGTTTACTAAAAAAAGATAAGATGCTGAAATGGATAAAAATAACCCAAATAGTGTGAGTAAAGTATAATTCAATCATGGGCACTTGGAGGGGATAAGGGCCTGGCATATGGGATGATAAATACAAGAGTATGATAAGAGAAAAAGAGAAATTAAAGGTGTAAGACTGAAAGGAGAAACACAAGACAAAGAATGGTGGCCAAAGACATGGGTTAATTAGTAATTTTCTTACTTTTGAATCTTATGAATAGAAGTGTGTAATCAAGACTAGACAATTACCCAAAGAGCGTGATTTCTTGTCTAAATTCTCCCCCACTTTATGTTGGTGAGTGGAAATCTCGATAACATGAAGTATATAGAGGTGTGTATATGATAACCATATATATCGATGATACAAACATGCTGAGGGACTAGAGAAAGTGTGGAGTGATAAAAATGTGAAGCATGGATGTTAAGGAGGAGAAATTACATAAAGTGATGATGAAAATGAACTTAGGGAAGAAGTGCATGGGTCAAAGCATACAAGTGTGTCCCACTCTGTGGCCATAAATATTTTAAAATCTGACTAGTAAATAAATAATTAAAAAATACTATAAAAATTTAAAAAATTAGGTAAATTCTAGATGCCCTGCACCTTGGTATTTATAGCCTCTTAAAAATGCATGTTTGGTCATTTTATATGTGTTTGGTCATGTTTTGGTTGTCAGACATAGTTTTCTGAAAGTACAAAAACTACAAAAAAGTGGGACACAGTTATATGCTTTGACCCGCATATGTAGATATCACGATGTATGTATTGTTGATTTAGTGTTTTTTTTATGATGTTGACTACCACTTCCCATATAGACTGACATACAAAAGAGAAGAACAAACAAGTAGTCAAATATGCATGTATATATGTAAAAATTATGTAGAGGAGTATGCAAGCCATTATGTAAAAATGTTTAAAATGTGAAAAGAGAACATGTGCACTGGGTTTGTGATGAGAAAAGAGAGTAGAAAGGATACTAAAGACATCAATGAAAGCTGAGTTTTCTAGGTGATCTCACGCCATAAATGAAGAAGTATAGGGAGGAAATTCTAGTGTCATCCTCCAACCATTAAATAATTCACAAAGTTGTAGAGCTCTTGGAAATGTTGGGTTTTTGGGTGATCCTACACCATGGAAAAAGTACTATAGAGAGGAAATTATGGCATAACCCTATAATGTTTAACTACTCAATGGAATGAAAACACCACTACAGATGGTGTGCTCTTGCCCCAAATTTAAATTCCCAGTGCTAAAGGACTCTTTACCCTGTTAAAAGTCTCCGTGACATACTAAAAAATTGTGTAATTTCACCCTAGTTACAAATATCCACAAAGTACATCATTGTGCTAAGGACCCAAGTTTGATTCTAAGGCCTATGTGAAACAAAAAATTATGTTGTATCGGTATTATGTTGTGTTATGTATAATGTTGTTTGTAGTTACTAATCAACCCAAATGATTTCCCCCTTGTTTGGGGTGCATGCAATGTCACTAGAGGAGTATGCATCCTAAAATATGACTAGTCATTATGCTGAAATTGTGCCCTATAGAGGGAATGGAATGTGTTTGGTAGCATCTAAGGAACATGCAAAATAATTGGCTAAGACATAAGCATTATTAGAAGAAAATAAAAACACCCATGTAGAAGACAAGGATACACTATGTAGAGAATATGTAAGCTAAGATGCAAGAAAACATGCAAGAAGACAATGTAGACTACAAAAAGTGGGTTACAAACATAGGAATCCACTCATGATGTTGTAAAACAATCAATGCTATAGTGGGCATAAACAGACAAGGGTGCACACAAGATAAAGGGAAAATACCACAAATAAGAGCTGACAAAGAGAAAACAATGACAAACAATGTAACTGACAACCCTGGAAGGAAATAGTCCTGCTAAATAATTAATACACACGAAGCACTTGTTAGCATGTTAGAAAGATAAAAGTTATGTCAAAGTGAGTATAATCGAATAAATTCATGTGATATGAAACAAAATGAAACAATAACACTTCTAATGTACTGAAGTGGATTGACCCCAAGATCTTCTATGGGACTGGTAATAGGTACTGTGCCAAACATCCATGTCACTTATAGTAGATCAGTATAATATGTGATCATAAATAGAAAGGAGAGTGAATGTGCATGTGTGTGTGATAAATATAATGACATACAAGATATGTATCTAGCATGTGTAATAAGATCTACATGTAACAAGTAAATGTAAACAAGTCTAAATACAACCGAGATATGTAGTGTTTTTTCGATGAGACAAATTGTAATGCAGTTTGAATGATAAGAGAAAAGTGATCACCGAGTATATGTGTATGTATGAGATGAGGTTCAATTATTTCTTCCCCCTTAGTAGTCAAGAATGAACTATAACTGAGAGTGCATCATCAGGACATAATTTAAATGTATGTACTAAAAAGATGATTTCATTGAAGCGTAAAGTTTAGAGTGTGTGAGTGAATGAGTGAGTGGTCACATGTGCAAGTTTGATGAGGTACATTTGTGATGTATACCCTTAGCAGTCAAGTACGGACTATGAGACTAGAGTGCATCATAGGGTAATGACCACAACGTGTAAAAATAGATGTGAGAGAGAGGTATTTCAAATGTGAAGAGTAAATAAGATGCAAAGTGTGTAGAAAATTATTTGAGAGAGGATGGCATGAGTGTATGACGCATGATATTTTAAGTGTGTAGTAAATGTCTTGAGAAAGAGGTGTAAATAATTTTTTATATGTGAAGAGTATAATTTCTATTGTGTAGTGTAGTGTGCAATGCACTGTTTGAGGTTAATGTGCATAGTATTCCCTCAACAGTCAAGTGTGAACCATAGAAGAATAGTGTGTTATTGGGAAATTATGATAATAATGTATCACGTTGTGTAATATTGCTCAAAGATATGAAATATGAATCGCAGAGCGTAAAAGTAGTAAATGAGATCCACCTGACAATGTTAAGAGGGGGGAGAGAAAGCGTAATTCCCCCAAGTGTATTACAATGATGAATCTATCCAAGAAATGTAAAGGGAAAGGGTGCTCCACTTGATCTCTAACGTGATAAATATGTGTGACCATCATCATATAGGATTCAACCACATTTCTAGGATTGAAATCAAATGGTTCATTGACATCATAAGCTTCTTTCAGGTCCCATTAATCGACATAGGCATGGTCTGAAGGATAAGGTGGAATTATAAGTTTAATTATGGGAGGAACTTTCTGACCTTGACTTGGACATGTCACAGATACCTTTAATGGAGGAGGATTTAGACCAAACTTAAGATGAGGTTTCTTATTTTTATTAGGTTATATCGGTGGCGCTTGACTAGCCGAATGAGGCACACTAGATGTAATAGGATGGTGTTCACTAGACATAGATGAAGTATATTTAGGAACCCTTTGAGATGTAACAATTGGAGAGGATGATGTAACATGATGTTGTGCAGTGAATGAGATAAAACTGTGATGCTCAAGATGTTTGATTCTTCATTGTAAAGCATAGAATTCATTTTCATTATATCCATAGATTCGAATATAATAACAATATGGGCAACCTTGATATTTTTCAAGCTGGTAAGGCATATAACATTGAGTAGATGATAAAGTGATCCATTGATGATTAATGATATCAATAAGAATTTCATGTTGCTTAGCATTGCGATCAAATGTGAAAGGATTTGGTAATGGTATGCATTTAGGCTCATTGATATAAGTACATGTAGAAGACATAGAATGAAGATGGGATGTAGGAGGAGAATAAACATGAGCTTGAAAAGCATCCTTATGATATTGGAATTCAACTTTAGAGATATAATCGTGGATTCCATAGCTTGAAATTCATCTTGAAATAAATAATTTAAGGTTTGAATTAAGTCTGACATAGAGGATCCTGAAGACTCGGCATGGATCCATAGATGCCATCTGAGGATGACACTTACTTGATGCAGTGAAATATTACTATGGAGATGACATGGAATGGTCTATGGCCAAAGTTTCATATGAACTAAGAGTAATTAGGAAGCGTTTGAATTGTACCATAATACTAAATTTAAGAACATTATCGAAGCCACGATATGCAAATAGATGATGGATGTTAAGGAAGGCTCCGATATATCGATCACAAGTGGGGTTACATAAGGAATTATTAAGATTACATGTGTTGATACCAGATCCTAATTTGATGCGAATACAGATCTCACTTAATCTCTATGTTAATTAAGTACTAAAATTACACCCAAGAAAATAAGCAATAAGTTAGGAATCATTACTTTCAAGGAGTAGACTAAGAAGCGTACTTGTTAGGTTCACAGTGGAGATTGTTGAGGTGTACCAAAGTGTAGAACAGGTGAACATAGTAGCAGGAGCTGTCACACTAAGACCCAAAAAAATGTACATCTTTACATAGTATGTCTCATGTGGGGTTGTGGGGCCAGTTTTCAAGCCTCAGAAAGTGTTGAAGACTATACACTAAGGGTATTGTAGCCCTTTCCAGTAGTGGGGGTCTTGCTAGGGCACATCCCCCGAGAAAAAAATTGGCCTTAAAATATGCCTGATATACCGGGAAACATGCTTTTCTCATATGGGTGGGATTTTTCACCCATAGGTTTATGGGATGGTTTTAGCCCATGGTTTTGATACCCATGGTTTTGTAAAAATGCTGAAGTAGTTGTCTACTTATATGGTTTTATGTATATGGTAGGGTATAATGTAAACATTGCAGATGTGTTTTTGAATTTGGGTGTGAATTCTGTAGAGATTTTTTGAGCATAGCTCCAAACAGATTCTGGGTATTGTATTGAAGAGAACTGGTGGCTTATAATAAAATCTAAGCAAGTGATTATTGGAGGACGTAGCCCAAATTAGGTGAACCACGTTAAATATTGTCTCTTTTGTGTTGTGTTATTTTATTCTACGCTTTTATTTAAGATCTGTAACATCTTCTATGCATATTAGTTTCTACTATTGTGATTTTGTATGGGATAATTCCGTGTATTTTATCCTTTATTTCCTAACAATTGGTATCATAGCTTGGTTTGGTTTGTTGAAGTGTTGAATCATAGGGAAAGTTTTATCTTGAGTGGGAGTTATGGCAGGATGATGGAAGATCAAGGGTTGATAAATTCAACGGGTAGAATTTCAGTCTTTGGAAGATGCATATGGAAGATATACCTTTATCATAAGGATATTTATATTCCGTTGTCTGAGATGGTGAACAAACCCTTGAGCATGATAGATGCAGGATGGGATTCGCTGGGTAGGAAGGAACTTGGGACAATCTGGTTGTGTCTTACATCTTCAATATTATTTAATGTTTCAAAGGAAAATACTACAAAAGAACTGATGGATGCATTAGGGAAGTTGTATGAAAAATCCTCTTCCTCTAATAATATTTTTTAAATGAAAAATTTAATTAATATGAAGATGTTTAAGAATGGTTCAGTAGCATATCATTTAAATGATTTTAATACAGTTGTAAATATGCTAGCTTTGGTTATAATAGAATTTTATGAAGAAGTTAGGGATTTATTAGTTCTTTGTTCTTTACCTGAGATTTGGAATAGCTTGGTAATGGCGGTAAGCAACTCGGCTCCAGCCAATTCAAAATTGAATTTTGAGGATGTTGTAGGGGTAATTCTAAGCGAGGAAATGTGAAGAAATATCTCTAGGGAATATTCTACTTTAGGGAATGCTTTGACAGTGGAAACTAGAGGGAGACAAAAGAATAGAGGAAACTGTGGAAAATCAAAGGATCGGGCAAGGTCAAAATCAAAAATCAAGATAGTATGTTGGTACTGTGGAAATTCTAGGCATGCAAAGGACTATTGGGAGCTTTAGAATAGGGAGAAACAACATCAAGAAAACAAGTAGGAAACTGTGGCAACAGTTAATATATGTTAGGATGCTTTGATTCTTTCTTTGCAAAATATTACTAAATCTTGGGTTTTAGATTTGGGGGCTTCATTCCATGCTACTCCACATAGGAATTATTTTTTTGATTATGTTCAAGGAGATTTTGGGCATGTTTTTCTTGGTGATGATGAGCTATAAAACATAGTTGGAAAAGGTTCTATTCAGGTAAAGATGTAGAATTAGAATACTTGGCTATTGAAGGATGTCAAACATGTGCCTATATTACGATGAAATTTGATATCAGTAGGGAATTTGGGAAGTGATGGTTGTACTATGATATTTAAAGCATACTTTTGGAAGGTTACCAAGGGTGTTCTTGTGGTGGAAAGAGGTAATAAGGTTGGAACCTTGTATTTAACCAATTATAGCATTAATGTTTGTAATCTTGTGGCTTCCAAAGTAGATACAACATTATGGAACTATAGGCTTGGTCATATGAGCCATAAGGTCATGGAGATCATAAAGAAGAATTTTCCTCGATATACAAAAATAGGTTTGGAGTTATGTGAGGACTGCATATATGGGAAACATAAGTGAGTAAGGTTTACCAAGGTTGGACTTACAAAGAAAGAGATTAGGTTAGAGCTGGTGCATTCTAATGTGTGGGGGCTAACTTAGGTATCATTTCTTGGGGGTTCAAGTTATTATGTTAATTTTATTGATGATGCAATAAGGAAAGTTGGGGTTTATTGTATTAGGAACAAATCTTATGTATTTGTCACTTTTGTTAAATCGAAACCCTTAGTAGAGAATGAAATTACTCTTAAGCTAAAATGTATTAGGTCAGTTAATGGAGGGGAATATTGCAACAATGAATTTCATGATTACTATTCTAAGAATGGAATCCATAGGAAAAAGACAGTTCCAAGAACTCCGCAATAGAATGGGGTGTCAGAAAGGATGAACAAAACAATAATGGAACGTGCTAGGAGCATGAGGTTATATGTAGGACTGCCTCTTTTTTTCAGGCAGAAGCAATGAGCACAAGTGTGTACTTGATAAACAGAGGACCCTCAAGTGCCTTGATATGGTAAGAAATTTGATTATGCATTTCTTAGAGTCTTTGGATGTGAGGAGATTGTCCATATAGACAAGAATGATAAGACCAAGCTAGAGACTAAATCAGAAAAATGTAATTTCATTGGTTATGGTGGTGATGAATTTGGATATAAATGTTGGAGTATTAAATAAAAAATCATTTGATCTAGGGATGTGATCTTTAATGATAAAGTCATGTATAAGTAGCAGTTGCAGGAAAATAAGGAAGAATATAAGAAATAATATGCAGTGGTAGAGGATGTTCTGGATGGGGAAGTGACATATGAATCAGTTCAGGAACCTCCTCAATAGGAACTCCAAACTCCTATTGTTATCCCAAATTCACCCCCCATGGTGATTTGGATAACTTGAACAAATCCTTCAGTCCTGAGGCAATAAAATTGATTCAAGGCCAAAAATCATGTTTTGGGGTCCCCTTGGCTTCTCTCTAACTTCCCCATCTAGGAAAAAACCCAAGAAGTTAGAAAAAATCTAAAAAATGGGCTCATTTTGGTGTTTTGTAGAAAAATTGGACATTTTTTTTCTAGGCAGTTCACATGATAGTTGGGACGCAGGTACGCACGGGACGCACAAAGCTGAAATGGCCACAAGAAGTAAAAATTGGAAAAAGCAGAAGTTTTCATCCCATGTGGTATGCGGGACATCCAGAACACAGGTACGCATAGGAAGCAAAAAGATGATTTTTCCACAAGTTAGTATATTATGGGTGGTGTGGAGAAATATCTCTAGGACAGTCAGGAAAAAAGTACGCACGGGATGCACAAAGGTGAAAAAGCCGCAAAAGGAACCATATGTTGTGGCAAATGCAAAATTAAATGATCCTCACAGACCAGTCAATGACAGACACGTGAGACAAGGAAGCTCGAATCAGGTGATGTAGAGATTTTTTTCTTGGACAGCTAGGACAGAAAATGGCTGGAAGACCCAAAATAGCTGCTTGCACTCAGAAGGACTTAAATTTTTCATTTCTCAATGCAAGCATATGAAATTGGTACTATTGGAAGTGTGGATATGAGCCCAAAGCACCAAAATCAATAAATTCAGAATTTGATGAAATATAGACTGAGATTTTGTAGAAAACGCGACCAAGTTCAGAGTAGTGTTTTATTTGGTAGTTGGACGCATTCAATGGAGCATGGGCTGCCATATTTCACTGCTGCAAGTCATGGGACAGTATGGGGATCCTTTTGTAAGAAAAAAAACATCATTTCACTCCAGTTAATACCTCTTACAAGTGGTTGAAGGAAATATTTCAAGATTTCCATTTTCTCTCTCTCTCTCTTCTTATTTTTTTTATAAATTGGTTTTTTGGGCTCATTGTAAGGGGAGGTAGTTTTGTTGTAAAAAATATCTGTCAAAATTTCCTTTTGAATCCAATGTGCTACAATCCCTTGTAGTGGACTCCTTGCATGGTGATCCAGGCCCTTATCTTGCAATAGATTTAACTGTGCATATCATGAAGAAATAAAATATAAGTTTGTGGATGCATCTTCCCCTGATGTGTTTGTTTGCACTCTTCTTACCCTTTCAACCTTCATTACAAGAATATTGTGTCTATTTTTATGATCTTGTAAGGACTCATTATTATTGTGATGTATGAAATATTGTTGTGAATGCATTTGTCAGATTGTAGATAACTATTATCACTCCTTCTAGTATGAATTTTACTTCTATTTTTCACACAATGGTAGACTATTCTCACACCCCTTCTTTTCTAGTGTATCACCGTTGTAGTGTAGGATTTCATTTTTATGCATTCTCTTTCCTTGGTCCCTTGGAATAGTTAGGTTTCCCTGCATTAGAGTAGATTGTGGAAGGTAGTTTAGGAGCAAGAACCAAATTAATCTGGGGGTCTATCTCAAGTAGCAAGTCCCATAACTTGGAGATAGTACCCATGTTATCCAATCACACTGTGAGATCAAGTATATGTACTTGTGTAAACATAAGGGTGTTGTGATTTAGTGATAACACCTATATTGAGGAGGTCTTCTAGGGTAAGAAGAGAACCTTAACGTTTTTCTCCTTCTCTTTATTATTTATTAAACACTGATAGTGGAGATCCATAGAGCTTTGATGAAGTAATTTAGGTAGATTCTAGGAAGAAGTGGGAGCAAGCCATGGATGAGTAGCATCAGGATCTCATGGAGAACCAGAAATGAGGTTTGGCGAAGCTACCCAAAGGAAAAAGAGCATTACATAACAAGTGGGTGTTCAGAGCCAAAGAGGAAGAAGGAGGCAAGAAAAGATACAAGGCCTAGTTGGTGGTCAAAGGGTTTGCACAGAAAAAAGGTATAGATTTTGATGATTTTTTTTCTCCTATAGTAAAAATGACTTCTATTAGAATTGTTCTAGGAATAGTTGCAATAGAAGAGTTGCACTTAGAAAACACTTGATGTAAAGACTGCATTTCTCCATGGTGATTTGGAGGAGGAACTATATATGCAACAACCAGAGGGATATGAGGTCAAAGGTAAAGAGGAGATGGTGTGCAAACTAAAGAAGAGCTTGTATGTCTTGAAACAAGCTCGACATCAATGGTATAAGTTATTTTATAGCTTCATGATGGAGCAAGGTTATATTATATTATATTCTAACCATTGCGTGTATACAAAAAAAATTGAGGATGGAAGTTATTATATCTTTTGTTTGTATGTGGATGATATGTTGGTTGCACGTAAAAACATGTAGGAAATAAATGTACTCAAGAAGAAGCTACATGAATCCTTTTCCATGAAATATTTTGGGGCAGCCAAACAAATCCTTGGTATGAGGATATCTTGTGATAGGAAGGAATGAAAGCTAACTTTATCTCAGGAATATTATGTTGTAAATATCTCCCCCCTGGGTAGATATAGACAAGCAGAAGAATATGGAAATCAAAGAAACTCAGAGCCCGATATTTATTACATCACCAACAGCCAAGGCATAGGTAGAAGGCGCACGCCAAAAAGTGTTGACACGAAAAGGTTAGCGCTAAGGTGCAGGTTAAGGGCACACAACAAAGGATGTCGACATGAAAATGGATGTGCCTGGCATAGGTAGATAAGTGTCGACACAAAAAAATTCTCGTCAAGGCACAGGTAGAGGGCGCACAGCAAAGGATGTCGACACGAAAATGGATGCGCCAAGGTGCAGGTAGCAAAGGATGTTGACATGAAAATGGATGCACCTATGACGTAGGTAAAAGGATGTCAAAACAAAAATGGATCCACCTATGGCGCAGGTAAAAGGATGTCGACATGAAAATGGATGCGCTTGGCGTAGGTAGAAAAGTGTCGACATAAAAAAGTTTGCGCCAAGGCACAGGTAGAAGGTGCACATAAAAGGATGTTGACACAAATATGGATCCACCTATGGCGTACATAAGAGGATGTCGACACACATATGGATGCGCCTATGGCATAGGTAAAAGTATGAAGACACGCAAATGGATGCGCCAAGGTGCACCTTCTGGAGGCGCAACATTTTGAGCGCTGACAGGAAGTAGACCCTCACCTAGATATTCAGATGGCCATAAATTTTCACAAGGAGCTCGGATTCACGCAAGGTTGGACATTATTTTTTTACCCCTCCCTTCTTCTCTTTGTTAGGTGAATTTTTGGAGTTCAAACCTCCCATCTAAAACTGTAATGCAACTTTGCCTCTTGGCATTTTGTAGTGTATTGTATCAATCTTTGGAGAAAATAATGCATGTCTGTGGATGATTCTCAACCCTCTCTATGTTTATTTTCATCCTCCTAATCTTTTACTACAATTTTGGTTATCTATGCATGATCTTGCATCGCATTTTAATGGTTTGTGTTTATTGGAAAGATAGGTGTTCTTCATTCCTCGGTGCATCACCTTTGTTAGTTTAGGTTTTATTTTATGCATTTTCTTCCCCTGTCTCCTTGGAAAGTTAGTTTAGGTTTTTGAGTAAACTCTCTGCATTTTTTACATGTGCATCTGAATAGAGGAATAGGAACCGGCCTTCATCTGGAGAGCTTTTTCATTTCGTAAGATCCCACACTTCGGAAAAGCTCCATGTTATGCAATCACACTGAGATTCTCAACCCATTGAGTTGTAGACTTTCAGGGTGCTGTGATTCGTCATCTCCACCTAATCGGACTTTGTCTACACCTCCACCTGGTAGACCTTTTCTCACATCAACCAGAGTTCTTAGGCCAATCATAATGACACATCTACTACCAAATCCCTTTGTCAATTTCACTGGTAGGAGCCCACTTGCCCTCAATGCATAGAATCCAATTCCAATTGCATCATTGAAGAACATTCCATTTTTCACTGGAGAAAATCATACCACTCCTGGTGATCATGTCAAATACATCACCAACATTTTTGCAATCCATGAGATAAATGAAATGGATGTTGTTGTCAAATTACTGGCATCTTCATTCAAAGGGAAGGTATTGCAATGGTTTAGGAGCCTTGGAGCCGATTCTATCCAAAATTGGAATCAGTTATGCATAGTTCTCCATGAGCAGTTTGGGGAAAAAGGAGACAATTTGTCTCTACTAGAACAATTGACAACTATCAAGAGAGCTCCCAATGAGTAGTTGACTGACTTCAACTTCAGATTTCAAAGGTCCTGGGATAGAATTCCAGTGGCCATTAGGCCAACAGCTGAAGGTGCTTTTCTATACTATCTTAAGGCTTTGAATTCTGATATTTCTATGTTAATTCAATCTATGGGAGGCACAACCTTACCTTCTACTTATAGCATTGCCATTAGGGCTGAAAACTGTCTTATTCAAGCTGGTAACTTGGCTCCTAGGCCTCCCATGCCCTTGTATCCAAACTTAGAAAATCTAAGCACTAGTCAGGCACCCACTTTGGCTCCTATTCCCACTCCTAGAAATCAAAGTTCAAATGAAACTTCTACTTCATCCTCTAGTGCTTCAAATGAACTCCAAGAGATTATGAAACAGTTGCAGAACCTTGGAAATGAGCTGGTGACTATCAAAAGACAACAAGCTCAAAGTGCTAGGCCATATCAGCCTTAAGCGCAGTACCAGGCTAGGCCCCCATACCAACAAAATAGGTCATCTACTCAGGCTGCAAATCAAAATCAAAACCAAGTAAGGCCTCCCACTAATAGACCATATCAGCGCTATAACCCCAATGTTGTATCTGCTTCTAAAGCATTAGTGCCAGTCCCAAACATCATAACTCAAGAGTATGATTGGTGTTTCCCATGCAATGAACCTCATAACCAATCTATGTGCTTTAATGGTGCTTTGAACCAAGCCTTGATGGTGGAAACTACTGACATAAAGGGTGAAGTGAGTCAAGAAACAAATCAGCAACAAGGGACATCTTAGCAAAACACAGCTTAAAATGATACCGCACTTGCGAATTGGCAAGCTAAGGATTTTTGCGACATGAATCAAACAATTTCTCACAGTGTAGCAGCTAACACAAGATCAAAGAAGAGGAATATAGGTGAAGGGCAGTCATTGGCTCCAAGTGATCTACAACCTTCCATCACTCCACAAGGTGTTGGTAAGCAAAATACAGCTCCAAACACGCAAGGACAGCCCAAACCACCTTCTAAGCCAGCTCAAATGCCAGCTGTTGCTGCCCATGTGCAAGAAAGGAATGTAGAGGCCAAAGGACAACAAAGAGATCTTTCATCCCCATTTAGCATCATTGATCACATGAAGAAGACAAATGTGAATATATCAATGTGGGAATCTTTATCCATCCCAGGCCAAAGAGATTTTCTACAAGCTGCCATGAAGGATTGGTCAAATTTGAACCAACAGGTCCCTATACAAAAGAACATCCTCACAAATGTTGCTCAGCCTGAAGGTCACCATGGAGGACAACATGTTAAAGTTCAGAAACCCCTCCATTCTACATCTCATTAATCATTGAGGATAAACTAGTACACAATTGCAAGATTGATTCTGGGGCAAGTAGTTCATTCATGCCCAAACAAATAGCTGATCAGTTGGGTCTCCAATATGAAGTCATATCTAAATGGGTAGTGCAATTGGATGGGACAGCAATAGCAATGGTGGGAGTGATTAAAGGTTTGAATCTTATCTTGCATGCATGCCCCAATGTTACTATTTTTCAAGATGTGTCAATAATAGATTTGCCACCACTCTTTTCCCTATGCTTATTAAGGGATTTCACAGCTAGAATTGGAGGCTACTTATCTGCTGACTGGTCACACATGTTTTTCAGAACAAGATATGGTACTAAGGTCACAATCAGATCTGAACCAATTGCAAACTTTCATATTGAGCCTCATACTTCAAGCCAAATCAATGCCAACTGTTCAGCATTTGATCAAGAATATTATCCAAGCACAGATGAAGCTGACACCAAAGTTTGAAGCATCCCAGATTTGACTCTTGATGAATGGGTAAGCAAGGTAGATGCTTTTGATCCCTACCAAGAAGTAGAAGAATCTGAGCTAGGAGTCTATTGCACACATGAAGAAAACCAGCCTATTCCTAGCATCACCAAACCAGACCATAAGGATGACAATGAGGTATGGCAATTATTTTTCAATGGATCAAGGAGTTGGCAAGGTGCACGAGGAGGAGCTATGCTTGTTTCACCTCAAGGCATCAAATATTATTTAACTTTCTGTTTCTAGTTTTCATGTTCAAACAACATAGCTGAATATGAGGCCTTGATTCATGGACTTCATTGGGCCAGGAAAAAGGGCATAAAGAACTTGCAGGTGTTCGGGGATAGCGAGCTAATTGTTAATCAAGTCAGGGGACAACAGGTTACAAAGAATGACCTGCTGAAGAACTACAAGAATAGGGTGTGGGACCTCATTGAGGATTTCGAATCTTTCAACATCGTGTCCATACCTAGGAAGAAAAATGAAGCCATGGATAGGCTTGCAGCAGTTGGAGCAATGTTTGATGTGGTTGACAACATCAGAAGGGAAAAAACACAACCACATATCCATGTGATTATGAGGCCAACAGTTCCAGATAATAACACAAGTTGGTAGGTGGTTGAGAACGATCAATAGATCGTCAATTTCTTACAAGAAGAGGCTGAATTCTCAGCTAGAAATCAGGACAGACTAGAGCAGTAGTACGGGGATCAAGTAGTGCAGCTGCGGAAAAATAAGCTTCCCAAGGGTTTAGTAACATTGGAGTCTATCTTCAACCCTAACGACCAATTCTATAAGGAAAAGGCTAACAGACATGTCAAGAGAGAAGATTCAGAGCCAATTCTGGTTGGGGAAGGCAAAACACTTCAAATTGGTAAAGTGGCCACTGAGCAGGTGAAATCATATTTCATACAGCTTTGCCAAGAATTTCCAGATGTCTTCACTTGGAGCTATGAAGACTTGAGAGGTTTCAATCCGAAGTTGGCACAACATACCATAGAATTGGATCCAGATGCTAAGCCCATTAGGCAGAAGTAGAGACCAATCAACCCTCACATTGAGCCTCTAATGAAGAAAGAGTTAAGCAAGCTAATAGAGGCAAGCATTATATTTCCAATCAAGCACTCAAGCTGTGTTACAAACTTGGTTCTGGTTAGGAAGAAGAGTGTAAAAATCAGGTTGTGTGTGGACTTTCGAGACCTCAACAGGGCATCTCTCAAAGACCATTACCCACTTCCTTCAATGGAACAAATATTGCAAGTAGTATCTGGTTTGGAGAGATGCTCTCTCCTAGATGGCTACTCAGGGTATAATCAGATAATGGTGAAAGAAGATGACCAATTTAAGATGGCTTTCACCACTAAATGGGGCACCTATGCCTACAAGAAGATGCCATTTGGGCTATCAAATGCTAGAGCCACTTTCCAAAGGGCAATGGATATGGCATTCAAGGGGTTGATCAATAAAATAGTTTTGATATATCTTGATGACATCACCGTATTCTCAAAAAATGCAATGGATCACCTCTTTCATCCGAGGCAGGTATTTCAAAGGTGTAGAAGATTTGGGGTATCATTGAACCCCAAAAAATGTATATTCTTGGCTCACGAAGGAAAACTTCTAGGCCATATTGTTTCAAAGGAGGGATTGATGATTGACCTAGAAAGAGTTGAAGTAAGTCGAGCATTGCCATTGCCAAGTCATAAGAATGCTCTTTAAATCTTCTTGGGAAGGATCAATTTTATCCACAGGTTTGTTCCAAACTTTACAGCTCTCGTAAAGCCAATAACGCTGATGTTGAAAAGGAGCATGACATTTAAGTGGACATCTGAAGGAAAGGTAAGTTTTGAGGAAATAAAAGAGGCTATATCTCAATCTCCGACCCTCATCAATCCAGAATTCTCTAAGGATTTCATGCTATATGCCTTTGGTGGTGGAGACACAATTTTTGCAATCCTGGTACAACAAAACAAAGAAGGATTAGAAAAACTAGTCGCATTCTTCAGTCAAGGCTTGGAGGAATACGAAACTAGGTACTCTTTCATTGAAAAACATGTCCTTGTAGTGATTAGAAGCTTAAAGAAATTCAAGCACCTAGTCTCAAACAACAAGATCCAATTATTGGTCTCTCATGCAGGAGTCAAGGACTTCCTTCTAAACAAGGATCTAAATGAGAAACATGCAGGATGGATAACCCGTGTCATGGAATATAACATCGAGATCAAGGTCACAAAACTAGTACATGGAAAAGGACTATGTGAACAGCTAGCTTTGAGTCGGAAAGTTAAAGCAGGTGATGAAAAAGAGACTGTCTTGATACTACAGGATGGTCAAGAATAGGAAAATGATGATGTGCCCACTCCTTGTTGTACTCATAATATGATACACTTCCTACAGGTAGGCCTATGCCCTCCAAAATTGAGTAAAACAAAAAGGAGGTACTTCATATTAACAGCCATTCCATATGTTCTTGTTGATGGTGTTTTTTTCAAGAAAGACATCAAGGGAGTTCTATTGAGGTGCATTGGGACAAGTCAAATTGAGAGGGTGTTACAAGATTTTCATGATGGAGATTCTGGAGGACATTTTTCCCCATGGATAACAGCTCTCAAGATAATGAAGGCAGGGTATTATTGGCCCACAATGTCTAGCGACTGCTATACATGAATAAGAAAGTGTAAGAAATGTGCACTCTTCACAGGAAAAGAAAGACTAGCAGCGCTTCCATTGCACCCAATTTTGGTTGACCAACCATTTATGCAATGTGGATTGGAATTCATTGGGGTCATAAATCCAAAATCAAGCAAAGGCCACAAGTGGATTCTCACGGAAACGGACTATTTCACCAAGTGGACCGAAGCAGTAGCGCTCAAAGAAGCAAATGAGTCTAACATACTAGAATTTTATGAAGGAATAGTGACCAGGTTCAGTGTGCCAGCCACTATCATATCAGACAATGCATTGGCATTCATAGGTTCCAAGATTACAGAATGCGCTGTCAAGAATGGAATCTATTTGACCACCTCTTCAAATTATTACCCACAGGGTAATGGACAGGTAGAGTCCACGAACAAGAATTTGCTAAGAATCATCAGAAGGACTCTAGATGAAAACCAAAGGACATGGCATACCAAGATAAATTCAACATTATGGGCTGACAAGATAACGCCAAAGAGATCTACAGGTAATTATCCCTACAAGTTGCTCTATGGGAAAGAGGCAGTATTGCCTATATCATTAGAATTGCCAACATTCGAGCTCATGAAATAGTTGGAGTTGTCTGAGTTCGAGCCAATGGAGGCTAGGTATGCAGAGTTGATGGAATTGGAAGAAATAAGAGAACATGTAGTGCTGATGATTGAAAAGGATCAGGCCTTAGTAAAAAGATGGTTTGATAAGAAGGCAAGAGCAAGGACCTTCTAGGAAGGGGACCTAGTTTTGAAATGGGATGCAGATCGGGCAAAACTAGGAAGGCATTCCAAGTTTGATGCCGTTTGGAGTGGCCCCTACATGGTCACAGGATGTAAAAGTAGTAATGCCTTCCAATTGTCTACATTGGATGGAGAAGAACTCCCGATTCTAGTTAAGGGAATCTATCTTAAACATTGCTACTAAAAGGAAAAGGTTTACTAGGTTGTAAATATTAGCCTAGATTTCAAATTCCTCTAAGTGCGTATGCACATTGTCTTGTTGTAGTTAGGTTTCAATTTTTCTAAGTGCTTTAGCACAGGTTTTGTTTCTCTTAGGTTGAATTTCTACAGTTTAGCGTGCTCTTAGAAAAGGAGTTGCAGTATCAGGCTCGGGATTAGATATCAAGTTGGTTTCAAGTTATTGCTTATGACTCCATGCCCAATGGATTGCAAAAAGGCCACTGATCTTCTACCTAGCAGGCAGGTGATCCCATTGAGTCGCCAAATTGTTGTAAATATCTCCCCCCTGGGTAGATATAGACAAGCAGAAGAATATGTAAATCAAAGAAACTCAGAGCCCAGTATTTATTGCATCACCAACAGCCAAGGCGCAGGTAGAAGGTGAATGTCAAAAAGTGTCGACACGAAAAGGTTCGTGCCAAGGTGCAGGTTAAGGGTACACAGCAAAGGATGTTGACACGAAAATTGATGCACCTGGCATAGGTAGAAAAGTGTTGACACAAAAAATTTCACGCCAAGGCACAGGTAGAGGGTGCACATCAAAGGATGTCGACATGAAAATGGATGCGCCAAGGCGCAGGTAGAAAAGAATATTGACACGAAAATGGATGCGCCTATGGCATAGGTAAAAGGATGTCGACACGAAAATGGATGCACCTATGGCATAGGTAAAAGGATGTTGACACGAAAATGGATGTGCCTAGCACAGGTAAAAAAGTGTCGACACAAAAAAGTTCACGCCAAGGCGTAGGTAGAAGGTGCACGTAAAAGGATGTTGACACAAATATCGATGCACCTATGGCACACATAAGAGGATGTCGACACAAATATGGATGCGCCTATGGCACAGGTAAAAGTATGACGACACGTAAATGGATGTGCCAAGGCGCACCTTCAAGAGGTTCAACATTTTGAATGCTGACAGGAAGCAGACCCTGACCCAGATATTCAGACGACCATAAATTTTCACAAGGAGCTTGGATTCAGGCAAGGTTGGACATTCTTGTTTTTCCCCTCCCTTCTTCTCTTTGGTAGGTGAATTTTTGGAGTTCAAACCTCCCATCTAAAACTGTAATGCAACTTTGCCTCTTGGCATTTTGTAGTCTATTGTATCAATATTTGGAGCAAATAATGCATGTCTGTGGATGATTCTCAACCCTCTCTATGTTTATTTGCATCCTCCTGATCTTTCACTACAATTTTGGTTATCTGTGCATGATCTTGCATCACATTTTAATGGTTTGTGTTTATTGGCAAGAAAGGTGTTCTTCATTCCTTGGTGCATCACCTTTGTTAGTTTAGGTTTTATTTTATGCATTTTCTTCCCCTGTCTCCTTGGAAAGTTAGTTTAGGTTTTTGAGTAAACCCTCTGCATTTTTTACATGTGCATCTGAACAGAGGAATAGGAACCATCCTTCATCCGGAGAGCTTTTCCATTTTGCAAGGTCCCACACTTCGGAAAAGCTCCATGTTATGAAATCACACTAAGATTCTCAACCCATCGAGTTACAGACATTCATGGGTGCTATGATTCACCATCAACATATTACATTAAGAAATTCTTAGAGAGGTTTAATATGCAACATGCTAAACATGTTGGGACTCCTTTGGCAGGCCATTTCCAATTATCAAAGGAGCAGTGTCCCAAGACAGAGCATGAGAGAAACTAGATGTCCAAGGTACCTTACTCATTACTGGTTGGTAGTTTGATGTATGCCATGGTGTGAACCAGGCTTGACATTTCCCATGCAGTGGGAGCGATGAGTAGATTTATGAGTGATCCAGGTAGAGATCACTGGCAGGTAGTAAAGTGGATCCTTTAGTATTTGAGAGGGACCATGGGGATAGTTTTGTGCTATAGTGGATTAGACACAACTTTATGTGGTTATGTAGATTGAGATATGGCTAAATATGTAGACAATAGGAGGAGCACGAAAGTTTATGTTTACACTGTAGGTGGGATAATAATGAGTTTGATTTCACGACTATAGAAGCTGGTGGATTTGTCAACCATAGAGGTTGAGTATGTTACTGCTATAGAGGCAAGTAAAGAAATGATATGGTTACAATAATTACTTAAGGATTTGGGGCATAAGCAGAAGGAAGGAAAGTTGCATAGTGATAGTCAGAGTATTATCCACCTAGCTAAGAACTCTACTTTCCACTCTAGGATGAAGCATATACAGTTAAGGTACCATTTCATTAGGACAACTTTGGAGGAAGAGAATTTGAAGCTGGAGAAGATTCATACTGGTTAGAATCCTGCAGACGTGATGACCAAGGTAGTCACAAGGGAAAAACGAAATCTGTGTTCAACTTTGATTGGTCTTCATAGAAACTAGTGAAGGGTTGAGAAGCTTCCTCAGAGGAAAACTATTCTCTAAGTGGGATATTGTTAGGTTTTGGATCCTGTTTTCATGTCATAAAGTTTTAAAGACTATACACTAAGAGTACTATACACTTTCCATAGTTTTCTCACCAGGATTTTGGCCTTAAAATGTGCTCGATATACTAAGAAACATGCTTTTCTCATATGGGTGATATTTTTTACCCATAGGTTTATGGGATAGTTTTGGCCCATGGTTTTGATAGCCATGGTTTTATAAACCTGCTTAAGTAGTTATCTACTTATGTGGTTTTGTGCATATGGTACATGATTAATGTAACATTGCAGATTTTTTTTTGAATTCGAGTGTGAATTCTGTAGAGTTTATAGAGCATAGCTCAAAACAGATCTGGGTATTGTATTAAGAGAGTGGTGGCTTGTAATAAAATCTGAGCAAGTGATTCTTGGTGGACGTAGCCCAAATTGGGTGAACCACATTAAATATTGTCTCTTTTTGTTGTGTTATTGTTATCACCAAATCACAATACCCCTATGTTTACACAAGTGCATATACTTGAGCTCACAGTGTGATTGGGTAACATGGGTACTATCTCCAAGTTGTGGGACTTTCTACTTGAGATAGACCTCTAGAGAAAGTTGGTTCTTACTCCTAAACTACCTACTGCAATCTACTCTAATGCAGGTAAGACTATCTTTCCTAATCTAACTTTCCAACAGACCAAGGAGAGAGAATGCATGAAAATGAAATCCTACTCTAAAGCGGTGATACACCAGAAAAGGAGGGGTGTGAAAGTAGTCTTCTAATGTGTGTAAAATAGATGTACAATGCATACTAGAAGGGGTGATAATAGTTCTCCACAATCTAGCAAAATGCATTCACAAAAACATCTCAAACATAAACAATGATAATAGATCCCTACTTTAGTATACAAATAGACACAGTATTCTTATAATGAAGGTTGAAAGGGAAAGAAGAGTGAAAAAAAACACAGCAGGGGAAGACGTATCCACAAAATTGTATTTTATTGCTTCATGATACACACAATTCAATCTATTACAAGATAAGGGATTGGATCACCATACAAGGAGTCCACTACAGGGGACTGCAACACATTGGCTTCATAAAGAAATTTTTATAGATCTTTTCTACTACTAAAACTCTCCCCCCTTACAATGATCCCAACACTCCAGTTTATAGAAGAATGAGAAGAGAGAGAGAGAGAAGGGGAAAATGTAAATCCCAAAATATTTCCTTCAACCACTTGTAAGAGGAATTAAATGGAGTGAAAATATTGTATGTTGCTTGAAAAATGCTCCCCATACTATCCTAGGAGATGCAGTAGAGAGAGAATGATGACCATGCCTCTTAATTGCACTCCCAACTACCAAATAAAACACTGTCATGAACCCGGCCACATTTTATGAAAAATCCCCATCAATTTCTCATAAAATCTAGAATTTCTTGATTGTTGTGAGTTGGGATCAAATCCAGGATTCCAGTGGTACAAATTTAGTGTGATTTCATTGAGAAATGCAAAAGTTATGGCCTTCTGAGTGTGAGAAGCTATTTTTGGTTTGCCAGGCATTTTCTATAATTTGACGGGAATGAGCATTAACTGTCTTGAGCCGAATATGTTTCTTTTATTTAATTATATGGACATCGTGATTGATCTAGAAAGTCCAATTTTATGAAAATCGTAGCTCAGAGTCAAAAGTTATGGCTGTTTGAAGTTTTGGGGTCAAACTTTGACTTTTCTCTTTGATTTGCAGGTATTGCAGAAAAATGAGGTCCGCGTGCACCGGCTGTCCCAAACACATTCTTCCATATCGCCTGATTTGGACTTCCTTGTGTGGCGATTTCACCTTTGCATGTCCCACATGTACTTTTATCCTGACTGTCCCAGATGAAAATCTCCACACCACCTGCAATAGATTGACTTGTGGAAAATCAGCTGATTCACGTCCCGTGCATACTTATGTCTCAATTTTCCTAGACCATGCAGAACAAAAACTTCCACTTTTGCTGATTTTCACTACATGTGGCCATTTTGGCTTTGCGCATTCCAACGTCCCAACTGTCCCACTGACTGGCTGGGACAAAAAGTTATGACTTTTCTGATTCCTTTATATTTGGGCCGTAAACTTGGTACAACAAACCTTGGTACGATCTGCACTAGTACGACCAGCAACCTTAAGACCTGCAATGCATTAAAACAAGCCCGTGACTTCATTTTTTGCATTTTTTTGTTTTTTTTTTAAATTTCTAACTGCTTGGGATTTTTCCTTTGATGGGAGAGTTAGAGAGAAGCCAAAGGGGCCCCAAAAACATGATTTTGGGCATTGAATCAATCTACTTGCTCATGACTAAAGAATCTAATTCATGTTATCAAAATTTACCTTGAGGGGTGAATTTTAGATAACAGTTACATGATAAAGACCTCCTTCTGAGGGGAAACGTTTGTAAGAGGTTATGATGCCAACTTGTGCATGGAAGGCCCATAATCCAAGATAATAATATTTGGAGAATGATTTCATAAAGGAGGTGAATGATATCTATGTTTTTAGTGTTTATTTAATGTTATTCTACATTTATCTTCAATTCATATAAATTTAATATCCAGTGCATAGTAATCCTTATCATGATGTCGACTAATTCAATGGGAAAATAAAAAGGTTTTCCTTTCACATATTCCAACTTATACGGAGGATTATGTGTTGAATAAATAAAATTAATCATTTATCAAGTGAGGTAAGTAAAATATCATTTGTATGATCAATGTTCTTGTCAACATAGATTGGTTTTAATTTAGGAAATCATTGAGGATTTTATGTAGTGATGGGTTACCGTGTAACATTATAATAAGTATTAGTGTGATGAAACACTTTCACCTCATCTCAAAAAGTAGGTGGATCATGTGGATTGGTGTATGCAAAGTGTGTGGATATAGTAGGAATAACATCATTATGATATGTATTATTATGTATAGGTAAAATAACAATCTTAATTCTTATAAGACACAAACATATATCAACGAATGAATAACATGTTTCATAAAACAAATTTTCCTGAATGCAAAAGATGAGGCCTTAAAAAAATAATTATTAAATTTCTAAATCCATATAATTTTATATTAATTGTTTGCATACCATATTTAAAATGTAGTATATAATCATTAACATGATTAGTTTTTCCATTATGCAAAGAGGGTAATCAGTCATATGTAACTTTAGACCATTGTTATTAATAGATCAAATGATAAAAGATTCCTCAAGTTCTAAATTATAATGTGTTAATGGATTCTATAGGAAATTGAGTAAAACAAATGATTGCATTACTAATTAGACTTTGGGGATAGTCTTATAAAAGTATCCTATCATTATTAGAGGAAGCCATTGTAGACTTATATTCCTTGATATTTATTTAAGGAAAAAAATCCAATCAAATAATGTGAACTTAGGAATGGAAAATTTGCAAGGGAATGATCATTAGAATATTTTATGCAAAATTTGATTTTCATGGATAATGTTAGAATGAGTTTCAGCATATTGGGCCTTACTTTACGAGGTTAAAGTATCCACTTAGATTTGTAGGTCACCGATGACATGCATAAAAAAGAGGACCTCTTTAGGAGGTATTTAAAAAACACTAAGAGGATCATTCAAGGGTTGAATCTTACCATTTATAGTAGATATGGGAATACTTATTTTTCTATAGGTAATGTCATCACATTAAGGAACATTAAGAGATAGATTTTTTCTTAGGGAGATCTAGTCTAAGGGTACTATACGTACCCAAAATTGTAGGGTGTTGCACTATTGGAACAATGTTACACGTGCCCCAATGATGATACAGGTCTCCTCACAAGGTGTTCAGGATCCAGAAAAGCTCTCCAAGTGTGCATTAACATCCCGCATGCCCCGCTTAGCCCCTACGTGCTTTTCTTTTTTTCCTTCCCCCTCTTTTCCTTTGCTTTTCAGTATTTAGTGATGAAACCGCGGCCCTGACTGGGTGGCGGTCTCGTGACCACCGTCCAATTAGGGCACCGGTCCTGTAACCGCTGCCCTGCTCAGGGTGGCGATCCTTCACGCATTTTCCAAAATGCTCTTTTTAACATGACTCGTGTAAAATTTCGATGTTTACCAGCTTTTTTCACTGCCTTTGCTTGTATTTATGATTCTGGTTCCCTGGAATAGTGTTTTTGCATTGTTTATGGTTTAAGCGATCAAATTGGTTATCACCTTTGGGTAAATGGGATTCTATAAATAGCTGGTTTGTGCTCAAGCAAATGGCCCCTCAAATTTTCCTCTCAATTTCTCATTTCAATAGCTTAGCCTTTCAATTTCACTTAGGATTCATAGTTTCATTTGTTGTATACATGGTTAGTGTTTTTTAGCTATTAGGAAGCCACATAATCTTCTTGTGCTAGTGTAGTTACTATTTCATCTAGTTCATTGGAATAAGATAGTTTGATTTTTCAGTAGGAAGCCATTAAAGTTGTAGGTCTTGTTCATCAAGCAGGATAGTTTCATTTTCTGGACATTTTATGTTGTATGACTCGCAATAAATCCTGCTAGGAATTACATAAGCCAAGCTCTATTATCTTGCACTATCCCTCTCCTACTCGCATTGTATTCAGTCTGTATCCTAAGTTGCCGTTATTTCGATACCAAATTTTGTTGATGCTAACATCACATGCTTTTCTAGATTCACGTGAGCATGAACGAATGAGGAGATCATACTGAGGGGAAAAAGCCACAAACAACCAGGATTTGCCACTGTTCTACAAAATCTAGGTTCAAGCTTTTAAAGTTCTAGTTAAAACATATCAAATAGAGTAGTTAATAATTTCATTTCAGTTAATCTCACTTTTGATATTACCGGGGAAGCTGTGTGGATTGATAGTTTCTGAGAAACTATGATTCACTTCTCACTTTTGAGGTAGGATCAAGAGTCTTCCAAATAGATTAGATCAGTTATCTGGTTATTTCGAATAGATTTACAACTACACAGGCAAGTAGCTATACTTGGCTGCTTTGTTTGTTTTAATTTCTTTATTAGTTTAGTTGTTAATTTCTAGATATATTAGATAAATTGATCTTTTAAATTTTGTTCAATAGTGTATCAAAAATATCAAATTTAGGAATATACATAGATATATCTTGCGTAGTTAATTTATTTTGTCATTAGTTAGACTTATATCTTTTCCTTTTGCATGACAATCATGGGACCTAAAGAGACTAGAGAATACGTATTCGAGCCAATCATACCTCAACCCAATCTTGTTACAAAAATAGATGATATAGACCAGAATCCTAAAATCCAAGTCTTCCGAACAACAACAGACTTACAACAGATCAGCTCATAGTTAAGAGGGTTAAACATAGAAGACGACCAAGCACACAAATTTTGGTCAAACTAGCCAAACTACATATTACCTAGATAAAAATCCACATGACTGTAGAAGGGCTTGAAAGAGAGAAAACATTTGGTTGTGACCCTTTGGTCCCACAACCAAATGCATGAGACATTCTCACTAATATAAACACTAGCTTAAGAATTCAGGTTGCTAGAATGCCTATAAGGTACTCTGAGAAGATTGCACAACTTATAGTTCTAAACATAGAGGCTGAAAAGGCATATGACTATTAGATACTAGGGATTAGGGACTGATTCTACACATGACCATAGCAGGCCCACAACAACCACAAATCTATGGTTGTGATCCAAAAATCCCACAACCCAGTGAGTCCACAGGTTAATCCAAAGCTGACGTTGGCTTACGCACGTTAGTATTTAGATCTACTCCACTTCCACCTATCATCATCACACAGTTATCCTTGTTGGATATAGCAGCTAATGAAGCTAAGGATTTCTGGACTAGACCAGAGAATTGCCTATAGAGTCCACTATATCCATCATCCATCCTATGACCCTATCTGGAGATATACATGAAACAATCCTAGGTCATTTTCCCCGTATCCCACAACCTATAGACCGGATTACGCCAGAGCTCGATATTGATTGGAGCCTTCGAGTAGTCATCCTCACTAACTGATCTATCACGCCAGTTTAAGTTAGGAGGGCCTTCTTTGCCTTAGATAAGCAGATTCCACTAGTGTGTATCGAAGAGATAAGATTTCCTAACTAGCTTGTTTGCATCCCATGCATAGTCCATCCCCACCGGCTATCTCGGATCGACCTCGGGAGGTCGGGTGCGAGGAAGAGTTACTTGTAGATTCTGATTCTCACATTCACTTTTCCTTCATACAAAATTGGTGAACCTCACGTGAAACAAATAATGTTTTCATCTTTTCCACCTCATTAGCCTTCACATCAATGTCACCAAAAAAAATGGTGAACCTGACGTGAATGGAACAGTTGTTTCACTCTCACCTTTCACCTTATAGTGTTTCATTTTCTTCCATCCACCTTCACCCTTTCCCATTATTCTACAGGTATTCATATACCCCTCGAATATGTCGAGATTCGATGCATATGGATGACCTCTCCTAGGTCTTGAAGCATATTACGATCAACTGAATAGACAACCATCACCTTCGCTGTCAGCATGGGGTGACAATTATTCAACTAACCAATTGTCAACACAAACTCCACTCCCAAGGACTAGATATAGTTCTTCTTTCCAAATAGAGGATTTGGATCAGCTCGCTCAAACACAACACCTAGAGCCTTCAGGCTCAGATGCCATGACGTTTACAAGATAATTTAGTTCGTCTCCTCAGGTATTGCTTAAACCACAAATTAGTAGACAATTGGATCCGTATCCATTTTTAGATAATGAACATTCAGTGCATTATGTCAGGAATGAAAAATGCTCTCAAATTATGTACCCACCTATAGGAAGTTTACATACACAACTCGGGGTCTCGTTTCAAGAAAAAACCTCCATGTCACTACCTATAGGAAATACCCTCGAGGAAACATGGCAAGGAAATGATCAATTCATAGCGGGGTACCACATGCCTCTAGAACCACATGATATATGACAAACGCCACTAAGGAAAAATACTATAACTTCACCAGATGAAGTCATCTCAACTTTAGTAGAAAAGGTTATAGGGTTAGAGCTTTCTCAAGCAAGTCAAAATTCTCAATTCATGTAGGCAGGAAATTCCAATCCTCCACATCATCCTAGCCAAGTAGACCTCCTCACAGGAATAGCCACGTTGGGTATGCCTCCTCAGTATTCACAAAAAATGCCAACTAGAACCGCCATATCTAACACTATTCCAGTGGCAAATATGTTACCTCCCGGTCTATTACAAAATAATCCATTCCTAGGCAATACCCCTTCATACATAAACATGTATTCCAAATCACCATAGGGAGACTTGTTCTCCTCTCCTGGCATGTTTTCTCAACCACAGGGATTTCCTTATACCCCTGCAAATGCATACACTACACCATATCAACAACCCATTCCACCTCCACCCCCTCAACAGGCACCATCGATGGTCGAAACCTATGCGATAGGGACTTATTCAGAATATTTGAAAGAACCCTTAGACTTCACTATACGAAGCATCATGCTTCCAATACCTCTTCCCGATTTTCCCAAATACAAAGGGGAAGGAGACCCAAATGCACATATCAAGGCCTATGCCACAGTTATTCAAGAACTGCTGCCTTGTGACAGGGTTGTTGCTAAAATATTTCCCAAAATGTTAGAGGGCATTGCCCTCAATTGGTACTATAAAATACCTGAAGCTTCCATAAATTCGTTTAAACAACTTGTTTCAGAGTTCATCAAGGTATTTGACATGAACAAACTGTTTAGAACAGGAAGGAGGGAGTTCTTACACATTAAACAAGAACACAATGAATATGTTGCTCACTTTATCTAAAGATGGCGTACAGTCTTTTATTCTTTGGCAAGTGCTTCAAATATGGACCAAATGGAACTATGCGATTTATTCCTTCATTCTCTTAGCAGAGAGATAAAGGAAGAATTCCAAAAGTTCCCACTAAGGAATTATGATGAAGTACTTGAGAGAACTCTCTAAATAGATCAAGCGGCAATAGATAGCGGTCGCAAGACATATGTAACAAATGGGAGGCTAATCACCCCCAGCCAGAATACTACAACTTATCCTACTACCATAAATGTCAATCAAGGACCTAAGATCCTTAACCAAAATCATGGCGTAACCATAGATGGAGTAACTAACCAAGCTAAAAAGGCCAATGTTGTAAATACCCCACCGCCGATTAATAATCAATGAAACAAGAACTTTACCCCGACAATCAATTCGGTGGATTTTAGTCATCCAAAAAAACAACAAAAAAGGTAGATCCAGACACACAGTCCAAGTCAAAATTCAACTGGATATTAGAACCAAAATCAAAACCAAAGACAATAAATGCAAAATCCTAATGGTCAATGGTTTAGTCAGAGTTTTGGACCACAATATGCGGCAAACCAACAACCTAGGAATTACAATCCTAACTCGTATTGTGGTTTTCCATAAAATTCGAGGCCACGACACTAGGACTTGCCACGATTACAATAAGTTCATGCAACACTTTCCAGAGGAACAAAGACAACTTTTCATAGATATGTTCTTGGTAGACCCCACATCACCAACTCCAAATAAATGCACACCTCAAGATCTTCAACAATCCACTCCCAAATCATGATAACAAAAAATTAAATCCAAGTGGGATGAATAAGAGCGTAATGGCAAGAAACAATGATCATGAAGCCTCAACTTCATTGAATCCACCAGTTGCACCACAATTAGGGAGTCATCCATGACCCAAGATAGTCGGTTTAGTGGAGTTAGACATCGAAATACACGTAGAAGCTATAACAGGGACACGAGATTATTCCTCTCAGTCAAATCCAAGTTACTTGCCAGAGGTAGATAACATCCAACAAATATTTTTAAAACCTGTATGTGCCTATGATTTAATTAATGACATAACGAAGACCTTCTCTCATATCTCCTTTTTGTATTCATTGAAGAACTCTCCCACGGATAGGGCTGCTCTCTTATAAGAATTAGGTTAGGTCATTTAATTAACATCACTCCACCTCCTGAAACACAGGTAAACCATATAGACTTTGATATCCACCCTCCGGCACAGCCGGATAGGGATACTGAGTTTATATTCAAAGTAAACAAAATGCCAATAGATGCTGAGATTACACGTAGAGGTGATCCAACTTTACATTTACAATTGTGGGTTTATAACAATTATGTTAAACGCGTGATCGTTGACGATGGGGTAGCATTTAACATCGTCCCCTTCTCTTTCCTTCAAAAGCTAGGGTATGGAGAAACAAATTGTTCCACGACTCAGAATATGCTAAGAGGCTATGATAGCCTTAAAGCCACATCAATTGAGACTATAATACTACCAGTGACCTTAGAACCCAAAAAAATCCTAACTGAGTTTTATATTATAGATCAAGAAACCAACTATAATATGTTCCTTGGCCGATTGTGGATACACCGTATGAAGGCAATCCCTTCTACATTATTCCAAGAAATAAGATTCTTACACTTAAGAAAGTTATTTGTAGCAAAAGGTGATCCAAAACCATTCAATATACACCTAGCTGACTTAAAGAGAAGGCTGGGCATTCACTTTAAGTTTGAACTCCCAACAAACCAACTTAATAAACCAACCGATGCAAAACCAGAAGAAAATATGGTACCTACAACAAAACTAGAAACTATGAGCCTAGTCAAGAATATACCAGCCCTCAAGGATGAGGCTAACATTTTTGAAATAGTATCATTAGGAACTACTAAGAAGATTTTCAAATTGCTAGAACATGATCTACCAATTTTCCTACCATTTGATTCTCTAGGCATGGGATATACCCTAGGTGTTGGTTCTCTCCCAGCAGAGGATCTCTGCATGGTAGAAGTAACCAAAACTGAAGAAGTTAACGTAGAAAATGTCTCAATGTCCATCTTCCCAACTAAATATTGGACTCTCCATTTCGATGGAGCTATATGTCATTATGGGGTTGGGGCAGGTGTTATCTTAATTTCGCTCGAAGGAAATATCTTACCATTCACCTTTAAATTAAACTTTGAATGTAAAAACAATGGCGCTGAATACGAAGCCCTCCTCATTGGCCTCATCCTAGATAAAAGGCTCAGTGTTAATGACATCAAGGTATTAGGAGATTCTCAATTAGTAGCAAACCAAGTCTCTGAAGTGTATGAGACAAGAGCTGAACACTTACAACTCTACAAAACAATAGTATTAGATTTGAGCAAAGAGTTTGACTTCATATCAATTGAAGCAATCCCACGAAAAACAAAATCTTCTCATAGATTCGATAGCAACCTCAGCTTCACATTTCACTCCAAGCAATGAGTTGGAGGAAACCCATTTGATAGTATCCCTTCGCACTGAACCATTAACGAAGAAAGCATCAAACCCACTTTTAATGAACATAGCTGAGAACAAATCCACTAGCATAGATCACATTGATAGTGATAGAGATACTCTTGATTACTTAAATACCTATGCAGCATTACATCTCACCCATCATGTGGTAGATTTATCCTTAATCCCATATTCATCTTCCTACTTTGAGAATCCCATGATAGAGCTTCCCCCACAAAAAGAACTCGGCATATACACGGTAGAGAATGGAGAAGATCTGGAACTATCTCTAACCCCACCTCAGTTTGAAGAAGGCAATGCTTCATTAATCGAAGAAAGTATTGATATTAACATCAGAACAGAGGATGAACCAAAGATCTTAAAACTAGGATCTTTGTTAACTCCAGAAGAAATAGAAATACACACTCAAATCCTCAAAGAACATTAGAAGGCTTTTGCATTTAATTATAAAGAAATGACAGGGGTTGCACCACACATCATAGTACACAACCTCGTCACCAAATCAGATGCAAAGTCAGTTAAACAAAAATCGAGACCAATGAAACCCAAGGTGGCTCTCATGGTGAAAGAAGAAGTAATGAAACTCCTCTAAGTAGGATTCATCAAGCCAGTTGATTATTGTCAATGGATATCTAATATCATTCCCATTCTCAAAAATAATGGGAAGATATGTATTTGCATAGATTTCCAAGACATTAACAAAGCGTGTGCTAAGGATGACTTCCCATTACCATCCATTGATGTCATCGTTGACGCAACAACTGGGTTTGAGATTTTGTCTCTCATGGATGGATTCTCAGGATACAATCAAATCAGAATATCCGAACAAGACCAAGCCAAAACCATGTTTATAACTCCTTGGAGAACCTATTGATACGTTGTCATGTCATTCGGTCTCAAGAATGCTAACGCTACATATCATTGGGAAATGACATATATATTTCATGATCTTATTCAAAAAATTGTGAAATCCTACATAGATGACTTGTTGGCCAAAGACAAGAAGTGTTGTGATCACTCAGAAGTGCTCTGCATCATTCTTTCACGTTTAATAGAATATGGAGTCATACTAAACCCAGAAAAATGTGTATTTGGTGTGACAGGAGGGAAGCTCTTAGGTTACATTATATCGTCACGAGGAATCGATGTAGACCTAGCTAAAATCTGAGTTGTTCTTGAAATGATCCCACCATCAGATGAATCTGGAATCAGGTCGTTTCTTGGGAAACTCAGTGCAATCCAAAGATGCATCCCAAATTTAAGCTTTTCCATTCATCCAATCAAAAACCTACTCAAGAAAGAGTATAGTATTAATTGAACCAAAGACTACAATGAGGCTTTTGAAGCAGTTAAGTGTTTCTTGTTGTCACCACCTACGCTAATGCTTCCTAAGCCAGACCGACCTTTAATCTTATATTCACGAGCTACCAATGTCTTGCTAGCCTGCATGCTGGCTCAAGAAGATGATGACAAGAGAGAACGTGTGATCTATTTTATTAGCCGAACATTACTTGATTATGAGATACGTTATACGTAAGCAGAGTGAGAATGCCTCACCATATTCTTCACAACCAAATGCTTAAGACATTACATGTTAAATCAGGAAACAAGGATCATTGTAAAAATAGACCATTTACGAACCTTCCTCACGCAAGGGTCCTTGTCTAAAAAGGCTGGACGCTTTATAACCTTAATGGGTGAATTTGAATTAACATTTGTAAATTAGAAGTCCATTAAGGGACAAATCATTGTAGATTGGTTAGCTAATAACCCATTAGAAGGAGGTGATCTAGTAGATCTGGACTTTCCCGATGAATGCATATACTACGTTGAAACTAGACCTCCCATCTCTGAATGTCCATGGTATACTGATATTATTAATTATATCATGGGCCATGCATATCCAGAAAGTGCTACACTGCAACAAAGAATGTAGTTACGCATTATCGTGGCTAAATACGTTATTATAGAACAAGTGCTCTTAGGGATAATTTTAGCGGTGAATATTCGTAATATGGTGAAAATTTCATTTTAGGAAAATTTGAAAAGGTGAATTATTCGGAGTGGGTCGGTGTCCTGTTCGCCTAAAATATTTAGTATATTTTTTTGGGGGGGTCGGCTTCACCTTCATTTGAAAACATCTCCTATAAAAACCTAGGTGATTCGCCACGTAGTATACCTCAAGTAGCTTACCAAATTACTAGTACTGTGAAATTTGAACTCGCATACCCTTGAGCACCAGAGATTCATATTACTGTTAGCCTGTGATTGTTGACGCACGACAAGAGCTGTACTGATGCGTGACAAGAGCTATACTGACGCACAATAAGAGCTGTACTGACGCGTGAAAAAGGTGTTCTGACGCGCGACCAAGTAAGTGTTGACACGCGACTTTGGCAAAGAAGTGACGCACGACAAAGGAAGTATTGACATGTGACTTGGGCAGTGTTGACGCGCGACAGTATATTAAGAGAGTGGATGCGTGACCTCAGACAGTGGATGTGCGACAAGACCTCAGACTGGATAGAGTCGCTACTTGGTTCTTTTGCTAACGCAGGACTCTTTTCAGAATAATGGAAGGTGCCAGCTCAAAGAATACGAATAACCTAAAAGTAAGTAAGAAATCTCAGAAATCACTCTTCAAGTATTTTGGAAACTCTGCGGATACAGATATTATAAATACCAATCATATAGATGCCACCACAGAGAATCAGAATACTGACTGTGTGGAAGGAATTATTGAGGTGGACATGCATTCTGCACAGTATCAAAGTCAAACAAATGAAACCTACGATAATATGCCAGATCTTGAAGATATTGTTCCTGTTGGGGTGCAATCAGAAGTGCAGCTAGATATCACAGATACAAACACTCAGCAAAATGGAAGACAAAAATCAAAATCAAACTCCGGTCAAAGAAAGAGGAAACTAGGTGATTGTGATATTGCTCAAAATTCTACTCAAAAAAGTAAAGCATTAAAAATGAACAAGAATATGTGGACCATTGGTAGGACATACAAGTTTGATTGGGAAGCTAAATTTCTGTTTATTGAACCTGTACAATCATCTAATTATGAAGAAATCCCATCTGAATGTACATGTAAAATATGTATGTGGAAATTGAGAAAGCAACAAAAAATGCAACTGAAGCTGGACACTATAGAAAAACATTGTGGAAAACAATATTTAACTGTAACGGGGGTGGATGGCCAGAAAATCAAAACACATAGGTGGAAAACTGAAAAAGAATGCATGCATGTTAGATACGCAACGGAATATGAGGCAGAGCAGAAAAAACACAGACATCTGTTGGAAAAGGGAGGAACGATCACATCGCATATTGGTAAGATGAAAGAAACAAATCTACATGCAAAATTCATACAATTCTCTACTCTTTTTCAAATACTTAAAAAAGGAAGAGTGATTTCAGATTTCCTCGATTTCAAAGTTTTGTATCAATTTAACGGAATGCTGAATGTGCCTCAGTCTCATTGGTCTGAGAGTAGTGGATGGGAAATGGCAAAATGCCTCTCGATGATAGAGAAGGAAGATTTGAAAGAGAATGTAAAAAAAGAAAACTTTATCTTTCTTTCAATTGATGAAGTGCCAACAGTCGACAACACCGCATGGGTATGTATCCACATATATACTTTAGAAAATCATATAAGGACACCTCATTTGTTGGGTGTTATGAAAATGGTTGAAACCTGCGATGCCGAAAACCTATATAAAATAGTTGTTTCTCATTTGAAAGATGTTGCCGGTATGACTGATTATGAAATTGCTACGAAGTTGGTATGCGTTGGAGTAGATGGTGCATCTGTCATGCAGGGTCACCGAACAGGGCTCTATATTAGATTACAAACAACAATGGCCCCATATATGCTACCAATTCACTGTATGGATCACAGAATGAATTTAGCGTATAAAATGGTAAGCAACCATGAAAATGTTGCTAAATTAGAAGACCTTATAAGAGAAATTCATGTCTATATGTCAAGCAGCCCAAAGCGTTTTCTCGAGTTCCAAAAATTTGCAATTGGAATTACAGATGGCAAAAAACTTCTAAAGGATGTGGAGACTAGATGGATCTCTTTGTATGAACCTGCATGCAGAGTTCGTGAGGAGTATCCTTCATTGGTTGGTTTCATGCACAAATACCGTCATGAAGTTGATAGGGCGAGGGACTTGTTGTTCCGTTTAACTAATTTGGAGACATTGCTTACATTGGTTGGTATTCGTCCAATGTTAAAGGAGATCAATACACTGATGAAGCATGCACAGGGCAGATTAATCTATATTGTGGATTTTATACGGATGAGGAATATGGTATGTCAAAGTCTTGATATATTGTATTGTTCCAATGATAGTTTTGATGCACCTGTTTTTGAAAATTGGAGAGATTTATTAGATCTTAAAAATCCTAACACCTTTTTGAGATTTAATATCCACGATCACCTCTGCATCACTATTAATGGGAGGGAAATACCTGTAAACATTTTGCAAAAACGTCAAGCTATTACAGGATCGGAATGAGAAGATGTTCCCGTGACATGTAATTTGTTTGAGTCTATTATAGTTGAAACAAGAATAAAGCTTAAAAAAAATTCAAAAACCTTGTCATCAGAAATTAGGGAATGTTTCTGTAAAGATAAAATTCTGGAAGCCATGGGTGTGATGAATCCTAATTTTTGGAATACTGAAGGTGGCCGTGCAGACTTTGTCAGTAAGCATTTCCATAAATCAATGGGTACAATAATGGAACAATTTACAAAGACGTCAGAGCTCAAGGATGTGGAAATCAAAGGTATACTGAAAGCCAATTTATTAAAGTCTTAGTCAACAAATTTTGCGACAACAATGAGGAACCAATATAAGAATTTAGATCAACCTTCTGAAAGTGGAGCTATTACAAGGCTGTGGCGAGGAATCTATCAAAGTTCTATTTTACAAGAAGATATCAGTGAATACTTCAGATTATATGAGTTATGCCAAACAATGATTTTGGGGTCTCTGGAGGATGAAAGGGTTTTCAGTGCATTGTCATTTATAAAATCAAAACTGAGAAACAGGCTGGATAAAAATCTGGAAAGCTGCATGAGGTGTTATGTTTCTCAATACTCCATCGAAACCTTTCCGTTCGACAAAGAAATTACACACTAGAATTCCCTTTGCGAAAGAAGAGGTATGAATAATACAGCTACAAGTACAAATATTCCCAACCTTGAGAGTGTAATTGGCTCTTCGTCACATTCTACAGAAGACAACATCGACTTTGATGAAGCTATTGATAATGGATTGTTTCAACTTTAAACAGGTATCTTCTTTATCTATCTTTCATCTTTATCATTAAAAATGTTACAGGTCTATATACTAAAAATGTCAGGCAATTCACCCATCTATCTACTAATACATTTCTCGTGTTGGGTTTTTTTAAAACACAGATCTAGCTCATTACCAGTGGCAATGATGATTTCAACTTTAAGGAGGTATCTTTTTCCCCTTAATCTTATTGTTTGTTACTATTCATTTATTCAGCTCTGGTTATCATTAAAGGTGTTACATGTGTATGTATTTACATTTAGTTAAATACAATATATTTACTTTTTGAAAATGTGGGTTGACATCCGTCCGAGGAAGCTGTTACTTCTCGGGACTGACAATGTCCGGCAACTCACCCATCTATCTACTAATCCATTTTTTGTGTTGAATTTTTTTAAGACAAAGATCTAGCACATTACCGGTGATGATTTCAATTTTAAATAGGTATCTTCTTCAACATAATTTTATTGTTTGTTACTATTCATTTTTTCAGCTCTGGTTATCATTAAAGATGTTACAGGTGTATGTATTTACATTTAGTTAAATACAACATTTTTACTTTTTAAAAACGTGGGTTGACATCCGTCCGAGGAAGCTATTACTTCTCAGGACTGACAATGTCAGGCAACTCACGCATCTATCTACTAATCCTTTTTTTGTGTTGAATTTTTTTTAAGAAAAAGATCTAGCACATTACCGGTGATGATTTCAATTTTAAATAGGTATCTTCTTCAACATAATCTTATCGATTGTTACTTTACATTTTTTCAGCTCTTGTTATCATTAAAGACGTTACAAGTCTAATTCTATATATTTACATTTATTTAAAGATATTGTTGGTCTATATATTTAAAGATGTTGCTGGCACTTCTCAGGAGTCAGAACTGACAATGTCAAGCAACTCACCCCCATATCATCACCATATCATTATCATATCCTGAGTCCTGACACTACAATTATTATTAATACAATTATTTATCTAATTTTAAATTTATTAAAACAACGTTTTTAAAAATAATTCATAATTATATCATTACAATTCTATCCATTCTAATCATATCGTTACAAGTGTAGAGAATAATTATCTTAAAACAAGTTCAAAAGTCTAGAGGAGAAGAATTACTGTGCTTGATGATAAATCTACGTCCACATTAAATTGATCATCATCTTTCATCATCATCTATCATTAATTATCAATTATCATCATTCATCATCTACGTCCACATACAATTCATGACAACTCAAGTAAACAAGAAACATACATATAATTCATGATAATCGCCATCTAATGCAATTAAAATTAAAGATTGTATATAAATCCATATAATTAAATTCAAAAACCATAGTACATACTCAATTGTAAAAGTTTTCAATTTCAATATTTAAAGTTTCCTCAATAATAAAAGTTTCTAGTTTTCAAAACCCTCTCTTTCTTTATCCAATTCTACTCTGCAGTCTTCCCCAACGGCTTCTTCCATTGTGGCTGTACCTCCTTCCCCAAAACAAGAAATCTCCATGCGACAGCAAATTTGGATCAACTGCAGCGTTCAAACTATCCCGTTGCCAATAATTTTCATAACGACTAATAATCTCATTGATAAGAACCTTAGCCCTTCTCTCCCATTCTATAAGCTGATTCTATCTTTTTTGTGCTTGTCCAGTTTTATGAAATACTTCTTGCCCTCTTTAGAAGTACATGTGCCAAAACCCTGTATGGTCCAAGCAACAAGTGATACCTACTAATCAGCAAGTGAACAAAACCAGAACTTGAAAACATATAAAGAGAAAAAAAACTAGCATTACTTTGTAGTACTATATGGTCCAGCCAGTTATCGATCCACTCAATGATTCTCTCCAAGCTTCATACTCAGGAATTGTGTAAAAAGATAACACATTTCCATTTTTGTGAGTTGCCTACATCAACATGTGCCAAAATTAGACATGGAGATAAATAACCTCTGGAGGCTTAAAAAAAAATATAAAGAGTCTCAATACACTCAACCAAATATACAGGGGGAACATTTACCCTGACAATAGGAGTGATAAATTCCACAACAAATGAAGGAATTTTAAGCAGTGATGGCCAGGTATGGTGTATGAAATTGATCAGCAATCCTTTGATGTGGGATCCATCATGGTCCTTTAAGAGACAAAGGACAATTCAAATGATCTCACTAGAAAGGATGTGTCAGAATTAAGCAGAAACTAAACAGCGTTATATAAAGATCGTGTACTTGGTTTGTCATTATCATCAGATGGCCATATCTTAAAGATTTAATGCTGTCATATATTTTATCTTCCTGTAGACCAAGGATTTTTTTTATATTTACTATCTCTTTATTCTCCATTTTTTGGTGAGTGGTAGCTTCCCTGACATTGAGTAGCTTACCTCTGAAAGGAAACACGCCATAATAATATTGACCAACAATAGATATTCCTGCCACCTGATAGAATAAAGATAACTAAAATAACAAAAAATTAAATTGGAAAGTGATGTCGAAACATGTCACAATACTACCAAATTCAGTATTCACATTTCCCTGATTCAAGGCACAAACACTTACAGCAAGAGCCTTGGCTGAGTCACCCTCTATTAATATTAAAGTACATTGATCAGAATTCTTCCCCCTTGATTGATTTGCATCATCAAGTTTGGGAACATCAATTAATTTCCCCTTCTTGGTTCCATCATTTTTCTTAAGATCTTTTTTTTGTTTAAACTTTTCCACTGCACTCATTAGGTCAATCAAAGTTACAAAACTCATCTTAGACACTAGCATTGCAAAAATTACATGTACTCAGAAATGTTACATATTAGACACCACGCCTTTATTTATTGACATGGGCTGCAAATGTGAAACAGTGAAAATTACTATAAATTTATAACAGCAAATTGTATTAGAATAAAAAATATGAATTAAAAGGAATTATACTTACAATCAACATGGAAACCGAACGTTGATTCGAGAAATTTTTTTTCTTCCACGAGTGTTGCCTTGGTTGTAACAATTGGTAAATTTTTGAATGAAAGGCCCGTAAATCGATGGATTTCATTTGCTTCGATACTGAATTGAAAAATTCAGCCATCGTTCAGAGTCACATAAAAAATGCCGTCCTCTGAATTGTAGGATGACAAAAAGTAATTCATAATATCCGGATCTGTTTCGAAATGGGGCATATTAATAGTATGGATGTGAGGGCATAAGGGATTCCTGTAGTTGATCTTGGAAATCGATTGAATTGGATTCTCTTGATTTTTGTTACTGAACTTGGAGTTGGGAAGCATCGAGACCTGCAAAAAATCTAGAGCTGGAAGGTGAAAACAAGAAAATGACCGGTTGAAGGGTATTTATAGGCTAAATTGGGCGTCAATGGCTTCACTTGACGCGCGTCAAAGGTTCTAGCTGACGCGTGACAATAGTCTTAGTGACGCGTGAAAATAGGAGTGAGTGACGCACGTCAATAGAAGAAAGTGACGTGCGTCAATAGGATCCAGTGACGCGCGTCACTAGGAGCCAGTGACGCGCGTCATTAGGTGCCAGTGACACGCGTTATTAGGTGGTAGTGACGCGCGTCATTAGCGGGGAGTGTCGTGCGTTGGTCAAGACTATTGACGTTCCATTGACACGTGTCGGTCAAGACCATTGACGTTCCATTGAGAAAGCCTGAGACTACCAAATAATTGATTTCTTATCCAAAATTTAATGGAATTCAAATTTTTCACCTCTTTTTCTCTAGAGGAAATTCCCTTCATGTTTGGAATGCAGCCAATTGAGATGAAGCTTTCAAATTTATCCCCAGACCAAAGAAACAGTGTTTAGTGTACTTGATGATGATAAAGGGTCTTGTTTGATAAGTTCAAAAAGAAACTTCATGATATATGCTAAAACTGAGTTTGAGATGAAGCCTTCAAATTTATCCCCAGACAAAGAAAAAGTGTTTGGTGTGTACTTGATGATGATATAGGCTCTTGTTTGATAAGTTCAAAAAGAAACTTCATGATATATGCTAAGACTGAGTTTGAGATGAGGTACCAGTAAGGCATTGTTGACAAAATTTACACAATGTTACCTTTTTAAGATGATCCAACCTTGGATAGAGAACTTTATGTTGAGCTGTAAAAAGAATTTCAATATTTGAGACACTTGATTTTATCAATTGTACTTCAAGAAGATCATGATTAATCAATTCAAGGCATAGAAATGGGGGAGCTTCAAAAAAAATTTCTTCAAACATACACTTCAACATTATATCTTCAGTAAAGGAAAACAAAACAAGGTGGTAGTAGGAATTTTATACTTTGATACTCCTTGCAGTGGTCAACCAAGTATTTCATCAGCTCAACAATGATAATTAGAAGTAAAAACAACTTTCTGTTACACAACAATTTTGATCACTTTACCCTTATTGTATCTTTCAAACCTCATTCTTGTAACTAACATGATATGTAAACAACCTTATTGAGCTATGATCATATGCACCACCTTAAAATTTTGAAAAAAAAAAGACATATTTTAATTCAACCACTCCAAGAAGTAGTCTTGAAGAGAGAATCTCAAGATGTGAATCTTATACAACATATTTTGATACTGATCCATTTTCCCCAAAACATTTTACAATATCTCGAGATGTGAATCCTATACAAAATTAACTTCTTGGATGCTAAGAAGACAGGTTGTTTAGTCTGCATTTCTAAGCGATCGAGTTTTATAAAAACTTGAATAAGTTTAAATACTCATTTCAAAATCTAATTAAATTTGGCATGAAGCACTAAAAGACACTCCTATACACATTTCATGTTTTGGTTAACCATGGGTTTTCCTAAAGATGTTATAGGTCTATATACTAAAAATGCTTGGCAATTCACCCATCTATCTACTAATTCACTACTCGTGTTGGGTTTTTTTAAAACACAAATCTAGCTCATTACCAGTGGCAGTGATGATTTCAACTTTAAGCAGGTATCTTTTTCCCCTTAATCTTATTATTTATTACTATTCATTTTTTCAGCTCTGGTTTTCATTAAAGATGTTACAGATCTATATACTAAAAACGTCAGGCAATTCACACATCTATCTACTAATCCATTTCTCGTGTTGATTTTTTTTGAAACATAGATATAGCTCATTACCAGTGGCAGTAATGATTTCAACTTTAAGGAGGAATCTTTTTCCCCTTAATCTTATTGTTTGTTACTATTCATTTTTTTCAACTCTGGTTATCATTAAAGATGTCTATGTATTTAAATTTAGTTAAATACAATATTTTATTTTTTGAAAACGTGGGTTGACATCCATCCAAGGAAGCTGTTACTTCTCCGGACTGACAATGTCAGGCAACTCACCCATCTATCTACTAATCCATTTTTTGTGTTGAATTTTATTAAGACAAAGATCTAGCACATTAGAGGGGATGATTTCAATTTTAAATAGGTATCTTCTTCAACATCATCTTATTGTTTGTTACTTTACATTTTTTCAGCTCTAGTTATCATTTATTTAAAGATATTGTTGGTCTATATATTTAAAGATGTTGTTGCCACTTCTCAGGACTGACAATGTCAGGCAACTCACCCCTCTATCTACAATGTCAGGAAAAACAAAGATCTAGCACGTTACCCTTGATGATTTCACAACAATATAATACGCAAGAGGTAAGCTAAACCCTATGATATTTTTTATATGTGGAAAATCCTTTGATATATTTTTTTAACTGCGGGATAAACTATTAAACAATACATTATACTATTATAAATATAAGTCCTGACACTCTTCCTAAAATTCCATGCTTTGTCATAGATCCATCACTTCTTCAGATTTCTCCATGAAGAAATAGATCTATTTTTAGACTTATAATGATCATCCTCTAACACGAAGTTATTCAAACTCAATTATAATGCTATCTTCCATATCCTATAGTCACCCACCCAAATCTACACTTATCACAACTATTTAAATCAACTTGACAGAGTCTTTATCTAAATAAAAATCTACACACATAGTTTGCTATGATCTAGTTTACGACCTTCAATATTTTCTTACACACTCAAAATTATTCTAGCTTATAGCCTCCCAGTTCTAATCCACAATTATTCTTCACCCTTATCAAATATTAAAAAATGATAGGATTCTTCAACCTTATATGTTTTACATTAAACTTCAAAGTTCTATATCGAGCTTGAACTATCTTTTAATCACATGGTTATTCCAGCTTTGGTTAATCTAGATTCCATAACCTTGACTATTTAGAGCAACATGTCAATCTACTCTACACAAAACAATATCCATGATAACAAAACCATATCTTTTAAACCATGGTCCTGATTGTTTCCAGCAAAACGTTATTTTCTGACAAATGGTCTTGACTATTTTGGATGTCAAACAACCTCTCTAATGAGAGATTATGCACTTATATAGAGGTGAATCTCTTTAAAATAGAATTTTCCTACACCATAAGTCTATTAAGGAGAAATCCTAAAGATCTGCTTCAAATCTTAGTTGCTATTTTTTCCCAAAAACATAATTTTCAAGATAATTAAAGTCCCACAAGATATTTAGGCACTACATTTTACATTATACACATTAAATTGATCATCGTCTTTCATCATCATCTCTCATTAATTATCAATTATCATCATTCATCATCTACATCCACATACAATTCATGACAATGCAAGTAAACAAGAAACATACATATAATTCATGATAATCACCATCTAATGCAATTAAAATTAAAGACTAAATAAATCCATATTATTAAATTCAAATACCATAGTAGATACTCAGTAGAAGTTTTCAAATTCAATATATAAAGTTTCCTCAATAATAAAAGTTTCTAATTTTCAAAACCCTCTTTTTCTTTATACTATTCAACTCTGCTCTCTTCCCCAACGGCTTCTTCCACTGTGGATGTACCTCTTTCCCCAACACCAGAAATAACCCCTGAACTTATAAGATCTTCTGCAGCACTGTCCAGATTTTTTATAATTCTTTCTTCTTGATTTGTTGCATCTCCATGCGACAAAAAATTTGGATCAGAAGCTGCTTTGGCTTTGAATAATATGTCAGGGTCGAGACCATGCTCTTTAATTATCCGCTTTAGTGTATTGTTTTGTTTGTTAACCAAAACAATATTTTGCTTCAAATTTTTTGCTGCAGATAAGCTGTTCTTTGCTGTTTCCAAGTGAACTTACAAAACCTTCGCCTGACTCTTCAAATTTTCATATTTCAACTGCACAAAAAGAGTAATGTCAATATAAAATATTAATGTAAATTCAAAATTTCAAATTAACAAAAATGATTGTTTAAACGTAATAGTACTTAGAACAGCTCTATCTCTTTCGGCATTTACGATTGATACCAAATCCTTGTCCTTGGACCATTTGTTAAAATATGCCTGGGCCTCGGCACTAATATTTTCCAATTTGTTTAGTGCCTTATCTAAAATGTCATCTTTATAGTTGTTGTTAAATGTGACAGTCCCACATCTTACTTGGGTAAGTAAGGAATCCATCTTCGTAGGATGATTCTGGACTGCAGCGTATAAACTATCCCGTTGCCAATAATTTTCATAACGACTAATAATTTCATTGATAAGAACTTTAGCCCTTTTCTCCCATTCTATAAGCTGTTGGATATGAGGAATAATAAACTCACTAATATGGGATTGAGAATCATTACCAATTAAGTTCTCCAAAGGAAAACGTGGCAACTATTCACTATCTGAATCTGATGTAGATGATCTTGCTGGAGAAGAATGGGGGCTTTCACCAAGATCAACTGCTCCTTGTTTCTACCTTTGGGTGTGCTGATCCTATTTTACAAAAAATTAATCAAGATTTAGATAAATAAATTTAAATCAGAATTTAATTCAAAATTGTAAAGCATATTAAAATTGAAATTTGAAGTATACCTGCTGGCGTTGAATCATCTCACGGGTATCGAAAAAACTAGTTGGGTCATTGCTATCAATTCCCAAATAATCTTCATCTAAATTTATATTGTTCAAAGCAGATATGCCCGTTGCACTGGGAAAGCTACCAAGTGATAGAGTTGGAATTTGAAACAAGGAGGCAAGGTTTAGTGTCCCACTAGGGGCCGGAGCAAAAGGCATGCGTTTACCAAATGTTCTTTTTCACTGTTCCTCTGGTTGGCATTTTAAAAATTAATGGCTGAGTGGGTGTCGGTGCCGTGGTTTGATCATGACTGACATGTGTTGAAAAGTACAAGAAAAAAATGAAAAATATTAAAACAATTGATAAAGTCAAAACTACGAAATTAAACGTACTATAGAAATGTTGTACCTTGTTGTCGAGGGGTTGTTTTTCTCGGTGCTACGGGTGGCCTTGTAGGAGTTGTACTCAGTGGCTATTCAGAAGATATGAATGCATGCGACTGTATGGAGTGAGTTGGGGAAGAAGGTTCCAAAGTCCCTGCAATTCATCAATATTAAATAATGTCAATTCTTTTGGTTAAAATTTAAATTGAAAAATAAATATGCAACTTTGGAATTTGTAAATAATATATGAGAATGTATTACTTCTCTGGCGTTTAACGAGTTCAAACTGTTGAGGGTTTGAAGAGGAGTGAGCTTCCATTTCAGATTGGGAGTCCCCCGAAGCCTCCGCGTGTTGTTGGCCTCTTCCTCTAGATAATTTATTTTTTCGGGGAAGGGCTTCGAGATATCTTCTCTGCAAAACATTTAAATTTAAGTTTTAATAACTGCACTATAATGTCAAAAATTGAAATACAATTACAAACTAAATAGTTTATACCTATTGTTCTTCAAATGGAATTAAGAATTTCTTCAAAGCCTCATCAGAGCAAGTAGGAATTTCTTTATCTTTTAAATTTAAAATTGCCTCATAGTAGAAGTCGAGGAGATAGTTTGTTGAATAAATGAAAGGTTTATCTGAGAGTTTTGAATTTATTATGTCAGTTCTTATTTTTTTGGATAGATATGTGCACCAATCGAATTGTCGTTTTTAGATAGTGGCACAAATGTATGCGATGGCCCAATTTGGTATATCTGTTTGGCGACCCTGCAAAACAATTCTGGCTTGAAAAAATGAAATAAGTGCAGCAAGAAAGTGGTGTGCAATTAATTGTGTATCTACACCACGCGTGGATTTATTGACATGGGCTACAAATGCAAAACCGTGATAATTACTATAAATTTATAACAGTAAATTATATCAGAATAAAAAACAATAAAAAATATGAGTTAAAACGAATTATACTTACAATCAACATGGAAACCGTACGTTGATTTGAGAAATTTCTTGTCTTCTTCCAGTAGTGTTGCCTTGGTTGTAACAATTGGTAAATTTATGAAAGGAAGGCCCGTAAACCGATGGATGTCATTTGGTTCAATAGTGAATTGGAATATTTGGCCATCTTTCAGAGTCACATAAAGAATACCATCCTCTGAATTGTAGCATGACAGAAGGTAATTCAAAATATCCAGATCTATTTCGAAATGGGGCATATTCACGAGCCCTGTAAATTCACACTCTTCCATCAAAGCTTGATATTCTGAAGACATCTTTAAAGCCGTATGGATGTGAGGGCATAAGGGATTCCTGTAGTTGATCTTCGAAATCGATTGAGTTGGATTCTCTTGATTTTCTTGCTGAAATTGCAATTGGGAAGCATGTGAAGTCGACATTATAGCTGTAATTACGTCTTTGACGATGATTTAGACCTGTAAAAATTCAAGAATGGGAAAACGAAAATGAGAAAATGAGTGGCACAAGGTTATTTATAAGCTAAATAGGGCGTCATTGGCCCCTACTGACGCGCGTCACTGGGTGCTACTAACGCGCGTCAGCTCTAACTTTTGTCATGCGTCATCTAGGACATTTGATGCGTGACACTGGCTCCTAGTGACGCGTGACACTGTCCCCTACTGACACGCATCACTTCCTCCTTTTGTCGTGCGTCAGCTAATACCTTTGACATGCATCAACAGGTTCCAGTGATGCGTGTCAATAGAAGCCAGTGTCGCATGTCAAAGGTCATAGCTGACGCGAGACAATAGTCCTAGCTGACGCGCGTCAATAGGAGACAGTGACGCACATCACTAGGAGCCAGTGTTGCGCGTCATCAGGGGCCAGTGACACGCGACAGTAGGGGGCAGTATCGTACGTCATTAACAGACACTGACGTGTGACAGTAGGTGACAATGTAGCACGTCATTACAAACTATTTTCACGCCAATGTCACGTGTCATTACGAACTAGTGTCGCACCAATGTCACACGTCATTACATACTAGTGTCACGCTAGTTACATGCGTCATTATGAACTATTGTTTTCACACGTCACTGATGGAGCCATGAAAAACTAGGCAAAAAGTTTGTTTTTGAATACTGTCAAATTTTCTTTTCACTGAAACTGGTTACGGGGATATTTGCCAGGTATTTTCCACCTTCAATTTTATAGGGGTGTCTTAAAATAAACCCTGAGTGCTCTATCATAAGGATTTCAATGGAATGCTTCTAAGGTGTGTTGACACAAAAGAATCCAAGAATATTCTCCATGAATCTCACATTGGAATATGTGGAGGCCACTTCGGTGGTCACGCCACTGCTCACAAAATACATCATATGGGCTATTTTTGGCCCACTCTAGAGCACGACGCAGTAGAGTTTGTACGCAAAAGTCATAAATTCCAAGAATTTTCCCACGAGATTCACATGTCGGCACAAGCTCTACAACCAATCACAACTCCATGGCCCTTTTCTACATGGGGCCTAGATTTGATAGGGAAATTCTCTCCTTCATCTATAGATGGCCATAACTTCATAATCACGGCCACCGATTATTTTACCAAATGGGTAGAGGCTATGCCTCTTACCACTATACCATGTTCCCTGATTACCAAGTTCATTTTGAACCAGATCATTTGTAGGTACGGTGTCCCATAAATCATTATCTTAGATAATGGCACTTCTTTGAAGAATGAATAGGTTTATGAATTATGCAATAAATTTAAAATAAGCCATCATACAGCCTTCTTGTATTACCCTCAAGACAACAGATAGGATGAAGCAACAAACAAAACATTAAAAGTTATTCTCCTTAAAATGATAAAAGAAAATAAACGAGATTGGCATTTAAAGTTATACCCAGCCTTGTGGGCCAACCAAACCTCAATAAGAACACCCATAGGAGCAACTCCTTTCTCATTGGTATTCAGAGCAGAAGCAGTTCTCCCACTTGAGGTTGAAATACCCAGTCTCCGTATCTCACTACAAGGGATTCTGGATGAAGAAGCTTATAGAGAAGCATGTCTCTCTCAACAAGAAAGCCTAGATGAGGCTAGGCTAGATGCTAAACAATGGCATAGAATATATGTTACCCGGATGTGTCGGTAGTATAATAAAAAGGTCTATGATGAGATATATATGAAGGAGATCTAGTTCTAAGACTAGACAGCTGGATCGATAAAAAGACCAGTGAAGGAAGGAAATTCCGGCCCAAATGATTGGGCCCATACCGAGTCACAAGAGACTATGGAAATGGTGCATATCTCTTATGTACACTAGAAGGTGAGGAATTTGGTGAAACTGTCAATTCCCTACACCTTAAACAATTCTATGCATAAGCGACCGGCACTATTTGTATAATTATATCTACATAGCATCTTCATATAGTTAGGTTCATTTTGTCCACTTGTTTCGTACAATTTTGTGATCAAGGAACTTATTCTCAAAGTAATTCATTACAAACTTCTGATGGTATTGGCATTAGCATTCCAACCATACTTCTTCATTTTCATAACATCATCACTATTTCAGAATCATTTCATCCATACAAAGCTAGATATGAAAAAGTCTTAACGGTAACCATACCAAGGTCTGCATGCTTGTTCTCACTTTTGGTTTCTCCCTAGGATAGGTGTCTTGCCTATGGTCTATTCTAGAAGCTTCATAGTGTCACATCTATCCCGTACGTATATCTCTTTGGAAATAAGAACATACTGACATTTTTCTCAAATATATAAGTCAAACATAGATCAAATAGAAAATTTTATTTTACACATTTCCTTGCCCTACCAACCTTTGGTGATGAGCTTGCGTCTCTTACTAGTGATGTAGGGTTGGGAAAGGATGGGAATGCCCTTACTTGCCTATGCCTTGTCCATGGTGATAAGCCCACGCTTGTTACTAGTAACATGGGGCAAGGTGTAGGGGGTCCTCTTGACAAATAAACGTTGAAGATCATAAGTAAACAATTCAAATAAACCATTGAAATCTTGAGTCAAAAATAAATGAATCAGATGTCCAAAATTCCAAGAGAGCTCAAAAACCCAAAAAAACAAGATTTTGTCTACCATGTGGCCATCTACGGATCTAAGTCTAGATAAACCACAAATCAAGTAGCATTCTAAAAACTATGGAGTCACCTGAGTAGAGTAGGTTTGTAGCATCCTGATTTGGTTCCACCAAATCTTTGTCTATCTCTTATCACTATCATTCAACAAATTTCGTAGCTTGTTCCCTTTCTAGCTCTCGGTGATGAGCCCTCACATCTTACTAGTTGCCTGGAGTTAGGAATTGGGCAAGTTCATCTACTCATCATACCGGTTTATCATCTCATTTTGTCAAAACAAATATGAAGTACCAAACAATTGCTTATAGAAACTAAAGTTCAAAATCACATTTTTTCTACATTATCATATATCAACATCATGAGATACAAAAAGAAAGAAAGTACTTGTATCATTTGTTCTCCACTACATACATTCTGAAAAGCATATAAAAACAACATTTTAGTTTACATACATAAATGAATCATAAAAACATAAATACCAAGATTCTGATCCAAAAAGAATATCTATATATATAATCAACATTTCTTGTACAATTCCATCATGCGCTAAGCATGGTCAAAACACTCAAAGATCCCGAGAAATATGAAATACATCATAAAAATAATCTAAGAGAGCCAAGTGGCTTCTCAACCCCTATGAGATCCCTCCGAAGGTGTACGCCCATGTCTAGGGCTCTGGCTACGCCAGCACTCTGAGTGCATGAAGGGCTCACGATCCCGAGGAGCAGCTATGGCCTGGACATGAGAGCGACTCCTCATCAGGTGCTCTATTGTCCTGTATCTTGCCAACTCAGTACAAAGGGTAGACACCATCCTAGCCATATGCCAGATAGGGGAAAATTTTTTGCTATGCCTACCAGCTGCTGAGGGCTCCCATGCATACATGGATAGCTCCGCACGGGTATTCTCCATGGGGATCATCAGGGTATCGATGCATACCCAAAAAATTAGGTCTCGCCACTCGTCAGTAGTCTCTACAAGCAAAGGAGAAAATAAATTAGAAATACTTAAAAGATAAAAACAAGAGTAAACGAAAGGAGAGATAGCAACTAAGACAATCATAGCTAAAAACAAACATTAAAAGGAAGGATGATAACTCACTCAGATCTCTGGGCCTACAAGATGGATCTCTAGGGTCAGCACCTACCACAAATGCTACCGTTGATTGGTGCACTCCTCCTGTGCCTAGGGCCACATAACATCCTACTAAGGACTCATCCTCTCTGCCCAAGCCCTGAGGAAGAGGCTCCTCTGAAGCTAGGGTCACCCTCTCCGCACTCTGCTCTGCCCTCTCTACCTATAAGATATCCTGAGTGTCATGGCACTCAAGATCGCTATCCTCCTTTCCGCCTAACTCAATGACCTCAGCCTCGGTCTCCTCCTCCATCTCTCCCCCTATGAACTCCTCAGAATCAGAGTCTATATCAATGGGGTCATCGCTATTGTGGACAAGACTAGCAGCAATCTGAAGTAAGGGTACCTGAGGAGCACCGGCTCTCCCTTGAGTGCATACTACCCTCCTAGCTGCAATGGGACACCAGGAGTAACAACTGTCCAACCTAGCTTCTAAGACCCCCTCTAGCCTCCCAGACTGATCTGTATACTGGCACCACTAGGGGAATCATACCCACGCAAGGAAGGCCAAACTGCTAATGCACTCGACCAAAAGGATGTATCTCCACCTTCCCCGTCCTGTCCACAAGCTACAATGTGGTGGAGAAAGAAATCAAAGTAAGGGCCTCCTCACCCCATAACCCTGCCATGGCCTGATAGGGTGTGGTCTCCATGTCATAAGTGGTCAAGGAGGTGACTGTCTGGTGAGGTGCTCTGAGCACTAACATGTCTTTCCATCTAGCTGCCCTCACAGCTCCGGGATTTGCCACCTCTACACCTCTCCCATAGGGGATGAAACACTCGTAAACCTAGCTCATAACTAGGGTCATATGGCTCAATGACTATCCCTATAAACAAACCACCCGTTACAGATCATGATAAGTGGTCCCAAGAATTTTGGCTCCCCAGGTGTAAATTCGGCCATGTCCCTCAATTTGTGTAATGATGGGGGACCAGCAATAAAGTAAAGTGTCTCCTCCCTTGTCCCCAATCAATCTCAAGGAAAGGATCCCCATAGTGGCCTAGCGAATGAAGGGGATAGGCAGGCTAGGAATAGATCGGACCCTCACCCCCTTCTTCGAACCAGTGGAGATAACTGCGTCTCCCATATATGAAGCCCACTATGCTATCTGAGCCCGTGAACCCGCTGTCTCAAGTGTGAGTTGTCTCCTGATGATCAGAACCCCCAAGATGCAGTAAACATCCTCCAAAGTAATGGTCCACTTACCTCTAACTCCTGGAAATCAGAAAGTGTTCCGATCAGCATCCCAATATGAAAACAAGTCATAAAGTATGTGACTAGAATGTGCAACATGCGGGACCCGCGATATGTGTAATATACCGGCCCTCTGAAGAGTGTCCTGCTCATCCTGAGAAAGGGCATCCAATACTTCCAGAAGCTAATCACACTCTCTCTCGGCTCCATCGGATATACTCCTCCTTTTCCTGCATACACCCAAAAACACACAAAATGGAGTAAGTTAGTATTCAAACAACATTAGAAAAATCATGAAAACATATAAGAATGCTATAAATGAAAAAACAAATTCAAATAAGTGTTTTTTATGCATTCTGTGAAGGACCGTCACCCTGAGCAGGGCAGCGGTTCCATAATTACCGCCTTAAAGGTGGTGGTCCTGTAACTACCGCCCTGCTCAGGGTGGCGGTGGTATCCCAAATTTAAACATGGGTCACGTGCCCTAAAAATGCCTAAAAATGCAAAATGAAGATTATTTTGACCAAAATAGAGCCTACCCATTAGGTGTCCCCCCTAAGCGACCCTATTAAAACTGACATTTTCAAAAATAATCCCCCCATGAAAAAGATTTCACCATTTTAACATTTTGGGGATAAAAATGGTAAAATGAGAAAAACTAACTAGTGATCTCATGGGTCAGTGTTCCACTCATGGATGGATGATCACAATCTCGTCCCATAAGTTTTGACTATACTCACATCAGAAACCATCACCGTGGGTCCCAGAGCTCAAAATCAATCAAATCAACACGCGTAAATGAATAGGAAAATGGACCCACTTTTACATATATAGCATCCTGACTTGTTTTGAACGCCCCTTTGTCATAGGTTTGGAGCACCGACGGAGGTATGTTTTTATCCCCGCACAAATGGTACATCCTCATTTCATATTATTTTAGTATTTATTTTTCAATCTATTTTGTCTATCTGCACTTGAGTCCTCTTTTCATTTTGTAGGTAGCGGGAATCTTAGAGGGCATCATTTTAACACATGGGCATATCAGGTATAATTTCTTACTTCCCATTTCAGGACCGCAATACTCAGACCCACCATTTTACGCCTCTTCATGGCTAAAACGCTTCTCCAAGGGGGCAATATATACGTACCCAAAATTGTAGGGTGTTGCACCACCGGAATAATGTTACGCATGCCCCAATGATGACATAGGTCTCCTTGCAAGGTGTTCCAAATCTAGAAAATCTCTTCAAGTGTGCATTAACATCTCACATGCCTCACTTAGTCCCTGCGTGCTTTGCTTTTTTTCCTTCCCCCTCTTTTCCTTTGCTTTTCGGTCTTCAATGACGAAACCGCTGCCATGTCTGGGCAGCGGTCCTATAACTACCACACTGCTTAGGGTGGCGGTCCTTCACGTATTTTCTAGAATGCTCTTTTTAACATGACTTGTGTAAAATTTCAATGTTTACCAACTTTTTTCACCGCCTTCGCGTGTATTTATGATTCTGGTTCCATGGAATAGTGTTTTTGCATTGTTTATGGTTTAAGAGATCAAATTGGTTTTCGCCTTTGGGTAAATGGGATTCTATAAATAGCTGGCTTGTGCTCAAGTAAATGGCCCCTCAAATTTACCTCTCAATTTCTCATTTCAATAGCTTATCCTTTCAATTTTTCTTAGGATTCATAGTTTCATTTGTTGTATGCATGGTTAGTGTTGTTTAGCTGTTAGGAAGCCACATAATCTTCTTGTGCTAGTGTAATTACTATTTTATCTAGTTCATTGGAATAGGATAGTTTGATTTTTCTATAGGAAGCCATTGAAGTTATAGGTCTTGTTCGTCAAATAGGATAGTTTCAGGTTCTGGATGTTTTATGTTGTATGACTTGCAATAAATCTCGTTAGGAATTGCATAAGCCAAGCTCTATTCTCTTGCGTTATCCCTCTCCTACTCGCATTGTATTCAAATTACATCCTAAGTTCCCTTTATTTCGATACCAATTTTTGTTTATGCTAACATCACATGCTTTTCTGGAATCACATGAGCACGAAAGAATGAGGAGATTATACAGAGGGGACAAAGCCACACACAACCAGGATTCGCCAAAGTTCTACAAAATCTAGCTTCAATATTTCAAAGTTCTAGTTAAAACATATCAAATAGAGTAGTTAATCATTTCCATTCACTTAATCTCACTTTAGATATTTCCGGGGAAGCTGTGCAGATTGATAGTTTCTGAGAAACTATGATTCATTCCTCACTTCTGAGGTAGGATCAAGAGTCTTTCAAATAGATTAGATTAGTTATCTGGTTATTCAGAATAGATTTACAACTTCACAGGCAAGTAGCTATACTAAACTTATTTGTTTGTTTTAATTTCGTTATTAGTTTAGTTGTTAATTTCTAGATATATTAGATAAATTGCTCTTTTAAATTTTGTTCAATAGTTTATCAAAAATATCAGATTTAGGAATATACATATATATATATATATATATATATATATATATATATATATATATATATATATATATATATATATATATATATATCTTGCATAGTTAATTTATTCTGTCATTAGTTAGACTTATATCTTTTCCTTTTGCATGACAATCATGGGACCTAAGGAGCCCATAGAATACGTATTCAAGCCAATCATACCTGAACCCAATCTTGTTACAAAAATAGCTGATATAGATCAAAATCTTAGAATCCAAGTCTTCCGAACAACAATAGACTTACAACATATCAGCTCACAGTTAAGAGGGTTAAACATAGAAGATGACCAAGCACACACATTCTGGTCAAACCATCCAAACTATAGATTACCCTAGATAAAAATTCACATGACTGTAGAAGGGCTTAAAAGAGAGAAAACGTTTAGTTATGACCCTTTGGTCCCACAACCAGACACATGAGACATTCTCACTAATATAGACACTAGCTTAAGAATTCAGGTTACCAGAATGCCTATAAGGTACTCTGAGAAGATTGCACAACTTATAGTTCTAAACATAGAGGCCGAAAAGGCATACGACTATTGGATACTGGGGATTAGGGACTAATTCCACACATGACCATAGCAGGCCCACATCAACCACAAATCTACGGTTGTGATCCACAAATCCCACAACCCAACGAGTCCACCAGTCAATTCGACACTAATGATGGCTTACACATGTTAGTATTCAGATCCAATCCACTTCCACCTATCATCATCACATAGTTATCCTTGTTGGATATAGAAGCTAATGAAGCTAAGGATTTCTAGACTAGACCAGAGAATCACCCGTAGAGTTCACTATATCCATCATCCATCCTATGACCCTATCTGGAGATATACACGAAACAATCCCAAGTCATTTTTGCCATATCCCACAACCTATAGATTGGATTACGTTAGAGCTCGATATTGATTGGAGCCTTCGAGAAGTCATCCTCGCCAGCCAATCTATCATGCCAGTTCAGGTTAGGAGGGCCTTCTTTGCCTTGGATTCATAGATTCCACTAGTGTGCGTTGAAGACATAAGATTGCCTAACTAGTTTTTCTACATCCCACACATAGTCCATCCTCACCGGCTGTCTCAAAATGACCTCAGGAGGTCGGGTGCGAGGAAGAGTTACTTGTAGATTCTCATGCTCGCTTGTCACTTTTCCATCGTACAGGTACCATGTCACTAATTACAACTAATGGATCATCCATAAGTTGAGAAAAACTAACGAAACTAGAGGCAATATGTGTAGGAGAGTCACGAATACAATAATTAAATCCTATCAAAGGTATATTAACTTTGACACTACATACTTGTACAAGATAAATATAATCATCACTCATATTAACATCACTTTTAAATTCACGAGAAAGAGTAAAGACACATAAAATAAAATTATAATGTTTAGAAGTATAACTAGGAACATCATCATCTAGAGAAAAAACATTATGAGCATCAACATCACTATAAATAGAAACATGACTAGAAATAACAACTACATTATTATAGACACATATTTTTGTAATTCAATTCTTGGAACAACACAAATTGTACAATACTCTTGCAGTAGCCTACACTTGGTCAATTTGACCAATTATGCTATCCCTATCTATATCTCATTCATTATTTCTTGCAAATGCTACCTAAGTATTTACATAATGGTCATATAATTCTATAGAATCAAGCTATATAATGACATAATATAACCATAACTTTCTAATTAGACATATATGCATTTGCAACCGTAGTGCATCCAGGAAGGGCCATAACTTCTATACATTATAAGATGACCTAGACACTTTTGTCCCAACTCATGATAATAATTTTCTCAATGTAAATTGCATTGGTAAACTTCTAGTCAACCCTATTCGCCTTTTTAAGATCTAAAATTTATATATAAGATATTTATTCTTTTCCCATTAAGGAGGGAATTCTATTATTTGAATATTAAAATTATAATGAGAAATCACTAAGATAAATCAGAAGAAAAACTACTCCAAGACTCCATTGAGCCTCACATACTCCAAAGACTCATTCTGTGGAAGTCATCCACTCATATCTGTAAGTATAAAATGCATATTATCAAAATCAATTACAATCACATTGTTGCAAGATAAAGATTATCAATATGGTTACATACATTCTAGATATCACATACTAGGAAAGAAAAATGTTGATTGTATCCCTCTTCATAGTAGTGGTGACACCAGTGGTGCATAGGCCTTCCCACAACCCAAATAATGTTTATTTTAAATGAATATTTCACCATATATATTTTGAAATTTGTAATAAGTTGCACAATGAGCATCGCATAGTGTTGAAGTTCTAAATTGCAAACATGATGATATCAGGAGAAAGTGCACAGATCTAATTATTTTCAATATTTAAAATTATAGATGGACAATGGCGTACAAAAAGGTACATAATGGGGGTATATTACCTCACATGTAATCCCTAACTACACATCATTAAAACAATTCTACAAATATAACTCCTTTATTATGATGTTTTCTCGACTGCACACTTTCTAAAATATCAATAAAACTATATCAATCACTAGTTGAATGTTACATTTTATAGTGTACACTTTATATTTACATGATTAGTATGTCAAAGAAAAGAGTATTGTGGTGTGATATATACTACAAAAATTACCCTGGGTGATTTGAGGATGTCATGGGATTACAGTAAGTAAGGAGGATTATTAGATTGAAGAATAAGTTCCCTAAGTAGGGGTATGATATCAATATGATCGGGTCACTAGGTGAATCTATAGTTTTGGGTAGTACAAAACATTCCCCGTAGAACTAGACCCATAAATGATAACCTTTTATACAACTATAAGAGATAAAGGAAAAAAATCACTCTAGATATTTAGGATGCATAGTTAGGGATTGCATGCGAGGTACTAGTATGTTGAATAGGTAATGGTTGTGTCATAAACATAGATGATATGTGATTGCAAATAATATATTTAATGGTAAAGTGTTTTTCATTTTCAACTGATTTACATTTAGAATATTTAATTGGTTTCATAAAAAATACCTAAGTTGGAGGGGAACCTTTCATAATATGTTTTGATACCAACTTGTGAATTGAAGGCCCATCATCCAAAATCAAACTATTTGGAGAATTATTTCACAAAGGATGGGAATGGTATATATGTGTTTTGTGTGTATTGAATTATATAATGCATTTATACTCAAGAAATTTAATTTAATATCTACTACATACCAATCATTATCATGGTGTCCAAAAATTTTATGGAAAAAAAAAAAGGTTTTCCTTTCACATATTCCAACTAATGGGGATGATGATGTGTTCTAGATATGTTAAAAATTAATCCTTTATCAAGAAAGGTAATTAAAATATCATGCATATGATCAATGGTCTTATTAAAAAAGAGTGGTTTTAGGAATTCATGGATGATTTTTTTTATCCATGGCTTTATGTTGTAATAAGATATTAAAGAAGTATTAATGTGGTGCAACAATTTCACCTCATCTCAAAAAGTAGATGGATCATGTGGTGTAGTGTATGAGACATGTGTGGATATAGTAGTAGTAATATAAATAGATTGTTTATTAGTATGTATAGGGAAAATAACAACCTTCAAGATTATATCATGCAAAAAAATTAGTGAATCATCACACGTTTCATTAAACAAATTTTCCTTATTTGAAAAGATGGCGCGTTGGAAAAAAAAGTTTTACATTTCTAAATCCATATCTTTGTATGTTAATTGTTTCATAACATCTTTAAAATGTAATAAATAATCACTAACATGATAAATTTTTGCTGGTGTGTTTAATTTTCGTTTCATCTTGTGGAATTTCCCACATCACTATGTGATTCATCTCACTTAGGTAAGTTCATAGGTCTTAGGTGTATTAGGGGGCATGACAGATTTCATCATTGATTCTACCATACATGTCAGTGTGCGTCAGTGCGTAATATAGGAGTTAATTTCCATTTGTGGAACGTAAATATTCTTCTCCCTTATGGAGGAATAATGGTATTGCATTGGGAGTTACACAAAACTCATATTTATACCTTTTTTTAGATCTATGATAATGTTAGAACCTTTTCTTTTACATGCACATTTCATGGTGGAATGCTTGCTTCCTCATAGAACATTGTCATGTTGTTATTCGCGTGCAACTCATTTGATGTGCGCATTATCCCTCTTGATCCTCATTCTAAAATTATCTCACATAGTATCAGAGCACATTATTAGGATCCACGCCACTTTCCATTTTCCATTACCTACTACTCTCAGTTTTGTGTTCTCACTTGTTTCATGTGTAAGCTTTGTAACCATTATTCCATTTGTGTGTTATTTGCATTGATTTGGATAATCTAAATTTTTGTGGACTTTTTCTGGTTTGTGAGCTATTTTTCATGCATGTACATGTGGTTTTTTGAGTCTTGTATTTTCAGGTGTTTTCCCACTAGATCTAGTTGGCTACATCTACATCTGGTGGAAAATAGTTATCTAGAGGTATTTACGGTGTTTTTTTGGTGTTCTCATTAATTTTAAAAAAAAATTATGTACCATCCCTCTCCCCTCATACTCAGTGTCTTCCCATCTTCATCCCAGCTATCAAACTCCACCTAAGATCAACTACATCCCATCTCAATTTTGAGCTCACTAAGCTCCTCATCAAGTTTAGTGTGTACTCGGATCTCTCTACCAAGGTTTTCCCTCACTTTCTCCTAATATCTGAGGTTTTTTTTTGTAGTGAATTGTTTTAGTCTCATGTGACTAGGTTGTGTTTACCATGATGCATTGTGTTTTATAATGGGTTGCATTTTTAGGTGTCAAATTTGGCTTACGTGTTTGATTTCTTGTTGTACGTACTAGTTTATTTTCCTACTCTACATACCCATATGAAACCCTCCATCTAGTATGCTTAGCTCGATATTTCCTCCTATTTAACTGATCCTTGGCTTTCTCACCTTTGTCACTCAGTATCCCTTACTATTTTTGGGTTCTTTTTCCTACCTTGATTGTGTTGACTCATTAGCTTGTGTTTCTTTTAGGTCCTATAGTTTCAAGAACCTTACTATTTAACTCATCCGCCTAGCCCTAGGTCTAATTTTCTCCTACAACTCATCCTTTAATGGATTCTCTCCTCTACATAAAACCATTATATATCCCAACTTGGACCTAACGTCCACGACCATTCAAACTTGTTGTGGGGTTGTTTCCCTCTCCATGTGTTAAGTCTCCATCTTACTCATCATTCGAGCATCGTCTGAGTTTACTACTTCCATCCATGTGCATAGCTCTACCTCGTAATGTCCACCTGCCATCTTGAGTTACATGAAGCCCACCATTAATCTTTTCTCCCAATGCTCACCTACTTTTCCTTTTTCCTTTCTCCCATGTGGAACCTCACTTATCACTTTCCCCTTGATCAAGCCCTCTCCCCTTTTAACCATCCCTCCTTCCCTTATAAAACTAATCACGACCATTTTATTACCTTGTTATATTAGTTGTGGTTGATATTTATTTATCCTAAGTTTATTTTTACTATCTTTTTAATCAAATCAGGGCTTGATTAATTTAAAAGGGTAGGTGTAATATTTATAAGTCTTAATTTTTAAATTCGGATCTAGTTCAAATATGGGTCATTTAAAGTTAGTCAATTTAATTAGAAGGTTAATTGATTTAGTGTTTAATTATAGCCCTTTTTAAATTATTTCGTTAATTTTTAAAAATACTAAAATTAGGAAATAATTATTCTGAAACTAGGGTTACCAGAAATTTTTTACTGACTTCTTGTGGGAGTTTGTATCCTTTATGGAGTTTATAGGTACCATTTTGATCCCTTTTTGGCATTTTTAGGTGTTTTTTGTGTGTTTTGGACATTGTTTTTGTATTTTGGGACCCTTTGATTTGTTTTGAGTCATTTTTTCATTGTATTGCTTTTCTTCGCTTGTGAGCTTATGAGTGCATCCACCACAACTGATCCATAAACATTTACTTTGGAACTCTATGAATCACACAATTATGTTGTTCTACTTTCAACTTTGGAAAATGACATTTTTTCTTGAAAAAATAGAGCTTTGTGACTAATTATCTAGTGTTATAGAAAGGAAATTGTACATAAGGAAAAGAATTCAAGACTTCAACACCAACAATTTTATCTTGGAAACCTCCAATGGAGGAAAAACAATCGGGAAGGGAAAATGCTCTTTCTTCCCACTTTTATTGGTCTAATATAGATAATTACATATTACAATAAGTATTAAAAGAAGAAACAATGTAAAACTTATCTCCAATTACTTGTTTGCTCTATTCCTAGACCTTGCTCCTATAATTCCATTCCAACACTAAAGATCTTGTTCACTTATCTCATTAAACTTTGCTTCTTAATCTCTGTAGATCTTTGAATGCATATTCTCTTACTCCTTTCTTGAATTTATAGGCCTTCCCATGTCCTCCAATGCACTAGAGGATGTGAAGGGGAATGAAATGGGAAGTGACACAATTGAGTGCTTAAAATTCACATCCATCTGTGTTCCATTCTTCTTTTATGTTTGAAAGTGGCAGGACCACCGCCCTGAGCAAACTGGTGGTCTAAGGACCAATGCCTAGTTGGGTAGTGGTTTTAGGACCATCACCCTTGTAGGGCGGCGATTCTGAAACGACGACTCTACATAGAGTAGCAGTTCCTTCATAAACCCCCGTTTACCTCATTTTATTCATTTTTCTTATTTCACCTTCTTATTACTGATGGAACTGATGAAGTGGTGTATTTTTCTGGATCCCTATGGATCATACCTCCCCTACTTATGAGGATTTTGGTCCCACAAAATCTTAGTGGGGGTCTGGTAAAGGAATCAACTCCCACTCGTGCTCATTCGAGTACCACTAGGTCTACCTTGGTATCTTCTCTCATGCAACCTGCCAAGACTCCTATGGATCTCTGGTTTGTTTCTCTAGTGCTATATCCTCCTCTAAGATTCCTCGAGTACAATCCTCTTTGGAAGGTAACTTTTGTGTCTTTCCTTATTTTTCATGCATAGATGGCATTAGTGGATAAGAGGTATGACAACTTACTATCACGTGCATCTACATGAAGTATGGCCTGAGGGTTTGTTCTCGAACCTGCTCAAGTATGGCAAAGGTCCCATATTATAGTGGTTTAGTCCTTTCCTGTCTTTTTCTCTCGAGATGGGTTGGCAAAATCCTCTCCAAGTATGCTATTTCTATAGTCACCATTGCTCCTTGTATCTCCTCTTCTTCTTGCTGCCCCAAGGTCAGGTCTCATGAATCCATAGGTAGATACAGTGACTGCATAGCAAAAGATTTTTTTCCCGTTGAATGAGAAGTTCCTGTGGTGTCTTCATCTACAAAAAATTACAAGTGATATCCAAATTCTCCATCCTTTGGTCATAAATATTTGCGCTCTCATGCCCATTTTATTTTTCTTCCAATGAAAGCAAACAAAACTAATGGTTTTCCTAAATAAGTCTTGGTGTTTGATTCTCACTTACCATAGATTTGTTTGATTTTATTTGGTGTGCCTCAATGTTAAAACTGACTCCATCCTTAACCCATCTGTACTAATTCTTCCTCCTTGTGAACACAACATCCCTGACATATAAGTAAGGACTTATGAAGACAATGTCAAAATCATCAAGTGGAATAATATCAACCTCTAATACATCTATGTATTGTGTATTTATCCTAAACTGAAACTTATATTTCCTTGTAATATGTATTTCTACACCCTTCTTCACCCATCCCAGTGGGTATGGATGTGGATACACGTAAGTCTCTAGACCAAGTTGTTCTACAACCACATCAGAAATAAAATTTTAATGAGAATGAGAATCTATTAAAACGTTTACCCTAGTCTTCTTGACTTGGATTCTAATTTGAAATAGCTTACTCATCTCTTCTTATTCTTCTTCCCTGTACATGTTAGTAGCCATGCATCCCAACCTCTTGTATACATCTGAATCATCCTCAATCTCCTCCTCTCTTTCTGTCTTCATAGTGGCCATGGATTTCTTGGAATCCTTGTTTTAGTGCTTTGGGTGCAATTCCAGATGCAACTTCCAACATGTGGCGTTAGTATATCCATTTACATCACAATTCTTACATAAGTTCTTAGTGTCTTTACAAGTATGCAAAGCAGTAGCGGCATGTTTACCTTTCCATTTACCTCTGCTACTTGTGTTTCCTTGTTCTTTGTTCTACTGTTATGTTGACTGGTCTCCCTTTGGCTTTATTTATCCTTACTTCTTCTCATCATAAATGTAGTATGATTGTATACAAGCTTCATTTAGATCCTTGGGTTTCGTAGAGATTATATTTCTCCATAGGTGAGTGTGAAGTCCTCCTAAATACTTGGTCAGAATGTCCTCATCCTCCAAGTCCATATTAAGAAACATGGCTTGTCTCTAAAATTCCATAGTGTAGTCTTGCATGCTTTGACTACTACCATGTCTACAGTACTACCACTTAATCATCATGTCAGTCTTATGGCTAATAGGATAGAAGTTAGATCTTATCAATTCTTTAAAACCTTTCCTAGTACTGACAATAGGACGTTTCTTCTTCTCAAAAGTGGCTAGATGGGTTTCCCACCAAACCAGAGTGTGACCTTCCATTTTGAGACGTGCAAAGGTGACCCTTTATGCCTCAGTGACACTATGCACACTAAAGTAGACTTCCAACTATTTTAGCCATTTCTCCAGTAATTATGCATCTACTTGTCCTTCAAAATTCTTTATTTCCACTTCAACTTTAAAAGGGATATGTGAAGATTTTACCTTCTCGCTTACAATTGACGTCTCTTCAAGCTATTCCCATTCTTCCTCTTCGTGGATCTTTCTAATATTGAATTTTTTGACTAGTGCTCGAACCGCTGAGTCCATGGAATCTTGCTTAACCAAAGTCATTTTTTACAGATTTGAAATTTCTTCTTGTTTTATATGAAATCTATCTATCATGGTCTCTAGCATCTCGACTCTATGGATCAAGTTCTCTTCCTCCATTTGACCTCAAATTCTCTGTTTCCACTTCTTCATAGAAAAACTTGGCTCCCAAGGTAAAACTTATTCACCTTTAGAGCTTGTCACTATCATACAAAATCACAAGAAATATTCGAATAACATATTCTTGGATATATAATCAACTATGATACCAAAATGATTCATAAAATTTTACTTTGTAACTCTGCGAATAACACAATTATGTTGTTCTACTTTCAAGTTTGGAAAATGACTGATTTTCTTAAAAATTTAGAGCTTCATGACTAATTATCTAGTGTTATAGAAAGGAAATTATAGAGAAGGAAAATAATTCAAGACTTCAACACCAACAATTTTATCTTGGAAACCTCCAATGGAGGAAAACTAGTCAGGAAGGGCAACTACTCTTTCTTCTCACTTTTATTGGTATAATATAGATATTACAGATTACAATAAGTAAGAAAAGAATAAAAAAATGTAAACCTTCTCTCCAATTACTTGCTTTCTTTGTTTCTACAACTTGCTCCTACAATTCCATTCCAGCACTCAAGATCTTGTTCACTGCTCTCACTAAACTATGCTTCTTGATCTCTCTAGATCTTCAAATGCTATTCTCTTGTTCCTTTCATGCATTTATAGGCCTTCCCATGTCCTCTCGTGAACTAGAGGATGTGAAGGGGCATGTAAGGGGAAGAGAAACAATTGAGAACTTTAAATTTGCATCCATTTGCATTCCATTCTTCTTTTATGTTTGAAAGAGTCAGGACCGCCACCATGAGCACACTGGTAGTCTTAGGACTGTTACCTAGCTGGGAGATGGTTCCTTCCAAAACCTTCGTTTACCTAATTTTTTTCATTTTTCTTATTTCTCCTTCTTGGTACTGATGGAACTGATGAAGTGGTGTGTTTTTCTGGATCCCTATGGATGAACAACCTTACAGAAAGAGAGCCCTATATGTGATGTGAGACACTTTTTATCACAATGAACACATTTTTATTCCATTTTTTCTTTCTTACGCCCTTTTTTGTTTGTTTACATCTTGTTTCTCTTCTTTTGACATAGACTTATTGTGGCCACCACTCTTACATGATTCATTACCTACTGCAAGCTTCATGTTCAATTATCTCATGTCGCATGAACACACCTTATTATAATCAACACACTAATTATAAAGTGCTGAAAACATAAGGGGTGGTGATGTATTGCATATGGATGCATTCTCAGTTGTGTCTAAAGTATTTCAACATTGTGTGTATTATTAAAACCTTCTTTAATTGCATTTTACACTTCTTGCTCTTTTCACAGATTCACCATGGAGATTTATTTTCCCATAAATACGCTCCATAAGATAATTTCCTCATTACAATGTTCACATCATCTTCTTGTTAAGGATATCTATGCAGTGTGGCGTTCAAGCATGGAATGTGTTTTCATTCAAAGTGACATTTATCTCTACTTATATGGATGATTACCTACATCCTGTGATCTTGATCATCTTATAAACTAGGTTGAAACTTGTAGCATGATCATTGCTCATTTACTCATGTAAATTTTAAGGCCTCTCCACCATCATGTGGTGCACACATATTGTCCTCAAAATATTTAGATCATTCTTAATTATTTATTTAGATACCCTTAATATATTTCCATTGTTGTTTCTCCTACTGATACTATTAACCCATCTCCTTCTTCATGTGATGCTAGTTTTTATGAAAAATAATTTCTTGTTCACATCCCTAATGTTGAGGATTGTTTTTCTATTTCTGATGATGAGAGTACACATAACAAATATTCTCCCCCTTGTCTTGACAAATTTTCAATGAATTGTGATACCCATCTTTTCCCATCAAACATCGGGAACTCTTGTTCACATCATCAAACCGTCATTACATCTTTATGCTTTCCACTTCCATTATGTGAGACCTTTTCTAATCCTCCTCCCAAATGCATTGATGATTCATACATGTCTGACATTACTCTTCTATTTCTCAAGCCACTCTCTTTAGATGAGTCTCTTCCAAACCATAGTCATATCTTCGCAGTGCCTACTTGTGATGTAATACTGAGAGTTTCTAATCCTTATATAGGTGTTTCGGAGGATTCCTTCATATTTTTTGTTGTGAGTTCCCCTTCTGAGAATCTTATCACTTCCACTTTATCAAATACCATCACTTATCCACCCTTTATAGTCACTTATCTTTCTACTATTATGGGGGTTGTTACTTTTCCTTAACTACACTTGGACATCCTTTCTGTGGATGTTCCTCTCTTTCATTCTGACTGTTCCATGCTTGTGGATTTAACTTCAGTATATTTGCACTCATTTTCTATACCTATGATGTAACCTAGTTGATGAGATTTTGATTTATTCGTACTTCTACCTTCGATTTAGGGAGTGGGATAAATTCTAGTACTACATTTCTGTAGTTCCTAAGGGAAGAAACACTATTTGATGTCGTTGGATATTCTTCATTCTATATGATGAGGACCATGTCATCAAAAATATTCTTAGAAACTTCCTAGAGTTTCATATTTAAGATCCAACCATGGCTTCACGTATTTTTTCTCTCTTGTATTGTTCATCTATTCTCTTCTTCTTCTTCTAGAGAAATTTTAGTTTCTACATGGGTATCTTATCATGTTTATATTTTTTAGGTCTCATTTGAAGCATATTTGTTAGGTTCTTAGAGGAGCCTTCCATCCATTATAAGTTGACATTTTTATGACTGGGTTTTCCTCTATTACTTGAATCCTTATTGTGCATGGGTATTGTTATTCAATTGTGCCCCTCAGGTAAAATTGAACAAACATGAACTTGTGCACTAAGAACACGGAGTTGATTCATTCATGGGAGCTTACATTTCAATTTTGGTCATATATGGTTGAAGTAGGTCAAGCATTGTTGAGAATTTTTGGAAAAGAAAAAGGTCTAAACTCCAAATTTATGACTTCGGAGTTGGAGCCTTTTGGAGGAAGGCAAAGAAATAAAAAGCAAGAAACATGCCCAAAATCCCAAATTCTGAAAAGGCTTGGGATTTCTCTTATCAACTCCGCTTTATGGGTCAACAAACCAATGGATTAGATTTTGAATTCTGAAGTTTGAATTTTGAACCTTGGAGGTTTAGAGGTTTGGCACTTAGAAGTTAGGGTCTTCATCGAGAAAAATGCAAAAATGTGAGCTAATTCCATAAATCCTAAAATTCTGAAGTTTGAAAGGTTTCAGATTTTGGGGTCAAACTTGACTTTGGAGTCAACGTAGTGGGAATTTTAAGGGTTCTTAAAGTTAAAATTCTGGACTTTCAGAAGTCCCAATTTCATACTTTGAAAGGTTTGATTCGGGGTTAAAGTAGCAAGAGGTCTGAAAGGCATAAGGTCTGAAACCTGATGTCCAAATTTTTAGACTTCAAAGATTGCGAGGAATTTCAGAATCCTAAGAAATAAAGCCAACTACTCGTCATTAATGCAGTATGGCATCCCAACCTTCATATGGCCATAAATTTTTACTGGGAGATCAGATTTACACAAGAAAATATTTTTCAGAAAGCTCTGACTGTCCATCATTTTATAGGATGTTCTAAGTTTCTCACATACCATCATCATGAAACATCAGATTCTTTTCTTTTTCAACAAGGAAAATTACAGTGGGCCTTGAGTTTTGTAGTGGCACCCATCATTGTTGTAGGTGAGGTCAATGCACTTTTGGGATGTTGAAGCAATATTTCGAGTTTCTTCCCTCTTTGCATTCTCTCATTCTTCCTATATATTGTAAGGAGGGTCATTTTTCTAACATTTGATAATTTTACTTTGCACCCTCCCTTCTTCTCTTATCTGTATGGGTATTTGTGGAGTTCAAACCTCCCATTCAATATGTAATGTATTTTTTTTCCCTCTCGGCCATTATAATGCACTGTATCAAATTTTTCTAGCAATAATAGAATTCTTTGGATGAATTTCAACCATCTCTTGTGTTCATTTCTTTCATTTGATCTTTGATTACAATCATGGTAATATGTGCATGGTTATTATGTTACATATTTGATGGTCTGTGTTTAACGGTGAATGAAATGGTGATAGTAAATTGATTTGTGTTGGTGTTCATCCTCTTCAGTCTTGTTTAAAATTCATTTCTATGAAAGGAAAGTTATTCAAAATTACTTTTGGTGCATCACCTTAGTTATTTTAGGTTTAATTTCTTGTAATATTATTAACCTTGTATCCTTGGAGTAGGAATAAGAATAGAGGAATAGGAACCGACCTTCATCCAGAGATCTTTCTTAATTACAAAGTCTTACACTTTGGGAAAAGCTCCATATTATGCATTCACACTAACAATTTCAATCTATCGAGCTGTAAACTATCAGGGGTGTTGTGATTAGGCATCAACAATTTTGGCATGCTTGGTGGGACCAGGAAGTCATCCCATGATATTTAAAGGCATTTTCATCATTTTCAGACTTAGAAATTATAGGTTCTCAAATTTTAGACATTTCACCTCTTAGGAAAAACTCCAAAATCTATTTTTGAGGGCTTAACTTTCGTAAAAGAAGTCTAAATTTCACCAATTTAAAGATCAGATGCTAATCTTCAAAAGGGTATTTTTAGTTATTTTAAATTTTGATTTTTGAAATTTCAAGGTTTTTTGAATTTCAGGCTTCAGGATTTTGGACATCTTAGGATTTCAAAATTTCAAGTTTTGGGATTTCAGAGTTCTCTAAACTTTCTATTTCAGGTTTTTGGACATTTTGAGGTCTTGCATTTTTAGGTTTTTTGAATTCTCATTTGAAAAAAAAAATCAAACTCCAAAACATCAAATATACAGGTTCTTCAAAGATTTAATTTTAATTTTTTTGATTTCAGTGTGTGACTTTGAATTATATAGCCTTTAAAGGCTCATTCCCCAACAGATTTGACAACTCTGGAGGGATAGAATTCAGTGGTGTAACAACACAGGTTACCAAAGTACATGAGAAGAGTTTAAACTAGGTCTAATACTAGAGAATAGGGTATTTTGTCTATTGGAAATTATAACAAGGAAGAGGAAGGATAGGATGAAGACTACAAATATCACCATCTCCACCTAACATGACTTTTACTACACCTCCACCTAGTAGACCTTTTCTCCAATCAACCAGGGTCCTCAGGCCAATCATAATGGCACATCTACAACAATAACCACCATCGAATCCCATTTATCAATTTCATGGGTAGTAGTCCAATTACCCTAAATTCTCAAAACCCAATTCTAGATTGTCAGCACTAAATAATATTCCCTATTTCACTAGGAGAAAATCATACAACCCCTATTTATCACATCCAAGAGATTGCCAATGTTTTTGAAATTCATGAAATCAATGAAATCAGATGTGGCGTTCAAGTTTTTGGTTTCTTATTTCAAGGGTAAGGCCTTATAATGGTTTTAGGAGCCTGATGACATAGGGTCTATTTAGAATTGGAATCTAACTATGTTCAGCTCTTTGTAGTCAATTTGGAGAGAGGGTGGACAATCATGTATTTATTGGAACAATTGACAACAATTAAAAGGGTTCCTAATGAGCAAATGGCAAATTTTAGTTTCCATTTCTAACTGACATGGGATAGGATTCCTATAGTTGTTAAGACCAAAAATAGAAGGAGCATTCCTTTACTTGTTAAAGGCTATAAATTTCCAAAATTTCTATTATGATCCAATAAAAGGGAGGAATAACACTTCCAGGGGCCTGTGACATAGCTATTAGGGTAAAAAACTGCTTGATGCAATATGGTAAGCTAGCACCTAGGCCACCAATGCATCTTTATCTAGACATGGTGACTCCTACAACTAGTCAAATATTAGAATTGAATCCCATTTCACACCATAGGAATAAAAGGAATAGTGATTATTCTACCTCATATAGTAGTTCTACATAATTCCAGAAGGTTATGAAGTAGTTAAAAAAATAGGAAATGAGATAGTGACTATCAAGAGAGAACAAGCTCAGAGTTCTAGACCGTATCAACCTTCGAATCAGTATTAACCTGGGCACCCATATCAAAAAAATAAACCACTAACTCATAATGCAAATAAAAATATGAACCAGGGACAACCTCAAGTTGCAAGGCCATTCCAATCATATGATATAAATGTATTTTCAACATCAAGATCCTTGGTTCCAACACAAAACAACATGGAACAAGAGTACGAATGGTATTACCCATGTAATCTACCTCAAAATCAATCAAAAAAATTTAATGGTGCACTGAATCAAGCTCTAATGGTGCAGACCATTGGTGTGTCCCAAGAACCAAGTGAGGAAGGAAATCATCAAAATCGAACGCAACAAGAGGCACCTCAAATGGAAACCATGTTCATAAATTGGAAAACAAAAGACATTTTTGGAGTAAATCAACCTCATTTCTAGGGTGTGGCTACCAATACATGATCAAAGAAAAGGAACATAGCGGAGTGATAACTATTTAATCCATTTTTTTCTCATCCTGCTCATAAAAAACAAGGATTTAGTAGACCAAATGCATCCCCGAATGTGCAAAATCAACCTAAGCCACCTGGTTCAACATCACATGTGCCCATTCAGACTCTAGAAAAGGTTGTGCTAAGTAAGGGGAAATAAAAACATAGTATATCTCCCTTCAAAATCATAGATCGGATGAAGAAAACACATGTGAAAATTTCCATGTGGGGGTCATTGGCAATCCCAAGAGAATGATATTTTTTGCAAGCTACAATGGAAAATTGGATTTCCTTGAATGGATCGAACCAAAGAGAGGAGAAAATTCTCACCAATGCACTACAACAAGATGGGGGTTTAAGCAAGAAAGAATTTGAATCCTCCATTGTTTTATGTGTCATTTATTATTGGAAACCACTTGGTACACAACTGCATGATTTATTTGGGGCAAGTAGCTCAGTGATGCCAAATAAAATAGCAGATCAATTGGGTTTAAAGTATGAGCTAGTGTTTAAGGGAGTAGTGAAACTAGATGAGACTGTAGTAGGAATGATTAGGATCATCAAAGGTTTAATTCTTAACACTACATGCTTTTCCTAATGTCACAATTTTATAAGATGTGTCCATAATTAGCTTACCACCACTCTTTTCACTATGTCTATCAAGAGACTTCACAGCCAAAATTTGTGGATATCTATTTGCAGATTGGACACACATGCTTTTCAGGATGAGGTATGGAGCCAAAGTGACAATCAGGTCAGAGCGTATTTCCAATTTCCACATTGAGCTTCATGTGCCAAGTCTTATCAATGCAAAGTTCTCAGACTTTGATTAGGAAGAATGTTCAAATGATCTAGAAATAGGTACTAAGGTTGAGGGTATTCTGGATTTAACTCTAGATGAATGGGCAATCAAAAGACACACTTTTGACCCATAAAAGGAAATGAAAGAATTAGAATTGGGTGTATATTGTATGCATGAAGAAAATTCCCCCGTTCGCACCCTGAACAAGTCAATAAATAAGGATGACAATGAAGTTTGGAAACTATTTTTTGATGGTTTTGAGAAGCAAACAAGATGTTGGAGGAGGTGCAATGTTGGTTTCACCATAGAACATCAAGTATTATTTAGCTTTTTGTTTCTAGTTTTCCTATTCAAATAACACAACTGAATATGAGGCTTTGATTCATGGACTTCATTGGGCTAGGAAAAGAGGTATAAAGAACTTACAGGTAGTTGGGGATAGTGAGCTAATCGTCAATCAATTAAGGGGACAATGAGCTGTGAAGAATAACCTACTCAAGATCTACAAAAATAGGGTATGGGATATCATTAAATATTTTGAAGCTTTCAACATTAAGCTCCATACCCAACAAGAAGAATGAAGCCGCAGATTGGATTTCAGGAGTTGGAGCAACATTCGATGTGGTTGACAATATCAAAGAGATTGAATGCAGCCCACATATCCATGTGATTGTAAGGCTAGTAGTTCCAGATACTAACACAAACTAGAAGGTTTTTAAGAACGATAAAAAAATCATCAATTTATTATAAGAAGATTCTGAATTCTAATCTAGGAATCAAGAAAAATTAGAAAAACAATACAGGGATCAAGTAGTACAACTTCAGACAAACAATATTTCAAAGGATTTAGTAACACTAGAGTAAATATTCAATCCTAATGACTAGTTTCATAAATCGAAATCCAACATACAGATCAAGGGAGAAGATTCAGAACCTATTTCAGTTGGGGAAGGAAAAAATCTGTAAATAGGAAATGTGGACACTAAATAAGAAATATATGAGTTTCACACAACTCTTCTAATAATTTCTAGATATCTTTTCCTGGAGCTATGAATATTTATGAGGTTTTAATCCTAAGTTATCACATCATACAATAAAACTGGATCTAGACGCTAAGCCGATCAAAAAAAAAAGAAGAGACTAGTCAAACCTCATATTGAGCCTCTCATGAAAAGGGAGCTAAACAAGATGATAGATGCAAGCATTATATTTCCAATCAAGCATTCAATCTACATTACAAATTTGGTGTCATTCAGGAAGAAGAACAGAGAAATCAGGTTGTGTGTGGATTTTTGGGACCTAACTAGGGCATCTCTCAAAGACCACTACCCACTCCCATCAATGGAACAAATATTATAGGAAGTATCTGGATAAGAAATATTCTCTCTCCTAGATGGATATTCAGGGTATAATCAGATAATGGTGAAATAAGATGATTAGTTCAAGACAAGGTTCACCACTAAGTGGGGGCACCTATGCCTATAGGAAGATGCCATTTGGTTTTTCAAATGTTGGAGCAACTTTCCAAATGGAAATGAATATGGCATTAAAGGTGTTGATCAACAAAATAGTAATAATAGATCTTGACAATATCATTGTGTTCTCAAAAAAACATTGCAAATCACCTCCTTCATTTGAGACAGCTATTTCAAAGGTGTAGGAGGTTTGCGGTATCATTGAATCCCAGAAAGTAAATATTTGTGATTAATTAGGGAAAGCTTCTAGGCTACATTGTGTCAAAAGAAGGATTGACAACTGACCCTGAAAGATTTGAAGCAATTTGAGCATTATCATTGCCAAGTCATAATCTAAGGCTCTTCAAAGCTTCTTAAGAAGGATTAATTTTTTCTGCAGGTTTGTACCAAATTTTGCCACTCTTATGAAGCCAATAATGTTGATTTTGAAGAATAACATGGCCTTTCAGTGGAAAGATGAGGGTAAAACATGTTTTTAGGCTATCAAAGAGGCTATATCTCAAACCCAAACTCTAATTACTCTAAAATTATCCAAGGAATTTATGCTTTATGCCTTTTGTGGTTTGGAGACAATTTCTGCAAACCTAGTGTAGCATAACAAGGAGGGGTCCAAACAACCAGTTGCCTTCTTCATTCAAAATTTGGAGGAATATGAATTAAGGTACTCTTTTATCAAGAAACATTTCCTTGTAGTGATTAGGAGTTTGAAGAAGTTCAAACACCTAGTTTCAAACAACAAAATCCAACTGCTAGTTTCCCATGTGGGATTCAAGAACTTCTCTTTGAATAGGGAATTAAATCAGAAACTTCTAGGAAGGATAACTCATGTCATTAAATATGACATTGAAATCAAGGTCACCAAACTAGTTGGTGGCAAAGGACTATGTGAACAGCTAGCCTCGAGTGAACAGGTTACAGCAGGTGATGGAAATGAAGTTGTTTTGGTGCTACAAGATGGTCAAGAGAAAGTAAATGATGATGTGCACATTCCTTGTTGGACTCAAAATATGATAAAATTCCTACAAATAGGCCTATTCCCTATAGAAATGAGAAAATAAAAGAAGAGATACTTCAGATTACAAGACATTCCATATGTGCTTGTTGATGGCATCTTGTTCAAGAAAGACTAGGTCAAATTGAGAAGGGGTTACAAGAATTTCACTATGGAGAGGTTAGAGGTCATTTTCCTCCATGGGTAACAACTCTCAAAATAATGAAGGCAAGATATTATTTTCCCATAGTGTTCAGTGACTTCTACACATGGATAAAGAGGTGTAAAAAGTGTGCAATCTTCACATGCAAGGAAATATTAGCAGCACTTCCATTGCATCCAATTTCAATTTACCAACCATTCATGTAATGGGGATTGGAATTCATCAGGGTCATCAAACCAAATTCAATCCAAGGCCAAAGGTGGACACTCACGGAAACATATTTCACTAAGTGGACCGAAGTGGTAGCACTCAAAGAGGCAAATGATTCTAGCATACTAGACTTCTATGAGGGGATAGTTACTAGGTTTGGTGTACAGGCCACTATCATATCACATAATGCATTCGCATTCCTAGGTTCCAAGATCATATAATGGGATGTTAAGAATGGAACCTACTTTATCACCCCTTTAAATAATTACCCACAGGGTAATGGGCATACAGAGTCCACAAACAAGAACTTATTGAAGATCATTAGGAGGACTCTAGATGAAAATCAAAGAACATGGCATAAAAAGACAAAATAATAATTATGGGCTGATAGGATCACACCAAATATGTCAACATGTAATTCCCCTTACAAGTTAGTCTATGGGAAATAAGAAGTGTCACATGTATCATTAGCGCTACCCACATTGGAATTCATGAGGCAATATGGAGCTTGTTGGAGCGTTTGAACTAAGGGAGGCTAGGTATGCAGAGTTGATGGAATTGGAAGAAATTAGAGAATATGAAGTTCAAATGATGGGTAATTACTAGGACTTAATCAAAAGATGGTTTTATAAGAAAGAAAGAGAAAGGATCATTCAGGAAGGGGATTTAGTTCTAAAATGACATGCAGATCGAGGAAAAATGGAAAGGCATTCCAAATTTAATGGCATTTGGAGTAACCCCTACATAGTCACAAGATGTAAAAGAAGCAATGCCTTCCAATTTTCTACATTATATGGAGAGGAAATTACAATTCCCATTAACGGGGATGTACTTTAAACATTGGTACTGAAGAGAAAAAATTTCACCCTTGTAAATATTAACGTAGGATTTTAATTACTCTAAGTACGTATGCACATTGTTTTGTTGTAGTTTAGGTCTCATTTCCCTAAGTTCTTTGGAACAAGTTTTTTGGCTCCAAGGTTGTATCACTATAAAATTTGGTGTACCTGCAATCCATTTTAGGAATAGGTGAAAAGCTCTAGATCAAAATGATTTTCTACTCTCACAAATCTCATCTCCAAGATTTTCTTATGAAAATTGAGAATGCAGACAACAAAGAAGGTACAAGATCAGTATTAGACTATCATGTATGATGCCATGCCCAATGGATACTTTAAGGGAACTGATCTTTCCACCTAACAGGTAGGTGATCTTGCGAGTCACCAAATTGCTATCCAATTTTTCCCCTTAGGAAAAATAGAACAAACATGAACCTATGCAATGAAAAAAAGGGGTTGATTTAGTCATGGGAGTTTGCATTATGAGTTTGGGTTGAATATGGTTGAAGTAGGTCAAACATTAATGAGAATTTTTGGGAAAAGAGAAAGCTCTGAAGTCTGAATTTTGGACTTTGAAGGAGAAGCCTTTCGGAGGTAGGAAATGTAATTAAAAAGAAGAAAAAGGCCCGAAATATCAAATTCTGAAAAGGCTTGGGATTTTTGGGGTCAACAACGCCATGGATTAGAGTTCAAACTCTGAAGTCTAAATTTCATAACCTTGGAGGTTCAGAGGTTTGGGGTTTAAAATTTTGGGGTCTTTGCCAAGAAAAACACAAAAATGCAAGCTAATGCCCGAAATCCTAAATTTTGAAGTATGAAAGGTTTTTGATTTTGGGGTCAAACATGACTTCGCGGTCAATGTAGTGGGAATTTTCAGGTTTTCAAAGGTTCCAATTTCAGACTTTCGAAGGTTCCAATTTCAGACTTTCAGAGGTCACAGTTTTGGAGGTTCATTTTAGGGTTAAAGTAGCAAGAGGTCAGTAAGGCACAAGGTATGAAACCCTAACTCTGAATTTTGGAGGTTCATGTTTTGGAGGTTTAGGTTTCAAAGTTTTGGAACTCTCAAGCTAAATTAATAGATGAACAATAACATCAACCTCTAAATTAAAGATGCCCAAAAGTCTAAATTTTCATATTTTAGAGGTTGTGAGGCATTTTGAAATATGAAGAAAGAAATCCTCCCTCCCTTCTTCTCTTATCTGTATGTGTATTTGTGGAGTTCAAACCTCCCATTCAATATGTAATGTAATTTTTTCCCTCTCAGCCATTATAATGCACTGTATCAAGTTTTTGTAGCAATAATAGAATTCTGTGGATGAATTTCAACCCTCTTGTGTGTTCATTGCTTTCATTTGATCTTTGATTACAATCTTGGTAATATGTGCATGGTTATTGTGTTGCATATTTGATGGTATGTGTTTAACGGTGAATGAAATGGTGATAATAAACTGATTTGTGATGGTGTACATCCTCTTCAGTCTTGTTTAAAATTCATTTCTATGTAAGGAAAGTTATTCAAAATTAATTTTGGTGCATCACCTTAGTTAGTTTAGGTTTAATTTCTTGTAATCTTATTAACCCTGTATCCTTGGAAAGTTATAATAGATTTCAGGATAGATTCTCTACAGTTTGTATGTGTGCATAAGAATAGAGGAATAGGAACCGAGCTTCATCCAGAGATCTTTCTTGATTGCAAAGTCTTACACTTTGGGAAAATCTCCACATTATGCAATCACACTAACAATTTCAATCTATCAAGCAGCAAACTATCAGGGGTGTTGTGATTAGGCATCAACAATTTTGGCATGCTTGGTGGGACCAAGAAGTCATCCCATTAGATTTAAAGGCATTTTCATCATTTTAAGACTTAGAAATTACAGGTTCTCAAATTTTAGACATTTCACCTCTTAGGAAAAACTCCAAAATCTATTTTTGAGGGCTTAACTTTCATAAAAAAAAGTCTAAATTTCACCAATTTAAAGATCATATGATAATCTTCAAAAGTGTATTTTTAGTTATTTTGAATTTTGATTTTTGAAATTTCAAGGTTTTTTGAATTTCAGGCTTCAGGATTTTGGACATATTAGGATTTCAAAATTTCAGGTTTCAGGATTTTAGAGTTCTCTAAACTTTCGATTTCAGGTTTTTGGACATTTTGAGGTCTTACATTTTTAGGTTTTTTGAATTCTCATTTGAAAAAAATAATTAAACTCCAAAATATCAAATATACATGTTCTTCAAAGATTTAATTTTAATTTTGTTGATTTCAGTGTGTGACTTTGAATTATATAGCCTTTAAAGGCTCATTCCCCAACACATTTGGTGACTCCAAAGGGATAGAATTCAGTGGTGTTATAACACAGGTTAACAAATTACATGAGAAGAGTTCAAACTAGGTCTGATACTAGAGAAGAGGGTATTTGTCTATTGGAAATTATAACCAGGAAGAGGAAGGAGAGGATGAAGACTACAAATAGCACCATATCCACCTAACCTGAATTTTACTACACCTCCACCTAGTAGACCTTTTCTCCAATCAGCCAGGGTTCTCAGGCTAATCATAATGGCACATCTACAACAATAACCACCACCGAATCCCATTTTCAATTTCACGAGAAGTAGTCCACTTGCCCTTAATGCTCAAAATATGATCCCAATTGTAACACTAAAGAATAGTCCATATTTCATAGGATAAAATAATACTACTCCTATTGATCACATCTAGGACATCACCAATGCCTGTGTAATTCATGAAATCAACAAAATCAATGTGGTGGTAAAATCGTTTGCTTCATATTTCAAAGGTAAGGCCTTACAATGGTTTCAGATCCTGAAAATAGGGTCTATTCACAATTGGAATCAATTTTGTTTAGCTCTTTCTAATCAATTTAGAAAGAGGGAACATAATATCTCTTTATTGGAACAATTGAAAACAATCCAAAGGGTTCTTACGAGAAAATGATAGATTTTAATTTATGTTGCCAATGGACATGGGATAGGATTACAATAGCTATCAAGCCAATTGCCGAAGGAGCATTCCTCTACTTGTTGAAGGCTATAAATTCCAACATCTCTATGATGATCTTATCAATGGGAGGAAACATGCTTCCAGGGGCCTACGACATAGCTATCAGGGAAGAAAATTGTTTGATTTAAGATGGTAAGCTTGCACCAAGGCCACCAAAATCTCTCTATCTAGACATGGGAAATCCTACAACTAGTCAAATGAATGAGTTGAATCCCCTTCTTACCCCTAGAAATCAAAGAAACAGTGAAGCTTCCACTTCTTCAATCACTTCAAAAGAATTGTAGGAGGTTATGAAAAAACTACAAAACCTATGAAATGAGCTAGTGACTATCAATAGACAACAAGCTCAGAGTTCTAGAATATATCAACCTAAAACTCAGTATCAACCCAAGACCCCATATCAATAAAATAGGCCACCAACATAAGATGTAAATCAAAATCCAAACCAAGGACAACCTCAAGCTACCAGGCCATTCGGACCATATGATCCACACTCAACTTGAACATAATGAGCCCTGGTTCCCACAAAAAACATGGCACATGAGTATGAATGGTGTTACCTCTATAATCTACCTCACAATCAATCAACGTGTTTTAATGGTGCACTAAATTAGGCTCTAATGGTGTAGAACATTAGTGTTTCCAAAGAACCAAGTGAGAAAGGAAATCAGCAACAAGGAACCCAAAAATAGGCACCTCTAACGGAAATCACGTTGGTCAATTAGAAAACATAAGAATTCTATCGAGTTAATCAGCCTCTTTTCTAGGGTGTAGGTTCTAATACATGGTCAAATAAGAGGAACATTGAGGAAGGACAATCATCTAACACTATAGTCTCTCAACCCACTCACATGCGACAATGTGTAGATAAGACAAATATAGCTCCAGATGTATCAAATCAACCTAAGAAACCTATTGCAGTAGCGAATGCCCCTATTCAAGCTTCAAAAAAGGTTGTTCCTACTAAAGGAAAAAAGGATAGTCCATCCCCTTTCAACATCATAGAACAGATGAAGAAAACACATCTGAACATTTCCATGTGGGAGCCATTGGCAATCCCAGGAAAATGAGATTTTTTGCAAGGTGCAATGGCCAATTGGTCTGCCTCAAATGGATCAAACAAAAGACAGGAGAAAGTTCTCACTAATGTAATGCATCTAGATGGGGGTCAATAAAGAAAGAATTTGAAGCCTCTAACTTTCTATATGTCATTAATTGTTAGGAACCACTTGGTACACAGTAACATGATCAATTCAAGGGTAAGTAGATCAGTGATGCCAAAGAAAATAGCTAACTAGTTGGGAATCAAGTATGAGCTAGTGCTGAAAGGAGTAGTACAACTAGATGGAATAGTAGTAGGAACAATTGGGGTCATCAAAGGGTTAAGTTTAACACTACATGCATGTCCCAATGCCACCTTCTTGCAGGATATTTTTGTAATTGACTTACCACCACTCTTTGCATTTTGTCTGTTAAGAAAATTCACAACAAAAATTGGTGGATATCTATCGGTAGATTGATCACACATGATTTTTAGGACAAGGTATGGAGCCAAAGAGATAATTAGGTAAGAACCAATTGCCAATTTCGACATTGATCCTCGTTTTCCAAGTCCTATTAACACAAATTGCTAAGCCCTCGATTAGGAAGAGTATTCAACTGATCTAGAAACATGCACTAAGGTTGAGGGCATTGTAGATTTAACACTAGATGAATGGGAAAAATAAAATGCATGCATTTTATCCATAAAAGGAAATGGAAGAATCGTAAATGGGTGTATATTGTGTAAACAAAGAAAATTCACCCATTGTTAATATCTCTAAGCTAGAAAAAAAAGGATGACAATGAAGTTTGGAAACTATTTTTTGATGGTTCGAGAGGAAAACAAGGTGTTAGAGGAGGTGCAATGTTGGTTTCACCATAGAACGCCAAGTATTATTCAGCTTTGCATTTCCACTTTTCCTATTCAAATAACACAGCTGAATATGAGGGTTTTATTCATGGACTTCACTGGGACATGAAAAGAGGTATAAAGAATTTGAAGGTGTTCGGGGATAGCGACCTAATTATCAATCAAGTTAGGGAACAACATGCTGTGAAGAATGACCTACTCAAGAGCTATAAAAATAGGGTGTGGGACCTAATAGAAGACTTTAAAGCTTTCAACATTCATTCCATACCCAAGAAGAAGAACGAAGTTGTAGATGGACTTGAAAAAATTTGAGAAACATTTGATGTGGTGGATAGTATAAAAAGAGACATAACACAACCCTATATCCATGTGATTCTAAGGCTAGCATTTCCTGAAAATAACACAAACGTGGGTGTTTGAGAAGGATTAACAAATCATCAATTTCCTACAAGAGGAGCCTAAATTCTCAGCTAGGAATCGAGATAAATTAGTGCCGTAGTATGGGGATCAAGTAGTAAAACTGTGAACCAAAAATCTTCCCAAGGGTTTAGTAACACTGGAGTCAATATTCAAACCAAATCATCAATTCTAAAAGGAAAATGCTAATGTAAATGTCAAAGGAGAAGATTAAGAGCCAATTTCAGTTGAGGAAGAAAAAACACTCCAAATTGGAAAAGTGGGCACTGAGCAGGAGAAATCAGATTTCATACAGCTTTTCCAAGAATTTCTAGAAGAATTTTCCTAGAGCTATGATAATTTACGAGGATTCAATCCAAATTTGGCATAACATACCATAGAACTAGATCTGGATGCTAAGCCTATGAGGAAAAATAAAAGACCAGTCAACCCACACATTGAGCCTCTTATGAAGAAAGAGCTAAACAAGATAATAGAGGAAGACATTATATTTCAAATGAAACACTCAAGCTAGGTTGCAAACTCTGTGCCAGTAAGGAAGAAGAACAGAGAAATCCAGTTGTGCATGGACTTCTGAGACCTAAATAGGGCATCTCTTAAGGACCACTACCCACTTCTTTTAATAGTACAAATCTTACAAGTGGTAGCCAGATAAGAAAGGTTTTCCTTCCTAGATGGCTACTCCGGGTATAACCAGATAATGGTGATAGAATATGACCAATTCAAAATGGATTTCACCACTAAGTGAGGGACTTAAACATATAGCAAGATGCCATTTGGGTTGTCTAATGTCAGAGCCACTTTCTAAAGGGTGATGAAAATGGCATTTAAGGGATTGATCAATAAAATAGTATTGATATATCTTGACGATATCACTATGTTCTTATGAAATGGTGTAGATTACCTCTTTCATTTGAGACAGGTATTTCAAAGGTGTAAGAGGTTTGGGGTGTCATTGAATCCAAAATAATGCATATTCTTGGCTCATGAGGGAAAGCTTAAAGGACACATTATGTTGAAATAAGCATTGACAATCAACCCCGAAAGAGTTGAAGTGATTCGAGCATTACCATTTCCAAGTCATAGGAAGGCTCTTTAAATATTCTTAGGAAGGATCAATTTTTTTTGTAGATTTGTACCAAATTTGTTCACTGTTATGAAACCAATAACATTGATGCTAAAGAAGAGTATGGAGTTTAGGTGGAAAGCTGAAGGAAAATAAAACTTTGAGGCTATCAAAGAAGCTATATCTCAAGCTCCAACTCTCATCAATCTGGAATTATCCAAGGACTTCATGCTTTATGCCTTTGGTGGTGGGGACACGATTTCTGCAATCCTAGTGTAGTAGAACAAAGAGGGATCTAAACAACCGGTTTCCTTCTTTAGTCAAAGTTTGGAAGACTATGTAGTGAGATAATCTTTCATCAATAAGCATTTCCTCATGGTAATAAGGATTTAAAACAAGTTCAAACACCTAGTCTCAAACAACAAGTTCCAACTGCTAGTTTGCAATGTGGGAGTAAAGCAATTCCTTTTGAATAAAGAGCTAAATGAGAGACATGAAGGATGTATCACATGTGTCATGGAATATGACATAGAAATTAAATTCACTGAGCTGGTCCATGGAAAGGGATTATGTGAATAGCTAGCCTCAAGTCAATAGGTTGAAGTAGGTGATGGGAAAGAAGTTGTTTTAGTACTACAGGATGATCAAGAGAAAGGAAATTATGATGTGCTTATCCCTTATTGGAAATAAAAGATGATACATTTCCTAGAAAAAGGATTATTTCCTCCAGAAATGAGTAAAGAAAAGTGGAGATAATTTAGATTATAAGTCATTCCATATAAGCTTGTTAATGGCATCTTGTTCAATAAGGACATCTATGAGATTCTATTGAGGTGCATTAGAACAGATCAAATTGAGAAGGTATTATAGGAATTTCACAATGGAGAGGCTGAAGATCATTTTTTTCCATGGGTAACAACTCTCGAAATAATTAAGGAGGGATAATATTAGCTCACATTATTTAGTGACTGCTACACATGGATTAAGAAGTATGAAAAGTGTACATTTTTCATAGGCAAGGAAATTTAACAACACTTCCATTGCACCCAATTTTAGTTGACCAGCAATTCATGTAACGTGGATTAGACTTCATTGTGGTCATCAATCCAAATTTGAGCCAAGGCCATAAGTGGATACTCGTGGCAATGGACTTTTTCATCAAGTGGACCAAGGTAGTAGCACTCACAAAAGAAAATGATTCTAGCATACTTGAATTCTATGAAGCAATAGTGACTAGGTTTGGAGTACTGGCCACTATCATGTCAGATAATGCATTAGTGTTCATAGTTTATAGGATCACAAAAAGGGTTGTTAAGAACAAAATCTACTTAAGCACCTCTTCAAACTATTACCCATAGGTTAATGCACAGGTAGAGTCCACGAACAAGAATTTTCTAAGAATCATCAGAAGAAATATAGATGAAATCCAAAGAACATGGCATACCAAGCACAAATCATCCTTGTGGATTGATAGAATCACACCAAAGGTGTCAACAGGAAATTCCCCTTACAAGTTAGTCTATGGGAAATAGGCAGTGTTTCCTATATCACTTGAGTTGCCGACATTGGAACTCATGAAACAACTAGAACTATTTGAGTTCGAACCTATGGAGGCTAGGTATGTAGAATTGATGGAATTAGGGGAAATTAGAGAATATACACTTTAAAGCATGGAAATCAATCATGCCTTACTAAAGAGGTCATTTGTCAAGAAAGCAAGAACATGGAACTTTTAGGAAGGGGATCTAGTTGTAAAGTGGGATGCAGATCAGGAAAAAGTGGGCAGGTATTCCAAGTTTGATGCTATTTGGAGTAGCCCCTACATGGTCACAGTATGTAAAAGTAAAAATGCCTTCCAATTCTATACATTGGATGAAGAGGAACTTCTGATTCTGGTTAACATAGTCTACCTTAAACATTAATACTGAAAAGAAAAGTTTCACCCTTGTATATATTAGCCTAATATTTCTATTCCTCTAAGTACGTGTGCACATTTTCTTGTTGTAGTTTAGGTTTTAATTTTCTGAAGTGATTTGGCACATGTTTTTTTCTCCTAGGTTGTATCACTATGCAATTTAGTCTACCTCCAGTCCATTTCAAGAACAAGTTAAAAGCTCTAGGTCAAGACAATTTTCCACTCTCACAAATCTCATCTTTAAAGTTTTCTTATGAAAATTGAGAGTGTGGGAAGCAGAGCAGGTTCAAGATCAGCAGGTTCTAAGTAGTCAGGGAAAGATTCCAGTACAAGATTAGTATCAGGATATCATTTATGACTCCATGCCCAATGGATACTTCAATAAAATTGATCTGTCACCTAACAGGCAAGTGATCCTTCAAGTCGCCAAATTGTTATCCAATTTTTCACCTCAGGCTAAATTAAACAAACTTGAAATTTTGCACTGAGAAAACGAGGTTGATTCAGTAATGGGACCTTAAATTTTGAGTTTATTAAAATATGGTTGAAGCAGGTCGAGCATTACAAATAAGCTAAGGAAAGTAAAAAGGTCCAAAGTTTGAATTTCTGAATTCAAAGGTGTAGCCTTTCAGAGGTAGAAGAAGCAATAAAAATCAAGAAGCATGCCTAAAATCTTGAAGTCTGAAAAGGCTTGGGATTTTTGGGGTCAACAACGCCATGGATTAGAGTTCAAACTCTAAAGTCTAAATTTCAAAGCTTTGAGGTTCAGAGGTTTGGGGTTTAAAATTTTGGGGTCTTTGCCAAGAAATATGCAAAAATGCAAGCTAATGCCCAAAATCCTAAATTTTGAAGTCTGAAAGGTTTTGGATTTTAGGGTCAAACATGACTTCATGGTCAATGTAGTGGGAATTTTCAGGGTTTCAAAGGTTCCAATTTCAGACTTTCGAAGGTTACAATTTTAGACTTTCAGAGGTCCAAGTTTTGGAGGTTCATTTCAGGGTTAAAGTAGTAAGAGGTCGGTAAGGCACAAGGTATGAAACCCTAAATCTGAATTTTGGAGGTTCATGTTTTGGAGGTTCAGGTTTCAAAGTTTTGGAACTCTCAAGCTGAATTAATAGATGAACAATAACATCAACCTCTGAATTAAAGATGCCTAGAAGTCTGAATTTTCATATTTTCGAGGTTGTGAGGCATTTTGAAATATGAAGGAAGAAATCCAACCACTTGTCATTAATGCAGTATAGCACACCAACTTTCAGATGACCATAAATTTTGACTGGGAGCTTAGATTTGCACAAGAAAGGACTTTTTTGGAAGCTCTCATTGTTCACTATTTTAGAGGATATTCTAAGTTTCTCACCTACCACAATGATGAAGTATGAGTTTCCTTTCTTCTCCAAGGAAAATTATAATAGGGCATGGGTTTTGTAGTGGCACCCATCACTGTTGCAGGTGAATTCAATGCATGTTTGGGGGATTGAAGCAAGATTTCGAGTATATTCCCTCTCTCCCTTCTCGCATTCTTCGTATATATTTTAAGGAGGTTCATTTTTCTAATTTTGGATAAAAAAAATTTGTACCTTCCCTTCTTTTCTTGTCTGTAAGTGGATTTGTGGAGTTCAAACCTCTCATTCAAGTTTAAATGAAAAATTTTGCCTCTTGGACATTGTAATGCATTGTATCAAAATTTTGGAGCAATAATAGAATTATGTGGATGAATTTTAATCCTCTCTTGTGTTCATTCATTTCATCTAATATCTCATTGTAATATTGGTTATCTTTCCATGGTTATTTTGTTTCATACTTGATGGTCTATGTTTAATGGTGAACGAATTGGTGAGAAAAAATTGATTTGTGTTGGTGTTCATTCTCTTCAGTCTTGTTTACAGTTCATTTCCATGCAAGGTAAGTTATTTAACATTACTTTTGGTGCATCACTTTTGTTAGATTAGTTTTAATTTCTTGTAATCATCTTAACCCTATCTCCTAGGCAAAATAGAATTTATTTTAGGATAGATCCTCTAACATTTGGATGTGTGCATCAAAATAGAGGAATAGGAACTGACATTCATATGGAGATATTTCCCGATTGCAAAGTCCCACAATTTGGGAAAAGATTCATGTTATGAAATCATAGTTATTATTTCAATCTATTGAGTTGCAAACAATCAAGGGTGTTGTGATTATGCATTAACAGGTCCCTCATTAGGTGTAACAACCATGACCCATTTCCTATTTATGACTTTTTGCTTCACCATAAGTTATGATGAAGGGGGAGTTAGTGTGTGTAATTTTTTTGTCATCTTGCGACATTGTCCACATCATTAGGTGATTCATCTCACTTAGGTGAGGTTATAAGTCTTAAGTGTCTTAGGGGGTATGAAAGAACCCATCATATATTCTATCATATGTGTCACTGCATCATACATGAGTTAGTTCCCATTTCTAGAATCTAACTCTTCTTCTCCATTGTGGAGGTATGATGGTCTTTCATTGAGAATTAGACAAAACTTCTATTCAAACCCTTTTTTATATCTATGATTAATCTAGAGCCTTTTATTTTTCATGAACATTTCATGGTTTAATGTTTTCTTACTCATGGAACTCGATCACATTTTCATTCAAGTGCAACATGGTTGATGTACACATTATCCCACTTCATGCTTGTTATTGCATTCTCTCATAGTTTTTCCATGATGAAAATATGGTTATCAATGATATCAAAATTTAGGACCGTTGTTATCAATAAAATAAAATGATTAAATATTACTCAAGTTGTAAATTATAATGTGTTAGTGTATTTTTTAGGAAGTTGAGTAAAAGAATATTTCATTACTAATTTGACTTGGGGGATAGTATTTTAAAAAGTAGCCTATCATCATTACATGAATGAATTTTAGACCTAATCTACTTGATATGTATATATGGATCAAAAATCCCGTCAAATAATATGGACTTAGGAATGGTAAAATTACAAGGGAATTATCATTAGAATATTTTACTCCAAATGAGATTTTCACTTATACTATGGGAATCAATTTCAGTATATATGCCCTTACTTTCTAAGGTTAAAGTATCCACTTTGAGTTTTAGGTCACCAACTACATGCATAAAATAGAGGACCTCTTTAGGAGCTATTGAACACTAGTTATTGTATAGGTGATGTCATCACATGAAGGCACATTAAGAGATAAAGGTTTAGTTTGGGAGATATTGGCTAATGGTTCCTTATCACTAATTACATCTAATGGATAATCCATAAGTTTATAAAAAGTAACAACACTAGAAACAATACATGCAAGAAATTCATGCATACTATGATTAACTCCTATAAATGGTATATTAACTTTGACATTATATACTTGTACATGAGAAAGTAAAGCATCACTCAAATTAACATTAATTTTAAATTCAAGAGAAAGAGTAGAGACACATAAAATACTATTAGAATTTTTATAAGTATAACTAGATACATCATCATCTAGAGAAACAAAATTATGAGCATTAACATCACTAGAAATAGAATCGTGATTGAAAATAACAACTCCATTATTACAGACACACATTTTGGTAATTCAATTCTTGAAACAACTTAAATTTTAAAATACTCTTTGACTAGCTGACACTTTCTCAATTTGACCAATTATGCCATCACTTGCTATATCTCACTAATTATTTCTTGCACACACAATCTACTTATTTACATAATGGTCATATAATCCATAGAAGCAGGTTTTAGGATCACATATTACAATTGCAACTTTTTAATTTCTCACACATGTATTTGGCATTGTAACATCCAAGAATGGTCATAGACTTCATACCATATGGGATGATCTTGATTCTTTGCTCTATATTCCTCAAGATCATCCATACATTTTTACAAACCCTAGTGGCCCTCATTTTTATATATCATACGTAATACGTGCAATGGTAAATTCAGTTCTCAACCATATCTTCAAATTTCATCCCCTAATCACTAGCATTCCAAATCTATTGCCTCCTTAGTACCTTTAAATTAAAACCCTATGCAATTCTACTCATGTACCGTTAGATGACATAGAGGCTTTTAATAGTAATAATTAATAAGATGAAGATAATAATGTTAATCGAGAACAATTGGATCCTTTATCTCATTGTTCATACTCAGTTATGTTAAAATCTTAGTCATGTACATCCATTCCTTTATGTTATCTTAGTTGCAAAATTTTCTTGTGATAGGGAGTCTCATGAGAGAACTCTTCTAACATGAGGTTCTTTCTCTACTATTACATCTTCCATTCAAGCTTATTCTCCCCCAACCTCACAGAGAGCATCTATATCTTAATGTCTCCATTCCTAAATCTACTAGTCATTATTATATTCCTATTATCACTCATATTAAACAAAAATATTCTTTGAGAACCCATTTTTTTGTCATTGTGTGGTTATGTTCTCATTTATGTTAACTCCATAGATGAAAAAGTGTGAAATGTTGCCATGTTCTCCATCATGTGCTATTCAAGTGTCAAGCATGTTGATTAAGTAGTTTGGTGAATTTTAGGAGGTCTTAGTACATGGTTTAGTGAGTTGAGTCACTGTATGAGATATCTTGAGGTGATTGGTTTATGTCTTGAGGTGAGGTGAAAAATGGTTGGTATTATATTTCATGGGCATCCATGCATCTGTATTGAGTCAAAAAGGTTTGTTTGTTGTTCATACAGGTCATTCCAAGCTTATTTCTAGCCATATAACATGAAGAATGAGGTGGAATTAAGATATTTGGAGATGATGATTCTTATTGAAGAATGGTAGTAGCATATTGATAATGTACCTGAGGTTAGTGGCGAGTTCTTTGGGATGTAAAATTTGAGAAACAAATAGGTAAGAAGAGGTAAGTCATTGTGGCTAGAAATTTTGATACGAATTTAGGATATATGGTGAATATGGACCATTATATGATTTTTTCATGATGCTTAATGACAAATTTTTTGTCATTTTGCAATGGGAATGTGAATTTATGCAAGTTTTGAAAACTTGGGTATGTTACAGAGTGTTATTGGAAAAAAATTAGACCTTCTTATGTTGAATGTGAATTGTATGATTTTCATCGAGACCTGAGGTCTTTGGAATATCATTTTAGGCAAGCTATGAATACTTTTCAAAAATATTGAGTTTTTTTATCGTCACATTTTTATGAAGGATCTGTAAGAAGGTAAAGTGGCATGAAACCCAAGATAAACCTTAGCTAGGAGTAGCTTGCAACAAATTCAGTATATCAACACTGTTATGATTTATAGTGAAAAATTTATAATTGGATGTTTTAGAGTACTCTTCCATATTTAGAGAAATGTATGTTCAAGCATGTGGTCATATGTTGGCCCCAACTAAATTTATTTTTTTCTTAAGAGTTCTAGTTTAAGGAGAATTTTTCCATATGAGGTATGAAATAAATTGCAATTTATAATATCCCATGAGTTGTTCTATATTTCCATGAATGTATCAGGACATGGTGATGGTGAAAAAGTTCAAACTGTGCCCTATTTATGTTGACTGGTCAAAGGCTCGTTTTGGGACAGTTTGTAGTCTTCAATAAAATGGACATAACAAGAGGTATAGACGGATTTAGGAGTTGATTAAAGTTTTTTTGGAAATATAATTAAGGCATATTTCAAATGATATAAGTCTTTATTAAGGATGTTGAGTTTTGATATGACTTCTAGGTCAATTTGTGAAAAAAGAAGTTTTTTTGCTATACACGACATAACTATATTTTCTGAAATATTGAGTTGGTTTGAGAATGTGATGGATGATTTGAATATTTCTACATATAGTAATGTGAATAGGGATGAATTTTGAAACTATTGAATCTATTTTTATGTCTTGAAATTATAATAAACTATGTTTATCACCTCATTTTGGAAAACATCTTTTTGGAAAGCTTGGCTTGGTGAAGAAAAATGTTGTGGTTTCAACCAAGGAATGTTACATGAGCTATAAATTTCTTATATTTTTTTTAGAAGTATTTAAATTTCCATATAGTGGTCACATGACATAGTTGAGGTGTTCTTGGGTGGTCATGAGTCACAAAGGTGAAATCAAGTTGTTTGAAACAATTTTTTTGAGTAGGTAAAAAGCTTGTGGGCCCATTCAATGAAATAATATGATTGGTTAATGTCAATTACAACCACAGTTATTTTTAAAATTATATATTAATCATGTTTTATGAATATGAGATCTTAAATAATCATGGTTTTGGAATGAGGGTATTTTTATCATTCAAATGGAAAGGTTTTAAGGATTGTTGGTGCATGAAAAGTATTTTTTGTCTAGGATGACCTAATTCTATCACCTGTGACTATTGTGATAAAGTTATTGGATATTTTTAGTGATGAATGTTTTGAGATAAATGTGTAATACTGACCTCCTTTGGGTTAGAAGAAAGAAAAGCATATAAAAGTGATTTTTTGGGTTCATTTTTTAATTAGTTCTCTTGGAGAGAAACGTACGACCCTAGTGTGAGTGATTTGAAGGTATGTTTTCATAATTTTAAGGCTAAGGAATATAATGAAAGGTTGAGGAATAATTTAGAGCATGTGTGTAAGATATTAGATCTAAAGAAAGATCAAGAAGAAGAAGATAGAGAAATTTTGAAGACCTAGTGTTTGAGCTAGGGTTTGTTAGTTGAAAATGTGATCTCCATCACTTGTGGAAGGAAAAAATCATAGATATAACATTATTAGTTGGATAATTTTGTTCTTGTCTATACTAGGGGATTTTAGCCTCCTTTTTAAGTTGGTGATTCACTAAAATTTGAGGTTTGTGCTCCTTGTAGGGTTGGTGCTCTAGTAAACTAGGGGTTGGTGCTCCTTGTGAAGTTAGTGCTTCACTAAATTTGTTTGATTTATGTAATATAAGAATATTTTTAGTGGGTTTTGTTCCCCATGAGGGTTTCCCACTTACATATGGTCTTCTTATGTTGATTATTTTATTTCTTTTTACTATGGTTGATGTTGAATATCTTAATAAGCACACATGGTTATCAATGTTGTATGAACAATATAATTTATGATTGTATGGTTTGGTAAAAAAATAATAATAATTGTAGGACTGATTCATCTCCCCTATCAGTCCCTTGTTCTTCCAAAAATTGGTATTAGATCAGGTCTTTATGAATAAATTTTTGCAACTTGAAGGAGATTCTATGAAGCACAAGCAAGGGGTAAGTATTCAAATCCTGTAGCAAAATTGGGGATGAAGAATGAAGTACATGATTCATAAATTTCTGCGTATCAAAATCAGATCAAGGACATGAAGATAATCATGATGAAGCCATCATGGATTTCAAATCTCAAGTGGGACGTTTGACTAAAACCCTTAATATCAAAGAAGAAGATTGCAACAGGTATGAAGCTGAGTTGATATACTTAAAATCATATTTGGAACAAGCTCAGAGTAAGTTTAAGACCTATAAAAAGTTAGAGAAAATTTCATAAGCCCTGAACGACATGTTGGTAAACCAAAGAGCTATAAATGACAAATCAGCTCTTGCTTACAAAGAAGAACATTCAGAGAAGCATGAAGTAAGAAAAGATGAACTTTGTGATTCCACCAAAGCTATGAAGGATGCTAAATATCCCAAGAAGGTTATTAAGTATCCTAATACAATGAAATATATAATTAAGTTCAATGGTTTGTGTTACTGTTGCAATACTTTTGGTTATAGAGCTAGATATTGTAGATGGATTGTTAAGAATGCATTTTCATGGAGCAATGGTGGGCATGATCATTCATATCACTCATGATATATTTTATGCTATATTTTTCACAAGAGGGGTCATATTGCAAAAATATTTCATTATGAGTCTCCTAACCAAATTTGGAAGAATGAGAAGAAACATGGAGTTGTGTGTTATTGTTGCAATTATTTTTTGGCATAGAGCTGAATAGTGTCATCAAAATGATTATAATAAAAGACGTGATGCTTCTATAAGTAAGAGTTATCCTTTTTGATTCAAGTGTAACAAACTAGGACACATTATAAGATATTATAGAGTCAAAATGAACACGTATAAAAGGAATGATGATGTTGAGTATATACAAGTCGAGAAGGTGAATGAAGAACTCAAATAGACTCAGAATGATTCCAAACTTGATGATACTAATCAGAGTGAACATATTGTTCAAAATGGTATTTTTTTTCTTGTTGAACATAAGGATTTGTGGTGTGCCCAACAAGACTATCAACAAGATGAAAAAAAAGAGAAGCTAGATAAGTTGAAGAGGCTGATGGCAGACCTTGGTGTCACGCCCTATGATTACATAGATATTTTACCTTGCTAGGAAGATTTCATATATCTTGGGTCAACTCATAAAGATTCATGTAGACAAAATCCAATGTTTGAAGCATATGAAGGTATATCAAATGATCTATTTATAAGTATTTGAGTTTCTTGTTATGTGTAAGGTGTTTGAGTTTGTAATATTGTCTTAGTCAAGGAAGTATGGGCTGATCGGTTCAATCCATATTTGTCATATGTGTCTATGGCATACATAGTATCTCTGTCATGAGGTTTGTTTATGTACTTCTTTTTCTTAAGTCATATCAAGTATGTTAAAATATCAATTAGTGATGTTTTTAAATGTTTATACTTGTTGTCATGATCTTCACGAGTCGTTGTTGATCTATAGTGTGTGAAGGTAAACTTGAAAACTCTAAATCAATGTTATAGTGTTGAGTTATCTAAATTCATGTCTCTATTATGAGTATGTTCATGTCAAGGCTAATCCTTAAGGTTTGTTGAGTCAATTATGAAGCCAACATTTTTGTATGATTGTTTTATTCCAACTATGAGATTCTCAAGCTCTAGATGATAGAGTCAAAGTGTTGTCAAGAAGAAATTAGAATTTTGAATTTCGGAAGGAAGATTTTATACTCCTAAGGGTGATTTCAAAGGTCTCAAGTGTCTCATCAAAATAATAAGAGAATTATCCAAGGATGAATTTGGTTAGAGTATCTAATACATAACAATGTTGTGTGTTATATATTGGACCTTATATCATCAAATTATTTTGTTCTAAGTCTCCGTGGTTGGGGATTCTTCAAGGTGATTAAGCTCTTAGTGGCATGTAAGCTACATGATCAAGTTGTAAAATTTTCTATAAGTTTTATATCTACAACAAATTATAAGGTTACTCTAGAGATAAAGTAACCTTACAGGGTTTTTCAGCTCCCACAAGCTTAAGGAGGGTTGACTTACCATAGTAGTTGACTTGTATACAAAGGAATAATGATTAAACATTGAATTTTAACTTTTTTATTTGGATGATGGTTGTCCTTGTTGTCAATTCATATCAGTTAAAGATTGGGTAAGAAATTTTTGTGTCTATGAAGTGATTCTTGAGGTATAAAGAAATATAAAAGGTTTTTTATAGATTAAGAAGGCTCTAAAATCCTAAGATCATGTCCATATTGTTATTCAAGTGACATTTTTCAGAAAGACATGCCTCTAGACCAGGTATAGACATGTGTCATGATCTCAAAGCATGTAAAATTATCTTGAAGGGTTTATAATGTGAGTAAGGCCTTGAATCCATACAAATAATTATTTAATAACTCTTGTGATTGAATCCCTAAGAAATTTCATCATAATATCAAGCTTAAAAATGTCATGTACAATTGGGTGTGTACTTTGTAGACAAATGTCAAAGATTGAAAGAGTTTAAGAAAAAAATTTGAAGGTCAATCCATAGTATTTGGATTATGGAATAAAATGAGATGCTACAGTACTCTATGATGGCCAACTAACATCATTGAGTCTATTGTTAAGCATTGGACAAAGCCTATTATTGTTGCAAGATCCATGCGTATAATATTTTTCTATCAAGGTTGTAAGATATAATATATAGCATGACAAGTGTGTCATTATGTCTGATACAATGCATGAGTTTGAAGAGACCCTCCCAGGCCTATAAAGTTTTATATGATGTATCATGAGTAAAGAACAAATCATGAAGCTCCAGACCTGCTATGATGATACATAGTGACCTTGTATAATGATAGAGAATTTAGTACTTCTCAGAATGCCTCAAGTGAAGATGCAAATTTTTTTAAGGGTTTGAATTTTTGAACCCCATAATGAGAAATTATGTGTTCTTATGTGTAATAGTGTGTCAAGTCTCAAGATATTCATGCTGAGTGAAATGTTTTTAAAAAAAAAATTAAATACATTTGATAAAGGTCAAGATATGAGGATGAGGTGAATGGATATTTCCGAAGCGTGATCATTGGACTAGAAGAGAAGAATGGAATTCCTTAATACGGATCACAACTGTGAACACGTGGAGGTCGTGGTCTCTATATGGTCATACGAGTGGAAATTGAATCCTAATGCCCAAGGGTGGTTAGGCAATGGTCCTCTCAGATGTGAGTCAAGAAATCATTTCTTACAGGTCTAATGATGTGGAAAGAAGATATTTACAAGACATGTAAGTTGTTTAATTTTCTAGCACTACATACCTATGAAGTGTATTTAGAACAGGAGATTTTATGGATAGTTACAGCCAAGATCAATGTTAGTCAAGGAAACTTGGGTCTGTTAGGTTGTCAGGACCTATGTTAATGTCCTGAACATGATTATAGAGTTTCTCTGTGTTATGAGAAAATCCTTTGAATGGTCATGTAAAATGGAGTTGATCATGACCTTTTGGTCAAAGAAAACTGTGACTATCAAAGTGAAATATGAAAACTATGTTTTCGTATAAGTATTTTCACAGTATATCTGAACAAAATATGGTGAATGGAGGGATACGAGGGCTACAAGGTTTAAAATATTCATTGTGAAATATTCTCATGACTGTTTTAAATCAATGCTTAAGAAGATCTAATAAATGAAGATCTAATACAAGATTATCAACTAGGATGTAGGATCCTAATTTTGACTTTTGCATAGTCATGTGAATCGTAAATGCTAAAATAACTAATGTAATTCAATCAAAACCACTCATAGACTACCTACAAGAGGTATTTAGAAGGTAGATCATAGCTTTAAAGAAGCTATTGTTCCATCTACAACTGATCCTTGAGTTAATGTTAAAAATGCAGATTTCTAATGGCTTGATTTATTCTACAATTAGCTATAAATAATCAAAATGAAAGGATTTCACTACTCTATTCGATGGTGGTCATTTGTAATGAATAAATTCAAAATCTTGATTCATGTTCTTGAACTCAAGTGTAGGTAAAACAAGCACATAATTCCAAGGTTGTGATAAACATAGAGCATTCTAAAGAAAATCTGGTTGTATCTATGCTTTTCCCCTCAGATTTATCCTTTCTTTCTCTGATGATGTCTCATATGAGTCCAAGAGAATTGGGATATGTGAGAGGCAGCCTAAGCAAAGAGAAGGCACTATGTGCTAATGGAATGCTTAATGAGGCCACTAATATCGTAACAAAGGTCAGCAAGACAAAAGTGCATATAAGAGAGATAACACAAGTGAACAGAGCTTAACTATGCAATTTCTAGCAGGATTGTTGTAGCAATACTATGTAAGATACACAAAATTCTCATGCCATTTTCTTGAATACAAGCATTGAATATATAGGAATTAGCTGGGATGTGCCTTCATGTAAAATACAGCCTTGGAGTGCCAAATCATTGGGTGAAGAGGTAGTTAAATCTAATTAAATCTATTTAAGAGAATGTGGTAAGAGGGAAGGAATGCACCTACTAGGCCCAAAATCAACACTATTTTAAGCAATTTGGCTCACAAACACACCTTGGAAGTCAAGCTAAGTGAAATGTCGCATGTTTAAATTATGCATGAAGAGTTCTAGAAAAAATGTGCAAGACTGCCACCCTGTGCATGGTGATGATCACAGCATCGTCGCCCTGCTCTTGGTGGCGGTCACAAAACCACCGCCCTACCTGGGTGGTGGTTACAAAACTGCCACCCAGGTAAGGTGGTAGTTTTGAGCACTGAAATAAGCCAAAGCATTAGGGATGAAAGAAGTGGGAAGCTAGAAGGAAGCATGAGGTGTATTATAGGCTAAGTACAGATTTTTCTAGGTCCATAAAATCTCCATATGTTGTTGGAGTTAAATAGAAGAGAACTCAGTCATATGGGGAGGTATTTGAACATGTAACTCATTTTAGTGCATTGTTGTCTTTGTTCATTTCTTGTGTTGTCATTTTCCATGTTGTAGTAAAATTTTATCCTTTTTCATAAATGGAAAAGAGGGATATATGTATCATAAACATTGAAAATGGGTCATGGAGGTGTTGGTCATGTTGGTTGGGATTAATGTTTTTCAATGATGGTTTCCAGTAATAACAAAGGGGGAGATTTTTGGGCATTGTGTGGTTGGTTTTTCATTTATGTCAATCCCATTGATGGAAAATGGTGTCATGTGATCATGTAAGTTTGCATCATGTGTTATTCAGGTGTCAAGCATGTTGATTGAGTGGTTTGGTGAGTTCTAAGAGGTCTTGGTGCATGGTTTAGTGAGTTGAGTCACTATATGAGATCTATTGAGGTGATTGGTTAATGTTTTGAGGTAAAAAATGGTTGGTATGATGTTTCATGGGTTTTGATGGGTGTGAATTGAGTCAGAAAGGTCTGTTCAGTGTTGAGTTAGGTCATTCCAAACTTGTTTCTATCCCTAAAACATGTAGAACGAGGTAGAAACATGAGATTTTGAGATAATGATTATTTTTTAAGCATGGTAGTGGTATATTAATAGTTTACTTAAGGTTTATGGTTAATTTCATGTCATAATTCATAATTTAGATGCATATTTGAGGTCATTGGGATGTAAATAGTTAGAAACATGCACGTAAGCAAAGGTAACTCACTATGTATGGAGATTTTGAGATGTATTTGGGATAGATGGTGAATATGGATAGTTAGAGGATGTTGTAACGATGCTTCATGAAAATTTTTAGGTCACTTTTCAATGGGAAGTTAAAGTTATGCAAGTTTTGGCAAAACTGAGTATGTTGCAGTGTGTTTTTAAAACAAAGTTTGTTTATCAGCTTAGTTTGGAAAATAGGATTATTGTGCAACTTGATTTGGTCAATAGTGTAGATCAAGGATTTCGCGCTTGTTACCTGTCCAAGTTAATGCACCAAACTAAACACAAAAACCCTGAAAAACTCCAATAAAATTGATACCTGATGGACAAGATCCGAAGATGTAGACGGATAAGGAGGTCGATGTAGATAAGACGGGCGCACACGAGTAATTCGCACAATAGATCCGAGTAACCTGCAAGACACCGATGCTTGACAGAAAAAGACCACGTTAAAAGGTATTTAGGTGGACTGCCCGAGAAGCGGGTCCGGGAAGCGATAAGCTTCCTCGGCGGATGTCAGTCCACGTTTTCAATTAAGTAAAGAAGCATACATGATAAAAGATGTACATATAAGACTAGATTTTCTGATTACAGTAATGAAACCGAATTTAAACAGCAGACAGAAAGCTACAGAAAATAGGAAACTATGAAATAAAGCTGGATTTGTGTTACCTGTGTCCTTTTACCTGTCTGCAGGATGATCGGCGTCGATTATGTAGAATCGGCATCGATTTATGTGATCGGCGTCAATTGATGTGATCAACATCGACTGAAACAGATCGGCGTCGACTGAAAGCAGATCGGTCAATCGAGGACAGTGCGAGAAGATTCGGAAATTGGAAAGTGAAGGACGGATCGTCAATGTCTGCTGGATGTGCCGAAGTTGGTGAGATACTGGAACAGAGTCACCAGAAGATCGATGGATACGTGCGATGTTGATGTGATAGGAGCAGAGTAACGGTGCTCCTCTCAGGGATTGATTCGGACAGGATCCGATCTCATTTGATACACTTGATGCTAAAAGATCTCTCTTTCTTACAACCTGTTCGTGCGCGTGTTCTTCCTCCTTTTTTGTCTTTTTTTTTCTCTTTTTTTTTCGTCCCTAGAACTGAGTTCTGGGTTTGTATTTATAATCGGCGCCGCTCCTAAAAAATCGGCGCCGACCGTATAGGTCGGCGCCGATCGCGGGACAGACTCCCGAGATGGCCAAAATGAACGATTTCTAGAAAGGTAAGAGTTACCCCAAATACGGGAAATATCCCGCTTGGGGAAGAGGAAAAAATAGGGGTGATACATAGATAGAATAAATTTGGGGTAGATAAGTGATTAGGATACATGGGAAGAGGTGTAATTAAATATTTAATACTTAATTACTCACGGGTAAGATACAATGGGGTGAATTAAACTTAGGATAGGTGTTTAAATCACAAATCGGATAATATCCCAAGGGGATAGTGGTGACGTAAACGTGCCCCAGGCTACCTGAGCAGGGAAACGAATGTGAGGGACACTAAATTGAGTAACCAATTTTAAGTGTCTACATTTTGCCCCTTTTTGTCAAGTAACTTGCGATGAGCAAGGTTATGAGACAAAAACAAGGAGATGGAAGAAGGGAAGAAAAAGTGATGATGTGATCCCCCTCAAACTAGGGATGGGATGGATGATAGAACAGACGATCCCAAGTTTGAAAGAGGTAGATGAAAACGCAGGATGCCCCAGTCGGATGTCTGGAGTAGATCTGATCATTAACGATGTACAAAAATAAATAAAAAGGCAGCAACCTAAGGAACTCACATTGGTAGGGCAAACTAGACGGTCTCCTCATGAGACGACGTTAGTGCCTACAGACCCACTTAACTCTAAGTTGCCAAAAAGTACGAGTGTCCCACACAAAGGGAACAAAACCTGAAATAGACGGTGATATCGAAAAGATGCGCCGAAAGGCAATATTCAGTGCACAATAATGATCAGATGGATAAATAAGCCAAGCATCAACACTATGGCAAACAGATATGGAAAATCGACGGCGATCACAGTAATCGGCGACGACCAAGATAAACGGCGTCGATCAAAAAAATCGGCGCCGACCAAACGTAGCGCATATAAATATGCGAACGGAAAACGTAAACGATTTATTTTCATCGTGACGATTGATTCAGAGAGAGTCAGAATTTGGATTTGAGCACCATGGAAGCCTCTGGGAGCGGTCAGAAGCGCAGGAGGACACGACCTGGGGTAAGTGGTTCTTCTTGAACCCGTTGTATTTCATTTTTTTTTTGTTTGATTTTTTTTGTTTGTAGGAGGCCAGGGTCTGATTTATGTCTAGACAGTCAATCGGCGTCGATTGGTATAATCGGCGTCTGATTGTTGTTTGAGCGGCGTCGATTGGTATTAATCGGCGTCGACTAGAAATAAACGACGCCGATTTTATTAAATCGACGCCGATTGGAAGAGATGAGATTTTTGTTGTTGTTTTGGATGTTGTGATTTGGGTAAATACGAGACTAATATTGCTCTTGATGTCGTGGGTGCAGGCACGAGAGGCTCTACACATGAGGGATGCTATTCCCGAGTTACTGGAGACTATTCTCCCTGATGTGACTGATGCAGATTGGCGGCATTTAGAGTTAGCCGGGCTCGGGGGCTTTAGATACTACAGACGAGTGCCGCGAGATGTAGAGCTGATGCGGGCACTAGTGCGACGGTGGGACAGCCATACGTGCACTTTTTGGTTCAGGACGGGTGAGATGACCATCACCCATGAGGACATATATAGGATTTTGAGACTGCCGATCACTGGGGACCCGATCGAGATTACACCGCGAGAGCAGTAACAGAGGGCCCTAGTTCGATTATACAGAGATAGGGTAGATGATTCAGAGATAGTGTCTGGGGCAGTGCGGATAGCCTCACAGTATAGACAGGATAGCCCCCGGAGCAGATGGATAGTTCTGATTCAGATGGCGATATCCTATTTTGCTCTGCCAGATTCAGGAGGTGGGAGATTCCCACTATTATTATTAGACTGCATTTGTGACATTCTGTAGTTCAGGCAGGTATTTGCCTTTACTGATGCCTTGATAGCTCAGATATATTACGAGCTATGGATGTACACCACAGGCCGGAGGATAGGTATCGATGTCAGTTTTGTGCTCCATTGCTGGGCATATGAGCATATAGCGGTGATCAGGCCATCCGGGCTTCCTTGGATGCCAGCAGCAGTGGGAGGTATCGATTATGGATTCAGGTGATGGCGGGCTGACATGGCCGCTGGGATACAGGGAGATCGACCGATTGGTACACCGAGCGTTTCAGGACGCTGACACCAGATCAGGTCATCTGGAGGCCATATCGGGTATTTCTGACATGGGCGGGTCAGGATGCTCACTTGGTGGCACTGAGACGGAGCAGGGTGGTTAGGGGCCGCAGGCCGGATATGTGGGAGCGAGTCCCGTTTGTGAGAGTATTGAGACAGTTCGGCCTAGTGCAGACAGTGCCGACCACGTACACGCCTTATAGGCGAGATAGCAGGGAGACTGATCTGCCGATTTTGATCCCGGCAGATCCATTGAGAGAGGCCCCACCCTCCACAGACAGCGATGATGACGCAGGGGTGGATGAGGGTTACGCAGCATGGTATGATACAGAGTTACCACGACATCTCCCGGCATCTATAGATGCCGACGAGGAGGACATAGCTGCGATGCTGGATAGACTGGAGGGAGAGCATGCCACCCTGACACAGACACATCAGGTAGCTCTTGAGGAGATCAGGGCTCTGACAGAGGAGAGGGATGCCCTAATTTTGGAGAGAGACACCGCTCGCCAGGAGTGAGATACAGCGATCCAGCAGAGGGATCGCTATTATCGACATAGGGAGGCCCTCAGGGCCAAATATGGGGAGACAGGTACCACGTCGAGTCTGGTACGTAGGGTACGACCCTAGGAGGAGCACCACCAGCAGCGCCAGCAGCCCCAGTAGCACCAGCAGCACCATTACGAGCACCGGGTACCGTGAGCTTGAGCACATATCAGTCTCTCCTCGCTGAGGTGAGATACTATGAGGATGCCTTAGCGCAGCATGCCCCAGATGTGCCTCGGTACGGGGCGAGGAGGAGAGCAGCGACGGCCACAACGAGCGGGGCCTCAGGTGGAGGGAGCACCGGGAGAGACCGAGGTGTGTAGAGACCTCCAGCAGTAGGTGCGTCTAGCTCGATAGGCGGCGGCCAGGAGAGACAACCTGGTCCAGAGGAGGGTGGAGGAGATAGTGTCCTCCATGCATCGGATTTTACTATATAGGGATTGATAGATTTTGTATCCATGTAGTGATGTAGCCTCGATTGGAAGGCATTGTATAGATGGCTTGATTGAAAGCCTCCCATTTTTGTTGTACAGATACACATGTATATATAGATTCATCATTTCATTTGTCATATAATTGTTCTCATGCTTTTGATTTTGATATACATGGATAAATGTAGCGTAATTGTGATGGATATAGATATAGACTGATAGATGATGAATAGATGTGATTGGATAAATATAGACTGATAGAGGATAGAAATAGATGTGATTTGATTTGATGTGATTGATATGTGGATATAATTTTGATGAAAAATAGAGATAGATAGATGTAATGTAACTTGGATGTGCAAGTTTTTAAATATTTTGATGGATAAATAGATAGATGTGATTGATGTATGGATTTTATTTTGATGAAAAATGGATATAGATAGATGTAGTGTAACTTGGATGCACCAGTTTTTAGATATTTTGATGGATAGATAGATAGATGTGATTGATGTACTCGGCATGTTTGAGATGTTAATTTAATTTTGATGAAAATAGATGGCCAGATCCACATGTGTTGATAATAGATGCTTTGATAGGTAAGATGATATTAGACAGAGGATAAATTTTGATTGAAATGTGAATTTGACTGGATGAAAAACAAAGAATAATGGGGAATACTCTTTGCGAGAGCCAAGGAAGTAATGAAAACGACCTTGACTAGAAATAAAGAAAATATGCCCGGATAAGAAAGAAAATGATAAGTTGGACTCCCAACCGACCATAGATAGAATCCGGATAGGAAATCACAATATCATGCATGTAAGGCCCTACATGAGGTTAAAATAAACCTGACACTAACTAGCCGCAAAACAGATCTAGGAGGGAAACGAAAGGAACAGTAAGTAAGTATCTTATCGGAATTTACAAGGGACAGAATACATGTCCATAGTGGGAAAATAGGATTCTCCATATGATCGACAAAAGGTCTTAAATCTCAGCTTCATGATTTTGGCAGAAGAGCAAACTGATCAATGCGGGAAGTTTGCTTGATATGGAAAGACTGATCAATACGGGAAGTCTTTCAGTGATGCTAAAAAGTGGATAAACTGACTGAAAGGCTGATTAATTGCAAGAAGCCTTGAATATGTCTTTGAAAAACAGCCGTCCTTCCAGGGAGCGGTCTGTATTTTGAATTTTAATGATAGCCATCCTTCGAGGGTATGGTCTATATTTTTTCTTTTTGATCTTTTTTGATAATGTATGGATAGCTGTCCTTCAAGGGATCAGTCTATCTTTTTGGATAGCATCTCTTCTTCTTCTTTTTTTTTTTGGTTCGAAAATCTTTTTGGAAGAAGCTGAGTTTAGACCTAGATAGATTAGATGGAGGGGAAGAGAACATAAAGGAACATGCACTCATGCCCCGAGTAGATCCGACTAAGATAAGCACTTGGGACAGATGAAGTGGTGATTAAGGTATTCCTACCATGAGGAGGAACATATCCAAAAGAAACATGCAATGAGTAGAGCCGCGATACTCATATTTTAAGGTAAAAGAGGCAATAGGCGGAGAACCACATAGTTTCGAATCACCATGAAAGTATATGACTGGTTGTTTTAGACGGATGAAAGATCTGTGTTGCGACTAGACTTGTGTAAGATAGATTTTAACAGTAGAAGGGCCGTAGATGCAAGGCATTAAGAGGTTCCGCTTCAGGTATACCATCCATGGAAGATAGATGATAAGCCCCAGACCCATATTTATGAGTGATAACGTACGGGCCCATCCAGTTGGGAGCAAACTTACCACGTTGACTTCTTTCGAGTGTAGTGACATTTTGATTTTCTTTAAGAACAAGATCCCCAATTTTGAAGTCACGGTGCTGCAAGTGCTTGTTATAAGCACGTTTGACATGCTCAAGATAGACTTGATGATGTTCAAGAGCGTTGAGATGCCGCTCATCTAATAATTCAAGTTGTGCTAGACGATTTTGACGATAGTCCTCATCGGAGACAAATTCTCTAAGAGAAACACAGAGAGATGGGATTTGGACTTCCAAAGGAAGGACAGCCTCAGACCCATAGACGAGGGAAAAGGGAGTAGCACCAGTAGGAGTACGAATGCTAGTCCGATAAGCCCAGAGAGCAAAAGGGATATGTAAATGCCAATCCCTACCAGCTCGACTAGTTACCTTAGCGAGGATATTACGCAAAGTTTTATTGGAAGCTTCGGCCTGACCATTAGCTTGAGGATAGTATGGAGAAGAAAAACTGAGTTTGATATTGAAAGCTTTGCAGAGGTTCTGCAAATCAACGTTCTTGAAAGACTTACCATTATCTGTGATGAGTTTGTGTGGAACGCCAAAACGACAAATGATGTGTTGATAGACGAAATCAACTATGGGTTTAGCCTTTGTTGAAGAAAGAGGGATAGCCTCCACCCACTTAGTAAAGTACTCAGTGGCAGTAATGATAGAATGATGACGCTGTGAAGAACGGGGATTGATGAGACCAATAAGATCAAGACCCCATTGCGAAAAAGGCCACAAATCCGCCGTGGGTTGTAAAGCTTGACTAGGGATGTGTGTGAGATTGGAATGTTGTTGACACTTGACGCATTTCTTAGTGTATTCACAACAATCTCGATTAAGAGAAGGCCAATAATATCCCAAACGTAAGATGCGTTTAGCTACAGCTAAGCCACTAAAATGTCCACCACAGATACCATCATGGACCTCCTGGATAGCTTTAGATGATTCATGGGTTTTGAGGCACCGAAGCAAAATGCCATCAAAGCCGCGTTTGTAAAGAATCCCGCCTAGGATAGTATAGCGATTAGCGCGTTGGATAAAAGATCTTCTACCATTGGAAGTTAGATCTGGAGGAAGCACCGAATGAGATAGATAATCAACAATCTGTTGATACCACTCATCCTGAGTATGGGTTGTGACAGCATGGATTGAAGTTAGTTGCCTAAGATGAGATGGTTGATCTAATCATTGTACAGCCACATAAAGTCGCGAGTCCTCGGTAAAAGGTGGGATAAGTGAGGCTAACGAAGCCATTGTATCCGCGAATCGATTTGCAGTGCGAGGAATAGCTTGGATAGTGAATTTATCGAAAGATTGGAGTTGAGCAAGAATGATGTCACGATATTTTTGAAGGATATCATTCTTGCATTGATAGACACCCGTGACTTGATTAACGATGAGTTCAGAATCACCAAAGATGTCAATATGACGAGCGCCGAGATTAATGGCATTTTGAAGACCCAAGACAAGAGCTTCATATTCAGCCATATTATTGGTGCACTCAAAGTTCAATTTGTGTGTGACTGGGATAGGCGTACCCCAAGGAGGAATCATCACGAAACCCGCACCTCCCCCTTGCTGACATTTGGATCCATCAAAGAAGAGCTTTACTTTAAATGGAGATAGACCAAAATCAATTTGTTGGATATATTCATCGGGGAATTGAGCAAGGGGGTCTTGAGTGTCCGGAAGAGGAGCATCAGCTAATTGATCTGCAATAACCTGACCCTTGATAGACTTTTGCGGGATAAACTCGAGGTCAAATTCTGTCATAAGCATGAGCCAACGAGTGATACGATCATTGTGATAAGGCTTTGCATGAATTGTCTTGAGTGGATTGACACTTGTGACAATGTAAGTTTTGTGATTAAGGAGGTAATGACGAAGCTTAGAAGTTGCGAAGAAGAGAGCACAACACAGCTTTTCAGCTTCAGAATAACGTGTTTCATACTCATGGAGGGTGCGACTGATGTAATAGACAGCTTGTTCTTTACCGCAAGTGTCTCGATGCGAAATCATGGCTCCCAGAGCATGGTCAGTCACAGAGATATAAAGATAGAAAGGCTCCCCCTCGCGTGGAGGTGTAAGAACAGGTGGAGAAAGAAGATAAGCTTTGAGATCATCAAAGGCCTTTTGGCAATGTTCATCCCATTCAAAATGAACATTCTTACGGAGGAGATGGTGAAAAGGTTGACAACGGTCCGACAATTGTGAGATAAAACGACGCACTGATTGAAGACGTCCTTGGAGACTACGGAGTTGCTTTAAGTTAGAAGGGGGAGGCATCTCAAGGATAGCTTTTATTTTTGCGGGGTCCACTTCAATACCCCTGATGGAAATGATAAAACCTAAAAGTTTACCAGTGAGAACGCCAAACACGCACTTAGATGGATTTAGACGAAGACAAAAGTGGATAAGCCTCTCAAAGAGAGGTGCAAGGATGAAAAGATGATCCTGACGACGTTTGGATTTACTGAGGAGATCGTCAACGTAATCTTCCACAGTTTTGTGTAAGAGATCATGGAAGATGTAGGTCATTGCTCGCTGATAGGTTGCTCCTGCGTTCTTAAGACCGAAAGGCATGATGCGATAACAAAAGGTCCCCCAAGGAGTTATGAAAGAAGTCTTATGTTGGTCTTCTGGTGCGATGAGAATTTGATTATATCCAGAGAAACCATCCATAAGAGAAAGCATCTCATGACCCGCAGTTAAATCCACGAATTGGTCGATATTAGGTACAGGAAAATCATCTTTTGGACAAGCAAGATTAAGATCTCGAAAGTCGGTACAAATTCGAATTTTCCCAGTAGCCTTAGTTACTGGTACTACATTGGAAACCCATTGTGGATAATCGATGGGTTGGATGAAGTTAGCCGAGAGCAAGTGCTGTAATTCTTCTTTAACAAGAAGGGCTACTCTAGGGTGCATTTTACGTAATTTTTGTTTAACTGGTTTGATGTTGGGAAGAGTAACGATATTGTGGACCACAATATCGGGATCGAGTCCTGGCATATCCTCATATGACCAAGCAAAGGCTTGACGATGGTTGGAAAGAAAAGTTGTAAAATATCCTAACTCCAGTGGATTAAGGGATTGGCCAACCTTAATGATGCGAGGGTCTTCAGAAGTCCCTATATTAAGGTCGACAGTGGCTTCGTTGAGAAGCGTAGACATGTCAGAAGGAATAGTCTTGGGGAGATATGAATCCTCTACCCCCAGATAGGTGAGGACAGAATCATCATCCGCACAGTGGATGATATTGATAGTAGGAGAGTCGTCTCCAACTATTTCAGGGAAGATTAACGGTATGGAAGTGGACCGGTTGTTAGTCTTATAGGCTAGGGCCCTAAGGAAATGGTATTGATCAAAAAAAAAAGTTAGGTGGGATGGAAATTTCATCGTCCACATCGAGTGATGCTTCTGACTTAGCGGGAGAAGATGGTTCCTCAATAGGAAGAGGCTCATCGAGAATAGTGATAGTGGTTTTTGAAAGAGGTTTAAATCCTAAACCAAATTTTTGATGTGGCATGAGAGTAGGAATGGATGTGAGGTCATGCACACCTTGTTCATATTTTCCTAGGCCAAAACCCTTCCGTGCGCATTGATATAAATAATTTTTTGCAAGCGTGGGATTCTGTAGATAATCGAACCCTGTTAAGTAAGGTTTGGTCCTAGGAGGAGAATCCGGGTGATAGTGAGGTGTATCAAGACCACCGTAGACGAAATTAGTCTGTTGATTGGGTAGACCAATGGTGACAATGTGACCAAGACCTGGTTGATATTCAGGTTGTTTGTCTGGTCTACCATACTCACTAGGTTTGAGATGAGCGTCGAAAGAAAAGAGAGTAAGCTCTCCCAGTGAGAAACGCTGCAATGTCTCTTCTAGATTTTGTAAATCCGGTAGTTTGGTTGCAGGTATGGAAGAAGATGAGGCCCCGTCAGGAGAAGAAGTATTTTCCTTTAGAGGGGGAGACCTTGTGGTCATGTCGCATTGTGCGGAAGGAAAAGGATCTCCTGGATGAGTATATATTTTGCCCTCATATTGATATTTTAAGCATCGATGGAGGGTGGATGGGACACAATGCATCATGTGAATCCAGGAGTGTCCGAGGATCATATTATAGTGGAATTTTCCTTCAACAATGTAGAAGAGTTCGTGAAGCATCTTCTTACCTACTCGAATGGGTAAGACCACAGTTCCTAAAGTAACTGCTAGCTGATCATTAAATGATCGAAGGGCGAAAGGCGGGGGTGACACTACGTTATTTGGTAACTTAAGTTGCTCGAATGTGTGCGAGGAGATGATGTTGAATGCAGATCCACTGTCGATCATAACGCCTTTTAATGTAGTGTTGTCGATTTGGACTGTGATAAAGAGGGGAGCCTCCAAATCCTCTGAAGAAAGAGGAGGAATTTCTTAATCTTCAAAAGAAATGGCGGTTGATGGTCTATTCAATCCAACAACCAACTCGAAGGGCTGGGGCTCATCTAAATTTACTACGATACGATGCAGATTATCAATCAGGGCCTGGCGATGTTGTGGAGAGGATTGAATGAGGTCAAAAAGAGACATTTTGACCGGAGCCTGGGTGAGTTGTTTCATAACACTCTCCTCAACTGACACGGGAATTTGAGCCCGAGGTGCAGCACGAATAGAGACCCGAGGTCGTGGGGCTAATGAGGAAGGAGGAACTCCTTCGGGGGCTACAGAAATAACAACCCGTGGTCGAGATGCTGTAGATGAAGATGGATTATCATAGTGTTGGGTTCTAGTGGCGATATGGATTGTGTCAATTTGAGAAGGTGGAAGATCAATTGGAGTGGAATCACTAGAGGTTTGAGTGGATCATTGGGGCTCAGATGGAGCTAAGATGACAGGAGATACTTGTTTCTCCTCCTCCAGCAAAAGATCACTTTCTTCCAAAAGGTTGTTGACGACAGATTGAAGAGCTTTACATCCCTCAGTATCATGACCCGGGGTACGATGGTAAGCACAAATCAGATCAGAGTTAAACCAGGTAGGTTTAACTCCTTTAGGGTTATAGGGTTTAATCGGAGGAAGAGATATGGATGAAGATTGGATAAGTTGGCGGAGGATTTCGGTGTAGAACCCGGTAGACGAAGATGAGGACAAAGGTGATGAAGGTGCCTCTTTTACTTTAATAGACTGCCGCGGCAAAAGAACCTGCATGTCAGGTTTGACAGTCTTTTTAGGGATCATCTTATTTTTTTGGACACTTGGAGGAGCAGTCTTGGGCACTTGAGATGGAAGTAAGTGAGACATGATTGATTTTGGTGGAGGGGGAGCCCCTAAAATAGATTTTGAAGATGATGGAGATGTGACAAGTGTTGTGGTCTTCAAAGATAAAGGAGGTTGCTTGGTCGAATTTACTGATGATTTATATAATGTCAATTTAGATGAGGAATAAGCTCCCAAAGTAGGTGTAATCGGAGGGACATAGGGTGTCCTGGCTTTTGGTAATGAAGATGATGATCCTGATAGAAGAGGTGACGTCCTTTTAGTAGGTAAGTCGGCTTTTCGGGGTGTTGGTGAAGGATGTGTTGTAGAAGAAGATGATGGTTTTGATAAGTGTGTAGAAGAAGATGCCTTCTCAGTGGACAAATCCAATCTTTTATGGGGCGTAGAGAGAGATTTTTGTGGGAAAGCACCAAGGGTCTTGATGGTTCGAAATATGGGCTTTCCTTTTTCAGGGATGGTGACAACTTCAACGGCATAAGGTGATTGCAACCTTTTCGGGGGAAGCAAATGGGGAAGTACTGATGATGCAATGTTAGATTCCGATTGTCTCGGTCTAAGTTTAGGAACCGAGCGTATAGGTGTTGGTGCTACCTCTTTAGATTTTCCTTTAAGGGGTGAAGCAGCATTGGTGATGGAAGAAGTGGGTGATGAAGAAGTAACTCCTGGCAAAGAACTACTTCTGATACAGTAATTGTGGGTGAAACTACTGTAGGAAAGGAAACAGGAAGAGTCAAAATCGAAGACGCTTCCGTCGAAGTCGGCACAATTATAGGTACGTTCACTAAGGGCATAGTTGCAGAGAGAATGGGAGCAACAGAAGTAGATGTATCTACAGTGGAAACTCGAAGGGATGTAATTTCCTCGAGCACTGAAAGAATGTCTGACGATGAGACAGATGAGGATGACACTGTCTTGGGTATGGATGGAAGTTCAGACAAAGGAGCGGAGAGAGATGAATTTGTATCTAACAATGTAGGAATATTCAAAGATGGGCTATCTGAAGATGGTGGAATTCTAGTGATTGACGAAGTGGAAGGAGATTCTGGTTCGGTCGATGTGTTTGCAGGTAGCTTAGTTTCAGAAGAAGATGCTTCCGTAGAGATGAAGCTGATAGTATGAGTGTTTGGTTTTTGAGACTCTGAAGCATTATGGTTTGGGGAATGATTGGGAAAAGGTTGTTTAAAAACATCCAGTGCCTGATTTGGGGGAGCATTTGGGTTATCCAGAATGAGCTCGCCTTTATCAATGAATTTCTGGACAAGATTTTTAAAGGTCTGACATCGTTCGATGTCATGACCTTTGGTTCTATGATAATGACAGAAATCATTTTCCCTATACCAGAATGGACGTTCTTGGCTTTCATCAATATTCCTAATTGGGGGAAGTTCGATCATGCGAACTTCCAACATTTTCTCTAAGATAGAGGCATATGATTCCCCCAATGGAGCGAAGGATCGAGATGATGAAGTCCCTTTTCGAGAAGATGAGGGGTCTCTTCGTGGTGTTTGATTAGAAGTATTATCGACTCGTGATGTTTTTAATACGATAGCATTGGTGGATCCCTGATTCTTGTCTTTAGAAGGGGAAGAATTTGGTTTGGTAAACCGAGAAAAATTGGGTTTAGATTTAGAGCGAAGTTTTAGCTTCCCTTGTTCAATGGCGCGAGATTCAAGTTTGCGTGCCATCGTAAAGGCTTCTTCAAAGGTATGAAAAGTTTGGATCCTTAAAGTGGAAGAAATGTGATTAGCACATGATTGAGTGAACAACTCGATTTGTTGGAATTGCATGGAAGGTGATGAGTATGACAAATGGTTGAGTTATCATTGTCCAACAAGATGATGTTAGTCCTTCCATAGACTCATTGTCGAATTGATGAATGTTATAAAGATCTGTAATCGAGATCTTATGTGAAATATTTATTCAAAAGTATTCTACAAACATCTAGTCATCAATAAGGAGATATTCAACAAAGAATGTTGAGGTAAGGTAATTGCTTCCAGTCTATATGCATGGACCTGCTAGATACATAGGAAAAGTTCTGTTAGCACAAGCTCCTGATCCTGGACAAAAATTAGATAACACGTCTTTCTTTAAATCCTCGCAAATGCTATTAAGAAAGGTCCTCTCGACTATGAAATTTTGTAACCTTACATTTGGAGGGAGTTTTACATGAGTGGTGGCACCATGGAATCATCACCCACTGATGGATGCATGGGTCTCTATCACACACTTCTTGAATAGGAGTTGTTATCCTATGTTTGACCCTAAAGGTAATTTTGACAGGATGGATTCATGTTTGCATTTTAGATCCCAGGCTAATCCCATTGACTCAAGGCAAAAAGAAACATGTTTCTAGGGTCCCCTCATATTTATCTAGTTCCCCTGTCCAAGAATTACAGTGATGCAAGTACCTGAGATATTTGTGAAATAAGGATTGTTTTATTGTTTATTTAAGGGTTGGGAAAAATCATTAAAAATGGCATTTTTAAAGTCCTCAAATCCTAGAAGCATCTGATTCAAGTGTTCCATTAAGAAGTCATTGGAATTAGCCGATTTCAGTCCCAAGGGGGCCCCGAAATCTACAGTTTGGGACAGTACCGGGACAACAGGACTTTAGGGATGCGGAAATAACGACATTTGAGCAGCCAATAACTGCTCAAATTGGCTAACTGCTAACGAGTAATAGCCTTAGTGGGACAAGCGGGACAAGGAAAGGCACAAGAATGGGAAAGAAATGGGTCTGGAATGAGTCAAGGCAAGCCCAAATGACAGTCTGGGACGCGCAGGCCAAAAGTATGCTTTGAACCGTAATGAACCGGCATGGAAATGAGAACTATCATCTCGTAATAGTTGGTACAAAAAGACGCTATCCATTACATTGAACCGTTGTTTCAGATAATGAGTGAAGGCATGCCCGATACATTCTGGGACTAGAAGACCAAGAAAAATAAGATGAACCGGCTGGTTCGGCACAGGTGCTACATTTCAGCTACCATTAACCAAATGTTGCCTAAGTTTTTTATGCGGAACGCGAAAAGCCGAGATGGCCGATCTTCATGAGGAGAAAAGATCAACATATTGACCCGTAAAACTTGGAGCAACGGCCATAACTTCATTAACTCCGAGCTCCGATTTGGTTTCCAAATTAGGACTTTCTGGAATGAGCATAACGACCTCTACACCAAAAAGATTAAATTTATGATTGTGGCAATGATGGTACATATGTTTAAATCACATGCACTAAGAATATTCGGCTCAACTCCAATTCACCATGGGAGGTCATTCCCGTCAAGTGACAGAATTTTATGTTGTTTGCCATTGGTGGTTTGGATTTAGTAGCTTGCCCGCACTCAGATGGCCATGAATATTTTGGTGAATTCATTCAACGAACTATCACATCCAAATTGGTACCGTTGGAATCGTGGTTCAAAGCCCGTAAGACAAGAGAATTATTTTTCAAGGTATGAGGAAGGGGATTTGATCATAGAATGGCAATTAGAAGCATGATATGATGACTCTTAGGAAACGTGGCCGGGTTGCAGAACAGATGTTTTATTTGGTGAATAAAGAGGAATGAAATTGTAGTAGTTGAATGGTCATAACGAAATTTAGCCTTCTCTGCTGCAGCATCATGGTGACAGTCATAAGGAGCATGGTCCAAGTAAGGTATATGTCATATATATTTCATATTATGATTTTTCTTGAGAAAAATATCAAGTTAGAAGATGAAATATTTCGGGATCTAAATTATCCCTAATAACTTTGATGAAACTTCTCATTTTTCTATGAATTGGAGTCTTTTGGGCTGATTGTAAGGATGGCAGAGTTTTATCCCACTTGACAAAGCTACAAGAGCAAGATTGCTTTGTGAAGCCAGTGTGTTATAATGCCTTTGTAGTAGACTCCTTACATGATGCTTACAGGCAAAAGAGTCTTGGAATTGCTTGAACTGTGCAACCAAATCATGGGAAGAGATGACTAAAATGTCTTACTTCCTAAGATACATCATCCCCTGAAGAAATTTAGCCTTGCATTCTTCTTCCTCCCTTTAAGGCTAATGAATAAACTACAAGGGGGACTTAAGTTATGATATATTAGTAGAAAGTGTAAAAAATAAAAGAAAATCATTATAAGCACTTGATGTATGCTTGGAATATTTCTGATTTAAGAAAGTCAGTTTGCTGGATTATGGAGAACTGTCATCACCACTTCTAGTGTGCACTTTGCCTCTGTATTTCTGATTGTGTGTGGAGAAATTTTTCTTGCATCTACACTCTTGATAAGGAAAAACCTCCAAGAGTTCTAGAGAAGGATGAAAATCCGTTCCTCTAGTTTGTGAGGCATTCTACACTCTCTGTAGTTTCCATTGAGGATCATTAGGTTGCAAAATTAATTTCAATATTTTCTAGTAGTAGAAGGCAAATAAATTACATATTTTTGGCAAGGTAGTTTGAAGAGGAAGATTTCTATCATTTCTCTGTAGGTCCCTTTTTCAAGTTGGAAGAACCACAACTAGGAGATGGTACCCATGGTGTATGTTGACTTATTTTAGGGTTCTTCTAGATGCTTCTATTAGTGATCTGATTTTTATAAATCACATTGATCTAACATTCCACTATTGCTGTGATGTCGGAGAAAAATCCACTTTCAGTAAATCTATTGTATCGAGCCCCTTTATGGTGTAAATAGCTTCCAAGTTACCCTCTGATTTTCCTTGAAAAGTTTATTTCTCATCCACTGGTCCCATTTATTTATTTAGGCACATTGGCAAATCCTACATAAGATAGCTTTATTGGTATATTTTCTATAAGGTGTACATTTACGTGGTTGGAATTCATCCTAAAATCTGATTGGTAGGATGAAAAGAGGAGTGTCCATTTTGGGGAAATTACACCTGTATCAGTCGCACTACACTAGATGGGGTAATCCTTGATGTCACCTATCATTCTGTATCAGGCGGGCTGTGATCTAATATCTGGTTGAGAAAATGAAGGTATGCTGCATAACGGGTGGAGCACATCAAGAATTCTTGTTATAGCTATATGATCATAATAGCTCGCCTAGTGCCTGTCACTGCTCCAGTGACACTTTGATATGCAACACCATCTCACCAGATCTCTATGAGACTCCCCACACATTACCTTGTATCACCTTAGATGTGGAACCCATGTCTCCATATTTTTCCTGATAGGCCTATCTCTATATCGATAACAAAGTGGGTGTTGTATAGCTAGGTCCCTTTCTTGGAACATCATATCCAACACTTTGTGATTTGTATCTAACTCTACCTATAATATGGATACCTCTATAACTACATATCCATATCCACCCTCTCAACCCTATTGTCCACTCAAAATTTCCCGCTCTGATAAGAGTAAAATTTCAAAATTTTGAGTCTTAAGTATTTTTCTCTGAGGTGCCTAAGTCGTGAAATCAAAAAAAAATCTGTGTTTTGGGTCATTTTGTGTGATTTTCGGGCCTGTCGGAACTTTTTGTCCCAACTGTCCCAAGTACGAAAGTGCATTCTGTTCCCCGATCGGCCGAAATCCCCGAAGTTGTCCCATTTTCGGGCCCGTCGGAACTTTTTGTCCCAAGTGTCCCAAAACGTATTTGTGCAAACTGTTCCAATTTCGGCCGAATCATCCTTCCCGCGTACTTCGCACTTTCCTGTCCCAAATGTCCCAAAGTTAAAAAGTGAACGAGCTTTCCCATCCGCCCGATTTCGGCTCGAGTTCCAAATTGCCTCTGAATTTTCGGCCGCGCCCGGACTGCGTCCTTCACGTAATTTTGTCCCAACTACCCCATTTGAAAAAGTACGAGCTTTCCCTATTTCGGCCAAGCCGGTGAAGTCGCGTACTTCGAAACTTTTTGTCCCGAATGTCCCAAGTCCAAACGGGCCTTTGTTCCAATTTCGGCCGAAACACCCGAATCGCGTACTTCACACATTTTCGTCCCATTTGTCCCAAATGCATTTGTGCGTCCTCTCCCTGTTTCGCCCGAACCGGCTCGAGCCGCGTGTTTCGCGCATTCGCGTCTCACATGTCCCAAGCATACCAAGTGTCATTCACACTTAGTTTTTCCCGCTCACTCCGAGTATGATGCTTTTCAAATTGGTCGTTGTGTATTTAATGCACATTAAAGTCATTCCTCTCTCTAAACGGCTATATAACGAGCATTCCCCTTTGCATTTTTCACATTGCTTCCATGCTATATTTTGCTCAAACCCTTGCAATTTGAAAACCTGCGCAATTCCCCCTCCATTTACAAATTCCTTCCAAAAGTCTAGGTTGCAGTTCCGAGACTATCACTATGAAGTTCAAGTTCCAGGGACAGGAGAATATTTCTCCGCTTGAGTCTGCCGTTAGCAATATAGGGGACAGTGAAACTCGTCATCTCGACTTCGGTAATTTTTGGGCAAGAATGACAGATGCAAACCCTACACCAATGGCACAGATGATTAATGATAGTGGTTTAGCTTTTACCAAAGGATTCCCAAGATCAATACAGTGTGCTGATACAGTGCTTTCATGTGGAGCTCACTTCGACCCCGATTCGAGAGAATTGACAAATGTACATGGGGAACTCATTGCCAAGAAGGACGCTGCCGTCATTGGCGTTGCTCTGAGGATTCCGGAGATGGAAAATTCTATAGTCGTCTCCCGGGATCATGCACAGGCTATGTTCGACCAAGACAGTGACAAATACAAGGCGCGAGTGGCGAAGTCTTGGTTGAAGAACCCTAAGAAAGGTGCTTCTCACCTAACCAAAACCCTCTTCCGAGTAGATTTCAACGAAGAACTGTCAGACTTCATAATCCTGCTGGCTTGGGTTATGGGTTTGCCCTCCACCAATGAGTTTCATTTCTGGATGTGCCCGCTCATCAGAATGGTGTGCGAGGGAACACAAAACATCAACTGGGCAGAGATCATCAGTATGAATTTGGCGGAGTAGCTATCCAACGTCCAACAAATAAAGAAGTTCTACATGACTTCATATCTGATGTATACCCTAGCAGCATCTAGGCAGTGGTTTGGTTTCTCCTATATAGATGCACACAAAGATGATCCAGTGTATGCCTATTACCCGCAGTTCACCTTGGAGACCAGCAACCGCAATTTCAGAAGGGTAAATGATGCTTTCACCATGTACGTGGTCAGATTGCTTGAAGGTGATACTTCAAGAAGGTTTTCAGATGAATCCATGAACCTGATATCGCAATATGGAGCCTATTTCATCCAATTCAGGGAAATTTTCCTATATCCGGTTTGCTAGCTATGAGAAGCACCCCTCTGCGGCTTCCCATGTTCTGCAATGATAAAATGAATTTGATTGAAATATGCAGGCAACTAGACAAGTTGCACAGAACTTACACATACAAGAAGATTTCTAGCTTGCACTTTCCCATCTCTCTAGGAAACTACACATGCAAAATAGCTCTGGATGCTCAGAACATAGAAAGAGCCCTGGTCCCTATCACTGTTCATTTCTTCAAGCCAAGAACCTATTTTGACGTGAAGAAGTTCATTGAACAGAACATCAAGATAGTCTATCATCATAGGGTAGATACAGAAGACTACTGGGCTGACTGTGCAGATGATTTTGAAGCCAGAAGAAGGCATTGTGGCAGGTTCTCCCTGCAATTGATCCAAGAACTCAGTCTGTACCAAGTTCCTGAAGGTCTCCAGGATGATAATTCTGATCTATACTCTTATGAGTATGAAAATGTGATTAAGCACACCCCTCTGGAGGACCTGGATTGGAACAAGAAAGAAAGAGATGATCTGGCTGAGATTCTTGCTCCAGTCTTAATCAAGACTAGGGTCTGGTTTAGTAAGAAGATCCGAGAATTCAAGAGGCACTCAGGAGAATCTAGCTCCAAGGATGATTCGAAACCCATAAGAGAGGCATCAGTTCCAGAGTCTGGAACACCAGTGAAAACCCCTCCTGCCTCAACAGCTCAGGGTCCTGTAGAATATACTCCTTCTCCATCTACCCAGGTATACAGGAAGAAACTCAAAGAGGTAAAGAAGGAACCTGCAGAGAATGATCCTCCAAGAAGATAGGTAGAGTTTCCTATAGGGCTAGAGAACATCATTATTCTCAGTGAAAGTGAAGAAAGTGAGATGCCCACTCCTGCAAATGTTCCTGAAGACCCAGCAGATAAGGACAAAGAGGTCCAGAGCACTGACCTTCCGGGTGCTATTGATTCCTCTACTTCCATTGCCTCCAGTGCTCTACTCACATCTTAGCTTGAGTCAACAGCTGCGCAAAGCCTAAGTGTCATGAGCTCCCTGTCTCTTGGTCCCCTTGCCCCTCCTACAGATTCTTCTTCCTCTTTTGCTTGGGTGCAACCTCTGGTTGACAAAAGGAAGAGGAAATCCTCCTCTCAAAGATTGGGACCAAATTTTGATGCTGTAGCAGCCTTGTTGGGCACCACTCTTTCTCGTGCCAAGAAAGCCAGAACCACCTCCAGAATTGTGTCTGATGCCCAAGGTCAGCAATTCTTGGAGATTACTAAGCCTACAGTAGAAAAGTCAGAATCAGACTTGCTGACATCTAACTTAGAGCTTTCAAGGATCCCTATGGGAGAGTCTACTCCTGAAGGTGAAATTCACAACCTCCAGGAAACAGTCACGAGAGTCATTGGAAGGGTAGAGAAAGGGCAGCAGACTATTGAACAGCTTGAAGAACAAGCCCAAGTTCTCAAAAGTTTCATCAAGTCACTTTTATTTAAGGACAAAGTTTTGGACCCTACCCCCTTGACTGCTCTACCACCTCCGGTGATTCTAAGCCAAGATGAAGTGCAAAGTATTAAAGATATGCACAAGTATTCTGTCTATGGCAGAGCTATTGAAGCCATGGTAGATGACATGCTTGTTGCTGGGCTAAACTTCATCGATGAAGCTTTTAAACTACATGGAAAGGTAGACAATTTGCAACAGAAGCTATCCTCTACTATTGGGGTTATGGATAAAGAGCTTAAACTCTGGGGCAGTTGCATTGTAGACCTTCGCCTCATGGCAAAGACAGATGAGAACATCTTACTGGCAAATAAAATTTTCGATGATGCCAAAGACAATCTATCAAAATCCTGGGTCTACAGCGTAGAGTGGAAAATCAAAGTCCTGGAGGAAGCTGTGGGAGAAATGAAGAACAACTGGCAAAGGGGAGAAGCTTTCAAGACACTGGCAACTGCTTCTTTCAAAGATATACATTGTCATCTTCAAGATGAAAACTCTGGTGTTTCCTTGTCCTTGTAAGAAATCAAAGCTCAGTTCAGAGCTTTTGTCAAAGATCATCTATTCAAGGAAAGCTCCATCTCTAAGGAAAAGATGAAGGAAATTTGTTCTCTTCAGTCTGCCATTGAAGAAGCAAACAAAGATTATCATACTCACGTCGAGTTTGATAAAGAGATGGAGAAGTCTCTGGGATTTTGGACTCAGTCTGCAGCCAACATGTCAGTCCCTCGTGGCAGAGATATAGCTGAGTCATTGAAGAAATTCAGGTAGCGGATTCTGAAGACAGTGTGCCCCTCCCAGTAGCTGGCCACCTGTCTCCTTCCCCTTTCTTTTCTCTTCTTCCCTTTCTTTTCGTATTCTTTGTAATTAGTTAAGGTATTGCAAATGGGCGATTCTTAACTATTCTTTAATTAAAAGAAACAGTTACGAAGAGTAACTGACTTGTAAGCTATATAATGGCCTTTCCATGCCATTTTGAAGAGGAGGAAGAACTTGGAATATTTGCTGAAAGTGTAAATAGATCTTAAAGAAATCAATACAAAAGGGCTTTTCATTCTTTGTCTATCTAATTCTTGTTATCTCTATGTTTTCCTTTAATATCGTGAAGATCATTTTGTTCCTAACTCGTTAGTCTCTCTGATTGCATATTGTTCAATTTTGTAAATACACTGATCTTGTACAACCAAGAAGGAACTTTGTGTCCTTGATTAATAAATCTGAAGAAGGTTATTTATGGAACTTTGTGTCTTTAAATTTAATCTCATTCAGCCAACGTAAATGATCTTGTCTTAAATTCTTTGAAGCTTCGCATACAGGACTAATTATTCTGCTATCTATAATTCTGAATGTTGCTATTCTGCTCATCTTCTTATTCCCTTTCCTCAATCCTTGTGTGATTGATGATCCTTATGGAAAACACTTTCGTAAAATCCAAGTTTGAGCATAAAACAATGTTCTGTACATTTGTAAATAAGTTCGTTTCTGAATAAGGGAACCTCTCCCATTAAAGAGGAGGGACTTCTTGTCCCCTGACTGTTGCTCTTCTAAAAAGTCCTATTTGACGACCAACAGTTTTTGGTGACTCCGCTGGGGAAAACCGCATTCCAGTACTACAATTTTTCGATCATCCTTTGATCTGGCGACTCCACGTTTCGCTCGAGGGAGAAGGACCCTTGGTATCGAAGATTCTCAGTTTCAACTTTTGGAGCAACAGGGTTTTCCTTTCCCTTCAAATAGAAGAACTCGTTTGACGAGCACTCCACCTGTTTAAGGTAGAAGTCCTACGGGTGGTATTCCTTCAGAGCCTGCTAGTCCCAATCTACGAGCTTTGATCCTAGCTGGTGTTATAGTTCCCCTCCAAGCCGTATTTCCAAGAATGGCAACACAATTGCTATGGGGTCAACGTGTCGGGCCCCTAGCCCTTACCCAGCCTTTGCATGAGTTACCTAGAGGTAACCGAAAGAACTTCCCCAAGTTTAGAGGAGATGGCAAAGTACACCCTGATGAACACATTGCAGCCTTCATAGTTGCATGTGGAGTCTTGGGAGTTGAACATGAAGACGTCTCAGTAAGGCTGTTCGTTGAGATGTTACAGGATAATGCTGCTGACTGGTTCTATCACCTTCCGGTTGGTGCCATCACCAACTGGAATACAATGAGAACTCAGTTTGAAAGCCGTTTCAAGCCGGTAGAAGATGTGCATGCCCTGCTTGCCCAAATTTCTCAGATAAAGAAAGATCCATCAGAACCCATGAGAGAATTTGTGGCTCGATTCAACTAGACTGATCAACAAAATTCCTGTAAATACTCGACCGGTTGATCAAATTAAAAAATGTTTCTTTCTAAATGCTCAAACGCCCAAAGTTAGTTATGCTCTAAGAAGGGCTAATCTTGGAACGTTAATTATGGATCAAGAACTGGCTGTTAGTGTTGAGGATGACCTGATCATGTTAGGGAAGTTGAAGAGAGATCCTCCCAAATCTAAATCTGCTGCTTCTTCCTCTTCCACCTCTAGACCCAATATTGATCCATTAGTCCAGAAACTTGCAAATGATCTAGTAGCTATAAAAAAACAATTGGCTCAACATGCCCCGTATGCAGATGTTCCAAGAAGAAATTTTCAGCCTAGAAATCATTTGCCTGCTCCTCACACAAGACTAGCACTTGAAGGACCTCCTGTCAAAGTTCCTGTGAATGCAACCTGTGAAGTTGAAGAGCCCGATAATGATGTGGACGATGAAGCTCGTGAGGAGTTCCTGGAGGAATTTGATGATGAGGCGGAAGAACTTGAAGGATCTCGGGTTAATTTCTTTACCACCGAAGGCACTGATGATGGAGATAACTATGATGAAGTGGTAGCAGATATGAACAGTGAATCATTTGCTGTCATGACTCGAGAACAGACGAGGCAGAAGGAGAAAGTAACACAGCCCATGAAGAAATCTAAGGAGCAGCCGGAGCAACTATTCCTGTAATTGCCAGAAGAGGATCTCCTATCCCTACCTCATCTGCACCAAAGGTAAGTACTGTCAATCCTGCTACCAAAGTTGCTTCTTCTTCTTTTTCTCCTAAGGTTGATAAGCCTAGAATTTCAAATGATGATGGCCCATCCACCTCTGGATCCTTTGATATTGTGGATCATCTAAAAAGGACTAAGGTTCAAATTTCAGAAGCTGAATACTACCAAACCCATCCCAAAGCTTTTGCCAAGATGATCCAATTTGTTAATTCCCATTCCAAGACCACCTCTAAAGGCCTTTTGCCCACTCCTCCTTCTACACCACAGCCTAGTCTGGTAGCTGCTGTCACCTCGCCTGGTGACAAAATCAAGCCTTTTTATGTAACACTTCTTATAGCTGGCCATAGGCTCAGTAACTGTGTCATAGATTCCGGAGCCTCAGATAATGTGATGCCTGCTAAGGTAGCTCATGCTTTAGGCTTGACCCTTACTCGTACTTATGGATCTTGCTACTCCATGGAAAGTAAGGAAGTGCCTTTGGTTGGAAGGATTAAAGATGCACAAGTGGCTTTTGCTGCTTTACCTGAAAAGAAAGTCTTGGCTACCATCCTAGTAGCAGACATTCCTCCTTCTTACGGAATGTTGCTAAGTCGGAACTTCTGTAAAGATGTGGGTGGAGAGATTCAAATGGATTGGTCACACGCACTCATACCTGTCAATGGACAAATGAAGAAGTTACTCCCTGAGAAACAGTCTGAGTATATTGTGCAGAAAACAGATGATCCTAAGGCACAAATACTCTATGAAGACATAGGTCATGGTAATTACATGATTCTATCCCCTGATGAAATCCAACCCTCCAAAGTATCACCCAAAGATCCCAATGGTGTTTGGATTTTAGAATTTGATGGAAGTTGTTCCTCGGCTGGTTCTGGAGCTGGTGTCCTGCTAGTGTCACCTGAAGGCTGCCTACACCCTTTTTCATTTAAGTTGCAGTTCAAAAACACTAACAATACAGCAGAGTATGAGGCTCTCATTCTTGGACTGCAAGTGGCCAAAGAACGAGGTGTAAAAAATCTTCTGGCTCGTGGTGATGCAGAGCTGATTGTGAAGCAAGTCAGAAGTCTTTTTCAGGTAAAAAATGGGAGGCTGAAGCATTACCGGAATCAGGTTTGGGATTCAATTGAATTCCTTGATGCTTTCTCCATTGAAGCAATACCCAGAGAAAAGAACAGCAGGGCTGATTCACTGGCTGTCTCAGGGTCACTACTGATTCCCCATCCTGAATTCTCTCAGGATAAGTTCACTATTGAAATGGTCCACCGGCCTAGTGTTCCTGACAATACTAATAACTGGCAAGTTTTCAACGATGACCAGCATTTGCTTTCCTTCCTGGAACTCAAGGGGAATTTCAAGCAACTGTATTTTGAGGGAAGTGACAACCTGCCTCGTGAGAGTGTGTCCTCTGACCAAGCTGTCACCCAAGGAGAAGAAACAGATCAGGAAGGGTGCATTAAACTCAAAGGAAACAAGATTCCCAAAGGTTTGGTGAGTTTTGAGGAGTTGTTTGATAAACATGACAGATATGTAAAATCTAAAGCTTCTACTGGACCTCAGCAATCAGCTGAGTATGATAAGATTGATATAGGGAGTTCTACTGATCCCAAGCTGGTAAATATTGGGAAATGTTGCACAACCGATGAGAGGAGAAGAGCAATTGATCTTCTAAGGAAGTATAAGGATGTTCTTGCATATTCTTATGAGGATCTAAAAGCCTTCAAGCCAAAAGACATGCAGCACTCTATCCCTCTCAAACCAGGAATCAAGCCTTTCAAGCAGAAACAAAGGCAGTATAATCCCAAAATAGCTGACACTATATTTCAGGAGATTCAGAAATTGTTGAAGGCTAAAATCATTTTTCCCATTCACCATTCAACATGGATTGCAAACATTGTGCCTGTTAGGAAGAAGAATGGTGAGATCCGCATCTGTGTTGATTTCAGGAACCTGAATCAGGCTTCTCTGAAAGATAACTACCCTCTGCCTATGATGGATCAAATATTGCAAGCAGTAACAGGATCTGAAATGTTATCTATGCTTGATGGGTTCTCGGGATACAATCAGGTAGAGGTTGATACTGCAGATCAACACAAGACAGCCTTCACCACTCCTTGGGGTACCTTCGCCTACAAGAGAATGCCTTTTGGGCTGATTAATGTTGGTGCCACTTTCCAGAGAGCTATGGATTTGGCTTTTGGAAGCTTGAAAGGGAAATGTATCGTCATATACCTTGATGACCTAACAGTGTTTTCAAAGACAAGAGTAGATCATTTTGATCACCTGGAAACAGTTCTGCTGAGATGCCGAGAGCATGAGATTTCTTTAAATCCTAAAAAATCTGTCTTCTGTGTTACAGAAGGAAAACTATTAGGGCACATTGTATCCAAGGATGGTACTAAGATTGATCCTGAAGGAGTTCAGGCCATCTAGCAAATTCCTCTCCCAACCAGTAAAAAAGGCGTGCATTCCTTCTTCGGTAAGATCAATTTTTTAAGAAGGTTCATCCCTGATTTTGCAGAGTTGACTTTGAACATCTCTCAGATGATGAAAGGAAAGCAAGCATTTGGTTGGTCTTCTGAAGGAAAGGAATCCTTTGAGGGTATCAAGAAAGCTATTGCTAAAACTCCAGTTTTGGCCTGTCCTGACTTCAGCAAAGATTTCATCATCTATTGCTATGCTACAGATAATACCCTGGCTGCTGTCTTAACCGAGGAAGACTCTGATGGACATGAGCTACCAATTGCCTTCATGAGCTATATCCTGAAAGAATCATGAGTCTGAAATACACCATGATGGAGAAGCATGCTTTTGCAGTAGTCAAAGCTGTCAAGCAGTTCCGTTTCTATATCCTCAACTCTCACTCTATGGTGTTGGTTCCAGATACAACTGTCAAGTCAATTCTTACACAGCAAGAATTTGGGTCGAAGAGAGGAAACTGGGTGGCTAAAGTCCAAGAGTATGACATTGATATCAAACCGACCAAGCTGGTTTGTGGAAAGGGTCTTTGTGAGCTCATTGCTGAAGGAGCCAAACATGAGTTGCTGGAGGAGAAAGTTGACATTCCTACTGTTCTATTCCTTAGTTCAGTCGATGAATGGTATTCTGACATTGCCCATTTTCTCACCTATGGGGAATGCCCCTCTCATTTAACTGCCAAGGAAAAGAGGACTGTTAAATTGAGATCAGCACAATATGTACTATGGGAAAATGCCTTGTTCAAGCGTGGTTCAGATGGGAGATTTCTGAAGTGTGTGGACAAAGTATCAGCAGAGAAAGTTGCTCTCAACTTTCCATGATCAGGCATGTAGAGGGCACTATTCATCAACAGTCACAGCTCACAAGATACTCCAGGGAGGATATTACTGGCCTTCCTTGTTCAGAGATGCATCCAAGTGGGTGGATAAATGTGAAGCTTGTCAGACCTTTGTGGGAAGACCTAAATTGGCATCTTTACCTCTCAAGCCAGTTGTGATTGAGGAACCATTTCAGCAGTGGGGTCTAGACTTCATTGGTGCATTGAACCCTATTTCTAGTGCTGGTCACACGCATGTGCTAACTACCACTGACTACTTCACCAAATGGGTAGAAGCTATTCCAGTCAAGAGCACTACTTCTGAAGTTGTATGCAACTTCATCAAAGATAACATCTTGGTAAGGTATGGTGTACCTAACAAGATTGTAACAGATAATGCTTCGAAATTCTCCTCAACTGAGATAATGGATTTCTGCTACGGGTATGGCATCTCTCTGGCTCATTCTTCAGATTATTATCCCCAGGGGAATGGACAAGCAGAATCCACCAACAAAAATATGGTGACTATCATAAGGAAGTTTGTCAATGAGTCCCAGCAAAACTGGCATAAGAAGCTTTATGATGCTCTTTGGGTGGATAGGGTCACACCCAAAAGAGCCATTGGAATGTCTCCCTTTCAAGTGGTGTATGGAGTAGAAGCTCAATTGCAAGTGACAGTGGAACTGCCAGCCTTACACCTGATGAAGGCCATTGAAGATACTAGTTTCAGTGATGCTCTGGATAAAAGAATCATGTACCTACATAAACTGAACGAGGACAGATTGGAGGTTGCTGATAGGATATCTGTTCACCGGCAGAAGGTAAAAGCTCTGTTTGCCAAGAAAGCTAGGTCCAGAGAGTTCCAAGTTGGAGATACCATGCTGTTATGGGACAAAAGACATGAACCTCATGGCAGCCATGGAAAATTTGATTCCCTGTGGCTCGGACCATTCAAGATAAGACACTTTGCTGGTAAGAACTCTTTCTATCTTGATTACATGGATGGTTCCCCCCTCCCACTTCCTTATAGTGGGCAGTATTTGAAGTTGTTCAAGTCCTAGGTGACTAGGGAGTCCCTTTGTATATTCTGTACAGTGTTTTTGCTTTTCTGCTTCCGGTGTGTTTCCCTTCTGTTGTTGTGTGTGTTGCCCTCTGTATTGGTTTGTTTTTTACTCCTTTTCCCAATGGATAAGGCACTGGTCTACTTCACCGAGTTTGTCTTAAGTTCTTACCTTGTCTCATTCCGAGAATTTATACCAAGTCATCCCCAGAAGGAGCCAGCTGTTGTCCACTCAAAATTCCCCGCTCTGATAAGAGTAAAATTTTCAAAATTTTGAGTTTTAAGTGTTTTTCTCTGAGGTGCCTAAGTCGTGAAATTGAAAAAAATCTGTGTTTTGGGTCATTTTGTGTGATTTTTCGGGCCTGTCAGAACTTTTTGTCCCAACTGTTCCAAGTACAAAAGTGCATTCTGTTACCCGACCGGCCGAAATCCCCGAAGCTGTCCCATTTTCAGGCCCGTCGGAGAGTTTTGTCCCAAGTGTCCCAAAACTTATTTTACATGTTGTTCCAATTTCGGCTGAATCATCCTTCCCGCGTACTTTGCACTTTCCTGTCCCAAATGTCCCAAAGTTAAAAAGTGCGAGCTTTCCCATTTTCAGTCCGATTTGCCCAAACCGCGTCCTTCACAGCAATTTTGTCCCAACTGCCCCATTTTAAAAAGTGCGAGCTTTCCCAATTTCGGCTGAGCCGGTCAAGTCACGTACTTCGGAAACTTTTTGTCCCGAATGTCCCAAGTCCAAACGGGCCCTTTGTTCCAATTTCAGCCGAAACACCCGAATCACGTACTTCGCACATTTTCATCCCATTTGTCCCAAATGCATTTGTGCGTCCTCTCCCTGTTTCGTCCAAACCGGCCGAGCCACATGTTTCGCACATTCGCGTCTCACATGTCCCAAGCGTACCAAGCTGTCATTCACACTTAGTTTTTCCCGCTCACCTCCGAGTATGATGCTTTTCAAATTGGTGGTTGTGTATTCAATGCACATTAAAGTCATTCCTCTCTCCAAACGGCTATATAACGAGCATTCCCCTTTGCATTTTTCACATTGCTTCCATGCTATCTTTTGCTCGAACCCTTGCAATTTGAAAACCTACGCAATCCCCCCTCCATTTGCAAATTCCTTCCAGAAGTCTAGGTTGCAGCTCTGAGGCTATTAATATGAAGATCAAGTTCCAGGAATAGGAGCAAATTTCTCCGCTTGAGTCTGCTGTTAGCAATATAGGGGATAGCGAAGCTCATCATCTCAACTTTGGTGATTTTTGGGCAAGAATGACAGATGCAAACCCTACACCAATGGCATAGATGATTAATGATAGTGGTTTAGCTTTTGCCGGAGGATTCCCAATCTCAGTACAGTGTGCTGATACAGTGCTTTCATGTGGAGCTCACTTCGACCCCACTTCGAGCGAATTGACAAATGTACATGGGGAACTCATTGCCAAGCTGGACGCTGCCGCCATTGGCGCTGCTCTGAGGATTCTAGAGATGGACAATGCTATAGTCGTCTCCTGGGATCAAGCACAGGCTATGTTCGACCAAGACAGTGACAAATATAAGACGCGAGTGGTGAAATCTTGGTTGAAGAACCCTAAAAAAGGTGCTTCTCGCCTAACCAAAACCCTCTTCCGAGTAGATTTCAACGAAGAACTGTCAAACTTCATAATCCTGCTGGCTCGGGTTATGGGTTTGCCCTCCACCAATGAGTTTCATTTCTGGATGTGCCCGCTCATCAGCATGGTGTGCGAGGGAACACAAAATATCAACTGGGCAGAGATCATCAGTATGAATTTGGCAGAGGAGCTATCCAACGTCCAAAAAATAAAGAAGTTCTATATGACTTCATGCCTGATGTATACCCTAGCAGCATCCAGGCAGTGGTTTGGTTTCTCCTATATAGATGCACACAAAGATGATCCAGTGTATGCCTATTTCCCGCAGACCACCTTGGAGACCAGCAACCGCAATTTCAGAAGGGTCAATGATGCTTTCACCATGTACGTGGTCAGATTGCTCGAAGGTGATACTGCAAGAAGGTTTTCAGATGAAGCCATGAACCTGATATCGCAGTATGGAGCCTATTTCATTCAATTCAGGAAATTTTCCTATATCAGGCTTGTTGGCTATGAAAGCACTCCTCTACGGCTTCCCATGTTCTACAACGACAAAATGGCCTTGATTGAAATATGCAGGCAACTAGACAAGTTGCACAGAACTTGCAGAGACAAGAAGATTTCCGGCTTGCACTTTCCCATCTCTCTGGGAAATTACACATGCAAAATAGCTCTGGATGCTCAGAACATAGAAAGAGCCCTGGTCCCTATCACTGTTCATTTCTTCAAGCCAAGAACATGTTTTGACTTGAAGAAGTTCATTGAACAGAACATCAAGATAGTCTATCATCATAGGGCAGATACAGAAGACTACTGGGCTGACTGTGTAGATGATTTTGAAGCCAGAAGAAGGCATTGTGGCAGGTTCTCCCTGTAATTGATCCAAGAAATCAGTCTGTACCAAGTTCCTGAAGGTCTCCAGGATGATAATTCTGATTTATACTCTTATGAGTATGAAAATTTAATTAAGCACACCCCTCTGGAGGACCTGGATTGGAACAGGAAAGAGAGAGATGATCTGGCTGAGATTCTTGCTCCAGTATTAATCAGGACTAGGGTCTGGTTCAGTAAGAAGATCCGAGAATTCAAGAGGCACTCAGGAGAATCTAGCTCCAAGGATGATTCGATACCCATAAGAGAGGCATCAGTTCCAGAGTGTAGAACACCAGTGAAAACCCCTCCTGCCTCAACAACTCAGGGACCTGTAGAATCTACTCCTTCTCCATCTACCCAGGTTTACAGGAAGAAACTCAAAGAGGTAAAGAAGGAACTTGCAGAGAATGATCCTTCAAGAAAACAGGTGGAGTTGCCTATAGGGCCAGAGAACATCATTGTTCTCAGTGAAAGTGAAGAAAGTGAGATGCCCACTCCTGCAAATGTTCCTGAAGACCCAGCAGATAAGGACAAAGAGGTCCAGAGCACTGAACTTCTGGGTGCTATTGATTCTTCTACTGCCATTGCCTCCAGTGCTCTACTCACGTCTCAGCTTGAGTCAACAGCTGCGCAGACCCTGAGTGTCATGAGCTCCCTGTCTCTTGGTCCCCTTGCCCCTCCTACGAATTCTTCTTCCTCTTTTTCTTGGGTGCAACCTCTGGTTGACAAAAGGAAGAGGAAATCCTCCTCTCAAAGCTTGGGACCAAATTTTGATGCTGTAGCATCCTTGTTGGGCACCACTCCTTCTCGTGCCAAGAAATCCAGAACCACCTCCAGAATTGTGTCTGATGCCCAAGGTCAACAATTCTTGGAGATTGCTAAGCCTACAGTAGACAAATCAGAATCAGACTTGCTGACATCTGACTTAGAGCTTTCAAGGATCCCTATGGGAGAGTCTACTCCTGAAGGTGAAATTCACAACCTCCAGGAAACAATCACAAGAGTCATTGGAAGGGTAGAGAAATGGTAGCGGACTATTGAATGGCTGGAAGAACAAGCCCAAGTTCTCACAAGTTTTATCAAGTCACTTTTGTCTAAGGACAAAGTTTTGGACCCTACCCCCTTGGCTGCTCTACCTCCTCCGGTGATTCTAAGCCAAGATGAAGTGCAAAGTATTAAAGATATGCACAAGTATTCTGTCTATGGCAGAGCTATTGAAGCCATGGTAGATGACATGCTTGTTGCTGGGCTAAACTTCATCGATGAAGCTTTTAAACTACATGGAAAGGTAGACAATTTGCAACAGAAGCTATCCTCTGCTATTGGGGTTATGGATAAAGAGCTTAAACTCTGGAGCAGTTGCATTGTAGACCTTCGCCTCATGGGACAGACAGATGAGAACATCTTTCTGGCGAATAATATTTTCGATGATGCCAAAGACAATCTATCAAAATCCTGGGTCTACAGCGTAGAGTGGAAAATCAAAGTCCTGGAGGAAGCTGTGGGAGAAATGAAGAACAGCTAGCAGAAGGGAGAAGCTTTCAAGACACTGGCAGCTGCTGCTTTCAAAGATATACATTGTCATCTTCAAGATGAAAACTCTGTTGCTTCCTTGTCCTTGCAAGAAATCAAAGCTCAGTTCAGAGCTTTTGTCAAAGATCATCTATTCAAGGAAAGCTCCATCTCTAAGGAAAAGATGAAGGAAATTTGTTCTCTTCAGTCTGCCATTGAAGAAGCAAACAAATATTATCATACTCACGTCGAGTTTGATAAAGAGATGGAGACATGTATGGGATTTTGGACTCAGTCTGCAGCCAACACGTCAGTCCCTCGTGGCAGAGATATATCTGAGTCATTGAAGAAATTCAGGCAGCGGATTCTGAAGACAGTGGGCCCCTCCCAGTAGCTGGCCACTTGTCTCCTTCCCCTTTCTTTTCTCTTCTTCCCTTTCTTTTTGTATTCTTTGTAATTAGTTAAGGTATTGCAACTGGCGGTCCTTAATTATTCTTTAGTTAAAAGAAACGGTTACAAAGAGTAACTGACTTGTAAGCTATATAATGGCCTTTCCGCACCATTTTGAAGGGAGGAAGAACTTGGAATATTTGCTGAAAGTGTAAATCGATCTTAAAGAAATCAATACAAAAGGGCTTTCCATTCTTTGTCTATCTAATTCTTGTTATCTCTGTGTTTTCCTTTAATATTGTGGAGATCATTTTGTTCCTAACTCGTTAGTCTCTCTGATTGCATACTGTTCAGTTTTGCAAATACAGTGATCTTGTACAACCAAGAAGGAACTTTGTGTCCTTGATTAGTAAATATGAAGAAGGTTATTTATGGAACTTTGTGTCTTTAAATTTAACCTCATTCAGCCATTGCAAATGATCTTGTCTTAAATTCTTTGAAGCTTCGCATACACGAGGAATTATTCTGCTATCTATAATTCTGAATGTTGCTATTATGCTCATCTTCTTATTCCCTTTCCTCAGTCCTTGTGTAATTGATGATCCTTGTGGAAAACACTTTCGTAAAATCCAAGTTTGACCATAAAACAATGTTCTGTACATTTGTAAATAAGTTCGTTTCTGAATAAGGGAACCTCTCCCATTAAAGAGGAGGGACTTCTTGTCCCCTGACTGTTTCTCTTCTAAAAAGTCCTATCTGACGACCAACACGCAGACACCTTCATTATAGCCAGGGCAGAGGACCTCTCAGAAGTAGGTTGTGGAATATTCGAGGTAACTGCGGTATTAGGAATAGGTAAGGCTATTTGAGAACTAGTCGATATGGTCGGTGGAAGAGAAAAGGGGGGCACAGGGGCCTCGCCCTTCTCTGTGACTCGAGGCAAGAGAGATGATGCAAACTGTTCTACCAAGGCCTGGGATGGTTCATGAGAATAATCGTACACTTGCTGGATTGGTGGTCCTTGATCAGATATCTGAATAGACTTGTGTACTAGGTAGTCCATGAGGGCTACCGGATTGCGGTCGAGGAGCGCCTGAAATTCAGGATCCCCACGAAGAACATACTCTGAGTCAGACGTAGATGATATTTGTGAAGGACTAGGGGAAGCTGGACGTGATGGGGTTACTTTGGCTTGATAGAAAGGATTATATGACCAGGATGGGGAACCAACTAACAGCGGTCCCGAGGAAGATTTGGGGGGGTGCCGAAACATCCACGCTAGTGGTAATCTCGGAAGAGGAAGGGGCCAATTGAGCCATTCTTCTAGATTGTAACCAAGTGATGACCTTCATAAACACACAGCAAAGAAGATTGACCTAACTAATGCACAGACAATTCAAGCAGCGCAGGTGATTTATCTCCTTTAAGTTTTGATGCTTTTAAGAAAGAAAATATTAGGGAAGGCTTTTTAGAACAGGAACTACTCAGATAGCCAAACTAAGGATGCTTTGGGGAATGTTTGGTGAGGAGTCCCGAAGGCACTTCAGTAAAAGACCGGTACGTGGCTTGATATAGGGGCCTACCCCCGCACTTCACACACCGCTACGATAAGGGAGTCAGGTGCTTTGCCAATATATACCAGAACTTCCATGAATTTATAGCACGGCCTGAGTACCGCGTAGGATCTTCCTCTTGGATGTCACTTCCAAGTAGGCAAGGCCAGGGAAGGAATTTTTGTTTAAATGCTTTATACCTAGTGATTTTGGCTTTGTGTGCAAGGGTGAAAAATAAAAATCAAATAGTGTCACTACCGATTTTGATCAATTTTCCAGCCTAATTAAAACTAGATGAAAAACATGCAGCAGTAATGACAAAGAAAAAGTTCTTTTTAAGCACTTAAAAATGAAGTGTTTGATTTCAATGAAGACAAGTCAAACAGATTCTTTCCCAAATACGATTAAATTCCTTTTAAGCACCAAAAATTGAAATATTCGAATGTGATAGACAAAAAACAAAGATTTTTTTATTTATATATATATATATATATTTGGTTCCTAAAAAGGAGAAAACACCGTAAAAGAGAAATACCTGTAGATTTAGATCTCCAAGGTGTGTGGACTTCAAAAAGTGCGTTGTTGAGCTCTTCCCCTCGAACAATCACACGAACGAGCAAAGGGCTCCGCAAGAAGAGGTTAAGCAAACACCAAACAAAATCCAGAAAGATATATCCGGATAATGGTGAAATGGAAATTTCTATTTCAAGGAACTAGAAAAATTTCAAGGAAATAACAATTTCACATAAAGGGCAAGATTAAAACGATGAAAGGAAATGCTCAAGCAGAACTGATAGAAATCATTCAAGAAAAAGAACAAAGCTCAAAACTAGAAAAGAAATGAACTTGCCAATAAGGGACTTTGGTTGGGTCCCACCGGGCGTGCCAGAATGTAGATCAAGGATTTCGCGCTTCTTACCTGTCCAAGTTAATGCACCAAACTAAACACAAAAACCCTGAAAAACTCCAATAAAATTGATACCTGATGGACAAGATCCGAAGATGTAGACGGATAAGGAGGTCGATGTAGATAAGACGGGCGCACACGAGTAATTCGAACAATAGATCCGAGTAACCTGTAAGACACTGATGCTTGACAGAAAAAGACCACGTTAAAAGGTATTTAGGTGGACTGCCCGAGAAGCGGGTCCGGGAAGCGATAAGCTTCCTCGGTGGATGCCAGTCCACATTTTCAATTAAGTAGAGAAGCATACATGATAAAAGATTTACATATAAGACTAGATTTTCTGATTACAGTAATGAAACCAAATTTAAACAGCAGACAAAAAGCTACAGAAAACAGGAAACTATGAAATAAAGTTGGATTTGTGTTACCTGTGTCCTTTTACCTATCTGTAGGATGATCGGCGTCGATTATGTAGAATCGGCGTCGATTTATCTGATCGGTTGTCGACTAATGTGATCGGCGTCGACTAAAATAGATCGGCGTCGACTGAAAGCAGATCGGGCAATCGGGGACAATGCGAGAAGATTCGGAAATTGGAAAGTGAAGGACGGATCGTCAACGCCTGCTGGATGTGCCGAAGTTGGTGAGATACTAGAACAGAGTCACCATAAGATCGATGGATACGTGCGATGTTGATGTGATAGGATCAGAGTAACGGTGCTCCTCTCAGGGATTGATTCGGACAGGATCCGATCTCATTTGATACACTTGATGCTAAAAGATCCCTCTTTCTTACAACCTGTGTCTCTTTCGCGATCTGTCTCTTTCTCTCTCTCTGTTCGTGTGCGTGTTCTTCCTCCTTTTTTCATCTTTTTTTTTCGTCCCTAGAACTGAGTTTTGGGTTTGTATTTATAATCGGCGCCGCTCCTAAAAAATCAGCGCCGACCGTATAGGTTGGCGCCGATCGCGGGACAGACTCCCGAGATGGCCAAAATGAACGATTTCTAGAAAGGTAAGAGTTACCCCAAATACGGGAAATATCCCGCTTGGGGAAGAGGAAAAAATAGGGGTGATACATAGATAGAATAAATTTGGGGTAGATAAGTGATTAGGATACATGGGAAGAGGTGTAATTAAATATTTAATACTTAATTACTCACGCGTAAGATACAATGGGGTGAATTAAACTTAGGATAGGTGTTTAAATCACAAATCGGATAATATCCCAAGGGGATAGTGGTGACATAAACGTGCCCCAGGCTACCTGAGCAGGGAAACGAATGTGAGGGACACTAAATTGAGTAACCAATTTTAAGTGTCTACAATTGGTTAATGTAACTTGTGACCATGGTTATTTTTTAAATGATATATTAATAAATTTTTTATGAATATGGGAGTTTTACTAAGAATGGTTTTGGAATGAGGGGATTTTTCTCATTCAAATGGAAAGGCTTTGAGGATTGTTTGTACACGAAAAAGTGTTTTTTGGTGAGGATGAACTAGTTGGGTCACTTGTGACTATTGAGATAAATTTATGGGATGTTTTTAATGATGAAGTGGTCAAAACAAAGGTGTAATACCAACCTAGTTTCAGTTCGAAGAAAGAAAGCATATAAAAGTGATGTTTTGGGTTCATTTTTGAACTAGTGCTCTTGGAGGGAAAAGTGTAACCCTAGTGTGAGTGATTTTCAGGTATGTGTGCATCATTTTAAGGGTGACAAAGAGAATGAATGGTTTTATAATTATTGAGATCATGTGTGTAACATATTAGAGCCAAAGAAAGATCAAGAAGAAGAAGAAGATAGAGCAAGTTTGAAGACCTAATGTTTCCGCTAGGGTTTTTGAGTTGAATATGTGATCTCCATCAGTTGTGGAAGAAGAAAAATAAGATGTATAATATTATCAAGTTTCTGAGTTGGTACTTAGTCATCCTAGGGGTTTGTATCCTCCTTGTGTCATTGGTGCTCCTTGTAGGGTTGGTTTTTTACTAAACTAGGGGTTGGTCCTCCTTTTGAAGTTGGAGCTTCAATAAAATTGTTTTCTTTGTGTAATATAAGCATATTTTTAGTGGGTTTTCTTCCCCACAAGGGTTTCCCACTTACATATGTTTTTCTTGTGTTGAGTACATTGTTTCTTTCTCTTGTTGTTGATGTTTCTTATCTTAATCAAAACACATGGTTATGAATGTTGTATTAATAATCTAATTGATGAATGTATGGTTTGGTAATTGAAAAAATAATAATTGTAGGACCGATTCCACCCCTCTTAGTATCTTGTGTTTCCAAAACCATTCCATAAAATATCTTTTGTGTTATCTACAAGCCCAGTTCATCAATTACAATGGGGTTCAACTACCTCATCTTCTTGCATGAATTCTCACTACTTCTACACAACCCTCACGCACTTGAGATTTCATCTCATCCTCTTCCTTCGGGTTTTGTTTCAGCTAAAATTCAACTTTTAAGTTGTAATTAATATCAACAGGAAGACCGTATATCATTTCATGTAGTTGTCTTATATTATGATTTTAATGATACATTATTTTAAAAATTGTCTCCTACAAGTTAATAATACTATACATTTCAATGATTGTATTATTTTCTTTTACATTCTACATGATCTTTAACTCCATTAGAAAATTAATGTTTGGAATAATTTTCTTTTAATTTTTGAGCTAAAATATCCTATGCACAAAGGGATAAAATGAGAAAATGACCAAATGAGCATCTTAGTGACTATGCTTCCTGTTATAAGACTACTCTTACTAAAATGAACAATGTCCTTGTTGATTCTAAATCGTAAGACCTATTTTTGTAAATCCTTTTTCCTCTTAAAAAATCACTATTTTTTTATTCCTTTCATTCCTTTGATCACTTGTTTCATATCCTTAAGAACCATGAAGTAAATCTAATTTCAATGGGAAAAATAAAATATAGTGATCAATCTTCTAGTCACTCTAATGATAAATTCTATAGTGAAGATGCTTTAAAGAGAAAACCTACTAAACCATTAGCTTAGGCTAATTACACTATTAATGAAGTTATCTAACCAAAAAATATCCAACTATAAGATCCTCGATGACATTTTTTTAGATTATATACCACCGTGTGTTGTGGTGCAACATCTCCTTTCAAATTACATTATCTCTCTTCCTCCACCACTCAAGTTAGATTCTATTCATCCTCTAGGAAAAAACATTAATGGAAAAACATATTTTGACTATCATTTATGTAATGGACACTTTAATAAATAATAATTCAATTTTAAACATGTGATTCAAGACTTACTTTATTTAAATGTAATTTAATGGGGTGATTCTACTATGTCTTACCCTAAAAATGATAATCATAAGCTCAAGATATTCAATGACTTGTTTCCTAAACATGAAAAAGCTACATCTGGGGAAACTACTAATCAGACTTATTATGTGGTTTGAACTCAAAAATATATCAATTCTCCTCTATACTTTATTTTTAGTGTTACTACTAGTTTATGATCTGAAAATGGTACTTGAATTTTTTCGAGTACTTATAAAATTCTCATAATATTAACTTTAGAAGATTTCAACTTGATCAAGAGTTCCTTTTTTAATCAATTATGGGTGTTCTTGAAAGCCCCAAACTTAAAATCTTCAAAAATATCAAATTAATCCTTTTTTTTTTCAACTTAAGTGAATGTATTGAATCTATTACAAATCCATTTTAAAATTCACAATTGATTTCAAATCATACACTGAAACTGAAATTTGAATCCAAGTTGATAAGTGTATTCAAATCTTGTTGTGGGTTATGGATACTAAAATTTCCATTCAATCCATTTACTCCAATTTTTTTCTTTCTTTAATAATTAATAAATTAAACTAACTTGAATTTTTTATCTAATCAAAAGCTTTTAAAAACTGAAATGAAATCCACAACACAAGAAATTGATAACGGAGCTCATCGTAAGGCTATGTCTCTAGATTCACAGAAAGTGAATCGATCTATTATTTCGCAATGAAGTACAATATCCCTTGACTATTGACTTAACAGACCTTTATACCTACAAATGAGTTGATTCAGACCTCTTGGAACTCTGTAATTTACCAGAACCATTCCTAAGTCCATCTGTTGCCCCTACAGTATTATCACTGATAGTTTCCTATGTAATTACGTTCAAAAAATGTATACAACTTGAAAAATACAACACCTACATAAAATTGGTGTACATTTCTGGAAACTAAAGGAAATTATGAAAAACTTATCGTTTTACTCCATGGCCTAATTCAAACCAGAAGTGGTTGGAAATTACAAATCTTTTCCTACTCCTCGTGCTTGATATGTGAAACTGCAATGGAAAAACGCTTACATAGGAAATTCTCCAACACTTCTTGTAACAAAATTTATGCTTCCAGAAATATATCAGAATTATAAACAACTTTTTTTTCACACCATTGAAAAATGTGAAATGTAAGTGTCTCAAAAATGGTCATCTATGCAAACTGCTCCTTCGATGACCATTTCTTAGGAAATAAGGGATAAAATATGTGGAATAATCCCTCACAGAGTCATAACAATAGAAACTAATATGCAGAAAATATTATTGATATCAAAATAAAAGTGCATGATAAAATAACACAACACAAAGAGACATTACTTAACGTGGTTCACCCAATTTGGGCTACGTCCACCAAGAATCACTTTCTCAGATTTTATTACAAGCCACAACTCTCTCAATATAATACCCAGATCTGTTCAGAGCTATGCTCAACAAAGTCTAAAAATTCACACCCGAATTCAAAACACATCTGCAACGTTATATGATGCCTAGCATATGCATAAAACCATATAAGTAGACAAATGCTTAAGATGTTTTTAAAAAACTATGGGTATTAAAACCATGGGCCAAAACCGTCCCATAAACCTATGGGTCAAAATCCCACCCATATGAGAAAAGCATGTTTCCCAGTATATCGGGCATGTTTTAAGGCCAAAATCCTGCCCATATAAGAAAATTATGTACCCCAGTGAGACAAATGTGGAAAGTGTACAATACTCTTAATGTACAGTCTTCAACATTTTCACACATAAAAAAAGGCTCTACAACCTAACAATCTCCCACTTGAAGACTAGTTTTCTTCTGAGAAAGCTTCTCAACCCTTAACTAGTTTCCGTGAAGAACAACCAAATCTTAACATAATTTTTTTTTTCCCTTGTGACCACCTTAGTAATCATGTCTACAGGATTTTGACTTGTATGAATCTTTGCTAGCTTCAACTTATCTTCCTCCAAATTTGTCTTGATGTAATGGTTTCGTAACTATATCTGCTTCATCCTAGAGTGGAAAGTAGAGTTCTTAGCTAGGTGTATAAAACTATGACTATCACTATATAGATTTCCTTCCTCCTACTTATGCCCCAACTCCTCAAAAAATTCCGGTAGCCAAATCATTTCTTTGCTTGCCTCAGTGGAAGCAACATACTCATCCTCCATATTGACAAAGCCACCATCTTTTGTAGTCGTGAAATCCATCTTATAGCTATCCCACCTACAGTGTAAACATAACCTATCGTGCCCCTCGTGCTGTCTACATATCCATCCATATCTAAATTTACATAACCACACAAAGTGGTGTCTAATCAATTATAGCACAAAACTGTCTCGATGGTCCCTCTCAAATACCAAAGGATCCACTTTACTACCTAACATTGATCTCTACCTGGTTCACTCATAAATCTACTCATTGCTCCCACTACATGGGCAATATCAGGCCTTGTGCACACCATGACATACATCAAATTTCTAACCACTGATGAGTAAGGTACCTTGGATATCTAGTTTCTCTCCTGATCTATCTTGGGACTTTAATCCTTTGATAACTTGAAATGGCCTTCCAAAGGAGTCCCAACTGGTTTAGCATCTTGCATATTAAACCTCTCTAATATTTTCTTAATGTATTCTTCCTAAGATAAATTCATCTTCCATTACTTCCTATCTTGAGATATCCTCATACCAAGGATTTGTTTGGCTGCCCACAAATCCTTCATAGTAAAGGATTCACTTAGCTTCTTCTTGAGAAATTTTATTTCCTACATTTTTTTACCTGCATCCAACACGTCATCCACATATAGAAAAACGATAATATAACTGCAATCCTCAAATTTCTTTGTATACACGCAATGGTCAAAATGACATCTAATATAACCTTGCTCCATCATGAAGCTATCAAATTTATTATACAAATCACGTGGAGCTTGTTTTAAGCCATACAAGCTCTTCTTCGGTTTGCACACCATCTCCTCTTTACCTTTGACCTCATAGCCCTCTGGTTGCTGCATATATAGTTACTCCTCGAAATCAGCATGGAGAAATGTAGTCTTTACATCAAGCAGCTCTAAGTGCAAGTCTTCTAGTGCAACTATTCCAAGAACAATTCTAATAGAAGTAATTTTTACTACAAGATAAAAAATATCATCAAAATCTATACATATTTTCTATGCAAACCCCTTGACAACCAACTAGGCCTTTTATCTTTTCTTGCCTCCTTCTTCCTCTTTGATTCTAAACACCCACTTGTTTTCTAATGCTCTTTTGAATTTAGATAGCTTCACCAAATCCCATGTTTGGTTCTCCATGAGAACCTTATGCTCCTCATCCATGGCTTTCTCCCACTTCTTCCCGGCATCTACCTGCATTACTTCATCAAATCCCTATGGCTCTCCACTATCAGTGAGTAATAAATAATAAAGAGAAAGGGAAAAATGTTCAGGTTCTCTTCTTACACTAGAAGACCTCCTCAATATAGGAGTTTGGGGTTCTTGTTGAGGAGGTTCCTGAAATGATTCATGTGTGACTTTTCCATCCGGAAGATCCTCTACCGTTGCATATTATTTCTTAAATTCTTCCCTATTTTCCTGTAACTTCTTCTTATACAGGACTTTCTCATTAAAGACCACATCCCTAGATCAAATGATTTTCTTGTCCTTAATACTCCAACATTTATATCCAAATTCATCACTACCATAACCAATGAAAGTAATTTTTTTTGATTTAGCCTCTAGTTTGGTCCTATCATCCTTGTCTATTTGCAAAAACACCTCACATCTAAAAACTCTAAGAAATGAATAATCAACTCTCTTACCATACAAAGTCTCCTTGGGTATGCCTCCATCCAAGGCACTTAAGGGTCCTCTATTTATCAAGTACATAGTTGTGCTCACCGCTTCTTCCCAAAAAGAAAGAGGTAGTCCGACATGTAACCTCATGCTCCTAGCACATTCCATTATTATTTTTTTCATCCTTTCTGACACCCCATTATGCTGCGGAGTTCCTGGAACCATCTTTTTTCTGCAGATTCCATTCTTCAAACACTAATAATCAAATTCATTTTTGCAATACTCCCCTCCATTATCTGACCTAAGACAATTTAGCTTAATACCTTTTTCATTCTCGACCAAGTATCTCCATTTAACAAAAGTGTCAAATACATCATATTTGTTTCTAATACAGTAAACCCAAAATTTCCTTGTTGCATCATCAAAAAAAGTAACATAATAACTTGAACACCTAAGAGATGATACCTGAGCCGGCCCCCACCCATCAAAATGCACCATCTCTAACTTACTCTCTTTCTTTATAGGTCCAACCTTGAGAAATCTTACTCACTTAAGTTTCCCATATATGCAGTCCTCACAAAACTCCAAACTTGTTTATGCATATCTAGGAAAATCCTTATTTATGATCTCCATGACCTTATGGCTCATATGAACGAGCCTATAGTGCCACAAGATTACAAAAATTAGTGCTATAAGTGGTTAAATACAAGGTTCCAACCTACTTACCCCTTGCCACCATAAGATAACCCTTGGTAACCTTCTAAGAGTCCACTGCAAATATCACAGTACAACCATCACTTCCCAACTGCCCTGCCGATATAAAATTTCATCTTAATGTAGGCACATGTCTAACATCCATCAATAGCCAAGTACTCCCATTTTTCATCTTAACTTAAACAAAACCTTTTACAACTATGCTACAAGGCTAATCATCACCAAGAAAAACATGCCCAAAATATCCTTGAACATAATCAATAAAATAATTCCTATGCGGAGTAGCATGGAAAGAAGCCCCCAAATCTATAACCCAAGATTTAGTAATATTGTGCAAAGAAAGAATCAAAGCATCCTGAAATACATTACCCATTGCCACATTTACCCCATTTTCTTTCTATTGTTTCTTCTTGTCTCAAAGCTCCCAACAGTCCTTCTTTACATGCCCAAACTTTCTATAGTGCCAGCATACTATCTTATTTTTGGATTTTGAGCTTACCCAATCCTTTGACTTTCCAGGGCTTCCTCTATTCTTATATCTCCCTCTAGTTTCCAATGTCAAGGAATTCCCTAACGTAGAAGATTCACCAGAGATTTTTCTTCACATTTCCTCACTTAGAATCACACCTACAACATCCTCAAACTTCAACTTTGAGTTAGCTAGAATAGAGTTTCTTACCACCATTACCACATTATTCCAACTCTCAGGTAAAGAGCACAGAACTAATAAATCCCTAACTTCTTCATCAAATTCTATTGTAACTAAAGCTAGCATATTTACAACTGTATTACAATCATTTAAATGATCTACTACTAAACCATTCTTAGACATCTTCATATTAAAAAAAAAATCATTAAAAATATATTCTTAGAGGCATTTGTTTTTCATTCAACTTCCCTAATGTATCCATCAGTTCTTTTGTATTCTTTTCCCTTGAAACATTAAATAATACCGAAGATTCAAGACACAACTGGATTTTCCCTAGTGCCTTCCTATCCAGCAAATCCCATTCCACATCTGTCATGCTTGAGGGTTTGTTCACCTTCTCATACAATGGAATATAAAGATCCTTTTGATAAAGGTAATCTTCCATTTTCATCTTCCAAAGACTGAAATTATTCCCGTTGAATTTATCAATCCTAAATATTCCATCATCTGCCATATCTCCCACTCAAGATAAAAATTTCCCTGCGATTCAACACTTCAACAAACTAGACCAGGCTCTGATACCAATTGTTAGGAAATAATGGATAAAATATGTGGAATAATTTGTCACAAAATCGGAACAGTAGAAACTAATATGCAGAAAATATTATAGATCTCAAACTAAAAGTGCATGGTAAAATAACACAACATAAAGAGACAATATTTAACGTGGTTCACCCAATTTGGGCTATATCCACCAAGAATCACTTGCTCATATTTTATTACAAGCCATCATTCTCTGAATAAAATACCCAGATCTGTTTGGAGCTATGATCAACGAAATCTACCGAATTCACACCTGAATTCAATATCCGCAATGTTACATGATTCCTACCGTTGGTACCCAGATTTAATCTCCTTTAAAGGATAAGCAGCATCATGGATTTGACATGAAACTGAGAGGCAGATACATGATTATGTATGTCATTTTGTAGCCGAGGAAGAAGTATATCCAACCTTTTAGCACTTAGGCCTTGTGAGGAGTGTGTAGCACCTTAAAAGGATGCGATCTTATCCTAACTATTTTAGGTTGTGTCTTTCAACCAAGGTAAGAGAACCTATTTTGTAACCTTTTTTATTGAAGAATGCTGGTAAATCCTTCTTTTGCACAAATTTTGTAGAGAATACCTTGGGAAAATATGATCAACACACCAAATTTGACTCTCACGAGTTGTCACTTCCAAATTATGGAGATATTTTCAAAACAAGAAAAAGGTTACTAAAGACATTGGGAATCCTGATTATTTCTACATGTTTTGGTGGTAGTAATTATGAATTTGCACACACATAGGACAAATAGGGGTAGTACAAGTAGGATTGGTTGTTTTTAAATGAACTTTTTGGTGGGAGGCAAGGTAGAATGAACTTGATTTTCCAGATCTTTGAGATTTTTTTACAAAATGGGGAGCTTACACAACAAAATGCTTTAAGATAGCTGAAATGCTCCTTTAACCAAAATGTGTGCTTCAATGGAGGCCCAAATCAGCACGTTTTCACACAAACTATGAGATTATAACATGAAGGATCAAGTTAGAAGACTCAATAGAACATCAAAATCTAAGATCAATCATGCTTGAGGTACACCCAGAGGCTTACAAGCAATCTCTATCAACAGATGAAAGAAAAGGGATTTTAAATCATTTATTTCATTCCCAGATGAAAGATCTTCTAAAAATGAAATTACAGATTCCACTAAACTATCATAAGGATTGAGGTCTATGTGATTGAGAGGGATTTTGATACAAGATTGCAATGGGAACAAGAAAAAACATTTACGGACATTCAGAAATGAAGAAAACATAATTTTTCCCAAAGTCAACATGGAATAAATCAATTTTGATTATATTTATTAGCAGGGGAAAGTTTCTAGAACAATCTCAGAGCTTGTCAATGGATATACACTCACAACCACCTTGACACGATTGAGTTTAACACAAAAGAGATATACAGGTTTCTTAGATAGTCCCTCAAGGAGATGGGATCTATCATGCTTTTCTCTTAGAAAATCAGTTTTGACCCCTTACACTCCAGCCTTTTGCATGATAAATTTTTGCAATTTATAAGATTTTTCAACAAATTTTTTCCCCCATAAATCCAAACATTGAGTTCACCAGTGCTTTCCATGATCATGATTGTGATTCCAAGAATCAGATCTATAAAAAGTTCTCATGTGCTCAAGGGGTAGATCTCTTCAAACATCTCCCGCATTCAACTCCTTTTAGTAGACCACTCTTCCCTTCACTCGTCAACCACTTCCACCCCTAATCTGTCAAATTTGGTTCTTTACGTTCCTGGGAAGAAAAATGGAAGATCAGATCGATCCCAGAGGTCAGATCTCATCTTAATGGTAAAAGACGTCCCCGGGTTTTCCTCACCAAACCAAGATATCAACAAGTCTTTCATGTGCCAAGGAAAGAAAAATTGGGTTGAATTTGATAGTTAGATTGCATATTTAATGGTGAGAGGTGTTTAAAAACCTTTCCCACCAAACTAGGATACCAAATTAATATTCCTCTTCGTTTGGCATGAAGGAGGCTCCTAGAAATGATAAAAAAACATAAGAACACGCATCCCTAGAGGCTCTGAAGAAAAATGGTAGAAAAATCAGATATAGATGCATAGCTGATGTTGATTACTATTTTGAATTTGGACCATCCATGTGGGAGATCCACTTCAAAATGGGCCTGTAGGTTCCTTTTACGTTTTGCAACTTTTTTGGAAAAATGTAAAATTTTCACATTTTGCTTTGCACCTTTGCCTTTGAGAAATGAGCCTGACACATGTCTTAAGGTGGGTCCCAAAGGAACTACATCCAAAGTTTGATATTTCAACTCTTTTTTGAAAAAGGGAAAATTTTCCAAGTTTTCCCCGCAGCTACACCCTTCCTCTTTTAGTCTCTGATGTGGGTCCCAACGGAACTATGCTTCATTTTACACTTTTAACTCCTTTCTTCACAAAAGGAATTTTTCCCAAATTTCCCCTGAAATCCCACACCTCCACCATTGTCCTTCCCATTAAATTTTGACTTATCCTTTGTCAGGCCTATGGGCCATTTTGATGTCTTAATCCTTTTGATGACAAGAGGCAAAATCCAAGTTTCCTTCGATGGTCTACTTCTCCACCCCTTTTGACTTTTCAAACTACCACGTGTGACAATGGCACATCTTGAGATGGTCTCCAAATTTTGAGACCTTGAATGAACGCGAGCTCACCACGTGTCCCGGCCTTGAAAAATTTGTTTGAAGGCTTGATTTTCAGTGGAAGGCGCCATGTGTTAGGCTCTTCACAGGACAATGACATATGCTTTGGATCTTATATTAGACAAGACCAAGCAAAAAACAAAGTGAGCGGAGGCCTTCTATTGTCCTCCTAGCACTTCTTTAAAATAAAATTCAAGGACCAGCCCTCAAACATGCACGGTCCCTCCATGTGTCCTAAGCCTCTCAAAACCTTTTGAAAATAGACTAAGTGTTGGAAGACCCAACGGAAGCTTCCACATATCTTCATGGTGCAATTTCAAGAACCCTATAAGGCTTCAAAAATGATTTGGTGGGGGTGCGCTTCCATTTGATAATTTTATTCCTTTTTTCCAAAAGGGAAAAATATCAACCCTACTTCCGAAGGCCCACATCTCTACCTTTAACCCTACCACATGTTCCTTTTATGGGGTCAAAGTATGAATTTTTCCTTGCCACTTAAATTTTTCTTTAATCAAAGCCTGACAAGGCCGCGGGGTGGGTTCAAACCTTTTGCCAAAGTAGCCAAAAAGAACAAGTTCAAAAAATAAACTCAATGTGTTCCATCCAATTAGAAGAAGTCACATAAGCACCAAAAGAACCAATCAGATTTGAGGGGGGCCATGGGACCAAATTTTCATTTTTGCTAAAAAAGAAAAAAGTGATAAGTTAAAACATTTTCCTGCCGTCCCCTAACCAACCAAAAGAAACCACATTTCCAATTGATCTAAGGGTGTAAATTTGACTGGGAAAAATTCCCATCAAACCATAAGATGTGGAAACATGACCATTTGAGCCCGGAGATGAAATTTTATCCAAGGATAGAGAATCTAGAAATGTTACAGGGCCAAATAATTCCTTCGAGCTACGTCCATTCATTTTTCTTCAAGTATTTAAGGAAAAAATGACAAGGACAACAAATCCTGACTGTGAAAAATGGAAAGAACAGGACAACTCAAGTTATTACACCCAAATACAGACCTTTTCAGATGAACAGAGAAACAAGGAAACAATTTTGGATCTATACGTGATCCTTGGTCTAGGAAAGGACTGATTACAACAGTAAAAGTAAGGTGGAGACTTTTCAGGCACAATACGGGAAGATAAAATGTGAAAGAGACAGTAAATTTATAGATTTTTAATGGAAAAATGGGGAGAGACTATTTTGAGCACCAACACCTACCATATTTATAAAACCATATAAGTAGATAACTGCTTAAGCAGTTTTTACAAAATTATAGGTATTAAAACCATGGGCCAAAACCATCCCATAAACCTATGGGTCAAAATCCTACCCATATAAGAAAATCACGTTTCCCAGTATATTAACCATGATGAGATAATTGTGGAAAGTGTACAATACTCTTAGTGTACAGTCTTCAACACTTTCACACATGAAAATAGGCTTCAACACGTAACACCATTCACAAACCTACCAAAATGTCCCTTTAAGTAGAAGTGATCTCATATTCTATCAATTGCCAAAAAGTGGCGGGTTTGTAAGACTGATAAGTATTTTGCCACAGGTCAAGGGTTGAAATCCCCTTTCCATAGGTTTTGGCACCCAATTTAGCCATTGACCCCGCATTTGGTGGGAAAGGGATATGATAAGCCTTTAAATAGATTTTTAGCCACAAAATCCTCCTTATCCAATGGGATTTAGGCTTATTCACATGGAATGGATTAAATAAATTATTATTATTATTATTTTAAATCTAAATTCATTACAAACTTTCCAAGTGTCACGCCCATAATATGCCATTTGTTTATGTCAGAGTGTGCCATGTCATCATTTGACCACAACTTTGACTATGCATATCTTTCGCAAACAGACTCGGATTTGGTCCGTTCAAAATGCATCAAAAATCTTATGACGAGCTCTATAATATGAAACCAATTTTGAAACATTACAAGACCATAAATTTTGCCTTGTCACCAACTACCACGTGTAAAACTTGTCATTGGTCCACTTGTTGACCTATTGACCAGGGTTGACCCATTTATAACCTTAACATTGATTCTAAAATTCAGCATACCATCAGAAAGGTCTCAAGAATCCCTTCAACATGGTTTAGGTTTAGGGAAGTTTAGGGAATATCTGCATAGTGAAAACTTCTTTGGATCAGTCCTCCCTAGTAAGACCATTTTGATCTCAAAATTGAAATTTACTCTGCAGAACTGTAAACACGTTCTCTACATATTACAAACATAGAACCCAGTTTATAATATGTTAATTATTCCAAAATATTTCAATATATAAATGCCAATAATACTAACATAACCCAATGGCCTGAACTGCAACTGATATGCCACTGTAACTACCATATTCCTCTTTTGTACATCGTGATCCTGCACTCACCACTCACCACTCACCACTGTGAACAATGCAAATGTAACTTGTATTCATAGCTTGTTAGTGCAAAACTTGTACGTACTATTTCCAACTATATATGATTGTTACAAATATTTAAGTCTATCAATAAGACTTACACATGTGCAAAAATCATGTATAGAAAATAAAGAGTTTGTATAAGTTTTACACTTACAAACAATGCCTACATGCCACAAATTACAAAATAACAACATACTAACTACAATCTAAATATAGACATCCAACCAATGATCATGCCCACTGAACTGTAAATCTTACTGAAAGAATAAGTTGTAAAACCATCAAAAAGAAAATTACATCAAGTATTTTAAACCTGTCACCTAATTATTTCCTCTTCAGGATACTTCTCCAACACCAAATAAGAAAAATAAATTTGGAGCTTATCATTTTTCATAATTCAACATGATTTTACAAAATTGCCTTGCTAGTTTACATGTACTCCACAAATAAACTTATGCAAACATAACACTGATAAACTATTTACCCACCTTTCTCAACACATTTTCCTGTTTAGTTGGTTGTTTCAACTCAGTTTTTACCTGATTCACTGAAATGGTCAAATTGGTTTGTTTATTATGTTATCCTTCTTAAAAAAAATTAACTTTTGTTCTAGATGATGCTTCCAACATTTATCAATTACATGACCTAGTTTATGAAAGTGATCACAAAACCTTTGATCCACTTTTTTAGGATCCACATTTTTAGGAACCTTACTTTGAATGCTCTTAGTCGAGCCAGGGTTAGAGTAATTCATTTTCTCAATCTATTCCAATATGGACTTTCATTTCCTACATTTGGCCACAAAATGGTTAGACAGCCCACAAAATGTGCAAGGGTAACTATTCAACAATGCTTGAAAATCATAGCCAAAATTTTCTAGTGTAGATAATGGATCAATTTGTTTACCTTTCTTTTTTAGAACTATGGTAAATATAAGGTGGAGGTATCTCTATACCTCTCCATGGTGAATTCTTATAAGATCCTCCTAATGAGGATGAGCCACTTGATGGTAGCGGGGATGACACTTGGTTGTTAGAATCTTGTCTTCTTCTAGCTGATTTGGAACTCTCTTCAATCACATTTTTCCCTGCACTAACATAACCCAATCTTGCATGTCAAGGCATTTCCTCTACCAAGATTGGGTTAGTTATGCCTTTGTTGTTATTACTAAGGAAAATTCCATTAAAACCCATATTACTTAAAATCTTATATCATATACCTTTAGTGTGTTTTTCAAATCCACTAAGCACACTTTATGAATCTAACTTAGCTTTGGGATAGGAATTAAGTGTTTTCATACTTACTGTGCACTCATCTGTCATAGTGGATGCATCAACAATAATAGGTACCTCTTTCTTAGGTCCTTCAATCTGCAACACCATTAAGAGCTCATTTTTGGATTCTACTCTCTTTTCAATGTGTCAAGTTTCTCCTCTAGAGTTAACACCTGACATCAGAGGAAGGAATTCACTTCTTGAATTTGATGATTACATGCTTCAAGTTCTTCAAACTTGGTCTTTTTGGACATCTTTCCCATGATTCCTACACACTTGTTCCTTCAAACTTTGCACATTGCCAATGAAAGATCAAGCCAAAATGCAAAAACCAAATTGAACCAAATCAAGAGCTAAACTAGCTCTAATACCAAAATTGCTCAAATATTAACAAGTTTAGAAGCACGATCACCTGCTCTGATACCAACTTGATATGAGATTAACAAGTTTACAAGTGCGATCATTTGCTTTGATACCAACTTGCTCGGAGATTAGAAAGTTTCAAGGCCAACAACCTGCTCTGATACTAACTTGATCTGAAAATGGTACTTAATTTTTTTTTCAGTACTAAGAAAATTCTTAGATTCTTAACTTTAAAAGATTTCAACTTGATCAAGAGTTCCTTTTTATATTTATCGATTATGGGTGTTTTTAAAAGCCCCAAACCTAAACTCTTCAAAAATATCAAATTAATCCTTAATTTTTTCAACTTAAGTGAATGTATTGAATCTATTACAAATCCATTTTAAAATTCACAATTAATTTCAAATCATACACTCAAACTGAAATTTGAAATAAAGTTGATAAGTGTATTATGATCTCATTGTGGGTTATGGATACCTAAATTTCCATTCAATCTATTTACTCTAGTTTTGTGCTTGATTAAATAATTAATCAAATAAACTAACTTGAATGTTTTTATCTGATCAAAAGTTTATAAAAACTGAAATCAAATCCACAACACAAGAACTTGATAACAGAGTTCACATGAAGGCTACGTCTTTGAATTCAAAGAAAATGAATCAATCTATTATTTCCCAATGAAGTAAAATATCCCTTCACTATTAACTTAATAGACCTTTATACATGAAAATGAGCTGATACGTACCTCTTGGTACTCTACAATTTACTGGAAACGTTCCCAAGTCCATTTGTGGACCCTATAATATTTTCATTGATAGTTTCCTGTATAATTAATTTCAAAAAAATGTCTACAAAAGCTACATAAAAGAGGTTTATATTTCTGTAAACTAAAGGAAATTATGAAAAACTTCCCTTTTTACTCCATGTCTTGATTCAAACCGGAAGTGGTTTGAAAATGTAGATCTTTGCCTGGTCCTCGTGCCTAATCTGTGAAACTACAATGGAAAAATGCCTACATAGGAAAATATAAACCACTTCTTGTAACAAAATTTACATTTCTGAAAATATTTCAGAATTTTGAACAAATTTTTTTTTTACACCATTACAAAATTAGGACTTTAAGTACCTCGAAAATGGTGATCTTTACAAATTGGTCCTTCATTATCCATTCACAAACCTAGCGAAAGGTGGCTTTAAATAGAAGTGATCGCATTATAATCTATCACTTCCCAAAAATTGGTGGGTTGGTAAGACTTAAAAGTATTTTGGTAGAGGTCAAGGGTTCAAATCCCCCTTCCATAGGCTTAGGCGCCCAATTTAGCCATTAACCCCACATTTGGTGGGAAAGGGATATGATAAGCCTTTAAATAACTTTTTGCCCACAAAATCCTCCTTATCCCATGGGATCTAGGGTTATTCACGTGGAATGGATTAAATAAATTATTATTATTGTTATTTTAAATCCAAATCCACTAAAAACCTGCCAAGTTTCATGCCCATAGTATGTCATTTGTCCACGTCAGAGTGTGTCACGTCATCATTTCACCACAACTTTTACTATACATATCTTTCACATACAGACTCGGATTTGGTCCATTCAAAATGTGTCAGAAAGCTTATGAAGAGCTCTATATCATCTTGAAACATTACAAGATAATCAATTTTTCCTTGCCACTAACTTCCACGTTTCACCTTGCTATTGGTCCACTTATTGACCTGTTGACCAGGGTTGACCCGTTTACGACCTTAAATTTGACTGGTGATAGAATTTGCATACAAACTCTGATTATGACATTCATCATACCATCAGAAAGGTCTCAAGAATTCCTTCAGAATGGTATAGGTTTAGGGAAGTTTGTGGAAGATATGCATAGTGAAAAATCCTCTAGATTAGTTTACCACAATTCTTTACCTTTAGTGATGAAAAATTTCATATTTATTTTAAATCTCATAGGATTTACATTGATGTATCTATTGATAATGAAACTCTCAATAATGTAACAATCAATCCTAATTTCAAGCATAACACATGTTCATTACCATCTTATATTTTATTGTATTTTCTTTATCCCAAATCAAGCGTAAGTCACCTATCTCCTATGGGCATGTAACTCTTCCCATCATAGTTGGGAATCTCAATATATACATGTAATTTGTTGTAACATTGTAAGTCAAGCATTATGGCATGTTATTAGGAGTTTCTTAGGTCAAATAATTAGAGACGATTGTTCTATTATGCACTAATGTGTAAAATTCATACATGAGTGCTAGATCATCAATATTCAAGGTATGCCACCTTAAACCCCTTTAATATTTTTTTTTCAAGCTTCAGACATCCCTACAACTAGTGTGCCACCAAATCCAGTTAGCATTATTTCTAGTACACCAACTATTATAATACATCCTACATCTAGAACTGTGTTGGGCCCTGAACTATTTGATAAGTACCAAAGGGAATGGACGTGGAAGACTGGTGAGAAGAAGGGCATGTTATCACCGAATCATAGCACCCTCCAATTTTCACAAGTGTGCATGCTTGAGCTCATGGTATTATTGGGTAACATGGACAATATCTCCAAGTTTCATGACTTTCTACTTGAGATAGACCTCCATAGAAAGTTGGTTCTTGCTCTTAAACTACATGCCACAATGTAATCCTAATGCAAGAAAAAAATCAAATCCTAATATAACTTTCCAAGAGACTAGGGAGAGAGTGCATGAAAATAATGCCTACACTAAAGCTATGATACAATAGAAAAGGAAGGTATTAGGACAATTTGCAATGTGTAAAAATGGAAGCAAAATGTAGATCATTGAGGGTGATGACAACTCTCCATAGTCTAATAAAAACATTCACAACACATTTCTATACATACAAAATGATAATAGGTCCCTATAAGAGTATAAAGTAGACACAAAAATTTGCAATAACATTAGAGAGGCAATGAGAATGCAAAAAACTCACCAAGGGAAAATACATCCACAACTTGAATCTATTGCTTCATTAATATGCATAGTCAAAAATATTACAAAGGAAAGACCTAAATCACCATGCAAGGAGTCCACTATAAGGACCTGCAACACATTGGCTTCAAAAAACAAAAATTATAGTTTTACTACTCAAAACTATCATCGTCCTACAAATGACCCCAAAATTCCATTTTATAGAGTTTTGGAAGAGATAAAGAGAAGGGATGTAAATCCTGAAATCCACCTTTTAAATAATTACAATTTATGATGAATGACTATGGTTGGTGATTTTGGACCTGCAAAATAAATCACAAGGTGTATCACAACTTGCAGTAGTGAAGAATATTTTCACATGCTCATTGAATGCTCCCTCAACCACCTTATAACCACTAACAAAAATAGGATATTTTTCCTTAAAAATGTTCTTTGAAACTCCATAAATTTCTATATTTCTTGATTAATGGGCATCGAGATGAGAGCCATAGTTCCAACGAGAATAGTTTTGTGAAAATCCATTGAGAATAGATCTACTTATGGTTGTTTGAGTGATTAGAGCTAATTTGAGTTAGACATGTATATTTCACTGTTACGGGAATGGTAATTAAATTTCTAGTTAAAAAAGATATTTTAAAATATTTACCTCCTTCCTTTAAATTTATCTGTATGTATTTCGAAATGATTTTCATTTTAGTCTTGAGCCCTACCATTCTATTTTTATTTTTCTTCCATTGAAAGGGAAGAGGTTGTTGTTTATTTTAATGTGCTATTTTTGTTAGCCCAGGCATCTTTGATGAGCTGGCTCCTTCCCCTAGTCACTGATTGCTTCACCCATGTGTCGAACTCTTCTTTTCCATGTCAGTACACCTAATTATTGGAACAACGAGCTCCACTTATTGTACACTGATCCCGCCTCACATTCCAACTTGATAATTAACATGATTCAGAAGGGTCTTCATAGTATTGTGAATTGATCTCATGCTATCTCAGAGGTGACCAAGACCTATGAGCAAAGATACACCATTATTTTCTTGAGCTCAAAGCCACGTCTAACTACTTACTTGATCCACGTTGGTGAGCTCCCATGCTTTGTAAATGCGGATGTGGTTGTCACCTAGTGAAATCTCCCTGACATGGCCTAGACCTGATGGGTCTCTAATCTCTGAATTACCCACACACCTGACCTTTGTGTTCATGTTGACCATGGCATTAGGACCGTTGACTCTTTCTTTACATTATGGGCCCACCACTTCAATGGCTAACTCAACTCTTTGTGGCCTAGGCCCCTCATGCCACTCTAACTCACTTCTCCCATAATATGGGCATCCAACCTCCTTCACACCCACATAAATTTCTCTACTCTGCATTGATTGGGTCATGATGGTCATTGACTCCCGCCTTTTCCGCATTGTATTTCCACATGAATTTTTCCTTTTATACATATGAATGGCCCAAGTGTGACTTGGCCCTTCCAACTCGTCATTTGCCGTATAAGACCTTCCTCATAGCCATTTTGGTCTTCTTAAGCCTGTGTTTTCCTTGGGCCACTCAAGATTATCTCTTCTGATTTTTCCACAAAATCCTTCAACTCTTTTGATGGATTAGCGAGCCATGGAAAAATTCAGATATGTCTTTAGTGTTACCATTCTTTACTGCAAATACCAACTCAATCTTGATCTGCCACTAGAAATATCTTGGTGTTATCTTAATACTTTCCTAGGTCTATAAAAATTTTGTGACTCTATTATAAGTTGGTGGAGCTCACCATGAATCTTCATGACTTGTGTCTCATTCATCAATACTCAGACCATGTAGTAGTTTGACCTCAGGAATGAGTGTCTGCATCCCTTTTCTCCCTTTTGACTAACCAAGTATCGACTTGAGCTCGATCCTCCCACAACCGAATGGCTCGATCTTCTTTGAACAACTTGGTAATCCCTCTTTCTCACAATGTATCCTGAGTGTGGCATTTTATAAGGACAACTCTATGGGAAATATGAGCTCAATAAGAGCTTGATGTAAGATTCAATATCTCAGTTTAACAACATGTGAAGAGCTCATTTCTCATATTACATGGCTCCAAGGATCCTTTAGGAGTTTTGTGCCAAAATATTTCTCACTTAGCTCAATATTACCCATGAAACAACTCATTCTCTCTGCAAGGTAGATCAGTGAGGAATGGAGTAGCTCAATAATATGCTCAACAAACCCATTGGAACCCAAAGGAAAAATTTTAACCTTTCTCAACCCCTTGTAATTGACAGATCTCCTTAGTACAGTAAAAATGCACAAATAGGAAATTTTCCATTAATGTTGTATAGTGGGCTCCATAATACAAGATTTTTAGTTATCTAATTTTTCAGGGTAGAAAAGTTGGATAACAATTTGGTGAATCGTAAGAACATTTTCCTACTTAATGGAGTGTGACCAGTTTTCTAAAGTTATCCATTGGGCATAGAGTCTACATTATCATCATGAAATTTTCTTAACTCCTGAACTTGATCCCAGAATGCTTAAGATGATGGCACCTACTTCCACAGCTTTCCCCCACAACTTGCACTTCTAACTTTCATAAGAAAATCTTGAAGTCAAGGTTTGTGAGAGTAAAAAATTGCTTAAAACCTAGATTTCACCCATTCTAGCAAATGTGATCCACAAGGATTCATTATGAGTGCCTACGAAGGCTGCCTCAACATGTAATTCCTTACCAAGTGTGGACAGATGAAATTGATCTTTTAGCTACGTGATTTATAATGCAAAATTGGGGTGAGACCTGTTAGCTTGGACACCATTAAACTCTATTAACTTCTAATTTTCATTCTTCCTCTTAATTTAGAATTCCATATCAATTGAAGTTGGCTTCACACTTGGGCCACCAGCTGATCCTTGTAAGGAATGTCATCAAACCTTGGGAGAGCACCGTGGCTTATATCCATTATTTATACACTAATTGAAGGATGAGTGAAGAAGTGTAAAACCTGATTTTAGTTGCTCTGCATTTTTTTTAATTTGAAAATTTCAATTATTGGAATTAATTATGAGCTCTCTTACTACAAATTCTTGTCATTTCGGAAGTGTGATGAACTATATAAAAGCATACACTAGAAGTAATAGAACATCTACACCAACACTTAGGGAAATGAAACCTATTCTAATAACAAGTGTGCACAAGCACTTGGAGGAATTGGAAATCCTAGAATAATATGTACAGGGGTGAGAAAATATTCCTACGAGTAGCAATGTTTGAGGTAAATTCCATTGATCGGAATATGCAATTCTTTGCCATATAACTTTGCTAGCCAGAGGGAATTATTAATTTCGCATTCAATGGTCATATATTTTACCACTCGATATGGCATCAAACATGGAATGCTTACCTGAATTTTCATGATCAACATCCCACTTCAGTACCACATCACCTGATTAGAAATTCATAGGTTTAAGTTTCTTATCAAAGCCTCTTTTGATCAATGCTTGATCTTTTTCATGGTATGCTTTGCATGGTATCTTATTTCCTTCATTTCCACCATCTCTACATACCTTATTTCCATGGGCTCAAACTTAGCGAGTTCCAACTGCTTCAAGAATTCTAATGTTGATAACTCAAGTAATATATGTAGTATTACTTCCTTCTCGTATACAAGCTTGTACGAAGAGCTTCCTTCAGACCTCTTGGGTTTGATTAAATCATCTGATAGAGCTGATTTGAGATTCGTAAGCCAGGTTTTCTAGTTCTCGTCAAGGGTTATTCTAATGATTCTTAGCAGGTTTTTGTTTGTGGACTCTACTTGACCATTACCCTAAGGGTAATAGTTTGATGAAGTGCTGAGGTATATACCATTCCTGGCAGCCCATTCAGTGATTTTGGTGCCAAGGAATTCCAATGCATTATCTGATATGACAGTGGCAGGGACTCCAAACCTTATGACTATCCCTTCATAGAAATCTAAGATGCTTTATTCATTTAACTCCTTAAGTTTCAATGCTTTAGTCCACTTGGTGAAATAGTCTATTGCCGTAAGTATCCACTTATGGCCTTGAATTGAATTTTGATTGATAAATCCAATGAATTCCAATCCCAATTAAATGAATGTCTGATCTACTAAAATTGGATGAAGGGGAAGCACCGCTAACCTTTCTTTCCCTATGAATAATGCACATTTTTACATTTCTTGATCCATGAGTAGCAATCACTAAACACCACAGGCCAATAGTAACCAACGTTCATGATTTTGAGAGTTATTACTCATGGAGAAAAGTGGACTCCTACTTCCCCATCATGGAAATCATGTAATATGTTATTAACTTGACCTATTGGGACACACCTCAATAAAACCCCATTCACATCTTTCTTGAATAGGATTCCATTGACGAGCACATACTGAATGGATTGTAACCTGAAGTACATACTCTTAGATTTGTCACTCTTGAGGACATGAACTTGTTTGGAGATAATGTACCATGTCTTGACTCCAACATGAAATGAGTGCACTATTAGTTGAGTGTTATTTTTCATTCTGTAGTAGTAGGACAACCTCTTTTTTATCTATTGACTCAACTTGTTGTTTGGAAGCTAACTATCCACACAAACCTTTTCCACAAACCAGTTTGGTCAGTTTGACTTCAATATCATATTCCATTACCAGAGTGATCCAACCTACCCTCTTCTCATTTAGATATTTGTTTAGGAGAAAATCCTTGACACCAGCATGAGATAATAACAGTTGAATCTTATTGTTCGAGACAAAGTGTCTAAAATTTTTCAAGCTTCTAAAAAAAGAACATGCTTTTCAATGAAAGAATACCTTACTTTGTAATCTTCTAGGATTTTACTGAAGAATGCTATGGGTTGTTCTGAACCTTCTATATTCAATTGTACCAAGATAGTTGGGATTGTGTCTGATCCTCAAAAATCATACAACATGAAATATTTTGAGAAGTCCGAGTTGATAAGAGTTGGATCTCGTGATATTTCCTTCTTGATAGCCTCAAAAATCTCCTTGCCTTATGTTCTCAATTTGAATACAATACTCTTATTTAAAATTATTGTTAATGGCTTCACAAGAGTGGAAAATTTAGGCACAAATCTAGCGACAAAGTTTATCCTTCCTAAGAAGCTTTGGAGATATTTATTATGGCATGGCAATGGAAGTGTTTAGATGGCTTCAACTCTTTTAGGATGAATTGTTAATCCTTCCTTTGAAAAAATGTGGCCTAACAATTTTCCCTCCTATGCCAAGAATACACAAATTTTCATATTCAAAGACACTCTTAATCTTCTACACCTTTGAAATACTTTCCTGAAGTGAAAGAGTTGGTCTGCTGTATTATTAGAGAATACAGTGATATCATCTAGATATACAAGCACTATTTTGTTGATTAGTCCTCTGAATGCCATATCCATAGCTCGTTGAAACATTTCTCTAAAATTTCATAGTCCAAATGCCATCTTGATGTAAGAATATGTGCCCCATTTCGTAGTTAACGCAGTCTTAATTTGATTTTCTTCTTTCAGCATTATTTCTTTATAGCCTGTCTATCCGTCTAGCCATGAAGACCTTTCAGAACCAACTATAACCTGCAATATTTTCTCTATTGATGGAAAAGGGTAATGATCTTTAAGTGTGTTATCCCGTAAAATTGAGAAGGGAAATTTTACCGATAACCATACCAAAAATTTTGTTCCGATCCCTCGTTAGGGATCCCTTGCGTTTGGAACGTTGCAAAATCCCTTTTCCGAGAAATCTGGTTTTCCAAACTTGGTCATTTTCGGCCTTTTGGTTGGGCACATGTAATTACTATGTAACATCAACTTTTGGTGCGCCCCCTTTAAACCTTTGGCGCATATTTTCCTGTGTCTGCAAGCCTTTTGGTGTGCCTTGATATGTTGAGTCTTCCCTGCGTTCGCCAAGGCGCATGCGCCTTCGTGTTAGCAACCCTTTTGTTGTGCCACTTTTTGGTGTGCCATAGGCGCACATAATCTCATGTCGAAACCACTTTTGGTGCACCAAAGGTGCACTTAATTCCATGCTGGAAAGTGCTTTGGTGCACCAAAGGCGCATGCTTTTCTATGTCGACAGTAATTTTCATGTGCCCTTTACAAAGTTGGTGGCACATTTATTACTGACTCGCATATATATATATATATATATATATATATATATTTACGCGCCTGCAAATGTCATTATCACGAGAGCATCACGTTTGTATATTCTTTGAGCCTGTCAGCACCTGCCCTGTCATTTTCAACACATTGAGGACCCGTTTGCGCATTTTCCACTATTTATCTGGGTAAGAGGTTCTTATCTCTTTCATGTGTTTTACGTTTTTGGTTCTTTCGTGCTTGTTGGTTTGGTTTTGGAAATGAAGTATTGAACTAGCCCCCCCTTGCTGTCTTTCCATATTCCTCCCCCTCTTTCCAGATCTGCTGGTAGAGGAAGTTGTTCTAAAAGCATGGTTTAAATCCCTTCTGGTTGAGCCACTTCATTACCCAAGTAACCCTGCAAAAAGAGGAAAAGAAGAGAAAAGACAAGACAAACCATGTGGAAAACCCCTCTGAGGGTGATTAAAGCTCTTTTTTTCTCTTTCCCTTTGGCGCATTGGCACGTCCTGCAACATCAAAAACAGTTGCGCCTTTGGCGCATCTGTCCGCCCCATAACATGAATAAAATCTGCACCAATGGTGCACCCATCATGCCTGTTGCATCAAAAAATTTTGTGCCCTCAAGGTACGCCCTCTTTGGTGCACCAACCATACTTGTTACATCACATAAACATGCGCCCCTTTGGTGAACCCAGCATCTGCGCAACACCAGCTTAATCTACGCCAAGTGCAAGACTTTGAAGGCGCAGGCACTTTCCTCGTTGCAGAAACATCCTGATGTGCAGACCCTCTGTGCGCCACGCCAAGCTGCCTGTGGCGTACGAAAAGTTCATGTTACACAAAAGATACATGTGCCTTTTGCGTGCCCATTTTCCATGCAACATGAACGATATATGTGCCTTTGGCACATCCTGTCTCTATGTAACACAAAATCTGCATGCGCCCTTTACAAAATGTACCCTGCAGTCTCTATGCGCCATACGCCTTTGGCGCTGACTTGACCCTTACAACACCTCTTTTCTATGCACCTTACCTATTTAGCCCTGTAATCTGCAACTTTCATGCACCCTTCACCCTGAGCCTCAAAATCACTAACTCTTTCTTCTGTTAACACTTCAATGGAAGATCAAATGGCTAATACGAACTTTTTGGATTGGGTCTCGCTTCTTCTTCGTGCAGATCAGCAATTAAGATTGGAAGAACATATGTCTACATCAAGTAGGAGACCTACCAAATCCAAAGGCAAGGCCAAACTTACAGAAGAAGAGATGAAATATAAATATCAGAGGGTCAGAATGCCTGACTCCAAGGCTGAATGTGACCTAGATATCAGGGACTCAGAGTTGGGTCACATTGATATGGAGGAATTCTGAGGCAGAACTCAGAAGGTAAAAAGAAGTCCATGGATGGACAAACTAATGGGCAGTGCCCTACACTTTGCTGGAGGAATCCTAGTCAGCATTGTCAATAACGAATTCATTATGGAATCTCGGCATCCCTCATCACCGACACTTTGTGGCCGTCAGTCGAGAGGATTGCATTAAGGCCTAGGAAAACAACAAAGATCAGTGCATGCAACTGATGAAAAAAGGCCTATTTGAAAAACAAAAAGGTGGTGACCCGATAGCCTCAAATCATCCACTGCAGTGACTTCTCAGAGGAGCTCAATGACACCATCACATTCCTGAGCAGGGTCTTTGGGCTTCTTGATGCCCACTTTTTCCATAAATGGATGTTGTGGTACTTAGAGACCATGAACAAGAATGTGCCCCATCAGTACTTTTGCTGGGGAGAAATAATAAGCAGCACAATCTCCGAGCAGTTTCAGCAATTCAACACAACAGGGAATTTCTACATGAACTCCTATGTTGTCTATGCTGCAGCATTAGAGAGAGACTACCCAGGCCTGATACGAAGTGGGGTTTGGCCTCAGGTCAAAATATATGAGTACTACCCAGAATTGAGGCTGGAGAATAGCATCTCTCAATTCACTAAGATTAACGATGTGTTTTTCTACCACATCATCTGTTTGTTGTGGCCAAATATGACTTACGGTCGTACGACCAAAAGCATAGTGGTAGCCACTGAGAAATGGGGGGCCCTGTTCACCCAATTTCCCACATTCACCTATCTGAGGGCAGCCAACTTCTTGGGAGAACCAACCAGACTGCCGAGGTATGTTGGGCCTAAGCTGATTTTGCTGGAGCTGTCAAGACAGCTGATTACATATCACGAGAAGTGCCTCAAAAGAAAGAAGGGTGGAACTCCTTTCCCCCTCACAGTGGGCCGATATACATGCCTTACCCACCACAAGGCAAAGGACATGTTCGCAGAGCTGGAGCTCCTCAATTTGACACATGATTTCCCAGCCAGGCCTACCTTTGATCCAAAAAGTTGTCTGCCAAGGGCTAAGCTCGATCCAATCCACATCCCTCAGATCGAGGACATCTTCATCGACGTCATCCATGAGGTTGATCTCAAGAGAAAGGATCATTCTCGCTTAGCCTTGGCAGAAATCATCCAATACGGGGTAGCAATTGTCCCCAAAGGCTTCCAAACTACGGAAGATGAAGTAGACCAAGTATATACTAACACAGATGGGGACAATTGGACTTTTCCGACCATTGATCGAACCAAGGCACCTCAGACGATTAAAGAGAGGGTCAAGGAAACTCTGCGCAGGACAGAGCATTGGTGCCGGATGAACGGGTTAATCTACCTTGGGGTTAATTTCAAAACATACCCATTGGGTAACGCACCTCCTCGATCCAAACAATAGCCTAAAGGAAAGGGCAAAGACGTAGAAGGTGAATCCAACACCACTCCAGAAGAAGCTCCAGCAAGTCCTCCTTCCGCCGCACCCGAACAGGTCATAACTCTGGTTACGCCAGAGAAAGAAGCAGAAGAGGATGTTCCAATAGGCCCATCCACTCAGGATGCCGGCATTTCTACAACAACTGAGGTCCCTTCTGTCCCTTCTTCTTCTCTTCGTTCCCCTCCTCGAGTGACTCAAGCGACCATCCCTTTGGTCGTGTCCTCTCCCCCTTGTTCTGTTGTTCCCCCCGCCTCTTCGTCTATCCTCTCTTCCCTCACAGATCTTTCCCCCTCCATTTCTTCCCTCATCTCTGAGCTCCCTTCCCTTCCTATGTCTTCCTCAGCTGCAGTATCCTTTCCTCCCATGGGCACTTCTTCGGCTATTCTCTCCATGCCACCTCCACGTGTCTCCACGTTTTTCCCCTCTACTACTGCAGCTGGCCCCTTCTCCGTTTCCGGCCCTTCTCCCATAGGTCCAGCCTGGATCTCCCAGCAGCTAAGTTAGCAAAAGAGGAAAGTTCCCATTGCTCCGATGGACTTTTCTGTAATCCCATATAAGGGGGAAAAGAAGCAGAAGCCTGTCACATGCTTCTCTCAAAGTTCTGCAGGAGAGAGGGTTATGGAGATCACATACCCCAATCCCATCAAGGATAAAAAGGATCTGTCTCCGACAGATTATACAATGACCCAAGTCACAATGGGGACATCTTCTGAAAGCCTTCAAGGGGAGGCCCTTTCAGCAGTTGACGCCCTCTGCAAGAAGTTTCAGGAGACAAAGGAAGAGAAAAGGCAATTGAAAGAGCAAAACAAATATCTGCTCTAAGCCTTACAGAAGATGGGTAGTCCGCCTCCCACAACTACCGCTGAGACTTCTGAGCTTCTCAGCTAGGAGAAAATTAATGAGTACGCAAAGATCGGTGAGCAGGGTATGGCCGTTTCCACTTGGAGGAGCCAAATCCTCAAAGACAGTGAAAAAGTAATCGCCAAGTTCTCCAACTTATATCTAAGCATCAATATGGCGAATAAAGAGCTCCAAGTGTTAGAGGGACCCATATCGGAAGAGCTAGAACATGCTAGAATGTAGCACAAAACCTTCCAACAAATGTTCGACTATTAAGTCGAAGATCTTGTCAAGTTCGGTGTCTTCGGCCATCCCAGGCCCCTCAACAAAATCATGTCCACTCTGGATTACCGGGTGGATCAGCTGGAATTTGTCCTAGAAAAGATTGACAAAGTGAAGGAAGAATCCCTGGACGCGATGCACCAAATGGAATGAATCATTCTTAACATGTCGCTAGGGTTACTTACTCCTTCCTTTACTTTAAGAAAAGCTGAGGAGACCATTCAGATCTTTAAGGTGATCATTTCTCAAGACATGGGGCCAGAGGTCACTTTTGATGCAGAATCTATCAACAACCTGCTGGCCTGTCGAGACTTCATTGGGTTACTCATTGAGGCGGAAAAAGACTATTCCAATCTCCCTGAGAAACTCATAGATGAGCAGGAGACTTGTGAGGCGATCATTGATCGACACAAGGATCCTTCCCAGGATCAGCTAGGGCCAATGATCAACAAGTTTATAGAATACCACTCTCAATTCCATATCTCGTCACCTAAGCAACAACAAAAGCAGTCCACCCCCTTTCGGCCGTAGGATGACGAAAACGAGTAGCTTCTTCTTCTTCTTCTTCTTCTTCTTCTCTCTCTCGCTCTTCTTCGAATTTCCCTTTGGGAATATCTGGAGTATGTTGATACAAATGATGACATCATCCATGTTGCATCATGGGATGATGTCATCCACCAAGTGGTCAAAAGTCAACATGACTTTTAGATATTTTGTAAATATCTTTGTAAATAAGTTGTTGGCTCCTTTTTGCCTTCTTTTCTCTCCTTCTTCTATAAATACCCCAACACTTGTTGTATTGGGCATGGATGGATGGATGAATATCTTTCAGATGAAAAATAGAAGTGAGGAGAAAAGACTTTGAGCTTTTTGTAACAAAAGGAAAATATTAATATAGTATTTAGACTTTGTGCTGAATACATTTGTTATGTGCATTAGATCTTTCTTACATCAGATCTATGTGTTTATTCTGTTGGATCTGCTTCTGTTTTATAGTCATTTATTCATCATCAGTATTGCTTTGCTCATTTATGTAAGTAGGTTTGGCTCTGTTTACTACCAATCCCAAAACATAAACCTTCTGACCTTTCTGCTTTGGAATTCATTTCTTTTCTCCCTTCGGACCTGCTCTTTCTTCATCCCCTCTTCCTTTCCTTTCTTTTCGCAATCGGAAACACCCCTACTGGGATGAGATCCCAAACCTCTGAAGGTAGAATTTGTGAGACTTGCATAGATTCCTGCTGGTAGAATAGCAATAAACCAGTTTCGCTTTGCTGACTCAAAGAGGGGCTATGCCCTGCACACTGTTGGCTCATTTATCCATAGATCTACCCAAGCGACAGATTTTTGGACCAACAGTTTTTGGCGACTCTACTGGGGAATGAAAAGATCTATCAGATCTATGATGGTGGTAGGATAGAAAATCAGAAAATTGCTGCCTGTTTGCAAATCTGCACATTTTGTCAAAAATTCAAAATTTTGCAAAAGTGACTCAAATTGAAAAAATTTCTTTTGAGATCCAGAGATCTGGCCTAGTTGGAGACCTTTAGTTCACTGAGTTTTTATAAAAATCAGTATTTTGCCGTAGATATGAGTTTTTAACTGTTTGCTAAAAGTTTGAAACCCTTTGAAAAAAGTCAAAATTAGATCCAAAAATCAGCTTACTAATCTTCTCTACCATCTTATCCTCGTTGTTATTTGTCATTAACCACAATCGGTTTTCTGAAGAGGATAGTTTTTAAATATTTAGAAAAGTGCATGCTGCTGGTTTTTATCAGAAAAGCCAGAAAATCAGCAAGTACAACCAAAAAGAAAATTTGAATTTGCACTACAAAATCGCAGATCGAAAAAACGCGCTGGCACTATTTTCGATTTGCTTCAAAGGCACAATTTCAGTGTAACACCGACACGTTTTTTAACGCTAAGCTCGGCTGACCGGTCATCTAGGAGTGTCTCACCTCCACGAAGGAAAAATATTTCGCAAGGGGCATCCACATCCCTTTGTAGTGCCTTGCTACTTAGCGGAACCACACTTCCAACTCACGTTCTTTTTCCGGATTTTCAAATGGTGGTACCATGGGGAAATGCTATGGGTCCCTTGGCTTTACCACATCCAGTTCACGCGCTCCCTCACAGAAACTGAAAGAATTTTCCCAAATTCGATGGGAGCGGAAATCAAAGCATGGATTCCCACATATCTGCATTCATTATGTCATGCAGTATCTTGGATGTAACTAACAAGGACGTATCGGTTCACCTTTTTTCTGGAAACTCTACAAGGGCCCGCAGCTGAATGGTTTTAGCATTTGCTGGCCAGATCTATTACGAGTTGGGCCACCTTGCGGGATGCTTTTGAAGACAGGTACAAACCTTCAGAAGATGCATTTGCATTATTATCACGGATCACTCACCTAAAGGAGGAAAATGAAACCATGCGCGATTTTATCGCTAGGTTCAATGCATTAATCAATCGTGTCCCTGTTGCCGTGCTTCCAATGCTGGAAAATCAAAAGTGTTTCTTCGTAAACGCTATGAGCTCAAAAGTTAGTTTCTTGCTCCTTCAGGAGCGAGTGGCTACCTTGATTCTCACCTAGGCCGCTGCCATTCAAATAGAAGATAATATGATAATATCTGGCGAATTGAAAAAGGAATCATCCAATCCTAAATATTCGGGCCCTTCGCCCGCTACTTCGTCTGATCCGGTCTTCCAAAAGATGGCGAACGACTTGCTTGCATTAAAGAAGCAGTTGGCCCAAGCCTCCCCCAGTTCTTCATACCAGGATATTCTAGAGAGGATTTTCGTTCCTAATAATATTTCACAAAGGCCGTGCTTACCCGCAACTACTCTGTAGTTGGCACTTGAGGCTCCTCCGGTCAACGCTCTGGCCGAAATTGAAGAAGAGGAGCAGTATTATGGAGAACCTTCATCTCAAGGCGAAGATGATCAAGATGTCAGTGAACCGACTGGCGACTCTACTATCGGGTATATGGAATTTGATGAGGAAGAATCTGATGAAGAAGAGGGTACCCAGGGATATGCAAGCGAACAGTCATACGCTGTGTTTACCTACTCACAAGGAAAAGAACCGGAAGTTGCTACCCATGTCCAGCAGGAGAAGGCTGTGTCAAACACACCTCCAGTCATTGCCAAAAGAGGTAATCCTCTTCCTACTCAACTCCCTGACAAGTCTTTTACAAGGAAATCTTTTCCCCTCATCTCTCCTCTAAATCAGTCCTCTCATGTTCCTATCAAGACCAGTAATCCTATTCTGCCATCGCGAAGTGAGGGACTCATTCCTTCACCAACGCAACCCTTGGCCACATTTGATATCATAGACCATGCTAAAAAGACCAAGATCCAAATGTCTGAAGCTGAGTACCTTCAGTCAAATCCTGAACAGCTTGTATGATTGACCAAGTATATTCAAAGTCAAGCTGTTGTATCTAAGCAGGTTTCCCCAAAAGGAATCCTTTCCACTCCTGAATCCCACATAAATGTTGCCTCAACATCTGCATCAGGCAAGATAGAACCTTTCTATCTCTCCCTCCTAATCAATGGTCACAAGTTGAGTAACTGCATAATTGATTCCGGAGCTTCTGATAACGTCATGCCGGCAAAAGTCGCCCATGCTTTGGGCCTCACCCTTACCAAGCCTTTTGGTAGATGTTATTCCTTGGAAACCAAGTAGGTTCTGTTGATTGGTCAAATCAAAGACGCGTAATTTACATTTGTGGCGTTCCCAGATAAAAGAGTAAAGATGACCGTCCTCGTTGCTGACATTCCGGCAGCCTACGGAATTATTCTGGGAAGAAGCTTTTACAGCGAAGTCGGTGGAGAGATTCATATGGACTAGTCTAAAGCTAGAATTCCTGTCAAAGGTGTAATGCCGAATTTAGAGCCAGAATCACAAAAGAAGTACTTGGTTACTAGCTCTGAGGACCCCAAAGCTCAAATCCTTTTTGAATCATCAGGGATGGGGAACTATTTCTTGTCTACCAAGTCGGAAAAAATGGTTGTTCTCATTCAAGAAGGAGATCTTAATAAGATCTGGACCTTACAGTTTGATGGCAGCTGTGCAACCAGTGGATGTGGCGCTGGGGCCATGCTAATATCTCCCAAAGGGGAGATTATTCCTCTCTCTTTCAAGTTATAATTTTTCAACACGAATAATACTGCTGAGTATGAATCTTTGTTACTTGGCATGCAAGCCGCAAAGGAAAGAGGGATTAAGAATATGAGAGTGCAAGGTGATGCAGAGCTAGTTGTGAATCAAGTCAAAAGAATTTACCAAGTGAAGAATGAAAGGCTTAGGCATTACCGTAATGTGGTGTGGGACATCATTGAAGAGTTTGATGCTTTTTCAATTGAATCCATTCCAAGAGCTCAAAATGACATGGCCGATTCATTGGCTGTTTCAGCATCCCTCATGCTCCCTCACCCAGGTTTGAAAACAAACAAGTACACCATTGAGGTGGTTTTCCGCCCGAGCATGCCAGATAATTCTCAGCATTGGCAAGTGTTCAATGATGATAATCAACTCATTGCCTTTCTAGAGAAGGCGGAAAATTTTAAAGAATTACACTTTGAAGGATCTACTTCCACTTTCTATGAATCAGTCACCGATCAAGATGATGAATCCGAAGGGAATAACGGCATATGTCAGCTCGAAGGAAAAAAAATTCCAAAGGACCTGGTTTCTTTGGAGTGGCTATTCGACAGGCATGATCGTTTTGTGAAAAAGAAGAGGTGAGATGATCCTGACTCATCCCTAGAAACTGAACCTGTCAATTTAGGTTCGGTAGAACATCCGCAATTCGTGAACATTGGAAAATGTTGCACGCCTGAAGAGAAGTGGAAATTCGTCAAGTTGCTGAAGAAATACATGGATGTATTGGCATGGTCCTATGCCGATCTAAAGTATTTTAAGCCAAAGGACGTCCAACATGACATCCCGTTGAAAGAAGACGTCAAATCCTTTCGCCAGAAGCAGAGGCACTATAATCCTAAGATCTCAGGTACTATCCAGGCTGAAATCCAGAAAATGTTAGATTTGAGAATCATCTTTCCTATCCATCACAGTACTTGGGTGGCAAATATTGTGCCAGTGCGCAAGAAAAATGGCGAGATACGCATATGCGTAGACTTTCGCAATTTGAATCAGGCTTCCTTGAAAGAAAACTACCCACTTCCTATAATGGATCAAGTTCTACAAGCAGTAACTTGATCAGAGATTTTGTCCATGCTTGATGGTTTTTCAGGATACAATCAGATTGAAGTTTCACCTGAAGATCAGTTTAAAACAACATTCACTACTCCCTGGGGTACATTTGCCTATAGCAGGATGCCTTTTGGCCTAACTAATGCTAGCGCCACTTTTCAGTGGGCCATGGACTTTGCATTCAAAGGTATGATGGGGAAGGTCATTGTGGTTTATCTAGATGACTTAACCATGTTCTCTAAACAACAAAATGACAATTGTGATCATTTGGAGCAAGTATTGGCTAGGTGCCAAGAACATGGGATCTCCCTAAACCCAAAAAAGTCTATTTTTGGAGTCACGGAAGGAAAGTTGCTAGGGCATGTGGTTAGCAAAGAAGGAAAAAAGATAGATACCGATAAGGGTTTATTAAACTACCCACACGTCTTGAGAGACACATGCGTGTGCAAAAAAAATATGTGCAGCTCTGGTTAAATTCTTGGTAAGTGTCAAAAATACAAGGTAACAGGTGAACGTGGCTAGTGAAACGTGTTCATGTGCCCTGGAACATGTGCATGTGCTATACAAACCCGTACATGCACTTTCTGAACATGATGCACACCCCTCTAGAAAATTTCACGCATGGACCCAGGAAGGGAAAACCCACAATAAAAGATGAGAAACAGAAATCTAAAACGTTGCTAACGCACCAGTCCTGGTATTTCCCAATTTCTTTTAGGACTTCATCATTTCTAGTTACGCATCTGAGCATACTGTGTCCGCAATAAATGATGCAAAGCAAATCGGAAGATGTTGAATCTACGATTGCATTAATGAGCTCTCCCCTCAAAAGCTTGACGAACTACAGATAGTCTCAACCTTCAAAATGCATGCCTTCACCATGGTTCAGAACTTGAAGTGAAAAAGCTTAAGGTATTACATTCTAAACTTCTAGAGACCAGTGGAGTAAGGTCCCTGATCAGGCGTGCTTAAATGTATTCTATGTCAATCAGGAGTTAGGAAGCTTTAGAAATGAAACTAGAACAAGTACAAAGTTTCAGGAGTATGACTTGGATACTAAACCTAACCAAGAATCATCAATATAAGAGATAAATAATTCTTGGTCCTATGTCATGCATTATAACTTTGAAAACAAAGATCTAGAAAACCCTAGCATGTATAGGACTGACTATCTACTCTTTAAATGCCACAGGGGCAGTAAACCTGGATAAAGACCCTAAGCAATCATTACCTCTGTGTCCTGTTTCCTGCTAAACATAGTGAAGAATGATCTCTCCAAGATGGCTACAAGGAAAACCTTAGGTCTTCCCTTACCTAACTGCAGATGCCTGAAGTGCACCTGGACTGCAAGATGGAGGAGATTACTATACAAGTGGAGGATGGCCAAGCTCAATATGTCATCTGGGATGACGCTTAAATCTAATACAAATGAGGTCTAGATTGCATCTTTCTAAAATGTAGAGTTGACAAACCTATGTAGACAAGGTAAAGTTATGTTGAAAAGGGTGCATAATTCAGGCTGTGTATTTATAGATTTCTATTCCTCCGTGAAAGCACATTAGAATCCTAGTCGCATGCTGGGTACAAAAGGCCGATGCTCTTCCAAGATAGCAACTTTACCTGATTAGCGAAGTGTGATAAACATGCTTTAGGCTAGTTATGTTTGGTTTAGGTTAAGTTAACCACTTGATTCCCCTAAGGCCTGTCATTGTCAATGAATCATGAGAGTTGGGATGGGGTATTGATTATTCATTTGTGCATTCAATCCCCAATCGAGTGCCAGACCTGGTTATGTCCTTGCAGTAATGGATTACTTCACCAAGTGGAAGTAGGAAGCCAGTTTGACCTGGTTAAAAGAGGACATGTTCTGAGCTAATAAAATGGGGTTTCATTAAGCCAAATATCAGTTGTCAGGTTATAGAGCGAATTCCATGACCAAAAGAGTTGCTCATGAATGGGCATCTGACTAATGGATCGCAAGAATTTATTGGCTTAATGCTAACGAATATGTCGTTAACTTTGGATCATGAATTAGAGGATTACACTCACGCGTAAGTGGATTTTAGGTGGAATCAATGCTAACAAAAAAGCTTGGTGACAAACATACGAAAATTGTATATGAGATGCAAATCAGCGAATGTGGCACAAGTACTTCATCTCCAGAGTCAACTTTGTGGGCTGATCACATTTAAAAATGCAACCAATAGAAAAAGTCTCTCGAAATTTCACCTTTTCAGAGGAGTTACAACTTTACAATCATGCCGAGCTTGAAACTTCTGGAAGAAAAATTAACTAACACTGTCACTTGTGCCGATGAGGTTTCGAGATGTATGCATCCTTTCCATATAGGATTATCTGTGACCACATTAAATGATAACTGTATCAAACAAAAAATTGAAGAACAACTGAGTGAATAGTGCTACAACAAGAGGAATTTATTCACTCGAACTACTACAAATGAAGTCAAGTAGGCACTTACTTCTAATTAGAAAGGCTAAGTAAACAAAATTCTAAGTGGGAGACAACGTCCTTCTGTTAGACAAGCATAGACAGCTCAACAAGGGCAAAAGGCCCCAAAAATGTCCTATTCCCTGGTCGAAAAGGCCCTTCAAGTTAAAGGAGCTGAACGGTACAGACACAGTTCCAAAATGGACTCGTCATAGTTGGAAATAGAGTGAACCAAGCTCCCGCAATCAAAATAGCGGCCAACAACTGACAATAAAAAGGGTACATGTAAAGCTTGCTCAACATTGTTTGTACAAGTAAATAATATCGATTGCACCTTTCAAACATAGTACATTTTAGGCTAAGTTGTGAAAAATTTGTTCTCCCTTCGGTACATACTTGATCTTGACTGCGGTTACCCAATGAGAGCTAGCCACTATGGGTTATCAGGATACTCTACCCCCATATTTTTCTGATGAATTTTCCCCAGATAGAGCCATGCTATTATCCCGTAAAATTGACAAGGGCAATTTTACCGATAACTATACCGAAAATTTTGTTCCGATCCCTCATCAGGGATCCCTTGCGTTCGGAGCGTTGCAAAATCCCTTTTCCGAGAAATCTGGTTTTCTGAACTTAGTCATTTTTGGTCTTTTGGCTGGGCGCATGGAATTACTATGTAACACCACCTTTTGGTGCGCCCCCTTTAAATCCTTTGGCGCATATTTTCCTGTGTCAACAAGACCTTTTGGTGCGCCTTGATATGTTGAGTCTTCCCTGCATGCGCCAAGCCACATGCGCCTTCCTATTAACAGAACATTTTTTGTGCCTCTTTTCGGTGCACCAAAGGTGCACATAATCTCATGTCGACACCACTTTTGGTGCGCCAAAGGCGCACTTAACTCCATGCTGGCAAGTGCTTTGGTGTGCCAAAGGGCGCATGCTTTCCTATGTCGACAGTAATTTTCATGCGCCCTTTACAAAGTTGGTGGCGCATTTATTACTAACTCACCTATATATATATATATTTGCGTGCCTGCAAATGTCATTATCACCAGAGCAATCACGTTTTTTATATTCTCTGAGCCTGTCAGCGCACCTTCCCTATCATTTTCAAATACGTAGTGGACCCGTTTGCACGTTCTTCACTATTTATCCGAGTAAGAGGTTCTTATCTCTTTCGTGTGTTTGGCATTTTTGGTTCTTTATTTGCTTGTGGGTCTAGTTTTGGATTGGAAAGAATGAAATATTGAACTAGCTCCCCCCTTGTTGTCTTTCCACATATTCCTCCCCCTCTTTCTAGATCTGCTGGTAGAGGAAGTTGTTCTGAATTCATGGTATGAATCCCTTCTGGTTGAGCCAGCTTAATTACCCAAGTAACCCTGCAAAAAGAGGAACTCCTTTGAGAAAAGAGAAGCCAAACCATGTGGAAAACCCCTCTGAGGGTGATTAAAGCTCTGTTTTTCACTTTCCCTGTGGCGCATTGGCACTTGCTATGCAACATGAAAAACATTTGTGCCTTTGGCGCATCTGTCGCCTCCGTTACATCAATAAAATCTGCGCCAATGGCGCACCCATCATGGCACATGTTGCATCTTATACTTTTGCGCCCTCAAGGCACACCACCTTCACATGATGTAGGTGCTAGCTTTGCGCCCTCTAAGGCGCATCAACCTTACTGGATGCAACACATAAATATTTGTGCGCCCTTTGGCGCACCCAGCATCTGCTGTAACACCAGCTTTCATACTGCGCTAAGTACAAGAGCTATGATAGGCGCAGGTGCTTTCCTCGTTGTAGAAACATCCTGATGTGTAGACCCTCTGTGCGCCGTGCCAAGCTGCCTGTGGTGCATGAAAATTTCATGTTACATAAAAGATACATGCACCTTTGGCATGCCCATTTTCCATGCAACATGAACGATCTATGCGCCTTTGGTGCATCTTGTCTCTATGTAACACCAAATCTCCATGCGCCCTTTACAAAATGTACCCTGCAGTATCTATGTGCCATGCACCTTTGGCACTGATTTAGCCCCTCCAACACCTTTTTCCTGTGCGCCTTACCATTTTGGCCCTGTAAGCTGTAGCTTTCATGCGCCCTGCGCCCTGAGCCTCAAAATCACTAACTCTTTCTTCTGTCAACACTTCAATGGAAGATCAAATGGCTAATACAACCTTTTTGTGTTGGGTCTCGCTTCTTCTTCGTGCAGATCAGCAACTAAGCTCGGAAGAACATATGTCTACATCAAGTAAGAGACCTACCAAATCCAAAGGCAAGGCCAAACTTATAGAAGAAGAGATGAAATATAAATATCAGAGGGTCGGGATGCTTGACTCCCAGGCCGAATGCGACCTGGACATCAGAGACTCAGAATTGGATCACATTGATATGGAGGAATTCTGGGTTAGGACTCAGAAGGTAACAAGAAGTCCATGGATGGACAAACTAATGGGCAGTGCCCTACACTTTGCTGGAGGAATCCCAGTCAGCACCGTCAATAACAAATTCATGATGGTGGTTTCCTGGTGCTACAACAAGGACACAAGGTGTGTCGTAAATGACAAGGGTGAGGTCATCATTAACCTCACTGCCTGCCATTTCAAAATAATACTCGGCATCCCTCATCACCGGCACTTTGTGGTCCTCAGTCGAGAGGATTGCATTAAGGCCTGGGAGGACAACGAAGATCAGTGCATGCAACTGATGAACGAGGTCTATTTGAAAAACAAAAAGGTGGTGACCCGATGGCCTCAAATCATCCACCGTAGCGACTTCTCAGAGGAGCTCAGGGACACAATCACATTCCTGAGCAGGGTCTTTGGGCTTCCTGACGCCCACTTTTTCCATAAATGGATGCTGCGGTACTTAGAGACCATGAACAAGAATGTGCCCGATCAACGCTTTTGCTGGGGAGAAATAATAAGCACCACAATCTCCGAGCAGTTTCAGCAATTCAACACAACAGGGAATTTCTACATGAACTCCTATGTTGTCTATGTTGCAGCATCAGAGAGAGACTACCCAGGCCTGATACGAAGTGGGGTTTGGCCTCAGGTCAAAATATATGAGTACTACCCAGAATTGAGGCTGGAGAATAGCATCTCTCAATTCAATAAGATTAACGATGTGTTTTTCTACCACATCATCTGCCTGTTGAGGCCAAATATGACTTACGGTCGTACGACCAAAAGCATAGTGGCAGCCACTGAGAAATGGGGGGCCCTGTTCACCCAATTTCCCACATTCACCTATCTGAGGGCAGCCAACTTCTTGGGAGAACCAACCAGACTGCCGAGGTATGTTGGGCCTAAGCTAATTTTGCTGGAGCTATCAGGATAGTTGATTACATATCATGAGAAGTTCCTCAAAAGAAAGAAGGGTGGAACACCTTTCCCCCTCACCGTCGACCAATATACATGCCTTACCCACCACAAGGCAAAGGACATGTTCGCAGAGCTGGAGCTGCTCAATTTGAGACATGATTTCCCGCCCAGGCCTACCTTTGATCCAAGAAGTTTCCTGCCAAGGGCTAAGCTCGATCCAATCCACATCCCTCAGATCGAGGACATCTTCATCGACGTCATCCATGAGGTTGAGCTTAGTAGAAAGGATCATTCTCGCTTAGCGTTGGCAGAAATCATCCAATACGGGGTAGCAATTGTCCCCAAAGGCTTCCAAACTATGAAAGATGAAGTAGACCAAGTATATACTAACACAGATGGGGACAATTGGACTTTTCCAGCCATTGATTGAACCGAGGCACCTCAGACAATTGAAGAGAGGGTCAAGGAAATTCTGCGTAGGACAGAGCATTTGTGCCGGATGAACGGGTTAATCTACCTTGGGGTTGATTTCACAACCTCCCCATTGGGTAACGCACCTCCTCGATCCAAACAGTAGCCTAAAGGCAAGGGCAAAGGCGTAAAAGGTGAATCCAACACCACTCTGGAAGAAGCTCCAGCAAGTCCTCCTTCCGCCGCACCCGAACAGGTCATAAATCTGGTTACGCCAGAGAAAGAAGCAGAAGAGGATGTTCCAATAGGCCCATCCACTCAGGATGCCGGCATTGCTACAACAACTGAGGTCCCTTCTGTCCCTTCTTCTTCTCTTCCTTCCCCTCCTCAAGTGACTCAAGTGACCATCACTTTGGTCATGTCCTCTCCCCCTTCTTCTGTTATTCCCCCCCGCCTCCTCATCTATCTTCTCTTCCCTTGCAGATCTTTCCCCCTCCATTTCTTCCCTCATCTCTGAGCTCCCTTCCCTTCCTATGTCTTCCTTAGCTGCAGTATCCCTTCCTCCTGTGGGCACTTCTTCAGCTATTCTCTCCATGCCGCCTCCACGTGTCTCCATGTTTTTACCCTCTACTACTGTAGCTACCCCCTTCTCCGTTTCCGGCCCTTCTCCCATAGGTCCAGCCTGAATCTCCCAGCAGCTAAGTCAGCAAAAGAGGAAAGTTCCCATCGCTCCGATGGAATTTTCTGTAATCCCATCTAAGGGGGCAAAGAAGCAGAAGCCCGTCACATGCTTCTCTCAAAGTGATGTAGGAGAGAGGGTTATGGAGATCACGTACCCCAATCCCATCAAGGATAAAAAGGATCTGTCTCCGAAAGATTATACAGTGACCCAAGTCACAATGGGAACATCTTTTGAAATCCTTCAGGGGGAGGTCCTTTCAATAGTTGATGCCCTCTACAAGAAGCTTCAGGAGACAAAGGAAGAGAAAAGGCAATTAAACGAGCAAAAAAAATATCTGCTCCAAGCCTTACAGAAGATGGGTAGTGCACCTCCCACAACTGCCGCCGAGACTTCTGAGCTTCTCAGCCAGGAGAAAATTAATGAGTACGCAAAGATCGGCGAGTAGGGTATGGCTGTTTCCGCTTGGAGGAGCCAAATCCTCAAAGACAGCAAACAAGTAATCGCCAAGTTCTCCAACTTATATCTAAGCATCAATAAGGTGAATAAAGAGCTCAAAGCGTTAGTGCGACCCATATCGGAAGAGCTGGAACATGCTAGACTACAGCACGAGACCTTCCAACAAATGTTCGACTGTTCAGTCAAAGATCTGGTCAAGTTCAGCGTCTTCGGCCATCCCAGGGCCCTCAACAAAATCATGTCCACTCTGGATTACTGGGTGGATCAGCTGGAATTTGTCCTAGAAAAGATTGACAAAGTGACGGAAGAAGCCCTGGACGCGATGCACCAAATGGAATGAATCGTTCTTAACATGTCGCCAGGGTTACTTACTCGTTCCTTTACTTTAAGAAAAGCTGAGGAGACCATTCAGATCTTCAAGGAGATCATTTCTCAAGGCATGGGGCCAGAGGTCACTTTTGACGTAGAATCTATCAACAACCTGCTGGCCTGCCGAGACTTCATTGGGTTACTCATTGAGGTGGAAAAAGACTATTCCAAGCTCCCCGGGAAACTCATAGATGAGCGGGAGACTTGTGAGGCGATCAGTGATCGACACAAGGATCCTTCCCAGGATCAGCTAGGGCCAATGATCAACAAGTTTATGTAATACCGCTCTCAATTCCATATCTCGTCACCTGAGCAACAACAAAAGTAGTCCACCCCCTTTCGGCCGCAGGATGACGATGACGAGTAGATTCTTCTTCTTCTTCTTCTTCTTCTTCTTCTTCTTCTCTCTCTCTCTTCTTCGACTTTCCTTTTGGGAATATCTGGAGTATGTTGATACAAATGATGACATCATCCATGTTGCATCATGGAATGATGTCATCCACCAAGTGGTCAAAAGTCAACATGACTTTTAGATATTTTGTAAATATCTTTGTAAATAAGTTGTTGGCTCCTTTTTGCCTTCTTTTCTCTCCTTCTATAAATACCCCAACACTTGTTGTATTGGGCATGGATGGATGGATGAATATCTTTCAGATGAAAAATAGAAGTGAGGAGAAAAGACTTTGATCTTTTTGTAACAGAAGGAAAATATTAATACAATATTTAGACTTTGTGCTGAATACATGTGTTATGTGCATTAGGTCTTTCTTACTTCAGATCTGTGTGTTTATTCTGTTGGATATACTTCTGTTTTATTGTCATTTATTCATCATCAGTATTGCTTTTCTCGTTTATGCAAGTAGGTTTGGCTCTGTTTACTACCAATCCCAAAACATAAACCTTCTGACCTTTCTACTTTGGAATTCATTTCTTTTCTCCCTTCAGACCTGCTCTTTCTTCATCCCCTCTTCCTTTCCTTTCTTTTCACAGTCGGAAACACCCCTACTGGGATGAGATTTAAAACCCCCGAAGGTAGAATTTGTGAGACTTGTATAGATTCCTGCTGGTAGAATAGCAATAAACCAGTTTCGCTTTGCTGACTCAAAGAGGGGCTATGCCCTGCACACTGTTGGCTCGTTTATCCATAGATCTACCCAAGCGATAGATTTTCAGACCAAAAAAGTGATGCTCTATTTAGATCACAAAATTCTACACACAATTTTATTTCTCCATTTCTCTTTCTCACTGACACCAAGTTTGTAACCCTACTTGAATATTTGATAGGGAAGATGATGTTGGCTTCAATTAGCTTTTTCAACTCTTTTCTAATGATATTTTCAATGTGAGGATTCACCGTCCTTTTGTTTTATCTGATAGGATTGGAATTTGGATCTAGATCAATAGTATGTTGTGGTAAATTTGGATTGAAACCTCAAAAATGCTTATAATTCTAGGCGAGGAAATCTAGTAATTCTTGACAATGTTGAACAAATTCAGTTTTCTCTTCTTGATTATTTACTTTTCCAATTGACAATATCTTTCCTTCATCTACTGAAATGGCCTTCGATTCATCACCCTTTACCTGATTTCTTTCCTTTTCCTTCTATAATTGATCATTTGGGTTGAAGATGTATGCATGAGAAGATTAGTTATGTTAATAAAAAAGAAACTAGCTATGTAGTTCCATGATCTAACTAAACGTATCTTAAACATCAAGATGAGTTCTAAACAAGATAAATTCTACAATAACGGATTAAACTTAAACACTATAATTTTATCTCTAACTACTCTATGATTATTTAAAACATAAATTGAACCTAGTTAAACCTATGAGCAATCCAATTAGATATGTTTTTTTCTTCGATGGAGTTGAGGAGGTCTCTCTAAAATGGCTATAAGGTCAAGTTAGATACCCTCCTACTAACCTACTATGAAGTTATGTACGCAAGATGGAGGAGCTTCAACAATGGAGGATAACCAATATCAAATGCCTATTAGCTTGGCTAATGCAAATGAGGTCTAATGCCAATATCTCCAAATGTGAGAGAGATTTTGTTATGTAAACAAGGTGTAAGGTTGAGAGGGAGAGGTGACCCTTCTATTTATAGTTTTTCACTTGGGAGAGTTTGAAATCTGGGTGCATGTGGGACTAAATCTTTTAGATTAGATTAGGATAAACTTGCTTTAGGCTTAGTTAAGCCTGGTTTAGGCTAGTTAAAAAGGGTTTGGGCTATTTAAAATTGATTAGCAAGTGATGAGAGACTCATTGAGAGTTGAGAGGGGTCTGGATAACCAATTGTGACTGATAGATAGCCTACAAAGCCAATAGAAGTGGTCTAGAGAGAACTAGGGAGGTTTTGAATGGTTGAAAGGAGGAATTTTTAGATAATAAGAGAGATATTAGCCAAATAAGCTGATTATATGAGCAATACGACTAAAAGTGTGTCATGAATGGGCATCTGAGAGTGGAGTGAAGAAGGTTTGATTAATGAAGTGTCGTCAATTGGTTGAATTGGAGGAAATGCCAAGTGTAAGCATATTTTAGGTGTCTACATTTGCCCCTCTTTGAGGTGGTGTAAGAGACGTCACTTCAAAGAAGGTAGACAAGCATAAACAAGTAGAAATTTTTGAAGGGATAGAAGAAAAAAATGAGTAGAATGGAGGATTCCCCCTTGATTGTCAATGGGGTGATAAAAGAACTCGAGTGACGATAAAAAAGATGACAAGAAGAGAATAGAAGAAAGAATAGTGTGGAGAAGAAGATAAGGGGATACTGAAGAAAAGGAGTATGAAGAAGGGGGATTGAGCCAACATCCATCCAATTCCTTTTCAAAAAAATTATTTTTCATCATATTTCTAGTGATCTTCATCATCAGTCCTTATTAAAAAGAATGAAAAAAAGTGTAGTATGATATTGAAAGCCATATACAAATAAATGTCCATTGTTAAAAACACCAACTCCATGTAACATACAAAATGTAATTTGCAATACGAGAAAGTAAAATATGCCTAACTCCATGCAACATACATAATGCAATGCAATACAAGAAAGTAAACAAGCTAACCTAACAAAGAAACATGATGTAATGTTTTTATTATCAAGCTTCAGTTCCGAACTGTGTTAATTAATGACAAGGGTTGACGATGGCATCCCAAGCAAGGATACATACAAGGGGAATAATGGAGGACACTTGGCTCCTATGAAAAAGTAATGTGTACTACGAAATAGTACCAGGAAACTCATTGTTCCCTAGAGTACAAATGTAGTAAGCAGTCTAGCTTTTGTTAATGGAGGTAGATCAAGATAATCCACGAGTCGCACACATGAACAAGTGAGAACCAAAGAGCGAATTTTTGTAGGATAATTTCAATTTTTAGAATTTTTCTTGAAACATATTTGAATGTTTTTTTAAAAAAAAATTCTAACATATTTGAATGTTTTGATGATTTTGAAAGTTTTTAAAAACTATGTACAAGAATACAAGGAAGTGTGGATTCCTCTAGCAATAGATGGGATGTACAAGGGCAAAAGGCAACATGTGTACAAGAAAGGTGAAGATGCAAAAATGCCCCATCGATGAGGAGGGAGTATTCAAAGGAAAACTCTTCACGTGTAGAAGCAAGACCCAAGGCCATTATGGATAGGTTCAACATGATGATGAATGTAGACCAAAGAAGTGTTGGGAAGAAGCAAGGATACCTCTAGTGTAAGTTGGCCTAAAAGCACATGATAGAAAGGAAGGAGAAGATTGTTTTTTTGTGAAAGGTGACAAATGTGTCTGAAAACATGGAAAACAAGTAATATTATACACATGGATGTTCTGAACGAAGTAGAAGAATGATGGGAATGATATGAATGTAGCTTAGAAGCCTCACAATGAAGAAGTTATTAGACAAAGGCACAAATTGTGAGACGAGATATGGAATAGAGTAAGAGTCTGAACAAGGTCCAAAAAAGACACTTGGTAACATACTAATCATGTTTACTCATAGAGATCCAGTGTGTGCACATGGAATTTATTACCTCTTGAAGGGAAGATTTAATAGACAACAAGTGAAGACACCATAGCCAATGTGTAGGAATGATTTATTGTGAAAGACGATTTTGTGAATGGATGGTGGAAGGATAACCATACATTTCTCCGTGGTCAGCCAGGTGTCCATAGCCCCAGCGGAGATGCATTTGATATTAATTGCAACATTTCTCTACTGCAAGTCATGCATCCATAGCCCTGATAGAGATTACTGGAAATACCCCAGGAGAGAGTTATTTATCAATTTGCTTTTTCTTTTAGCTTTTAGCTTTAGATTTTTGATTGATTTTGATTATTTTTCTTTCTGAAAACTTATTTCAGCTCTCTTGTTTGACAAGGGCTTAAGAACCATAGATGGCTTGATGGAAGGAGGTGGAAGTGATTGTGATGATGACATTGGCTAGTGTCAACAAATATGTCTAAAAGGTATTCACAAAATTTTTATTAGATGTTGAATGTGATAGGATCTCTAAGAGGTTAGTCGTTCTTCTAGCAATAGATGGGATAAAAGTACAAGGGAAAAAGGCAACATGTGTACAAGAAAGGTGAAGATGCAAAAATGCCCCATCGATGAGGAGGGAGTATTCAAAGGAAAACTCTTCACGTTGTAGAAGCAAGACCCAAGGCCATTATGGATAGGTTCAACATGATGATGAATGTAGACCAAAGAAGTGTTGGGAAGAAGCAAGGATACCTCTAGTGTAAGTTGGCCTAAAAGCACATGATAGAAAGGAAGGAGAAGATTGTTTTTTTGTGAAAGGTGACAAATGTGTCCGAAAACATGGAAAACAAGTAATATTATACACATGGATGTTCTGAACGAAGTAGAAGAATGATGGGAATGATATGAATGTAGCTTAGAAGCCTCACAATGAAGAAGTTATTAGACAAAGGCACAAATTGTGAGACGAGATATGGAATAGAGTAAGAGTCTGAACAAGGTCCAAAAAAGACACTTGGTAACATACTAATCATGTTTACTCATAGAGATCCAGTGTGTGCACATGGAATTTATTACCTCTTGAAGGGAAGATTTAATAGAAAACAAGTGAAGACACCCTAGCCAATGTGTAGGAATGATTTATTTTGATAGATGATAGGTTATTTGTGAATGAAGTGTGGAAGGATAGCTATACATTGCTCCCCTTCCATCCAGGTTTCCATAGCCCCAATGGAGATGCATTTGATTCTAATCACAACATTTCTCTACTACCAGTTAGGCATCCATATCCCCGATAGATATTATCAGAAACACCCCAAGAGAGAGTTATATATCAATTTTATTTTTCTTTTAGCTTTTAGTTTTTGATTTTTGATTGATTTTGATTCTTTTGCTTTTTGAAAACTTATTTCAGCTCTCTTGTTTGACAAGGAGTTAAGAATAATAGATGGCTTGATGGAAGGAGGTGGAAGTGATTGTGATGATGACATTCACTGGTGTTAACAAATATGTCCAAAATATATTCACAAAAAGTTTTTTAAAACTATGTAGAAGAATACAAGGAAGCGTAGATTCCTCTAGCAATAGATGAGATGTACAAGGGCAAAAGGCCATGTGTGTACAAGAAAGGTGAAGATGTGAAAATTCCCCATCAATTAGGAGGGAGTATTCAAAGGAAAACTCTTCACATGTAGAAGCAAGACCCAAGGCCATTATGGATAGGTTCAACATGATGATGAATGTAAACCAAAGAAGTGTTGGGAAGAAGCAAGGATGCCCCCAGTGTAATTTGGCCTAAAATCACATGATAGAAAGGAAGGAGAAGATTATTTTTTTGTGAAAGGTGACAAATGTGTCCGAAAACATGGAAAACAAGTAATCTTATACACATGGATGTTCTGAACGAAGTAGAAGAATGATGTGAATGACATGAATGTATCTTAGAAGCCTCGCAATGAAGAATTGATTAGCCAAAGGAATAAATTGTGAGACGAGATATGGAATAGAGTAAGAGGTTAAACAAGGTCCAAAAAAGAAACTTGGTAACATACTAATCCTGTTTACTCATAAAGATCCAGTGTGTGCACGTGGAATTTATTACCTCTTGAAGGGAAGATTTAATAGAAAACAAGTGAAGACACCCTAGCCAATGTATAGGAATGATTTATTTTGATAAATGATAGGTGATTTGTGAATGAAGTGTGGAAGGATAGTCATACATTGCTCCCCTTCCATCCAGGTGTCCGTAGCCCCGATGGAGATGTATTTGATTCTAATCACAACATTTCTCTACTACTAGTCAGACATCCATAGCCCCAATAGAGATTATTGGAAATACCCCAAGAGACAGTTATATATCAATTTAATTTTTCTTTTAGCTTTTAGCTTTTGATTATTTTGCTTTCTGAAAACTTATTTCAGCTCTCTTGTTTGACAAGGGGTTAAAACCATAGATGGCTTGATGGAAGGAGGTGGAATTTATTGTGATGACGACATTGGCTAGTGTCAACAAATATGTCCAAAATTTCTTCGTAAAAAGTTTAATAGATGTTGATTTTGATAGGATCTCTAAGAGGCCATTCATTCTTTAATTTACCAATGTGATAAAATCCCAACGTCAAATAGATAACATAGAGATAAATGTCACAAAATGTGTGTGAATAGGCTAACCAAAATATCATCGAAGGGATGAAAATGGTAGGAAGACTTGTAGAATTAATAGTAATAAAGGGAATAAATAACACCCATGTGTACACAATAGCTGATTGCAATGTGTGAGCTTTGTACCTTAGATTTTTTCTTGTGTTTTATCATGTTTTTGTATTTTTGAATTATTTTTTATTTTTAGATTTTTGATAGTTTTTGGAAAGTGGGGACCAAAAATGTTACTCCATGTGATATGATCCTACAACGATGTTTGCGACTTCCTTGATAAGGGAGACTAGGTGCATTTGTTTATCAAGAGTTATGTTATCCCTGATCTCGATGATCGTGGTGATCTCATAATCAACAAATGAATGTGATTTATCCTGAAACATGCATTTTTTATGCGGGAAATTGAGTTTCCTATCCATAGGTTTCTGTACTTTACACCAAACTTGATGGTTATGTTGATGTGCATTCTTAAATCACACTTGATTTACAATTTTGAGATTATTCGATTTGTTAGGAGCTTTGGGGCTCTCAAAAAGTTATGAACTAAGCTTTATTAAGAAACTATTTGGGTTTCTTACAAGCTAATGTGTGACTAGTCTAATCCAGAGAAGGAGAAGAAAGATACCATTGACGTTTAGAACTGATGTGAGAAATGACTACGGGCTTTCCACAACCATTAATAGAAGAAATATGTAATGGATGAAAAGGATATGCTCTAATAATTGAAGAGGATGGGATATGAGGCGGTGAGCCACTAATATAAGGTGACAAAGGGATACCAGGATATGGCCCTAAGATGGAAGAAATTGGGCTACAAGAACATTGCCCAAGAATAGAAGATGATGAAGGGTTGCTAGGGTGTGGCCCAAGTATAGATGAGGAGGGACTGCCAGGAGGTTTCCCATAGATAGAATAGGATGAAGGGATACTAGGACATGTCCCAAGAATAGAAGGGAATGGACTACCAGGAGGTAACCCACAAGTAGACAATGGAAGGCTACTAGGATGTGGCCTTAGGATAGAAGAAGACGATGGGCTACCTAGCGATGACCCAAGGTCAAATTTTGATGGAGGAATGAAGATAGATAATGAATGATTTGGAAATGAGAAGATAGGCCAAGGATCAATGCTATACCCTGGCATCTCATAATGATTAGAAGAAGGCGAAGATGGAATAAAATAAGAATCAAGTTCCATGACCTTAGGATTTTCCTCTATATTCTAATAAAAGGAATCAACTTATTTTCCCCAATACACGAGCATATCTAGTTATAGAAAAAATCATTGTTTAAAAGATCCTCTAGAGGTATATCTTCATGTACTTTGATTATTTCTTCATTCTGGGAGAAATCAATCAGTAGAGGTTGTTGTTATTTGACCGGAGAAGGTTAAATAGAAGAAACAGGTCCGATAAGCGGAGACGATTGATTGATAGAAGAAAATGACTTAAGAGAGGAAGTATGATTGGTGGTAGGTTCCTCATGAATGTACAATTTGGATCCAGACCTAGATTTCTTTTATAGAAGATGATGCAATGTAGGAGAGAAAATAGGATCACATAACCATCCATTAAGTTACGACATAGGAGTCCAGTTAGATGATTGACTAGAGGGAATCCGAGTCATGGAACTCTTCAACATATGAAGAGGTCATTGAGACGACTGATGAAGGAGTTCCTATGAAGAAAGGGAGGACTGTGACTCAAGAACCAAATTAGATGTTTGAGTAATGAAACTTGGATTCACACAAGTCTTCAAAGGAGGAAGACATTGTTGAGGTGATTTGGAATAAAGGTCCTATGAAGGAAGGGAGGACTATGATTCAAGATTTGATCTAGGGGTATCTGAACAATAGTTGGGATCCGAATCTTCCGAGGAAGCATGGGAATATAAATGGTAGTTTGGATCTAAATCAGAAGAAGAAGAGTGGGGGGAACTTAAATAATAATTTGGATCAGAAGAATCCAAATCATATTACCGACTATGAGCTGAAGGTGGGGACCAGGGTACCCAAATGGGCCCTCTAGCACAAAGAACCATAAGAGGTTTATTTGTAATGGGAATGTTTCGATTTGAATTCCTAAACCGATGTTCCCTATTATAGTAAGTGTGGGAAAATGCATGATAGTCAGTCATTTTTGGCATCGTTTAAGCACAAATTTCTAGATCTAGATAGTGTTATGGAACTCCTTTAAAGGGAAGGAAGTGACATGTTTATTTAGGGAAGCATAATGACTTCCAACTAGAATTTCATAAGTATTGATATGCGTGTGTGATTTTCTGAAGAAGGTCTAAGGAAAATAGACATTGTGATGACGCAATCTCGATGAGATCCAAAATGATTGTCCTAGAAAACAATTTTTCTAGATAAATAATCACAAGGAACAATCATACAAGTGTGAAACATAAATCCAATCAAAAAGTAAATACACCGTATGAAAATGTGTGTGCAAAGTGAGTTCGATGCAATGATGATAACCACAATGTCAATATTTACATCAATCTCGAAACGAATAAGGTATACATCTTAACAAAGGGTAGATGTGACTCCCAATCAAAATACACCATGATAAGTTCAACAATCAACAAGGTCTAAATGTTAAAGGGCGAATATTACAAATGTAAGCCACGTAACCAAACCAATTGGACACATTAATCAAGCTTCATGAAGAAGTGAGATATTAGTTCCAACGTGGTATTAAACTAACACAAACAAAGTAAGTGACACTCTTTAATATTTTGGAAATTTTTTGAAGAAAAACTAATTCAAAGTATACTAAGGATGTGTTAAAATTTTTGTAGCATAACACCACAATGAACATACTTAGATCACATTTATGAAAAACATGACATAAGTATCTTGATTGTGTTGAGAAAATGCAAACAAGGTAACACATCAAAGGGAGATCAAATGATGAATCAATCCTAAATATGATGATGATCTTGAAATCAAGATCAAGTGGCCGTCAAAGATATAAGGATGTATCCATGCACTTTATACATTTAACAACTCAGCCAGAAACATGGTTGAGCGTAAACAGACAAAAAAGTGGTGAAAAATAGCTATGAAAAAACTCCCAAAAGATGCCTTATATTGCCCCAAATGGGAAACAAGAATGCAAATGTGTAGATCAAAATATGAAAAATAAACTAAGTGCCACTTGAGCACAGCTTCACCTCGTCCGAAGACGTGAAAGAAACTAAGTTAAGTGAGACGTCGTGTAATTTCAGTGATGAAAGAAACTTAGATCTAACTTAAGTGGATTCTTTGCCTTGTTTGAAAAACAAGGTTCTTAAACCAGAAAATTTATCACTTCGTGATGGCCAAGATGCAACAAAGCACTATTAAAGTGGGCCTCAAGACAAAATGGCCTCCTTAATAAGATCTCTCAACTAGGTGTTATAAAGCCATCTAAGAGCAGGCACGTTTTACCCAAAATGTCACACTAAATAATCTAGGAGTATCTCGGATTTTCCGCCTTCAAGTATAGTGGGAATAAATACATCCATCATGTACTCTTTCTAGGGTTGCAATACGAACAACTTTGTAACACTAACTTGCAAGGAAAACTAGTCAAGTGGGTAAGCAAGGTGCTTCATGTTTCATCCACGAGGTTATACAGTAGTGGATTACTTTAGGGTTCCTGGTACCACCCCCATTGTTATAGCTTAAGGCATTATGCCAAAGGGTTTATGTTCTAGTTAAGCGGATAGGGACGTACCCTTTTTTGAAACCTACAATATAGTGTATTGAATATGGTGTGTTTTTTTATCTTGCTTAACTTAATGTGGTTTTAAGTAGCACACCATTTGGCAACATATAAGAACATGTGTATTAGAAGTTTTCCATTTTATTTTTGATGTCTCCTTTCTTTGACATGTGATTTTGGTCCTACATACCAAGCTTAGTAATTTTCCAAAAATGTCATACAAAGGAAATAAGATGTTGTTTTTGATTTCCCAAATCGTCCTAAGACGCAAGGAGAGAGCATACAGAACAACCTATCTCACTTAAATTTGTAATAAATGGAAAATTCTTAATTACAATGCGAAAATGATTTCTTTTTAACCAACTTATAAAGCTAATTAAACCATTTTGCAAGTATGAAGAAAGTAGTGAAACATTTCTGATTCCAAAGATCACCTAGAAAGGGGCAAGGGAAGAGCATACACGTTCAAAAAAAAAGATGCAATTTTTTTTGATTAAGTTAGTATAAAAAACATAATGGAAAGGAAACCTATAAACCACTGTTAGAACCCTGCAAGAGTTAGAAAACCAAGAAAATTGAAAAATTCTAGAAATCCAATTTTTGAACTTTTTTAACACTTTTTAGTAATTTACATTTTTGGAGGTCTCCGGGTCATTTTGGGATTTTTGTGATAGAAGTAAACATACCAAAGGTGTATTAATTTTGGGGAAAATTTCCCTCATAAATTATGCTTTGTTATCTTTCCGACGCCTATTCAAACTCTTAAAACGACTTAACGAGTCAAAAGATATGATCAAAATAAGGAGCACAATAAATAAAAAAATGAATCTGGACTACACAAAGACACATGTGCATCCAGAATGACACATACACACTCCAGCCAATGGATACCTACCCAAGTAGATAGGTACGCAAGCAAGGTAAATATGCAAAGTCAATAGAGTGAAACGGGACACCTGCACGCCTAGAATGATGCCTACGTGCCCTAGCCAATGGATACACGCCCTAACCAATGCAGATGCAGGGCAAGAAAAACTGATAGAGGGGTCTGACAAATACGTGGGATTTTTTGACAGGTATCTTCCTGTTCCGATGAGGACACACCTAAATCAATGGATATTCCTGCAAAACAAATTTAGTAAAATGCACAGTATACCAAAAAACACAAACGCGCCCATATCTATAGAGACACTTGCAGATTAATGTGGATGCTTAGGTTTCGATAAAGACGCACCCAAGCATAAAATAGACAGTTTCAAATTTTTACACAGTCAAGTTATTTACGCATACACAGCCAGAGAGGTAAATACATGACCTAGATGACAGAGACACATGCGCATCCCTATAGAGAAAAAAATTGTAAATAATGAGGACTTCCAGATAGGTACGTTCCTGTTCCAACTTGTACGTGCCCCTTGTTAACACCTACGTACACCCAGTGAAAAACCTACAAAACTCGTGGATTTTCAAAATTTCAAGAGCAAACAGGTTAGTTGTTAGTCAAAGTTTCCTATTTCTATATCAAACCCACAAAATAGATGTAAATGAAGGTCATTTATATAGTGTTAGAAAAATAAATGAGGAAATAATAAGTGATTTGACCCAAAAACTTAAAAATGAACTTTGAAGAAGTTAAAAGACCTCCATTAATGGAGGATGGACATAAGTGTCCCACCAGGTGTGCCAAATTTATACATGAGAAGATTAGTTATGTTAATAAACAAGAAACTAGCTAAGTAGTTCCATGATCTAACTAAACCTATCATAAACATCAAGATGAGTGATAAACAAGATAACTTCTACAATAATGAATTAAACTAAAACACTATCATTTTATCTCTAACTACTCTATGATTACTTAAAACATAAATTGAACCTAGTTAAACCTATGAGCGATCAAATTAGATTTGTTGTTAGCTTTAATGGAGGTGAAGAGGTATCTCTAAAATTGCTACAAGCCCAAGTTAGATACCCTCCTAGTAACCAACTATGAAGTTATGGATGCAAGATAGAGGAGCTTCAACAATGGAGGATAGCCAATGTCAAATGTCTATTAGTTTGGATAATGCAAATGAGGTCTAATGCCAATATCTCCAAATGTGAGAGAGATTTTTTTATGTAAACAAGATGTATGGTTGAGAGGGAGGGGTGACCTTTCTATTTATAGTTTTTCACTTGGGAGAGTTTGAAATTTGGGTGCATGTAGGACTAAAGCTTTTAGATTAGATTAGGATAAACATACTTTAGTCTTAGTTAAGCTTGGTTTAGGCTATTTAAAATTGATTAGCAAGTGATTAGAGACTCATTGAGAGTTGAGAGGGGTATGGATAACCAATTGCGACCAATAGATAGCCAAGGAAGCCAATAGAAGTGGTCTAGAGAGAACTAGGGAGGTTCTGAATGGTCAAAAGGAGGAATGTTTACCTAATAAGAGAGATATTAGCAAAATAAGCTAATTATAAGAGGAATAAAACTGAAAGTGTGTCAGGAATGGGAACCTGAGAGTGGAGGGAACAAGGGTTGATTAACGAAGTGTCGTTAATTAGTTTAATTAGAGTAAATGCTAAGTGTAAGCATATTTTAGGTGTCTATAGTAGATTGACTCCAACGTTACAAGACCTTTTCGTAATTTATTAGTTCTCAGCTACACCACTTGGTCACCATACTATTGCTCCAACTTGTCTTGGTTTCTAGCAGAGAACTCAACTTATTGTAGAAAATTGACGATTTGGTGATCATTCTCAAAGACCTGCCAACTTGTATTGTTATCTAGAACAGTTGGTCTTACAATCATTTTGATATGAGGTTGAGCTTTCTCACTTTTTATAATTTCCACAATGTTAAACGTTGGCCCAATTGCTACTAGTCTGTTTGCTACTTCATTCCTCTTTCTTGGGATGGAATTGATGTTAAAAGCTTCAAAATCTTCAATGAGATCTCATTCCTGATTTTTGTAGATTTTCAACAGATCATTCTTGGTAGCATTTTTTCCTCTGACTTGGTTCATAATTAGCTCACTATCTCCAAAAACTTGCAAGATTTTAATACCCCTCTTTCTTTCCCAATGTAATCCATGAATCAAGGATTCATACTCAGCTGTGTTGTTTGAGCAAGAAAACTAGAAATAGAAAGCTCAGTAATATGTTGTACCTTGTGGTGAAATGATCATAGCTCCTCCTCTGGCACTTTGTTTAGTCCTTGAACCATCAAAGAATAGTTTCCATACCTCATTGTCATCTTTTTTATTTTTCTTGGTAATGGTAGGGAGAGGTTGATTCTCTTCATGCAAACAATAGAATTCTAGTTCAACTTCTTCCATTTCCTTGTATGGATCAAATGTATGCTTCTTGTCTTACCATTCATCAAGCGTCAAGTCCAGAAAATTTCTAACTTTAGTATCCAATTCATAAGTGCTTGGAAAATCTTCTTGATCAAATGTTGAACAACTCACATTGATTGGATTTGTTTTATAAGGCTCTATGTGAAAGTTTGTGACAAAGCACTAGAAAAATAACCTCAAATTTTAGCAATGAAGTCTCTGGACAAACACAATGCAAAGAGTGGTGGCAAGTATATGACTAATATGTTTTGTAACATAGTTACATTGGGACATGTATGTAATGTGAGGCTCAAACATTTGATTAATCTAACCGTCGTTACCACTCTCTCATCCAATTGCACCACACATCTAGAAATGAATTCATATTGAAGACCCAGCTGATCAGATATTTGTTTCGGAATCATTGAGCTACTTGCTCCCGAATCAATCATGTAATTATGCACCAACTTATCTCTGATGATCATTGAGTATTATATTGGTAGGGAATTTAAATTTTAACCTTGGTTGCATCCTTGATTTCCTCTTTATTGAGATGCATTGGTAAACACCTTTTATTGATGATCAGATGACTGATTTGATGCCGACCAATTAGCCATACTGGCTTGCAATAGTTCTCTTTAGCCCAGGATAGCTAATGAATCCCACATTGAGATGTTTACATTCATTTTATTCACCTACTCAAATATGTTCCTCATTGATTTGCACATTTTTTTCTTCCACATTGTCTGTTACAACTGACACTTGAGCTAGTGTAGAAGGTGGCTTGGACTGACCTTGTACATTTGGGGCTACACTTTTACTGATACCACCTTATGGAGTAATAGAGGGTTGTGGATCATTTGAATTGAATGAATTTACCTCTCCAATATTTCTCTTCTTAGATAGTGTATTGTCTTCTACACTTTGAGAAGGGGTTTGATTTATACAATAGAAATCTTCTACCAACCAATTGAAAAGTGTGGTCTCATTTAGAGGCACCTCTTATTGAGTTGCTTCCTACTGCTGATTTCATTCTTAGCATGTCTTTTATTCCACACCCATCATTGTCACCATAAGAGATTGAGTCCAAGAACCATTCAAACAAATTGACTAGTTATGAGGTTGATTGCATGTGAGACACCATTCATATTCTTGAGCCATTTTATTTTGTACTTGTACCAAGGCTCTAGATGTGGATGCAACACTAGGATTGCAATGCTGAAATTGCCTATTCCCAGGAGATTTTATTTGATTCTGATTTAAATTTTGAATGGGTGACCTATAAGGCTGATATAGAGGTATATTGGGTTGGGTTTGAGGTTGGTATGATATGAAATTTTGATCTTGGATCCACTTAGGTGTCACCAACTCATTACCCAAGTTTTTTAGTTGCTTCATGACTTCTTAGAGCTCGCTTGTGGTTCTAGAAGATGAGGTAGAAGCTTCAGTCGTAATCTGATTTCTAGGATTAGGAATGGGAGCTAATATAGGTGCTTGAATAGTGCTCAAAGCTCCTATTTCTAGATAGATAGGCATAGGACACTTAGGTGCATGTTTTCCAACTTGAAACAAACAATTTTCAGCTCTAATGGAAATGTTATAGGTTACGGGTAGATTTATATCTCCCATGGATTGTATCATCATTGCAATATCTAAATTTAGAGATATTACGAAGTATAGAAGGGCACCTTCAGCTGTTGGTCTCATAACAAGCTAAATTCTATCCAATGTCCTTTGAAATCTAAAGTTAAAATTTGTCATTTATCCATTAGGAGCCCTCTTTATTGTTGTCAGTTGTTCCAATGAAAAGAAATCATCTCCTTTTTCCCCAAATTGATTATGGAAGGTTGTGCACAAATGGTCCCAATTCTAGATAGACCCCTTTGTTAGACTCTTGAACCATTGTAAATATTTACCCTTAAAGGAGGATGCTAATAACTTAACTGCAATGTACATTTCAATAATTTAGTGAAATACACAAAAAATTGCAATGTATTTGATGTGGTTAATCAAAATTATATGGTTTTCTCCAATGAAATATGGAATATTCCTTAATACTACAAATGGAATTAGATTTTGTTCATTAAGAGAAAGTGGGTTGCTTCCAGTGATGTTGAACTAGGGATTGGGTTATGCCATCCTAATTGTTCGGAGAACTATAGTTGTTTTAATAAAAGGCCTACCAGGTGGAGGTGTTGATAAGGTTCTAATTGGTGGTGATGGAGACCTATGAGCTCTTCTCCCCCTTCTTCCTCTTCTTGGTGAGAGCTGTAAATATTCAGAAACTCCTTCCTCTTTGAATCATGCCCTTTTTTGAATTCTTCTGATAAATCTGCTCAGTTTGGATTACTGAAACTAGTGGATTCTACAATTTTGGAGTCGTTGTATGTGTAATTAAAATATTCTTACAAGATGAAAAATTACAATAAGTGCACATCAATCATGCTAAAATTAAAATGAAAAATTCCTCCATCCCACAAGGTGTACCAGAACTATTATCATCGAATCACAACACCCTCTGATTTTCACTAGTGTGCATGTTTGAGCTCATGGTGTGACTGGGTAACATGGGTACTATCTCCAAGTTATGGGACTTGATACTTGAGATAGACCTCCAGAGAAACCTAGTTCTTGATCCTAAACTACTTGCCATAATCTACTCCTAATGCAAGAAAAACTAACTAATCCTAATCTAACTTTCCAAGGGACCAGGGAGAGAATGTGTGTGAAAGTAAATCCTACACTAAAGTAGTGATATACCAGAAAAGGAAGGTATGAGGAAAATTTCCAATGTGTGAAAATGGAAGGAAAATGCATATTAGAGAGGGTGATGAAAACTCTCTATAGTCTAATAAAAACTTTGAAAACACATTCCCATGCATACACAATAACAGTAGGTCCCTACAAGAGTATAAAGTAGACACAAAAATTTAGAATAACATTAGAGAGGAAAAGAGACTCCACCAAACTTAGCAAGGGAAGATAAATCAACAACTTGAATATATTATTTCATTAATATGCATAGTCCAAAATATTACAAAGGAAATGCCTTCATCACCATGAAAGGAGTCCACTATAAGGGCATGTAGCACATTGGCTTCATAAAATCGAAATAACAGAGTTTTTCTACTCAAAACTATCCTCCTCCTAAAAATGACCCCAATATTCCATTTTATAGAGTTTTGGAAGAGAGAAAGAGAAGTGATGTAAATACCAAAATCCACCTTTCAACTAATTACAATTTATGATGAATGATTATGGTTGGTGATTTTGGACCTACAGAAGCAATCCCAAGGTGTATCATAACTTGTAGTAGTGAATAATGTTTTCCCAAGCTCATTGAATGATCCATCAAGCACCTTCCAATCAAAAATAGAACTAGGCTTGTTTCCCTTCAAAATCTCCATCAAAACTCCATTAATTTATGTATTTGATGATTCCTCTGCATCGGTCTCAGAGACATGTTTCCAATGAGACCAATGTTTTTAAAATCTGTATATAATTTCTCTAGTTATGGTTGTCTGAGTGATTGGAGCTAATTTGAGTTACACAAGCTTACTTCATTGTTACAAGAATGATAATTAAATTTCTGGTTGAAAATATATTTTAATATATTTTCCCTCCTTCCTTTGAAGTTCTCTACCTATCTTTTGAATTAATTTTCATTTTAGTTTTGGGCCCCACCACTTTATTTTTATTTTTCTTGCATTGAAAGGGAGGAGGTTGCTTATTTTAATGTGATATTTGTGCCAAGTTGACCAACTTGGTCAAGTTGGCTCCTTCTCCTCATCACTTATTACTTCCCCCATGTTCTGAGCTCTTATTTTCCACATCAGTAGGCCTAATACATAGAACAATGAGCTCACATTACTGCACATTGACCCCACTTCAGATTCCACCTCGGCATTTTACATTACTCGGCAGGTTCTTCATAGTATTGGGAATTAATGTCATGCTAGCTTGGAGGTGACCAAACCCTATGACTTGACGTTGGTGAGCTCCCATGCTTCTTAAATGTGGATTTTTTTGCCCCACAACTAACTCTCCCCGACATGGCCCTAACCCGATGGGTCTCTCATCTCAAAATCACCTGCACACCTGCTTATGCATTCATGTTGACTAAGCCATCGGGGATGTTGAATCCCACTTTACATTGTGGGCCTAACCCTTATGCGGTGAACTTAGCTCTTCGCGGCCTGGGCTACTCATGCCACTCCAACCACAACATGGGCATCAAACCTCCTTCACGCATGAATATCCTTCTCCCCTCTGTGTTGACCGGGTCATGAGGGTCATTAACCCCCACCTTCGGTGCATTAAAATCCTATTGAAATTTCACCTTTTAGGCACATGAACGACCCAAGTGTGACTTAGGCATTCCAAATCCACATTTTCCGTATAAGTTCTTCCTTGTGGTCATTTTGGTCCTCTTAATCCTGAGTGTTATCTGGGCCACTCGGGCTTCTCTCTTCTGATTTTGCCACAAAATCCTTCAACTCATTGGATGGCTCAACGACCCATGGAAAAACTTGACCGTGTATTTAGTGTTACCCTTATTTACTACTCAAACCAACTCAAGCTCACTCTACTGCTAGAAATAGCTCAGCTACATCTTAATACTTACCCAGGTCTGTCAAAATTTTACAACTTTGTTTTAATTTGGTGGAGCTCACCATGAATATTCGTGACTTGCCTCTTATTTACAATTGGACCATGTAGTAGCTTGACCTTGAGAATTAGTCTCAGCATCCCTTTTCTCCCTTTTGACTCATCAAGTATGAACTTGAGCTCAATCTACCTACAAATGAATGGCTTAGTATTCTGTGAACAACTCAGTAAGCCCTCTTTCTTGCAATGTATTCCTAGTGTATCATTTTATAAGGACAATTGGATGGGAAATATCAAATTAGTCAGATCTCAATGCACGATTCAACAGCTCGGTTCAACAACATGTGAAGATCTTAGTTCTAATATTACATGGCTTGACGGATCCTTTAGGAGTTTGGTGCCAAAAAATTTCTCACTTAGCTTCATGATACCCATGAAACAACTCATTCTCTCTACAAGGTAGCTTGGTGGGGAAAGGAGTAGCTCAGTTATGAGCTCGACTAGCCCATTTGAAACCAAAAGCAAAATCTAAACCTTTATCAACCCCTTATAATTAACAGATCTCCCTAGCATAGGAAAAATGCATGACCACTAAATTTCCCATTAATTTTGTATAGTGGGCCCCACAATACAAGCTTTTTAGTTGTCCAATTTTCTAAGGTAGAAAAATTGGATAACAAGGTGCTCATGGGAAAACACACATGATAAAGGGGTTTAAGAAGTGTTTAAGTTAAATCATGGAGCGTGCGGAACAAAAAACACGGGTTGAAAGGACTTAGCGATATTTTTCATTCTAGGGGCACTTGAGGAATGAGGACCTGACTAGGCATGATGAGTGGATAAGGTGTCATCCTAAAACCTTGGAGGTAAATAAAAGGATATTCACTACAGGGAATATTTTAGAAGACATCATTACATAGAGTGGAGGGTTTACAAAGGTATAATCATTTACCAATGTAGGACTACATTGACAGTTGGCACGTGATCTGTTTAGGAGAGAAGACATGGCAGTGGGTGTTGATCATATAAAAATGGATGCTGAAACTAGAGACATATATACAAGAGATGATGGGAGACAGAGAGAATGTATAGAGAATGCAGAGAAATGGAAAGAGAGTAAGAAGTAGTGCAATAATGCTAAAGTTTAGAACACTTAGTGTTAAGGGTTTTAAGGGATGCCATAAGCCTCTATATGGCACTAGGATCTATAACAAGGGTTAAAATGGGAAAATTATAGCTAGGATCTCACATTAGAGAAGCTTATAGGAGTTAAGTCTTTGTCATTTAATATTTATGGTTTGAGATGACCCTTTTGACTATAATGTGTCCACTAGAACTATTTAAAATAAACATATGGGTTTTTTCCGTATAACTTATTTATTGGTGTAAACTCTCATGTTATATGACTTGTCATGGCTCAGATCTAGTTTATTATTCTTCTTACAAATATTATATAGCTTCTGTAATGCATTAACGTGTAGATCTGTTAGTTTCTTCTTCCACCTTTTTAAATAATTGAATTTACATCTAATTCTAAAAAATCATCCTCCATTAATGGCGGAACCTTCTCACAAATCTCACATAGAGGAGGGGCTTGGTATCTGCGTGTGCCTCGAGTGAGTGCCTAGTGCCTGCTGGGTGATAGGATGAAATTCTTAGGGTTAGAAAATAGTATTAAGGATAAATAAATGACTACATCTTAGTTCAGTTGTTGGGACTTCTTTCGGAAGCTGTTGTGAGAATGGTGTATGATGATAAAGCACTTGACCTTGGATAGTGTCAAAACATGGATTAAAAGTACGGAGGATGATTTTTCTCAGAGATCTAGTACTGGACCTGAGTTTGATGCACATAAATGGGTGGAATAAAATCTGTATCATGAGGCATATGAGACCTTTTTTGTTGTTTTCTAGTGGAGTTGTATGAATGGCTTTCAGCGTATGCATCTAGATCGAGATGGTACTGTAGAAATTATGTATGGACCCAAGAGGAGTATCAGAGGATACATGAAGGTGATCTGACTTGGACATGTGTTATTGATTATTGGTGGAGTAGCGTGTTGACGAGTTACACCTTGGAGTACGTGATTTCTACATATTCTTGTCCAAAGATTGTTGAATTTGTGTTCTTGAGGGAGCCAAGAGGATCATTCTTGCATGCTATCCCTTTAGCTATAAATATCTTGATCATTACACTAAGTTTGGAAGCATTTCCTATGGCCAAATAATCTTCTTCTGAGTGCTGGGTGAGGAAGCTAGGGTGAAGGAAGATGGGGGACCTTATGATTGAGGAGTGGGAAGAGAGACAACTCAAGTATAATGAAGCTCATGAGAGGGAGTTAGATAGACAATATGAAGTTGTAGGAGTGATGGATTTATGGAGGAAAAAATTGTGGGAGGGAATTGAGGTTCATGTATAGGACGTAGAGTCTGAGAAGTTTGTGTTAACCCATCTTGGCAAGTGCGAGAGAGAGACCCCTTCAAATTCTGATGAGAGATGATCACTTGAAGAAAGGAGAGTTGTTGGCGTGCATCTGAATCCACCTTGTGACCAACCCTTGGCTCTTATTTTTCCAAATCCAAAGATAAGTATTACTAACCTAGTTGATATTGGTGGAAGTAACCGATCAGTACATAAGAGGTATAAATTTTCATTTTGAACATCTATAACTACACAATCATTTCGTGTGTTCAGAGGTATATTGTCTAGAGCAACATGTGGGCAATGTTTGGGTACAAAACGCTTGGGTATCACGTCTGGAGCCAACATGGAAAACACATTTGGTAGCATTGTAATATCACATATTTTTTAGTGCATAGTTTAGTGTGACACTGGGGACATAAGGCGCGACCACTTCAGGACCCTTGCCAGCTACGGGAGGTGGATCAAGTGGATCAGGAGGAATAGGCATTGGTGGATCTAGTGGATCTAGTGGTGGAGGCAACATCAAAGGGAATCAAGGTTCTAGATAGGGTGGGTAAGGGCCTTAACCACTTCAGTAAGTATTTTTTGAAATATCCTTGCATGTACCTGATGAAAAAGGTTTTGAGGATGTTGTAGAGCATGTACACACATGTGAGATGTTATGGCATACAAAGGGGATCATTGCCCCAAAGTGGAAGACAAGTCAATTTGCAACAACATTGGAAGGAAGCACTCATAGTTGGCACCAAAAGAATGAATCCCACCAGATAGTAGCAGATTATCTGAATACCATATTCCTAAGTTTGAATAGAAGAGCATTAGCGCGCTGAAGGAAATTCAACAGGGTATGGAAGAGAGTGTGTGGGAGTATGACGTGTGTTTCAAAACTCTCTTATAAAAACTATCTTATGATAATCATCCTTCTCAGCATGCTTAATGGTTTGTTGGAGGATTATTATCACCTTTGAGAAGAGTGATTTCACTAAAGATTTTCATAGACCTATGCAAGGCCTTGGAGGATACCCTGCGCATGGAGGCCATAGGAAGCATGGATACCAGTGTTAGTATTTTTCTTGAAGCTAATATTGCTGCAATAATAAAGTAGTTAGAGAAGCTATTTAAGAACTCCACCCATGAGACTCGTAGTGGCCTATGGTGCAAGGATTGTGAGGTAGAGGAGCATACAAAGGATAGGTTTCCTCAGAGATCAGTGCATGCCTCGATAGTAAACTATGAGATATTCCACCGAGATCATGATGTAAGTACGTTTCTGCTACTACAGAACATGATCCATAAGAATGTGTCTTCCTATTGTAATATTTTCACCTCAACTACTCACGGCACAAAGGATTGTAGATTGATTGAATTACCTCTACTATTCAAGAAGTATCTGTTGGAAATACCCTTAATTTTCTACACGGACCACATGGCATTGAAGTACTTAGTAAACATGCCCATTTTGCAAGGGAACATATGTTGGTGGGTCTTTTTTTTTCAAGAATTTGAGTTTACAATTAATTTAAAACTGTGTAAGAGTAATTTGGGACCTCACCATTTATAGAGGATTGACTCAGGGGAGGATGAACAGAGCATTGAGGATACAACGCCAAATGTACAATTGTTTAGATTAAGACACACACCCTCTGATTTGGAAGATATAGTTGTATTTCTCTACACGAGTATGGCACCAGAGGGGATGAAGAATTTGAAACGGAAGTAGTTATCCATACGCATCATGCCCTACATGTTAATTAGTGGAGACTTATATAATCTAGGTCGTGATGAGGTTTTTTGTCAGTGACTGTTAGAGAAGGATGAGTTATAATCATGGAGGAAGCACATGGTGGAATTACAGGAGAACCATATGCAGGGAATGAAACCACATACAAAATCCTACTGGAAATCATTTGGTGGGAAACAATCTATAAGGATTGTATTGATTTTTTCAAGGCTTGTGACCATTTCCAACACCTTGGAAAACTAGGAAGAATAGATGAGATGCCCTTGAGACTGATAGCGAGCACCGAACCATTTGAGAAGTGGGAAATTGATTTTTAAGGACTGATTTCACCCGTCACATGAAGGAATGGTCCATGCTATATAATTACTTTTATTGATTACTTAACAAAGTGGACAGAGGTAGCACCTACAAGGGATTACACAGTGATAAAAAAACTAGCTTCATGTGGGAAAACATAATCAACAGATACATATACCCATTAAGTTTAACAAGTGATAGGTGTACTCATTTATTGAATGGGACAATTAGGATTTTGTTTGTTGAATTCATGGTTTCTAACCACAAGACTACCCCTTATCACCCCCAAGCTAATGGAAACACTGAGGCATTTTACAAGATATTGACTCACACACTGACCAAGATTTGTGATGTATGAAGAAAGGATTGGATGATAAATTTTTTGTTGTGTTATGGTCATACTAGAATACTTATAAAAGAATGAATATGGCCACACCTTTTCAATTTGTGTTTTGTGTCGAAGCAGTGTTACCTATTTATTTCATGTTACCATCACTGCGTATAACACGCACAAAAGGATTAGATGATGAATAAGCACTTGAGGAGAGGATTGACATATTAATGCAACTAGATAAGAGGTGTGTTATTGTTCACTAGATTCATAAGATAGAAAAATATAGGAAGAAGGCATGTCATGATAGACATATCAAGAAAAAAAAGTTTGAAGTTAGGCAGATGGTTCTATTGTATGATTCAATTTTTTTGTGCCATCCTAGGAAATTCAAAGTCCATAAGATGGGCCCATTTATTATATCCTATATACTTGATTCAAGCACTTACGAGTTACAAGCATTGGATGGAACATGGTTATGAGGCCATTTCAATGGGAATGGGCTAAAGCCCTACTATAAATAAGAATTCCTTGTGTTTTTAAACAAGCCAATATTGCTAATTAGCCTAATATTTCCCTTAATGCTTTTCCTTTATTTATGTTTCCCTTTCTCATTTCTTTTTCCCTTTCCTTTTGTTTTTTCTACATTGTGCGCCAGTAGCTACTTATAATTTCAAAAAAATTCTATACGCAGAGGATGACACATTTATTTTGTGTGTGGTGAAGTGATGTGACAAGCACTGGAAGTAGGTATTCGAAGATGTGTTTCAATGACCCGGATCAAAGGATAAAAATAACATAGTTTGGAAGAGTGTGCATGGAAAAGGTAGAAATGAGGAGTTTGGTGTCACGAAGGCTTTACAAACACCATGTACAAGGGTTAGAAGTGCAGGAACAAAATGAGATTGATGATGTAAATAATCAGAATAAAGACATAAGAAGTGTCTTCAGCTCTGAAAGCATGCGCGTCAGAATCTTTGGTCAGTAAGGATTTTTGTGCATAGGATTGGGCATGGGGGTAACAGTTCTGAAGGTTGGTAGTAGGAAAAATCTGCCTTTATTACAAGAGTATGTTGGTAGGTGGCATGGCATTTATAATGGGAAAAATAAAAAGCCATAAGTAGAAGGTCGGGGTACATTATATTTTACCTTGTATTTGTGTTATCAAAGAGCTCTCACAAACTAGGGAATCCTTGAAGAAAATTTGTGTAAAAAAAGGTTGTGAATATTTGCCCACATAGCTAGTTCGATTAGCAAAATGGAGTGGAGAAAGAAGTACATAGGTGTAAGCGGAAAAGGTTATGTGGAAGAATCTCATGGGTGATTATGATGTCTTGTGGAAAAATGGTTTTCTAGGTTAGGGTTACACAGCTGGGGCATAGGATTGAGGGGATTTTTGTAAATGAGTGGAGCTGAAGAGTTGAGCAGAGCTAGGATCAGGGGAAAGGAAGAAATTTTAGTGACCCAACGGAGAAATGGAAACAATGAAAGTAGTAAAATTTTCACAAAATAAGGGTAAGGGCAAGTGGAAACAAGATATTTCCACCAGTTTCAATGAGGAATGGTACACATAGATGTAATATCCTGACGAAAAATTGCTTGGAAAATAATTAGTGTCTCATGATAGAAATATGGCCATGAGTGACTACAACCATCCAATGAGCACCATATAGAATGAGATGGCATTAGAACTAGTTTTCCCTATAGATAAAAGGAAACCAAATGGAATGCCTATCTACAATGATGAAGTAAAGGTGAAGATGGAGAAGGCTAGGTTATTATAACTCTACGAGTTAGCCTATTTTGGAAAACCTAAGTGACTCTACCAATGGTTAATGTCATGCATACATGAAGACCATTTCCACTTTACAGAACGAAGGATGTGTATAACTCCCCAACTAATTTCTAAGTTTATCGGTCTTTTCTACAAAGAAGAATGTTTATGTGATGACTTTAATTAAAAGGATTCCATCAAGAAGACTGTTGAAGCCTATGACTACAAGAATGGTTCTTGATAATTTGACATTTCTATAATTTTTGACTCGGTAATGAGGATGGCCATGCATTATGTCACAAAGTTAAATGGGAAGGAGAGATGGACATAGCTCAAAAAGGCTTACTTGAAAATTTTCCATAAGATCTCAAAGGGGACAATCTATAATCACTCAAATTTCATAGCAGAAGAAATAATCAATTCTATGTGCGATGGAGAACATATCATGTTTGGCAATGTCCACACCATTTTCTTTTTAGATATTGGAGTGTCTGATGGGTCGGAATTTTTTTTGTGGGAGTACCCAAAGAAGAACCCTTCCCCCACCAAAATATTTTATAAATACACTTGTGACAACATAACGGTCGCCCATAAGGCACGCCTAAAAATATGGTATAAATGGATGCATGACGCATTTGTCACTGAGAGGAAAATACCCAAACAGTTACCTATTTTACTGCAATGCGAGAATGGATTTTCTGTGTACCAAAATTTATGGATTGGCAGGTTTACTGTGGTATATGGCACCAAGGGTCTGCGGTGTAAATTGTCATTCTTCTTCAAAACACAATACTTCTAAGATGAGGTAAATTAATTCAAAGAGGAAAATAAGATAAGGTTTTACCTCTACATGGTAGATCAAGATTATCGTGAGCTGTGAAAAACTATGATATACCCAAAGATGGTCATCTATGTGGAGAAGTATGTTTCCCATGACGTACATATGTTGAATCCAATGGCATTTCTTGTTATTGGGAGGACCGCAATAAGGGTATACCTATGCATAAGGCCTAAGTATGAGAAGGGTGCTTGTGTTGAAAATGATTTCTGTATCCTAGAAGACCCCATAATAAGGAATAAGGTCATGCCAAAGAAAAGGGAGATAGAGAAAGCCCCTTAGAAAAAGCAACCAAGTACATAGAAAACGTAGTTTGTAGGGACGTAGGAGTCAGGTGTAAAACCAAACACCTATACATGGAGGAAGAAGTCCCCAATATAAGAGAGAGAGAGAGAAGACACCTATGGAAGAGGTGAAAGAGCAAGATAAGCCCCCTACGAAAGAAGATTCACCAGTGAGAAAGGATTTTCCTAGGGAAGAAGAAAAAGAAGAGTATCCTATAATGGAATCACCAGTTAGGAAGAAGAAAAGAGTAATAGAAAAAGTGGCTTGGAAGAAACAGAGATCTTGGAGGCCAACAATGGTGATGAGGACAATGAAGAGCATGGTGAGGCACAAACCCATCATGTTTACGATGTACATAAGTCAGAGGAGAAGGGAAATGAAGAGAAGGATGAGGATGAAGGAGGTGCTCATGGAAAGGGGGGAAGTGAAGAATTCAACATGAAGGATCAAAAGACCCCAAGCCCAACTAAGGAATAGATAGAGGATGTCATAGAAAGGGATATAACTAGAATTATAAAGGAATTGGTGGATTAATAGGTGGAGCGCAACAACGAATAAGTACAAAAGGAGATGGAGGAGAGTGAAAGTGTTGGAATGGAGTATGGAAACATTAGTAGAGATCTGAGCCGGGAAGTAATCTTCCCAAAGGCAGCATGTACAAGTGGAAAGGGTATATTAGTGACACAGGGAAAAGGAATGACTTACATAGATGATCCAAATAAGGTACTACATGCATGTTTCCAAAGTACCATGCCTTCGAAATAAATCCTTGCATGGTCTTCTTTTGATGAAGAGGGTGAGTACTCGTGCATGAGGAACATGTTTTCTTTGGATTTTATGTCCCATGTTGATGAGCCTAAATTCAAGGTCAACCGTGAGGTGTTGATGAAGATATGAGATACCCAGGGAATAAACCCTCTGGTGAATGCCCAACAACTATCAGATGAGAAATTTTTTAATGCACTTGACAAAGTATCTGTAGAAGTTGAGGAGAGGATATTTGGAAGAAATGATAGAATAAGGGTCTTCGAGGAATAGCTTGAAAATAAAAATGAAGAGATCATAAAAAAATACAAGGAGTTAAAGTAATAAGATCTGATCAATGCAAGATTAAGGTGTGAATTAAAGGAGGAAAATTCAAAGGTGTGCGTCCATAAGAAGATAGAGATTATTGCAGATGCCGTAATCTTGAAGCACCCAAACCTGGCCTTGTCTGAGAAAAAATATGAGTAAACAATGCAATGATTGGAAGACTTGACCCACATCCTCACCATGGAGAGGAGGCCACTCGCATTGGAATAGGAAGAAGAGGTAGTGGTGCGCCTGAAGGAAGAAGAAAAATTTAAGATTAGGGAGAAATTTACTCAGTATTCTGAGATTCTTTCCGCTAGAAAGACCACTGTGAAAATGGATGAGGCTATTTATGACAATTGCATTGATAGAGATAGGGTAACAAGTATATTGGTTTCTAAGCATGAGGCAGATATGAAGGAATTTTAAGAAAATAACAAAGGAAATAGGGAAGAGCGTGATAAAATCCTAGCTGAGGTTGAGAGAAATCAAGAAACAATCTAAACCTTCTGGGTTTCAATTAAGAATCAACTAAAGGATTTGTATCCCTAGGTCACTCATAGAATGGATGTGTTGGATGATCTTAGCAAGCTACTAGAAGGCATTGTAGATACATTGAATGATATGAGTGATGAATTCCATTTTGATGAGGTGAGCACTCTAGTAGGTAAGCTACTTTAGCAGGTGCAGAATGAGGTAGATGCATAGGAATAGATTGAGGAAACAGTGAAGAAGGAATTCCTAGTCCTCCTATAGCAGTACCATATTATTCTATTCTTTCATTCTTTATTTAGATTGTCCCTATTCCACTATTCTTTATTCTTTGAAGAAGAATTATGTTTCTGAGGATGGAGAAAAATCTTAGTGTGGGGTGATGTTGGGATCTAAAATATTGGCTAAGTACCAAAGGATGCATGCGTGTAAGACTAGTGAGAAGAAGGGAGCTTAGGGAAAAACGCGCAAGAAAAAGGGGTTTAAGAAGGGTTTAAGTGAAACCAGGGTGCGCACAGAAGGCAGAACATGGGTTCAAAGGACTTAGCCATATTTTGTAATCTAGGGGCACCTGAGAGAAAGTGTGAGGACCCAACTAGGTGTGATGATTGGATAAGGTGCCAGCCTGGAACCTTGGATGGAAAGAAAATGATATTCCCCACAGGTAATATTAGAAGAAGACATCATTACAAAGAGTGGAGGATTTGTAAAGGGATAACCATTCACAAATGGAGGACCACATCGACATTTGGCATGTGATATTTTTAGGAGAGGTGTGATAGTGGGAGCTGATCTTATAAAAAGAGATGCTCAGGCTAGAGACATATATACAAGAGATGATGGGAGATAAATAGAAGGCATAGAGAATGTAGAGAAAGAGAAGGAAAGTATGAACTACTGTAGTAATGTTAGTGTTTAGATAACTTAGTGCTAAGGGTTGTAAGGGACACCATAAGCTCAGTATGGCACTAGGATCTGTAACAAGGTATAAAATGGGAAAAGTATAGCTTGGGTCTCATATTAGAGAAGCTTATAAGATTTAAGTCTCTATCGTTTAATATGTATGGTTTGAGATGACCCTTGTGACTTTAATGTGGCTACTAGAACTATTTTAAATCAATATATGGGTTACTTCTATCTAACATGTTTTTGAGTGTAAGCCCTCATGTTATATGACTTGTTATGGTTTAAATATAGTTTATTATGATTCTTACAAATGTTATTTAGCTTCTGTAATGCATTAATGAGTGGATATGTTAGTTGATCTTTATACCTTTTTCAATAAGTGAATTAACTTCTACTTCTGTAAATCATACTCCATTAATGGCAAAACCTTATCAGAAAACTCACATAAAGGAGGGGCTCGATACCCGTGCATGCCTCGGGTGACCACCCAACACCTACTGGGTGATAGGCCGATGTGCTTGGGGTTAGAAAATAATATTGAGGATAAATAAAATACTATACAATGAAATCCTTATAGTTTTGTCACAAAATTCTAGTGCTAGTCCCATAATTTCACCATATGTTACTATCACACGTAGGTCTCCTCAATTTTCCATGCCTAGCACTCATACCTAATGTATCTCTAGGTATCATACTCTTCCACATAAAATTATTCCATCGCATAATGGTAATGATAAAAACCACACATTTATGTCTTCTCATAGTTCTATGTTACCTGATACATGATGAAACTCCTTAAGATACAACTTTCCCATAGACATAGTCTCGTACTTGATTTGACACTACACTAGTCCTTTGATTCATCAATGCAAGCTTCCTTCATCTACAATGACATATTGTGGGCGTTCAATCAATTTACTCATTATATAGACCATATGATACCCACTAATGGGGCAATAAGATATCCCCCTGTTACCCAATTACATACTCTATTTAAAGATTCAACTTGATCATGGAGGGAGTAACTCAACACCTAAACATCACTTTGTATACACACACTAGGGGAAAGCTTGCTTCCCCTATCTCATTTTTTAGTTTATATTTATCAAAATAGCTACATATATAAATATTTTCCCTGGGGTAATTCTCTTATTTTCCTTCCTTCTATTCAAAGATTATATTTTCATCAATGCCGTCAAGGCGATAGAAATCCTATAACATTCAAAAACTGTAAATATTTATAAACAACATATATTTGCATCACTCTTTCTTGGTTGTTTATATTACATGTTTATATTCTTCATGTTACACCTTAAATTATCATGTTAGCTTAATACCTAATATGTTATATATCATTTTTCTTTACACACATAAGTTAATATTGTACATTGATTTGAATGTAGAATACACACATATTGTTACATGATGTAGGATTCTTGAAACTTCTCTATAGCATTTATTCCATAGCTATTGGGGGCATCCACTTTAAACTTTCTCACATGGAGGTGCTATTTTTCCATTCTTTTCTACTTTAATCATCTTACCTCATTTACTAAATACATACATTGCGTCATATTATTTAGTACTCTAACATGATAAGTGTTTTTTCATGTGTAGTATTTTTTTTGTAGGTTACTCCCAAACCGGAGTCATTTTTATACTATAGATTATTTCTTTCTTTATAATTTTCCTTCTTATTTCACTTGATTTCCGGAAGAACCCTATGTTACTTGGTTTTTGATTACTGGCCTTTAGTTCCATAATTTTCTTGTGACATCCTAAGTGGTGTCCCATGTGTGTGGTGTATTATTTATCATGTTTTTGTATTTGTGTCCATGCTTTCTTTTTCTAACATCTAAAGATTTATTTCATATTGCTTGTTTCTAATTTTTTCTTGTTTTCTGGTATATTACTTTGTATGTGCCATGGTATGTACCATATGCACTCCATTATTAACATGCAAGAATCCTACCAAACTTTTACACACCAGCTACAGGTTCTTGTTTTTAGGCTATGCTCACATTTATCCATCTCACACACCACAAACAAGGAGGGGAAATGATCGGGTGATGTTTCACCCTCATAGTAGCAATGAAAATGGAAATAGAATTAAAAAATATACATTCATAAAGTGTATAATTTTATAAAATGACTCAAAAAACTAACTTGGGTTAGAAAATATATAGCTATCAAATCATACATAAAATACCATAACATTTTAAGGGTATGGATAATTCCATACACTTCTATCCTTGGGGAAGATCTAATAATTTCCTCATCTAGTACAGTGTCTCAAGAACATTTATAGAACGTTTATTTAGTTTCAATCATAAAATACATGATACATTTCAGATTATGCTGGCACTAAGGGTATATGCAAGCTAGCATTTCCCCAGTAAATGTTTTCACCATTTTACAATCAATTGGGTTCATGTTCATCTTAAATGAAACTTATCTATTGGTGTAGTGAAGTGTTAAGGTGATTTTTATCCTTGTAATATTGACTTTCCATTTCTCATATTTTTATAGAGAGATGTAGAGGAAATGTAATACTCCCCATATAGTTATCTTCACCATGCAAGGTGCATTTGCATTTATTTCACTTTTAGTTTGAAAATTCCACTTGTCGAGTGACTACCCATTAGTCCTTCCAGCCAACTCCAACACAAAGTTTAAAAAATATCCATGACAATTGTAGCAGGACTACTCTTTTTCCATTGTCTTGAAAAATAATTTTGTGTTCTCTTTCCTTTCTTCTATTTTTCTACTTACATATTTCTATTTACACACTAAGCTTAATATTTTAATTTTAAGCGTCGATTTCCTATGCTATAGAAATTGACTATATTATCTTTTTAGGTACTCATATTGGAAAAAAACACAAACAAAACAAATAAATAGTCCTAGCACAAGCACAAAACATTTCCAGTGAAGGAAAAGTGTTTCTCCACACTCAAGTCTATTTTACTTAAACCACGTAATTTTCAATTCCATATTTAAAGCTGGGGAAATATAGACACTTATTTTATGAACTCATTTCTTCCAAAAACTCAAATTATACAATAATCATGCAGTGACAAAAGATTTCTCAATTTAACCAATTATGATATCCCTAGATATATCTCACTCATTCTTGTTTTCACACACACCATACTTTTTTACATAATGGTCATATCAATCCACAAAATTAGGTTATACCCTTAAATATTACAATCCCCATTTTATGATTACTTGCACATGCACCTAAGACCATAGCATCCAAAAAGGGACATAGCTAACATACATTATGGTATGAATTGGATTCTATAGTACATGTCCCTCTAATGGTACTTTTCTAAATTTTAATTCCTTTTGTTACACTTCTAGTCATCCCTATCATACTTTTCCATATACATAACTCTTATATAAAGAATTTATTCATCTCCCATTAAGGAGGGCGTTGTATCTACTTGTTTCCTAGTGTTCCTATGAGAATACACTTAAAACTAAAAATAAAAACTACTGCTAGACTATTTTGAGCCTCACATATATTGGATACTCATTCTAGGGTAGTCATCCACTCATATATGCAAATATAAAAGGCACATTATCAAAGTCAAGTCAAGATAGGGAAAAGTTCAAATACAATCACATTTTTTCAAGGTCATGATTATCAATATGGTTTCATACATTCTAGATATCACATGATAGGAGAGAATGACATGTGGTTTTATCCCTCCTCAAAGTTGTGGGGATGTCAGTGGTGCACAGGGGTTCCCAAAACCGAACTAATGTTTTCTTTACAGGACTCTTTTACCATTTACGGTTTTACTAAAAGTGCAAAGGGACAAGGGCATATAGAAAGGAACATATCATAGGTACATTTTGGTCCATATCATATATTTTGGTTAATGATGATGTTTAAGACATAGTCTTGATAATGATGTTATTTTGAATCATTTATAGTATTCTCCAGTTAGGAGGTCATCCAAGATAAACACAAAAGTAAGAATATTGGCTAATTCTTCTTCTCCTTCTCGATACTTGTACTTGGTTTCATTTTTTCCCCTTATTTATCTTTATTCAATGATTATTCTTGATATTTCTGCAATAATATCTAGAAACTAATTTATTAGGAAAATACACCATCGATTACTATGAACTAAAGATTAACCATTTAGGTTTAATCAATTATGATAAATATCATCATTATGAGAATTATAATTGTTGAGATCACTATCATCATCATGAAAAATAAAATTATTAAGAGAAACACCATATTTTATTCTATAACAAGGTAAATATAATCTTGCAAAGATTCAAGATCCATAAACAAGAAGATGATTATTACATGACTAATAAGACTATTACAAAGTATATTATCCAATAAAATGGTTTAAAAAGGAAAAACATTGTATCATGGTATTGACATCCTAATTAATTTTTATTGTGGAGATGAAAATTTTTGTAGAGGATGTAAGGGTATGTTATTGGGGATATTCTAATCTAATCAATTTATAAATAACCAATTATAGAAAAAATAATGAATTAGTATTTGAAATGATTGATCAATCATAAATTATATCTTAACTATATAAGACATGAAGACTTATCTATAAAGGTTAGAGAAAACAATATTTTGATGTTAAAATATATGTAAAAGGAATATTAAAAAATTGGATATTCTTCGTTGTGAGTTCTGGGACTTGATACTAAATAGTGGAAAGAAAATATACTTATAATGTTATGGTCTTGACCTAGATTGTGCACTCTTGGATCCTTTTACAGTTATGATCTAACAATTTATGAGTGTTTCAATTTCTTAAAAATTTCCTTTTCTATACTTCTCTCTTTCTCCCACAACTTTGGAATGACCTATAATCACCCACAACAATGTACAAACCCTAGAAACTAATAGTGACATTCATAAACACATTAGAAAACAAAGGAAAAACCATTTGTATGGTGATGATGGGATACGTCTTACTATATACCTCAAATTTTAATCTAATCATATAGTCACACTACATGCCATCATATAAAATCAAGCCCCATGTAGATTTTTTAGATGCTTGTGTGAGTGCGAGTGTGATCTCATCCAACTGCTATGGGTTTCATTATATATCTTAACACAAAAAGAGTGGAAAAAAAATATATTATAGAATTTACCCAATGATTTTTTTAGTTTTATGTGATATACCTCAACTATGTGACCAAACCATGTGTTCCTTAAAATCCTTGTAAAAACTATTGGAGTGACTTCATTATTTATAATACATGGCCCTATGAACTTTATATTCTTGGAAATAGATGAAGATAGACTCTTAGTTGTGATTGAGGTATTGAAACCTTGTAGTATGGAGTATTATAATTTATGCACAACTAATTTGGAAAAATTTAGGAGATCCTTGAGTATTTTTGGAATTTTATTTTTAATAGTAATTTGTAAGAGTTCCATGTGACTTACAAAGTGCAATTGATTTTTAATATATTATTTTTATGTTAAATATTCTAACAGTTCCAACCTTAGAAAGGTGAAATAACTAAATAAAGATATTTAAAATGAAAACAATGTCAGATAATGTGTGATGTTAAGGGGATGAAATTTGGCCAAGAATTCATTCCACATCCTAATCATTTTTATGGTACTAAAAAGGAATATTATGGTCAAAAATATAAAAAAATATTGCATGGTTAGTTATTGTTATCCCAAATCCACCCCTTGAGGTAAATTGAATAACTCACATGATCTCTTTAGGATAAGCAAGTAGAAATGGCTCGAGGGAAAAATTCAGGTTTTAGAGCTCCCTTTGGATCTTTTCTAAACCCCCATTCAAGGAAAAAATGCAAGGAGTTAGACAAAATTCAAAAATTTCAAAAAATTGGCTTTAGCTAGTGTATTGTGGCTAAATCAGGTTTTCTTTGCCCAGGACACATAGGTACATGAGGGACATTTGGGACCCCAAATTCCGAAATGGCCGCAAGTAGTTCAAATAAGCTAAATCGGGTGTTTTTATCCTAGGCGGTCTGCGAGACATCGAGACATCTAGGACTTGCATTGCCGAAATCTTTGATTTGTAAAAGAATAAGTAAAATCAGGTATTTTTGTCTTGCGTAATTCATGGGATGTTAGGACATCTGGGACCCAAAAATTTGAAATGGCCACAAGAAGTTCAAATTGTCTAAATCAGGTAGTTTTTTTCCACGCGGTTCGCAGGACATCCAGGACGCGCATCACCAAAATCACTAATTTGCAAAGGAATAAGTAAAATGAGGTATTTTTGGCCCAGGTCACACAATTACGTGTGGAAAATCTGGGACTCAAAATTCTAAAGTAGACAATCACAAAGGGATGTGGGTGAAGTGGTGGTCAACGATGGTATGTGAGGGACACGAGTTCCCCAAAAAGCCGACTCGCTTGATTTACAAAGTTGGTCAAGTGTAATGGAGACGAATCAGGGGTTTTCAACCCAAGTTATACAAGGGACATTTGGGATACCAAGACCTGAAATAGCTAATATGCCTGCATACAAAGGAAAATTCAATGTCTAACCCTCCCGAACTTCAAATGGCCATAATGTTTGATCTCGAGCTTCGATTTTCACAATTTTGACTTTCTGGAACGGGTATAATGTCCTCTACGCCAAAAAAAAAAATTTATTATTTTAGATGAGGGTAGATATATGAAAATAAAGGAAAAATATTCATCTCTAGTAAAGTAAATTTCCAGTCCCATTAAATGACAAAAATTCCTAGTAGACCCAAAATAGCTGCCAACACTCAGAAGGCCATAAATTTTGCATTTCTCAATGAAAGTGCACAAAGTAGGTACTGTTGGCATCATGGTTCCAAGAACGATGCACATAAATTGAGAAATATGGCATTTGATGAAGAATCTATGGTGATTTTACAGAAAATGTGCTCAGGTTCATAATAATGTTTTATTTGGTAGTTGAGATGCATTCAATGCAGCATGGGCTAACATTTCTCACGACTACAAGTCATGTGACAGTATGGGGAGCCTTTCACAAGCAAAAATTTTTTATTTCATTTCATTTACTACATATTGCAAGTGGTTGAAGGACAAATTTCAAGATTTGCATTTTCCCTCTCTCTCTCTCTCTCCTCTTAGAAATCTATAAATTGGAGTGTTGGGCTCATTATAAACGAGGATATAGTTGTCGGTAGAAAAAACATGTCAAAAATTGTTTTATGAATCCAATGTGTTATAAGACCTTGTAGTGAAATCCTCTTCTGGAAATCTATGCCTTTATTATGTAATATATTGAACTGTGCATATCAATGAAAGTAATCGATAGAAGTTTGTGGATTTCTCTTCCCCTATTGTGTTTGTTTACATTCCTCTTTCCCCTTCAATCTCATTTCATATATATATATGTGTGTGTGTGTGTGTGTGTGTGTGTGTGTGTGTGTGTGTGTGTGTGTGTGTATTTTTGATCTTATGATGTTGCAAGGATTCATTATCATTATGTGTGCATGAAATATTCATGTGAATGCAATTACTAGATTGTGGAGAACTATTATCACCCCTTCTAGTTTGCACTTTTCTCCTATTTTTCACGCAATTCAAGACTATGCTCATCACCCTTATTTTCATATGTATCACTGCATTACTGTAGGTTTTTTTTTATGCACTCTCTCTCCCTAGTCCCTTGGAAAGATAGATTAGGAAAAGATAGTTTTTTCATGCGTTAGAGTAGATTATGGCAGGTAGTTTAGGATCAAGAACAAACTTTCTCTGGAGGTCTATCTCAAGTAGCAACTACCAAAACTTGGAGATAACACCCATGTTACCCAATCACACTGTGAGCTCAAGTACACACACTTGTGAAAATCATAGGGCATTGTGATTCGATAATAACAATTATTGCTTTGATTTAATAATATTTCTTCAATTGATGACAAAGAAGGATATAAAGACAATAAAATCATAAAATATCTAGAGATATATTTTTATTGGATTTGGAATGTGAGAATTTATCTTAGCAAGAGATAATATCCAAATGTGGCATTACAAAAGGAATAGTTACCAAATTTTATTATCTACATTTCCTCCCCTTTCATGTGTGTAACTGAAAATTTCATGTTTAAATGAAAATGATTCCTGACTGCAAACACATAATTTTCCTTTACTTGATATTTATTTTCTAATGTATTGGTGTTGGTACACTCTATGATTAAACATGCAACACATAGAGTAGTGAATTTCCATAATAGAAATTTAACTTCACTTAAAAATATAGAAAATTCTCATAACTTTGAACATATATAAACTAAGTACAATATATTAAAAATATCTAAGAAATACACCTATTTATTTTTTAGATGGAGGAACTCCTATTCTTTTTGTAGTCTAGACATTTGTATTTTCTTTGAGATAGTAGATGGATGGTGGCGCTTATTCCCCAATTATGCAAAAGGAGAGATTAAATTTTTGAGTACAACCCAAAAATAGAAAAAGGAACCAAAGTACCCCTTTTACATCTCATAAGAGAAGAGGAAGAACATCCTAAAAAATAATTAATTCACTTCAATACATTTCAATTTTGAAAACTTCTGGGATAACAGGAAGGCTAACCTATGAATAAACTAGTTAATTTGATACCTTCCCCAACCCCACGGACCACACTATTGCAAAAAATTATAGGTCCAATTGTTTATAGTTTTAATTGTTGACTAAGATAAAACCAAATAGATGAATGGATATACAATCCCCACATAAGGTGTTGTACTACTTAAAATAAGTGTATATATTATGGAACACTATAAGGGAGAAGGAGGTAAATTCCCCTAACCATGTTCTTACAACCATGTATGATTAGCGTAGAGGATAATGAATTAAATACTCATACCCCTTGTATCATGTTATGCAGTGATTAATTTATATCTAAACTTATATGATAATGTGGGAAATATAAGATTCATGAGAATTCGACCCCTATCTATAAAGATAAATCTTTGTTAATACTGTACAACAATTCTGATTATCATGTACAATTTTTATTTGATTTGGATTCTACAAATTTTTAGTAAATGTACCTATTCCTAAAGATCGAGAACCTATAAAATATGTTCCTAAAAATTTTAATCTATTTGTAAGTTAAGAAAATATCTCGATGAAATCCTCATTTTTTAGGAACGTTAGATAAAGAATTTGAGTACATAGATTAAAATAACAGATGTGTACCCATGTTTGATAAGTATGATAATCTATGTAGTATCACATAAAATAATGGAATGTGGAACGTAATTGGTAACCCATACCTAAAAATGGGGATACGCATGGTCAAAACCATGGCATACAAAGAAAGTTACATCCAACATGCAACAAGAAATAATAAAAATAGGTATAAGTACTTGAAGAATACTAATTTTTTTGAAATTATGTCGTAATCCAAATTGATAATATTATAGACACATCTAAGTATGAATCACTTAGTTGAGAAAATAGATTAGAAATAGTTATTGGAGCTCAAACCATAACAACCCATGATTTTGAGGCAACATGGGAATGTCTCCATTTTGTGGGACCTTGTAGTGTGAGACAGACCTCTAGAGAAGGTCAGTTCTTCTACCTAATCCTAATGCTAAAACTAATCCTACTATATAAATCAAAACCTAAACTAAACATGCCAAGGGATTAGGGTTAGAAGGAGATGTAGAAAGGGAAATCCTAAACTAAAGGGGGTGGTGACAACACATGAAAAAGGTTGAGCTCTCCACAAGGGGAAGGAAAGAGTCAAAAACATGGGATAAAGGGAAGATAGATGGGCCACAATTTAAGAACCATGTAGATTCACTCATCCACAAATTTACAACATAATGAAAATGGAAACTACAAGTAATTAAATATACACAACATTCCATAAATGATCTAAAAGGAAATGATACAAGATAAAACTATCTAGGGCAGATAGATGTGTCATAAAACAAACTTTCTATTGCTTAGAATATGCAAAATTCTATTTCAGTGATGGGAGAAGGAAATAATTACATTGCAAAGAAATAATTCAAGGTGCGAAATTCATGGGAAGGTGGCCACCATTTTTACATAGTGTCGTTACAATGAAGAGCCATAAAAAAAAAGTAATTTTTAAATTATATAATAAATGAGAGAAAGAGGAGGGAAAAGAGAGAGACTCGACGTTTAAAACTTTCAACCACCAACACTCGAGAGTGAATTCTTCTAAAAATCATATGGGTAATTTGTAAGGCCATTACTAATTTTATTCCATCATGTACAAAGAAAATGAATCCATACTTCATCAAATCAGTGGTTGAGGCATCTGATTTGATAGTTTGCATGCTCAAGACTGCTCTTTTCTCCCTAAAAATTCATGTCTTCCATTTTTACCCACTAAATTCAACCAAAATAATATTTTGATGATGTCAAGTTTAAGGGCTAGAGGAGATCTTTCCAACAAAATAAATTTTATTATATTTAGAGCTCAGAGTCGAAAGATATGGCCATTTGAAATTCTATGTGTGAGGAAGCACATGAACTTGACACTTGGCATCTTCTGATTAACTCAAGGATCAACCTTTTCTATTTTCCTATTTCCATGTGTCCACATTCTTTTGGGTCGTGGGTTCAGGATTTACTTTCGTATTTTCCTCTTCTTTTCTTTTCCTGCCTTTATGAAAAAAGGGCCAATAAAGCAATACCACATTTGTCGCACCTATTAGGCTTTCCTTGAACCTTTTTCAACTCTTTTGAAATGTAAGCCAATGAGGAGGCTCCACATTTATTTGCAATTCAATTTTAAACTATTCCCTGAATAACTACTATGAAGTGTGAGACAATAGAAAAGCTCCACACACTTCACAATGTCAGTCCTTAAGATTTATGCCTCTGACATCCGTGATACATCATCCAATGGGATAATTCCATGCCCCTCGCATTTCTTAGAATCTTCTCTAGCTCCTTGGATATACGTTAAACATCAACCAATAGATAAGCTCCATGAATTTCAAGTTTTTAGTATTTTCTTAGTTCTTGAATGACAACTTCAAAGTGAGAGCAAACAAAAAATCTCTACACACTTTATAGTGTCAGACTTTTCTCAACATCAGACTGATAGATGCGAAGCATGAGCCAATAGGAAAAAATGACATACCTTGGTAGTGTCAGTGTGTCAGAATTCCCTTTAATTTTCATAATATCATACTACAAGAAGTGAACCAATGGGAAGAGTCCATGTGTCTTTGGACTTTGCATCACAACTTTCTACTTGGAGGGACTTAGAATTTTTTTCCTAGTGAATTTCTGCCATGTAACCCTTTGTTTACCTTTTTGACTTTATCTTAGCCCCATCAAGATATGGACCCAAAGAATTATGAAATTTGGTTTATTCTCTAGACTTCAAGTCCACAAAATCCCAAGGCTACGAAGAAAGCTAGAATGTAGCCACATGTCCTATTTGGATGTTGTATTGAATTTTATGGGCATATGAATGTCAGTAAACTTTTTAAAGTTACCTTCCAATAAATTGGCTAAGGACCTAGGGTTGTGGAAATCCTATGGTCGGTGCTTTTGTAAGGTGGAAATTGATCGCTATTTGAACATCGCAGGCTTGTTAAAAATAACTATGTCCATTTTTCATGTGTTATCCAAATTTACCCAGGTGTATATTTGGGATTACAATAGTATAGGAATAAAACATCAGTTTAAATATAAGTAATAATTATTATATAGACATAATCACTTGGAGGTATAGAGCCACAATCATGGGGCATCCATTGTGTGACAAGATAATCGTAATAGAAAGAAACATGTTCCAAAAACACATAAGCAAGTGAATACATGAAAGATAGGCATAGAGCCATAAACATGAACACCAAGGTTGTTATAATACAATCAAGATAATCAATTCATATAGAGTAAGAAATAATAAAATTGTAATATAGTATGGAAATAGTTAACCATATGAAAGGATTCAAATAACACATTAGTAAAACAACAAAATAATATGTATAAGAAATTAGTGACAGTAATATATTGGGAAAGTATATAAAATAATGATAGTAAAAATAAAGATAACAAGATTTCTTAGCATTACATAAGACACATGGGTTGGTGATTTCAGCTCAAAATATAACATGAATAATATGAATATGATCAAGTGTGATGAGGAATTGTAATGTAGTTTTACTAAAACAAAATTCACTTGAGTAGTGTGGGAGAATCCCTATGAAGTAATGTACTGAATGGGATCAAACCAAGATGTCTTTTTGTCATCATTTGTCAACATGTGTGTCATGCATCACACTCAATATATGCCATGAACACATTAGTGTGGAGAATATATAGAAAATATATGGTATCCATCAAACCAATATAAAAAACATCATGTATAGAGAATCAAACTAGCTAATAAAAGAATAATCATATCTTGATTTTGTATTTTTAAAAATATGTGAATGTTTTTGTATTATATGATTATTGGAAAGTATTTTATTTTTTTTGAATATATATATATATATATATATACAAGAAATTGAGGTAGCACAAGAGCTACGCTATTAGACAATCAAAAAGGGGACAATCACACCCAAACGGTGATAGAGGAACTGGCCCCACAAGTGTTTCCAGTGATGAAGTATGATCATGTATAATATATGTACAATTTTTGGTATATGTCATAGAAGACATAGGGTGGGGAGACATACATTGATTATTATGCATAGAGGGTGACATACTCATAGGTTGAGGATAAGGTGTATTGTGAGAAGTGATGTGTGACCTGGGTGACAATGTAGAATGATGAGGATAAGATTTCCTATGAGAAGTGGTATGTGATCTAGTAGGAATAATTTGTCTACTAGAAGACCTATGCATAGATGAACTAGAAGGAACCATCCTACCAAACAAAGTGTGGAAATCAGATAGTCAAAATGTATATTCACTAGTGATTTAATAAAAATGTAAATTAAATATTTTATTTCAGAGTAACTAAATGTACCTAATGATATGTAAATCATAAAATACAATGTGACATATGAAATAAGAAAGAAAATTATTTTAAACCCTAACCAAGATAGGGATAGAGGGAATTAACATATTTTCGAATGAACATTAAGTGATCTGGGATGATCGAATGATGAAATATGCCTAGAAGAGTTTAGCAGAGGACCACATGAGGTTCTGAACTTTTAAAATGCACAAGACTGTAGCACCCATGAGAGGACATGAGATACTGACACCTGTGACTGGATTAAGGAGTTGGTGTTTGTTTAAGTGCTCTAGATTTGGGTATTTTGGTGTTGGATATGATTCATTGTTGGTCGCTTTTTGTCACTCAAGACAAGTTGTTTGATCTACAAAAGTAGATGTAACCTAAAAGAAATATATTTTTCTTGCACATACCCACAATCCACATAAAAACTAAAAAGCAAAATGAAGAGTGGGGAGTCATACTAACCCTAATATCCACCCTAAGAGTGAACATACGATCAAGCAATACACTACATCTCAGAATCCATGTAGTTGTTGTGTGTGTATGTGTGTGTAGAAATGACTCCCTAGGATTCCCTTGTGCAAGTTACAAAAATGATAGTGGGCTGGATCTAGAATGTATAAAATGTGTGCATAGAATATAATAGAACCTACCCTACTATGTTTTGTATGAATATTTTATGCAACCCCTTTCCCTTGTATGAATGTTAGATGGATGCAGTTTGTGTTATTGTTCCCTTTAGATGCAATCTTACATGATGCTAGATAATGTTTAGTGTTTGGTCCCTTATTTTTAAAACATAATTGTATGTTTATATGAATTCCTTGTTTGAATTATGTAATAGACAACTAAAAGGCTGACCCAAAGTAATAAAAATTAATTACGAAGCGAAAGGGGTCTAAAAGGATAAGAAAAAGATATAGAAGGAAATGATTTCCCATTTGGATAGGAGTGCCTATCAATAGCATCCTAACTGGGTGCTAGTGTCTAAGGCTATAAAAATATAAAATAGGTAAATGTTAATAAGATTACAAGATGTAAAAAATCTAGTAATAATGTCAAAGACAAAAAATAGGCTAAAGGGAGATATCAATTACTAGTTTTGTTTCTTAGGAATCATGTAAATGTTAGGATGCTTTTAGGGATTTAAAACGTACCTAATGATTTAACAAACATAGAATTTGTAAAACCCTAATTACAGAGTCATGTATGATAAATAAATTATAAGAAACTTCTTAAATATAGATGACATAACCAATAAGCAAGTAAAATAGAAAACCCTATGTGTAAGAGAGAGAGATAAGGACTTTGGTCATTTATGCTTATTGTCAGAATTGTACAAACTAGAGAAACTAATAAAACTGAAGGTGATATTATCAAAATTTTCTTTGTAAACTTCTATACTTTTTGGATAAGGTTAGACTATGGTGCCTAGACTGGGGTGAGTGTGCATAGGCACCTAAGACCTATATTGGGTGCATGTGACTGCGCAGGGGCTCAAAATTTAAATTTTCATGTGTTGCAAGGTTGTCATTGATAGTCATTGTTGGTCACTTGTATGTTGTTGTATGATCATTGTTTTCAATTGTAACCGAACAAGAGAATATGACTTGTAAAACCCTAAAAATACATCAAATCCGAAAAAGAAAAGATGCAATATGGGGAGTCAGAATGACCCCACCGGTTACCTAACTGAGTGAAATTAAAACCAAGTGTTCCACTACTCCTCTGCATCTCAGACTATATGTATTTCTTTTTCATGTCTGATAGGATTTTACCCTAGGAAGATCTTGTGTAAGTTCATGTGATACTAGATGATAGCTAGTTTTACCAATGTAAATTTATGTGTCGATGGAATAATGAACTTCCCCTTTTATACGTGTATGAATAAAATGCAGCCCATTTTCCCTTGAATGAGTGATAGATGGGTGCCTTTTATTCCTCTAGATCCAAGCTTAACTGATGATAATAGATGCTTTGGAATAGGTCCTTTCTTATGGTAAAATAAATTTGTATTTATATGATTCACTTGTTTGAATTTTGTAATTGAAAACTAAAAGGCCAACCCATAAGAAAATAAGATTCCCAAAAGATAAAACAATCCGAAAAAGAGATTATAAGATAGAAATAGGTCAAGGTACCCAAAGGGGATGCGTGTTCCTAGTCAATGGCATCTTGGTTGGGTGCTAATGTCCATAGTCATGAAAGATAAAGAAATAAAGTTCAGACTTGGATGTAGGGTGTGAAAGACCAAAGAGAAAGAAATAAAGGAAAAAAGAGGACAAAGAAAGAATTCAATTACTAGTTTTGTCACTTAGGAATCATATGAATACAAGTACATGTTCTTATAACCTATAAATTTACCCAAGTGTGTGATTTTTTGTTTACATTTTCCCCACTTTATTTTTTGAGTGAATACTATATAACATAAAGTAGATAAGAAATGGGTACCTGGTAAGCATATAGAGTGTGATTACAATAACATGCCGAGGAGACAAGTGAAATCATGGACTGATAAAAATGAACAATGGAAGCTAAGAAAGAGAAAGTGACCCTAGATGTGAAGCATATTGTGTTTGATCTATAAGCCTCTCCTTTGGAAAATCTACAAGACTAGAAAATGTTGTTTCTACTTTCAATTATTAAAAATGGCAGGGAAATTGAGATCTAGTGAATGAATATTAGTTATTAAAACTACTTGCAACAAATTAGAATGAAGAATTCAATGCAAACATAATATTTTTATCTTGGAAACCCCCAATTTGATAGAAAATTAGTCTGGAAGGAAAATTTCTCTTCCTTTCAACTTATATATATTGGAAAATTTAATCAATTACATAGTACTAGAAGTTGAAGGAAGACAACAATGTTACTTCCACCCTCTATACTTTCTTTCTATGCACTTTCACCTTACTTCTATAATTAAATTCTAGAACTAAAGTCTTCTTTTTCACTTCTCCCATGAATCAATGATGAATTCAAATTTTTCTTTTGATTAAATAGCTTTCTTCACATGTCCTCTTGCGCACTAGAGAATGGGAAGAGACATCCAAAGAAGAGACATGGTCAAAATGTTTGAAATATAAGAATTTTGGTGGATTTTTTAATTTTGTTTCATTAGTGACAAGACTGATAGCTAACACAAAATGTTGGTTACATAACCACTGGTCTCTGGAAAGAGGCGGTTATGTAATTATGGGGGGGTTATGCAACGACTACTGTGCACAGATTGGTGGTTATATAACTTTAGAGTTTTCTCGTCTTCCTAATTGATTTATCTTCTAGATTTGGTTTCTCCAATGAAGTGACGTTTCTTTATATCCCTTTGGAATTCACCTCCCTGTCTTAGGATGATTTCGTTCCCGTAACTTAGCTGAGTGTGGGAGTAGATGAGTACACAATTCCCTCACTCTTCGAGTGCCACTTGGCCTACCATGGTTTCTTCCCCTTGAGTCCAAGTTGTAAAGATTCTTATGGACCTCTCCTTTTCTCTTTGATCTTCTACTGTAAAACTACGTCCTCCTCTAATTCACCTCATGAGTCAAAGACACAATCCTTTATGGAAGGTAGTAACTAATATTCTTATTCTTCATCAATAATAGATGGTTCCTATAGGTGAAATTTATCATAATTTACTACTGATTACGTCTACATGAAATGTGGTAAATCAAGCTTGAAGGGATTTTATAGAACCTACTCCAGTATAATGAAGGGTCCATAATGTAGTTGTTTGGGTTTCCTCGCTTGGAATTTTAGTCTCTCCTTGCTCATCCTTGTAATTTATCCTTTCTCAAGTAAATCCAAACCTTGTATCCAACATGAATTTTTTTCTCTCTACGATGCTAATCATGTCTATCCTTATACTAGGCTTGATATTTTTCCAATTCTTCTTTCACCTTGAGATGAATTTTCTGCATCCTGTCAATGAACTTCGTTCCTCTAGTCTCCTCTGAATCATAGATCTCCCCTTTTCCAGCTGCCCAACTATAATTTCCAGTGGATTAGTAGGTATTTATTGTAAACATGCTTCAATATAGTGGATGTGTGTACCAATCAATTTTAGGAATACTGAATGTAGGCTAAGGAATCATTCCAAGTCCATGGATATTTACTATTATATCCTCTAATAAGTCATTCCAAAGTCCTATTAACCACCTCTATTTTGCCAAATTTATGGGATTAGAATGTCATGCCCCTCTGTAACCTGGTGTCCATATTGTCCAATAAAATAGTACAAAACTTACCCAAGAACCTAGAATCTCTGTAAAAAAGAATAGACTTTGGAAAACCAAAATGCACCCAAATATTAAGAAAGAAAAATTCAGATACCTCATATGTTTTTATTTTCTTTTTACATGTCATAAGAACACACATTTTTCTAAATCTATCAACGAAAACATATAGATAATCATGGTCGTGTTTAAACACAGATATTCCTGCTATAAAATCCATAGAAATATCTTCCTAAGGGTGAGTAAGGATAGGTAAAGGTATATATTAAGCTTCCTTCCTAATTTTAGGCTTACTCAAGTACAATATTTTTTACATAATCTTATGAATTTAGATACTTCCTCTTGCATATTGGGCCAATACATGTACCTCTATAACTGATCCATGGTCTTGCCAACACCAAAATGTCCTACTACTTTTGAAGTATGTGCTTCCCTCATCAGTAGAATCCTTTCTTCTTTCGGCATACAAAGATTTCCTCATAAGTAAAGCATCCCATATTTCAGATAACAATCTTCAATACCCGTATTTTTAGCCCCTTAGGACTACAACTACTAATATGTCAACCCAAAATTTGTCTTGAGCATATGCTTTTCTATAAGCTTCCTTTGCAAATTGCTCAAAATTAGATATAGTGGCTAAACTAGAGATTTTATATTGTGTTGGCGGTGTAGACATCATGTATTCCACAAAATTTATGCTACCTTTCTTATAATGGAGCACCAAATGGAATTTCTAAAGGAATCCCATCCACTTTTAAAGCCTTACCTACTACAATTTAGACTATTCTTCCAAATACTAGAGAGGTTTGTGGTCAATGTGCATAATAGTTTCTTTACCGAATAAATAACATTTCCATTTCTTAATTTCCTAAAATAGTGCATACATGTCTTTATCATATATTCAATATCCCTTAACTACTAGAGTGAAGATTTCAAAATCATAACATAATGGCTTACCTTTATGTAGAAACACTTCTCCCATCAAATAATCATTGGCATATGTCTCTAATTCAAAGGGTTGCTGCAAATTAGGAAGAGAAAGTATTGGAGATTGACTAATTTTTTATTTTAATAACTCAAAATCCTAATCTTGTTCCTTACCACATTCGAAATCCTTACTCTTTGTGGCATCTATGTCTAGAGGTTTTGCAATAGTAGAGAATCCAAGAATTAACTTTTTCATGTATTGTACTTCTCCCAAAAAACTTCTAGTCTATATTGCTCCCGTTAATGTTGGAAAATTGGTGATGTCTTCCTCCTTCTTTGGATAGACAAGTGAATTTTTGGCAAATTCATACTTCTTCATATTGCATAGTAGTTGTTTCTCTATGAAAAATTGCCAGACATGTTGCAAATGTGCTATATGTTTCTCCCATGTGGCACAAAAATCATAATATCGTCTAGATAAAAAATGACACATGAATCTATGATTTCCCACGGTAAATTTTTATCAATCTCATAAATGTAGAAGATATATTACAAAACTAAATGGAATTACTAACCACTAATAAAAACTGTATTTTGTTTACAAGGAAGTATTTTATTTATCCTCCTTCTTCATCCTGACTCAATGATAACCCTACATAAGATCCAACTTTGTGGAGAACTTCACAGGATTAACTTGGTCCAAGAGATTATCTATGCGTGGGAGTGGATATAATTTCTTTATGGTAATATTTTTTAGAGCACAATTGTCGATGCACATTCTCTAAGAACCATCATTCTTTGGAAAAATCACAATACTCAAACTTCATGGTGAGGTACTCAGACATATTACCCCCTTGTCTAATAGCTCCTAGAGTTGTTTCTTTACCTTTGTACTCTCTAACAATGATTTCATATACAAATTGATATTTTGTGGAGTGGACCATGGTAATTTCTTAATCTTGTTCTCTACTTTTCATTTTGGTGGTAACACATTGCAAGTTTTGAATACTTCCTGAAAGAATTGATTTATGATTTCAAAATACTTCATCCCTTTGTTAGAAATATCTGAAATTTATGCCCCATATTTCTTATCTTTCAATAAAAGTAAACAAAACTGATTATGATTTTCCTAAATTACTCCCTTTTCTTCATTAGCACTTACCATAAGAAGTTTTGATTAACCCTGTTGTTTTTGGATGTTGTAACTAACTACATTATAGACCCATCTGTATCGATTCTCCCTTCTCATGAATATAGAATACATAGAATACAAGTAAGGACTCCCAAAAACAACGTCAACATAATTAAGTTGAATTACATCATCCTCTAATACATCTATATACTAAGAATTTATCCCAAAATTTAACTTACATCATCTTGTTACTTGAATTCATACACCCTTCTTCACCCATCCCAATAGATAATGATGTGGATCCTCATAAGTTTCAAGACCAAGATTCTTTACAACTACATCAGAAATATAATTAGATTTGGATCTAGTGTCAACAAAAGCATTCACATTAGTTCTCTTGATTTGGATTTATATCTGAAATAGGTTACTCATCTCTTCCTCTTGTTTATGGCTGTCCATGTTGGTGGTCATACATCCAAGCCTCTCATCTACATCAGAATCATTCTATATCTCTACCTCCCCATTTGTCTTCACACCTATCATGGATTTCTTTGAATCCTTTGTTTAGTTCTTTTGGTGTGATTTCATATGTAACTTCCAACAAGTAACATTAGTATGACCACTGTTATCAAAAATCTTAGAAAAAATATTAGGATCTTTACAAGTTTTCAAAGTAGTAGTAATTTTTTTACCTTTCTCTTTCCATTTTACTTTCTTACTTGTTTGTCACTGCTCCTTCTTTGGCTTATTTTTTGACTCCATCTCTCCTTTCTTCTTTTCATCATAAATATTATTTACTTTCACACATGCTTCATTGATATCCTTGGGCTTCATGGAGATGACCTTCCTTCTAAGCTGATTGTGAACTCCTACCAAATACTTGGTTAGAATATCCCCATCCTCGAAGTCTATATAAAGCAACATGGCTTGTCTTCAAAACTAGGTAGTGTAATCTTACACACTTTGACCACTATTTTGTCTAAAATACTACCATTTAGTCATTTGGTCAACCTTATTGAGAATAGGATAAAACTTAGCTTTAAGTAATTCATTAAAACCCTCCCAAGATCTTACAATAGGATATTTCTTTTTCTCAAATCAGGCTAACTTCCTTTCCCACTAAACCAGAGCATGTCATTCCATTTTTAGAGATGTAAAGGTGATCCTTTGTGCCTCAGTGACATCATGTACACTAAAATAAATCTCTAATTGTTTTAATCATTAGCAAGAAATTATACATATACTTGTACATCAAATATTTTTATCTCTACTTTAGTTTCAATAATAAAAAGGATCATGATTAGATTTTACCTTTTCTCTTACAACTGGAGTTTCTTATTCATGCTTTTCCTTATGTACTTCCGCATCATGGATCTTTCTTATGCCAATTATTTTGTCCAAATCTTTAACAACTGAGTCCATGGAATATTTCATAATTGATGTTGTATTTTGCAATTCTAAGAATTCTTGTTCATGCCTATACAATCTATCCACACTATTTTCAAGTACATCAATTCTATAGACCAAGTTCTCTTCTTCCATTTATTGTCTAACTCTTTCTTCCCACTTATTCACCTTTTAGATCTTGTCACTATCATAAAAATTACACAAGACCAAATACCGCAGTCCTAGATAATAAGCAACTTTAATACTAAAATGATGTATAAACCTTTGCTTTGGAAAATTTATGGGACCAAAAAAAGTTTTTTCTACTTTCAATAATTGAAAATGACAGAGAAATTGAAAGCTAACGAATGAATCATAGTGCTTATAACTAATTCGAGAAAATTAGAATGAACAATTCAATGCAAACACAATATTTTTATCCTGGAAACCACAATTCAAGGGAAACCCAGCAGGGAAAGGAAATTTCTCTTTCTTCCCACTTATATATAATGGCAAATTTCATCAAATAAAAAATACAAGAAGTAGAAGGAAGACAAGAATGTTACTTCCACCCTCTATACTTTATTGTTCTACACTTTCACGTTGCTTCTACAATTCAATTAATGCACCAAATCATTCTTGCTCACTTTTCCCATGAATCCATGATGAATTCCACTCGTTCCATTTCTTAAAAATATTTCTCCCCATGTCCTTCCGTCCACTAGAGAATTGGAAGATTCATCCAAGAAAGATATAAGGTTCAAATGTTTGAAATCTGCAACCGTTCGTGGATTTATTTATTTATTTTCATTAGTGACATGACAACCAATTAACACATACTAAAGGTTACCCAACCACCATGATGGTTACTTAACCACTGGTCTTTTCAGATGGGTGGATACATAACTATCAGGGAGGTTATGTAATGGCTACTCTACACAGAAAGGTGTTTCTATAACTTTACAGTCAGATCTTTTTTTGGATTAATTTTTATTCTGGTTTAGGTTTCTTTGATGAAGCGGTGTTTCTTTACATCCCTATGGATCACTGTTGCACCATTTTTTTCATGTTATTGTAGCTTGATGTATGGATGCTTCTTTTTGCGTATTAAGGATAGACTTTCGAAAGAAGAGAAAAGATGTAGTCAAATATATTTATATCAATTTTTTTTACAGAAGTATGTAAAAGTGTGTGAAAAATGTATAAAAAATAGAAAGTTTGCACCTCATTATTGAAGAGTGAAAAGGATAGAAAATGTTGTGAACTGTTGTAGAAGAGAAATTTTTTTAGGTGATCTCATGTCAAGAACAAGGTTTATGCGTGATCTCACACCAAGAACAAGTTTTTGAGTGATCTCAAGCCAAGTCTGAGTGTTTTTGGTGATCTCATGACATGAAATAAGATTTTCATGGAGAGATGTCTATTGTTAGTCTCCTTCCATGAATTCTTCCAAAATAAGCACCACTGTAGATGGTATGTCCCGTGTTTAGCTCTATGATGAAAAAGATATAGTAGGAGATTGCATGAATTATGTATTTTGAGGATATATCATAATCTTGTTAAACTACTCTACGAACTACTATAGCATATATAAATCATCCATGGTCTCAAATTTTCTTGAACACTTAAAATAATAGATAACATAAGCCAAAAGGCTCATATGCTTCTCCAAATAGATGTTTCCAACACCATGTCTTAATATTTTGGGCATCTACACCACCCACTATTAGCTCACCTATGACATGTAACCACTCAATGGAATTTATAGGAAATTTATATAACATATATGCATGTTAGATCTTATGACATATCAATATGTGAAAACCACACCTACTTTCCTCTTCACCAGATCATGTTGCCTAGATATTGTTTTTACAAAATCAAATAGTGTTCACCCTTTATACCACCTCAAAGACCTAAAAATTCCTGCAATAGGAAAAATATTAACCCCTCTTAACTCTCGAAGTGATATAAAGCATCAAAGAATCAAATTCATGCCTCAACAAACTAAATCTTTCACCCTATGAAGACCTATCCTCAAAATCAAATTTTATTCTTCCTCACAAAACTGACCTGAATTTCTCATCCAATCAAATCACCAAGAATCACATAATATTCTAGATGAAATTAATATGAAACCTATTTCCATAACATATTGGAACTTCTTCCAACTCTAAGTGGAAAGCCCTCAACCAAGTGAATCTCTGCAAACTACTTCGTATGCCTTCTAGGACTGAAGAACTAACCTTGAGCTCAACTTTCTCCAAAACCTCAAAAATCACTTCCAAGATTAGAAAAAACATGTAACACAATTATAAATTATTTCTAAGAAATCATAAACCTTAATATGTCATGAACAACTCAAAATCATCACTTTACCTTATGTAGCCACTTAACACCCTGCTAGATCAAGCAACCTCCATATTTGAACCTTAGAGAACAAATCATAAGTTTTACATACCATATCAGAATTTTTTTTCGATATACCATTATAAATATCACTGAACTACGATAAAAAAAATTTAGTTCAATTATAACTCCTCCTATAGCTCTTGGAATATCAAATTTAGTATAAACTACTCCAAACTACCCCAAAAAATAGAGTTCAAACATAGGGCATAATTTTCCATTTAGAATCTTCCTCGTGACCTAAAACTATCATGAACATCTAGAAAAAGTCTAGGGATAAAAAATGTCAATTTATTCTATACCTTCTTTCGTGACCTTTCCCACAAACAAAACTTCTTCACAAACAAACATTTTTAGGTAGGACCCACATACATTCACGTGCTATAATATACATTTATAGAATGATGGAAGAATGCTATAAAACTTTATTTCATCGCTTTTTCAAAACCAATTAGGATAGACTAATAATACCTCATTTTATTAAACGCTCTCTTATCTAGGTTTAGCTAGGGTTTCAAAACAACTTACCTTCTTAACAATTGCTCATAAAAATGTGACATTAAAACCACCTCATTCCTTTTGTGAAAAGATCATAACTGACCTAAGAATATATTCCAATTATCTTGTGTCCCCATGAAAAGAATAAAATTCACAACGAGCTTCAAAAAGTCTACTTTTACTTTAAGAACACATTACAACTTACCCAATTTTGCCATAACTTGCATATATTGCGAAATATTCTTGACCTTGAATTAAAATTTGTCATGAAGCATCATTAAAAAATCCTAAGATTTTCCATATTCTACATATGATCCAAATAGCTCTGAAATTATCTATCCATTAAGACTTACCTCTTTTAAAGAAGTTTTTCTCACCTCCTTACTTCCCAAGGACCTCAAATATTCATCATACCTCTTAGGTATAACATGAAAATCTCTATAAACCTCACATGTACTACCACCATGATCCCACCATTCTTGTAAAATACTAATAAACTCCAAATCTCACACCTCCATCTAATTTTGCATGCTCCACGGATAATAGTAGGCCAAGGATGACCTGACTCAACAGTGACAAACCATGAACTATCATTGCAGTCCTCATATAGACCCATGTACACCGATGATACACCTCATGTACCATGAATGACCTCATGAAACTCATCAAATAACTTGGGAGGATTGAAACCACGACTATGTAAGATAGAACCATGGCATCTCACCAAACTTGGACACTACTAATCAACCTTCATCTTTGACACTTAATAACACCTCATGAAGATGCAGAAAACAACATGAAACTGTTTTCCATCAATGGGACTTGACATAAATGAAAACACTAACACATAATGTCCAAAAATATCCTACTTTTTCATTGATGGCAACAACCTTTAAAAACATTGATGGAAACCAACAAGAAAGACACACTACATGGCTCATTTCCATGTTAACCACCATTTTATTAAATTTGGAATAATTTTAGTCAAATAATTTTTTCAAAAAGTTCATTATCAGTTTCTTCACTTTTAATTTTTAGTATTCAAAAATCTTATTATTGGTTTTCCAAAATGCTATTACTGGTGTTCAACATTTCAGTTATTGGTATCCAATAATTGCATTATTGGTTTTCAATTTTTAGTTAACAGAATTATCAGGTTTAATGGGGGGCCACCCATTCTTCATATTAATTTCCATGCACATTAGAAAAAAACATCATTACTTTTAGAGTAATTTTAGTCCAATAATTTATTCACGAAGTTCATTATCAATTTCTTTACATCTAAAATTTTGTATTTAAATATTAATTTTTTGATTTCAAATAAGCTATTATTGGTTTTCAACAATTGAGTTCTTGGTCTTTAATAATTGCATTATTGGTTTCTAATTTCTATATAATTAAATTATGAGGGAGAATGTGAGGCCATCCATTCTCACTATTAATTTTCACTCATATTGGAAAAATAAATAATAAGTTTATTGTTTTTATAATTTTATTTCAAAATAATGGGAGGTAAATATATTACCTTTTATACCCATATTAGAAGGCTTCACAGTTGTTCCAAAAAATTTTACATTCCATGAGAATAAGAGGCCACATATTCTACCTCTTCATGGTTATTTTGATCTCAAATGGACAATATGATGTAATCTAGTTTAATAATTTAATTTTTCATAATATATTTGGTTTCCAATTGTTGTTTGATATTTGAGGGAAAATTAGAAGCCACCTATTCTCCCTTTTAATTTTTATTTAGATTGATCTAATAGGATTCCATCTAGTTGACTTAAGGATTAGTTCATTTAAATGATGATTAGGAGGCCATATAGTTCAACATGTGTAATTTCCATATATTTTTTACTCATACAAACAAAATTGAGTGAAAAAAATACTACTAAATCAATTGTTTACATTTTGTTAGTTGACTTCTCATTACCTTATTGTTATTCATAATGTATGTGTTAGCACTATTATTATTATAAAAAAAATAACATATACATTTAATATATTTTACACAGAAAAAGAAGTTCACAATTTAAGTTTCACTTACAATTAATAATCATCAATAATTAATTTAAATGTTCTCAATGAATGCCTCATGCTTGTTACAGGCCCCACATGTTTAACCCAAGTACACAGATGGGTTTTTACAAATTTATCTTTCTCATAAGATTGGCCAAAATCCCAACTATGTGGGATCTTAAAGTAATTAACATTTCCAAACTCTTCAAATATGTATTTCCCCTCATCAATGAATAATAGGTTAGAATCAATATATCTCACTATGTACACATCAATAACATCCTTTACATCGATAAGACGGATGCTGCTCATATGACCACGCTGGGTATGTACCATGCTTGGAAAAAAGTAAAGATGAGTATTGATCAAGCGGCCAAGAAGTAGTCCAGTTTTACTACTGCTTCTTGGCTGTAGGCTTGCTGTTTTGTTGCCGTTGTTTTGCTGTTAAGTCTCGTTTGTGTTGCTGTTTCTAGGCTTCGGTGTTCTTTGCTGTAACTTTTGTGCTTTGATACAGCTTCTCTGCTCCTCTCTCTTATTCAGGCTTTTAGGCCTCCTTTTGTACACAAGGGTATAGTCCCTTTCAAAAAACTATTTACCAATATTAAAAAAAAACATCCTTTACACTTTTCTTATATACAGGCATAAAATTTCCACTATGAGATCCATTAAATGTATTTAATATTATACAATGTCCTCTTCCCCAAGTGTACACAAATTTTGTATCTCGTAACCAAGTAAAGTGTGTAAGAAAAGAACTTACTTCTTTGTTATCTAAAAATGTAAACCACAAAGCAAGATAAAAAATTTCTCTTGCAACCTCTAATAAACCCTTTAGAAATATGTATATGAAGCATATTTGAAATTGTATTGTAATTTGTAAGGCCTAGTTCTAGAATATCCTAGAAATATGAATAACAATCCTTCTACTCCCAATATTAACAATTTCCTTGCAGCTAGAATCAAATGTATGATATACGTTATTATAGAGATTAAATTAATGATTAATCCTATAAATAACCACATCAAAAGTTTTACTCCATGCAATGTTATAGAATAAATAACATGTATACTAAATTTAAAATAATTTCCAAAAGTACATCCCTATTACTACAAAAATACATAAATTCATTGTAATTGAAGTTAAAGAGATGACAAACATTACTAGCATTTTAATAATTACACTAGATAAACAAAAAATAAAAAATAAATGTATGTTAATAGTATAAAATAAATAACAATAATACATTATATTAATTTTCGAATGGATTTTGTTGTCTTGATACAACATCGAATCTTCAAAATGATTTCAAAATTGGATTATAATGAAACTAGCTTGAAATTTTAATTGTAATATCGTTTACAATTTTTTAACTAATGATCTTGCATGATTTACATCATTCTCAAAAGTGCTCAAGATCTGCCAAACATGAGCCATTAGCCAATTTTCAGCTTGCATATCGTATGAGAAAGAAAGTCTTGGTAAAATGAATCAATTTTCTTGGGGAACCCCTACTATTTAAGAACTGATCATTATGGTATTTTTAGTGTCATATGATTTATTGTTTGACCATATTATATTCATATCTTTTACCTGTTCAAAAATTTTATGTGTACACTATTGATGTGTAATCACAACACTTCTAAATGTCTCCAAATCGATGGGTTGAAACTCTTAGTGTGATTACATAACATGGAGCTTTTCCCAAAGTGTGGGACTTTGCAATTGGGAAAGGTCTCCAGATGAAGGCCAGTTCCTATTCCTCTATTCAGATGCACACATTCAAATCATAGTGGATCTACTCTAACACCTACTCTAACTTTCAAGGAGACAAGGTTGAGAAGATGCAATAAAATAAACCTAAACTAACAGAGATGGTGCACTAAAGGAATGATGAACACTTGCTTTGCCATTTAACACAAACCATTAAAATTTAATACAGCTACCATGCACAGATAACCAAGATTGCAATGAGAGATTAGGAAGATGCAAGGAACATAAGAGAGGGTTGAAATCATCCACAGACTTATTTATCACTCCAAAAATTTGATATAGTCCATTACAATGGCCAAGAGAGAATATTGCATTTATAGTTTAGATGGGATGTTTAAACTCCACAAATCCATTTGTAGACAAGAGAAGAAGGGAGGGTGCAAAACCAAATTGTCCAACCTTTAGAAAAATACCACTCCTTACAATATATAGGAAGAATGAGAGAAGGAGATAGAAGAATTTCAAAATCCTACTCCAACCACCCAAGAAATACATTGAATTCACCTACAACAATGATAGGTTCTACTACAAAACCCCATGCCTCCATTGGTGTTCCTTGTTGGGCAAGAAAGGAAGCCCATACTTCATTATTTTGGTAGTTGAGAAGTCTGACACACTAAAAAATGGTGGACTATATTTCTTAATTTTTAATAACTTAGTCTCACTAATTTTAGATATCAGACGCTGAGAGCTTTCCAAAAAGTCCTTTCTTGTGCAAATCCAAGCTCCCTGTCAAAAGTTATGGTCATTTGAAGGTCGAGGTGTCATTCTATAAAAATGGCGGACTAAGAGTTCCGAAAGTTCGAAAGTATGAAAATTTGGACTTTCAAAATTTGGAGTTTTGGACATTGAGTTGAGATTTTTGTACTTTGGTGCTTGAGAGTACCGAAACTCCGAACCCTGAAACATCAAAAGTCCAAAACCTGAAAGTCTGAAATTTTGGACTTTCAGACTTCCAGACATTTTTCCTTTTCGGAAATTTTGTGTTGTTCATCACCCAAGTCACCTCGAGAGTTCCAAAACTCTGAAACCCAAAGTTTCCACACCGTTGACCCTAAAACCTGTGTTGACTTCCGAAATCCAAACCCTTTCTATATTCATAATTTCAAGATTTCAAGCATTTTTGGTCACTTTTTCGATTTTGCCACCGGAGACCTCCGAAACCCATAATTCCACACCTCAAAAACTCTAAAACTGGAAATTCTGAATTTTCAGACTTTCAGAGTTTCATATTTTAGGATTTTTTCTCTCACCGAAATCTTCGAAACACCAAAACCCGAAAGTCTGAGATTTCAAACTTTCGGAGTTTCAGGTTTCAGAAAATTTCCTTCACTTTACCAACTTTGGCCACCAAGAACTCTGAAACCCCGAAACCTGAAAGTCTGAAATTTTAGACTTTCAAAGTTTTGGACTTCGGACATTGCTTAATTCCTTTCTGCCATTTGGCCACTAAAATCTGAAATGCCAAAAATGTGAAGTCTGAAAACTTCGAGCCTTTCTCTATTCTTCTTCTTGAGCTCTGATCTCCTTTGACATGTTCTTTTCCATTCATTTTATGACCTTGAAATCCTCCAATTGCCGAGCCTTGACCTTTACAACCTTCATCTTTTGTAAACAAATGTGAGCTTCACATGATTGAGGTTTTTGGGTCTCGGGTTTTCTCCTATGCAATATCGTAGTTGTCACAATTTTTCTGAGGGAAAAATTTAGATAACATGTGACATTTCAACACCATCAAGTAAAATCAAAGCTCTCTGCATAACATCCCCATATTTCTTCAAAATATTCTTCCCTAAATGACTTTGACATCTCTGGTCACATAAACTTGAAACCAAATGCTAGTCTCAAATTTAGTACATCATGTATTTTAAAAAATGAGCTACAACTTTTTTGTGCTTGGAACCACTAATGACATCCTAAATTGGTCTTAAATCATTGACATCCAAATGATTTTATAAGTCACATGAAAAATTAGCACGAGCTCTTTTGAAATATAGTATCAATAGAGGTTTCAAGTCTACTGGCTAGTATTTTCACAAATAAATTGCGTGGTGAACCATATACTCTAAAAATCTACTCAATTACCAACATTCTAAAAAAAATTAATAGTATCTACATTTTTTTGATACTATACCTGAAGATTGTGGTCCATTTGGCTACATTGCCAATTCCTCATGACTCTACATCTATGATTTTCATTATCGAATCGAGCAAAATCCATGTTTCATAGAATAAATCATTTGAATCTCACCCTAATTGCAAGCCTAAACTATATTATATGAAATTTAAAAGTGCCAGAATTTATCATTACATGTTTCAGTTGCAGTGTTAGGTCCTGAACCTTGATCAACTTCTTGATTCTCTATATTTTTAGGATAAATTTGACAACATTATGTATGATAGGATCTTCTGCCTCTAGAAAATTTTCCAAATCTTTATGATTAAATATGTGTGTACATTTCTTATAAACTATTGTTTCTGTTGCATCCAAGTTAATACCATGTCAAACATCCCAAATAGTCAATGCAATTTGTTCTTTATATGTTTTAGGGACATTGAATTCTTGGATTTCCACACCTATTAAACAAATATTCACTAATATTAGACCAATTATGAAAAAAAAAATGAAAAATGGTAGTTAAAAAACATATTAATAAAGAGATTACAAATTCTTACATCATTAAGGATTACTGTCATTAAGTATGTGACCAATTAGATATCCAAAAACATATGCATCAACTAAAGAATCATTTTACTACATAAAAAAGTTAAATTTAAAATATAAATATGTGATATCAATATGGATTTTTGTTTAGTTCACATATTTGTAAAATAAAAAATATACTCCAAAATTGAAATAATAAATAAATAAAAAGAATGAAGTCTCATAAACTCTCCCTCAATGTGATAATCATAAATGAGAAATGATGGCTTCCTATTATCTATTAAAGAGTAAAATTGGTGAAGATGAGCAATTATCTAGCTTTTAAATATTTTGATGTTAAATTAGTAATGAAGATGGAGAATGATATGCCTAACAATATTTCTCAAAGTGCTAAAATAAATAAGGGAAGAATGGGATGCCTCCCATTATCTGTCAAGATGAAAATCTCATGGAGAATATGAACGACATTACATTCTCCTGTAGAGTGAACTAGAACAATTAGAGGGATAATTGTAGGCCACATAAAAAAAATTATATGGATAATGAGAGGTATCAAATAATTCCTCAATTCCTCAATGTGCAAAAAATATTATCTTATACAAAAAAAATCAATTTAAGAGAATACATTTTGATAGTGTAATTATTTAATGTGTTTTCTTTATAAAATAAAAAATTATAATCATAGAAAGATACAAAACTCACCACGTGCACATGAATCCTTGATGGTTGGGAGTTCCTTGTAAAATGTATTCTTAAATAAGTCCAGGTCAAAATTTTCAACAATTGATACAAGAGAAGGATCGCCTATTTTTACAAAAGATGGATGTAATGTGCATTATGTATAAATGGAGATAATATATCTCTCCTCTTATGTGTGATTTTTTATCAAATTGTTTCAAAAAAAGATCCATTTTCTCAAATGATAATGGATTCCTTGACCAAATAAGAATAAAATCATTACAAGAAGGAATTTTCACTTCATCTTCATAATGCTCCCAATCTAAATCAACTTGAATTTTTTCTTCCTCTTCATCATTGTTATGGATGTCATAAAAAATGAATTTTACTGAAAACCCATCAAAACCATCAGAAGTATACAATCTATATCAGCAATAATCAAGCTTTGAAACATTATCCTTAACATCTCTATAGTATATTGGCAAAAATTATGCAACAACTGGTACTTTTAAGATTGGAACTAGAAACAAACTCTACTTGCATTTGTGCCCAAAAATGTGAACATGTTAATAAGGTCCTTTATTGTTACATCAGTAACAATATTGCACATATCCATAACTAGAAGATCAAATGCAATCATAGATAAACTATAAATATTATCCAATGTAGTTCTCAGTCTAAATGGAAAACTACAACAAAAAATAAAATTGATATTTAGCTGGATGTCTAGCTGAGTTAAACTCCATTACTATGCTAGCATCGTTGACAAGTTTCTATATAAACAAATACGTGAAAGGAAAAACTTACATGTCTTTCTTGAGGTGCCTATGATAAGTAGAATATGTACCTCATTAAGACTGAATACCTTTACCTAGTGATTTTAAATACCACTCGTATTTGAGATTTTTTTTGGTAGTGAATAAGATCCTTCGTATCTATTTATAAAAGTTAAATTATACAAGATAATTCAACAAAAAAGTGGGTGGTACTAGATCAAGCACTACCCCAAATCCTAGGAGACCAGTAATTAGGCCAGAGCCTAATGATGATAAGTAAAGGTTCTAATCTATCAAAGACACTGTCGAAAATGAAATTAATTCATTGAATAGACAAAAAGTTGACTTGTTATAGGTGGATCATGGTGATAAGGACAACATAGTATCCAAGAAGTGATTCTCTGCCACTGTCTGTCACCTCCTGATTTTGCCAAAGCTAGTCACAACCCTCTTGTCCCATTGTCTTTAATGACAGTGTCTCGAGTAAAAGAGCAAGGATAGCTAAGATCCATTTAGGGAAACTTATCTACTCACTACGGTCTGATTGGAGACAGTCACCTTGTTGCAATGAATGCGTGGCTCAAGGAGTGAAACTTTACATGTGTCTAAGGTCCATCCTAGACAAATTTTACGACACATGGAAAAGGTCTTCAGTAGGGTCCATACCTAGATGAGGATGAATCATCTTCTGATGAGGATGAATAGATAATCCTTTTGTTATCATTATTGAAATGATGCCTACTGAGCTATTGTTGGATACAATGAACTAGAAAAATATTTTCTAGATGAATTCTTATCCTTTGAGAAGGAGATGGTGATAATAAGATCAGATTTTGTTGTTTATAAATCTTTACCCATAATTTTCTTTGGGGATGAGTTGGCTAAATAGAAGAGGAGCGAATAGTGAAATATTTGATTTTGACGCTCTATATCTTTTTTGTCTATATCAAGATATTTCTTGTAGTAGTGAGAGACATATGTAATTGTGGATAATAAAATATCTTGGATGGCATATAATCTTCAAGAAATAATTTGATGTATTTTTGAAATCCTGGAGTATCCTAGAGATTGAATTCTAGTGGATGATGTTCATGCCAATCTAAATCAAAATAGATTCTCCATAATGTATTTGGTTTTGAGACCATTTGATCAAAATTGGTACATTCTATTTGATATCCTTTAGGTTCAGTATCGCGTGACCACTAATATGGCCAATTGAGAGTGCAAGAGAACATAGGATCACCACGCCTGTGATATGGAAGTGGATTATCAAGATAAGAGAAATTATCATAGATGATTGTTGTAGGATAGTTGCAAAAATTATCTATAGTTTCTATATCTAATAACCATTCATAAAATTCTTGAATCACCTTGGCATTATTTTCATCTTGAAATCTAAAAAAGTGAGGCATAAAAAACTAAAAAACGTACTTCAACAAAATTTACCCTAGCTATCGGTAGCTCCCTACTTGTAAAATCTGCAAGGGAATTTTTCTCATAAGAAATGTGCTCGATGTAAAATTCATAGCCATCAAACCATTGTGCTCATTGTTACAGAAAACCATAAGTTGTCTTACTAGTGGGATCACCTTTATAAAGTATTCCTTTGAAATACTACAAATCAGTTTTTAATAAGAATTTTTCATGTTGTAAAAAGAACTAAAAATATTGTATGTATTTTTTCACACCAAGTATTTCTTTTGGACTGGAATGATATTTGAGCTCTAATCCAAACAGGTCTAAAGAACTCACCTGGGCATAATTTTCTGCCATGATATCTCCTCTTAGTAAGAAGAAAAAGATAGGCATGACTAGGATTTCAGCTGAAGAAGCTCAAAGCATCATTATGGATAAAGGCACACATAGTAGTGCTAAGCCCCTACATAATATAGTAAGAACATAGAAATTTCATCCTAACTATTATAAGGTTGACTGTAAAACTCCCGATGAGATAAAATAAATGGTACATGGCATGATAGGCTAGTCAAATATGCAAGTCATAAGTTCAATAAACATGATAAATATGTTGCTAGTATCATTACTAATGGATTTGTAGGCATTCTTAAAGAGTGGTAGGATGTTATCCTTGCACAACAATAAGAAATTATAGTAAATGGTGTTCAACAAGGAAATGATAGAGTTAGAGGAGGAACAAATAGCTTTACTACTATAATCCTTATTGAATATATAAGCACCATTTCTGATGAAAATCTCATCAACAAGAAAAAATTATTAAGATATCAATTGTGTGATATGAAAAAGGTTCACGAATATCAATTCTACATGTAGAAAATATTCTACAGTGCTGGAATTCCCTTTGATGCTATGAAACTCAGATATGTGGAATCCTACCCTCCATATCTTTCTGATGTGATATGTAAACTCTTCAACTTTGGAATTATCCACATAATCAAAAAATAACGTTGTTGTTCTACATTCTATTAGAAAATGACATAGATATCTAGTGAATGAATTTTTATTATGCTTAGAATCCACAATTATAGGAAAGGAAATAATATAAACTCATAAACACTAACAAGTTTTATCCTGGAAACCTCGAGAGGAGGCAAAACCAGTCGGGAAGGGAAAATGCTCTTTCTTCCCACTTTTATTGGTCAATTCAAACAATAATTACAGAAATTAAAATAAGTGTGAAAGAGAAGTAGATAATATCTCACACTTTCTCTTAATTACTTGCTTGCTCTATCTCAACACTCCTTTCTTCTACAAAACACAATTCCAACACTATGAACTTCTTGCTTACTTGCTTTCATGCTTCGATGATCTTGTAATCTTCTAAACACATGTATTTATAGCCTTTCTTGTGTCCTCTCATGCACTAGAGAAAGGGAAAGGCCATGGAGGAGAAGAAAAATGAACAAAATTTCAAAAATTTTGGTTGTTTGTTTCATTTTTTTCTATCTGAAAGAACCAAGACTGTCACCCAATACAGACCGGTAGTCTTAAGAACGTGGTCTAATGAAAATTGGTGGTATTATGACCACAGCCCTAGTAGGGTGGTGATTCTATAACCGCCACTCTACACAGAGCGGTGATCTTATTACTATAAAGATAGAACCTTCGTGTATTATTTTTCCTTCTTCGTGCTGACTGATATAATGAAGTAGAGTCATTTTGGATCCCTATGGATCACACCTCCCCTAATTAAGAAAATTTTGGTCCCAAAAAATCTTAGTGGGGAAGTAGATGAGGAAATAATTCCCTCACTTGCTCCTTTGGGTACAACCAGGCTTACCTTGGTGTCTTTCCTTTTTTTCCAATTTGCCAAGACTCCTGCGGCCCTCTCCGAATCTCTCTGACTTGTTGTTATAGCACTACATCCTCCTCCAATTCGCCTCGTGATTCCAAGACATAATCCTTAATGGAAGGTAACAACTGGAGTCCTTCATCTTCATCTAGCATGGATGACTCATATAGGTTAAAGTTCTCAAAGTTTACTATAGAGTACATCCTCATAAATGAGTGTAAATCAAACCGAAAGGCATTTTCTCCAACCTTCTCCAATATGGTGAAGGGCACATATCATAGTGGATTGAGCTTCTATGCTTGACCTTATAGTCTATCATTTCTCAAGTAAAGCCATACTCTATCTTGAACATGTAGCTTATGTTCCCTCATATGTTGATCGTGCCTAGCTTTTTACTTGTCTTGAGATTTCTCTAGCTATTCTTTGAATTTGAGATGGATTTTCTAGATCCTCTCAATTATTTTTTTTTCTCTAGTCACCTCTATGTCTTGTGTCTCCTCCTCATCCTTTTTCCCAACTGCTATGTCCAACAGATTTGTAGGTATATATCTGAAGCATGGTTTGAATGATGAATTCATAGTGGATGTGTGTACTTCTCGGTTATAGGAATGTTGAATGTAGGCTAAAGACTCATCCCAAGTCCATGGGTATTTGTTGGTATACCCTCTAATCAACTGTACCAAATTCCTGTACACCACCTATGTCTGTCTATCTGTCTCTGGATGGAAATTTGTGCTCCTCTGTAAATTGGTATCTATTTTGTCCCACAAAGTAGTCCAAAACTTCCCCAAAAACCTAGAATCCCTGTTAGAAACAATAGACTCTGGAAAACCAAAATGCACCCATACATTAGACAAGAAAAGATCTATTGCCTCATGTGCTTTTATTTTATTTCTACATGCCATAAGAATAAACATCTTACTGAATCTATCAACAACAACATAGAGATAGTCACGACCATGTTTAGACATAGGTAATCCTTCTACAAATTCCATAGAAATTTTCTCCCATGGATGAGTAGGTACTGGAAAAGGAATATACAAACCCTCCTTCCTATTCTTAGGATTTTTGGTACAACTAAGTTTACATCCATGTATAAATACTGATACTTCTTCTTGCATATTGAGCTAATACACGTACCTTTGCAAGTGGGCTAGGGTTTTACCAACACTGAGATGCCTTGCTAATTTCGAGGTATGTGCTTTCCTCATCAATAGAATTCTTTCTTCTTTAGGCACACAAAGCTTTCCCCATTGGTAGAGAAACCCTTCCTTGAGATAACAATATTTAATTCTCGCCCTTTTAGTCCCTTGAGACTACAACCGCTGAAATGTCACCCCAGAGTCTCTATCCTGGGCATATGCCTCTCTATAATCTTCATTCGTGAAGGGCTTGATCTAAGAGATTATGACCAAACAAGGGAATTTATCCTTTGTGTGTGTCCTAGACAACATCTCTGCCATTAATTTTATACTACCTTCTTGTATTTGATCACCATATAGAACTTCTAAAGGAACCCCATCCATTTGTAGTTCCTTTCTTGCTATAATTTAGACTGTGCTTGTAAATACTAGAGAGGTTTTTGGTCAGTTTGCACAATAGTTTCTTTACCCAACAAATAATGCTTCCATATTTTAATTTCCTTAAGTAGTGCATACATTTTCTTATCATATATTTAATATCCTTTAACTGCTAAAGTGAAAGTTTTAGAATGATAGCATATGGGTTTACCTCTTTGAAGCACCACTATACCCATAGCATAATCAGTGACATATGTCTCTAGTTCAAAAGGTTGCTGCAAATTAGGAAGAGAAAGTAATGGAGCATGAATAATATTGTATTTCAATAACTCAAAGGATTTATCTTGTTCCTTTCCCCAGTCAAAACCCTTACTCATTGTGGCCACTGTGTGTAGAGGTGCTGCAATCATGAAGAAGCCTAGAATGAACTTTCCCATGTACTGTACTACTCCCACAAAATTCCTAATCTCTGTGGCTCCTGTTTGTGATGGCCAATTACTGATGGCTTCCACCTTCTTTGGATCCACTCGTATCTCTCCTCCTCCAACCACGTGAAAAATATAGACAAGTGACTGTTTGGCCAATTCACTTTTTTTCATATTACAAAGCAGTTTTTTTTGCCTGATAACTTGCAGGACTTGCTATAAATGAGTTAGATGTTCTTCCCATGTGTCACTAAAACTAGAGATATCATTTATATATATAATAACACATGAATCTATGAAATCCCACAATACATCGTTCATCAATCTCATAAATTTAGTTGGTGCATTGCATAACCCAAAAGGAAGTACTAACCATTCAGAAAAACCATGTTTTGTCTTTAAGGAAGTCTTCCATATATCCTCCTCCTTCATTCTGAATTGGTGGTAACCTGATTTGAGATCCAACTTCATGAAGAATTATGCATGTTGAAGCTGGTCCAAGAGATCATCTATGCGGGGAAGTGGATATTTGTTCTTTATGGTCATCTTTTTCAAAGCACGGTAGTTGATGCACATTCTCCAAGAACCATCCTTCTGTGGCACCATCATAATAGGTGAATTGCATGGTGAGGTGCTTGGACAAATCACCCCTTGTTCTAGTAGTTCATGGAGTTGTTTCTTTACTTCAATACTCTCAAGCAAGGATTTCCTATACAACCTGATGTTTGGTAGAATGGACTTTGGCAATAGCTGAATCTCATGCTCTACTTCCCATTTTGGTGGTAACCCACTGAAAGCCTCAAATACTTCCTAAAAACACTAAATATTACTATCCAAATTATTCTTTCCCTAGTTAGAAATATCTTAAACTTCCGCCCCATCTTGTTTATTCCTTAACAAAAGTAAAAAAAAATTATGATTTACTTGAATAAGTTGTTTTGCTTGGTTAGCACTCACCATAGTAATCTGTGTCTTACATTGGTGTGCCCAGATGTTGTAGCTAATCCCATCCTTGACCCATTTGAACCGATTTTCCCTTCTCATAAACATAACATCCCTCATATACAAGTAAGGACTCCCGAATACAACATCAAAAGCATCAAGTGGAATAACACCAGCTTCCAAAACATCAATATACTGGGAATTTATCGTAAACATGACCTTACATTTTCTTATTACCTAAATTTCAAAACCCTTCTTCACCTAACCCAAAGGATAAGGGTGTGGATGCTTGTAATTCTCAAGACCAAGCTTGCTTACAACTGCTTTAGAAATCAAGCTAGACTGAGAACCGGTATCAAGCAAAGCATTTACCTTAGTTCTCATGATATGGATTTTGATCTGGAATAGTCTACTCATCTCTTCTTCTTGTTTTTCATTGTTGGAAATTGTGCATCTAATCCTTTCGTCTACATCAGAGTCATCTTCAATTTCCACCTCCCCTTCTATTTTTGACAGATGTCATGGACTTCTATGAGTCCTTGGTTTGGTTCTTCGGATGAAACTCTGGATGCAACTTCCAACGTGTAGCATTAGTATGACTATTGATATCATAGTTCTTGTAAAAATTCTTGGGATCTTTACAAGTATTTAAAGTAATGGAAGCTTGTTTACCTTTCCCTTTTTTACTTATCCTTGTTTCTTTTTTTACCATACTCTTTTTTTTTCTAAGTTGTCGACTGCTTTTCCCTTGGATCTACTTCTCCTTTTTTCATGCCTCATTGAGATATTTTGGCTTTGTGGAGATGAATTTTCTTTTAAGGTTAGTGTGAAGTAATCCCAAGTACTTAGTAAGAATATCCTCATCCTCCAATTCCATGGTTACCAACATGGCCTAGCTCCCAAACTCCGTAATATAGTCCTACATACTTTGACCACTTCCTTATCTAAATTAATGCAATTTAATCATTTGGTCAGTCTTGTGGCCAATAGGATAGAAGTTAGCTCTAGGTAATTCTTTAAATTTTTGCTAAGATTTCACAATAGGAGTTTTCTTCTTTTCAAAAGTGGTTAGATGGGTTTCCCACCAAACCTTAGCATTTCCCTCCATTTTGAGATGTGCAAAGTTGATCCTTTGTGCCTCATTGACATTATGGATGCTAAAGTAGACTTCTAAGTGTTTTAACCATTTATAAGGAAACTTTGCATCTACTTGTCCTTCAAATCTTTTAATCTCAACTTTCGTCTCAACTTTAAAACTCTAGAAGTTGGTTCATTTTGCATGCAAAAAAAAACTAATCACATAACACCGGAAATGATTTAATAAGAGATAGCACATCATTATTAATTCATCCAGGATATTTTATTCACAGGTAGAGGTTACATTATATAGGAGAATGACATCCTTAGAATATGGAGTCAAACAATATCACATTCCCACTTATCTCTCCAACATGATTATCTCCACCTTTATTTCAACTATCCCTTTATTCCCTCATGATGAGTTGTTTATTACAACTCATCATTCACTCACATAATGTAATATCTAAATATTACATTTTACAAATAGTAACTCACACACACTATTAATAATGTTACAAACAATATATTTGTAACATTCACTCCCCTATTGTTTACATTATTAATCCCTATTAAACACTCTCCTAATGTGAACAAGGTAGAGAAAAACATTCACACATCTTCTACAGCATGCCTACCTCTTCATGCTCATGATCTTGGTACGTTGAACCTTTGTTCACCAAATACGAACCCCTGTTCGACAAAAATAGACCTCTGTCCTAGGTACGAGCCCCTGCTCATGAACCTCTATTCATCCTCTTCAAGAAAAACATGATGCTGCTTTTTCTTGTGCTTTTATCTTTCTACTACAACATAATTACATCAGGAGGTTATAAAAGGAAATACAACTCTGAACAGGAATGTGACATCTGTTCTTATTACAAACAATGAAACACAACTGAAAATATGCCACAAACTCATTATGCAGCCCCATCACTTGCGTCTGGTGAGAGGACGCTGGTTGTCCTCCTTCCTCCATTGCCTCTTGCCTCCATCTGCTGCTGCTTATTTATAATAGAAAATTGTCACAATTATAACCATCACCCAAAGGTTCTTCTTTATCACTGTCTTCTTCTTCATTAGCAACCATGGCACTTTCTTCTATTTTTCCATCAAGTAAATCTCGTGCTCTTTTCTTGCAGTTTATAGATAGATGTCCATCTTGTTTACAATAGTAACAAGTGATATGTTTCTTTGTATCTCTGAAAGTTGATCTTTTTTTAAAAGAATATTTAAATCTCCCTTTATCATATGACTTGTTTTTACCATACATTGTAGTTTCTTCTGGTGTAACATTCTTATTTTCTTCATCTATCAGTGAAGAAATTATATCTTCTAGGCTGGGATTGATCTTGCTCAAAGTAAAAACAATGTTTGAATATCGAGATGGCATACTATTCAACAAAACAACTTTTGCATCATCATCCTCTACTTTAATTTTTATCCCTGATAATTGATTCAAAATAGACCGAAACTTACTTATATGTTGTACCATGTTTTCTCCGTCATCCATCTTGAGTCCAAACAAATTCTTCTTCAAGGTCACTTCTGCACTTCCAGTTTGGGATCCAAACAACTTGTTCAATGTTGTCCAAATGAAATTTGAACTTTTTAAAAGGTCTATATGATGCAAATATGCATCAGAAAACCCAAGTCCAATGATTTTTGTTGCTTTACGTTATCTACTCTCCCATTTGGTTGCTTCATCAGCATCGGTTGGTTTCTTAAATGTTCCATCCACAACGTCCCACAAATATTTGTTAATGAGTGTCAACTGAGTTCGTACTTGCCAAGTGTGAAAATCCTTTCCATCAAATTTTTCAACCTAACCCAATTTATCCATTATGACTCTTGATGACGGTAAATCCTCAATTTTGACAATGTTGACAATACAACTTTAGACTCTTGACTTGACACAACAATGACGTTAACATGCCATGACTGTAATATGGAGAGATATGAATATTTCGACTCTATTTGACAATTTCTATTAACCCACACTCACACAATTTAAAAAGTAATAGAAGAAAAATACTTTTTAAATATTACAAAAAAAAACTTAACTTTATACTAAAATTGATAAGGACATTTATGACACACTTAAAAATGAAGGCTAGAGACTTAAGTCATTACACAATAATATATTAGAACTGACTTTTGACTATGCATGGATAGAGAAATACATGGAGACTTGGAGAAGACAATAGACTTGGAGAAAACGTGAAGCTTTATACCAAATAATTGTTTTATCAGGCGTTGAATTGCATGTAATTCCACGAATCTCCTGTGTAGACCAGATCCGCAGATGGACTGTAAATGGAGATCAGTCCAATGCAAAAAAATGCAGGAAGATGATCACTAGTAGTAGCTTCTGTATCTCAGACCCATCATCATATATCGGATTCGTAAGGTTCCTTAACACAAGCAAATAGATCTGGAGATCTATGACAGTCAAATCAGGCACCATAGAGACATCAAAAAGCACAAGGAGATCTCAGCACACATGTATATAATAGATTCAATGTAAATTGAATCATGAACTGGCAGTACAATACGTTTTTCAATACATGGCCCTAGGGAACTACACAGCTTGTTCAGTCAATGTACCACGTTAAGATCTTACAAAATCCACATGCCTTTTCTAACCATAATCCAAATCAGAATTAACAAATTGAATTTTCAAAACTGAATCCTCATTCTCAGCAGATCCAAACCAGTCACAAGCAGATGAATCTTTAGAAATCCAATGTATATCGAATACAAAACTACATGCATAAATATTTTGAACCATTCAACGAAGACATCAAAGACTACACATGTTGGTCTTCAAAGGGCATCAAAAGCTTGTGCGAAGAAAGAAATAAGAGACAGCTAATCAATGGAAAAATAGCAATCATTTACAGCGACCCTGCCTGCTCTGATACCAAATCTAGAAGTTGGTTCAGTTTGCATGCACAAACAAACTAATCACATAACACCGGAAATAATAAGAGATAACACATCATTATTGATTCATCCGGGATATTTTATTCATAGGTAGAGCTTACATTATATAGGAGAATGACATCCTTAGAATATGGAGTCAAACAATATCACATTCCCACTTATCTCTCCAACATGAGTCTCTCCACCTTTATTTCAACTATACCTTTATTCCCTCATGATGAGTTGTCTATTACAACTCATCATTCACTCACATAATGTAATATCTAAATATTACATTTTACAAATAGTAACTCACACACACTATTAATAATGTTACAAACAATATATTCGTAACAAAAAGGAGTATGGTCAGATTTTAACTTTTCTCTTATGTTTGAAGTTTCTTCTTCATGATCTTCCCCATAATCTTCCTCATGGTGGCTCTTCCCTATGCCAAATTTTCAGCTAAGCCTAGAACAAATGATTCCATGGATTCTTGGTTGACACAAGTTATTTTCAACAAATCTGCAAGTTCTTCGTACCTTCTAAACATCCTATTCATCATGGTATCCAACATCTCGATTATTCAAACCAAGTTCTCTACCTCCATTTGTCCCTGAATTCTCTATTTCGACTTCTTTGTAAGAATTTTTGGATCACGAGGTAAAGCCTCTTTACCATTAGATCTTGTCACTATCATACAAATCCAAGAATGAATACCACATTCCTTGATACTTGTTAGCTCTGATACAAAAATGATCTATAAACTCTTTAACTTTGGAATCATCCACATAATCAAACATCAACATTGTTGTTCTATTTTCTATTAGAAAATGATAGAGATAGCTAGTGAATGAATTTTGCTTATGCTTAGAATAAACAATTGCAGAACAAGAAAGAATATAAACTCATAAACACCAACAAGTTTTATCCTGGAGAACTCCAAAGGAGAAAAACATAGTCGGGAAGGGAAATTACTCTTTATTCCCACTTTTATTGGCCAATTCAAACAATAAGTATAGAAATTACAATAAATGTGAAACATAAGTAGATAATATCTCACACTTCCTCTTGATTACTTGTTTTCTCTATCTCTACACTCCTTTCTTCTACAAAACACAATTCCAGCATGAAGAATTTATTGCTCACTTGATTTCATTCTTCGATGATCTTGTTCTCTTCTACAAATGTGTATTTGTATCCTTTCTCATGTCCTCTCATGCACTGGAGAATGGGATAAGTCATGGAGGAGAAGATACATGGAAAAAATTTCAAATTTTGTGGTTGTTCATTTCGTATTTTTCTTTTCTATCCAAAAGATCCAAGACTGTCACCCAATGTAGACTGGTGGTCTTACAACCACCACCTTGGTTGGGTGGCAGTTCTGTAACCTCTTCTCTACACAAAGTGGTATTCCTGTTACTATAAATACATAACCTCTATGTATTGTTTTTCCTTCTTCATGCAGACTGATCTGATGAAGTAGAGTCATTTTGCATTCCTATGGATCATGGTGAGTAGAAGAAATAAATCCATGGTATTTCTGAAAAATACATGACCATTGGTAGGATTAATCAAATCATCAATGAAACCAATAGGCATCCTTGTCTTGAACCCGAAAAAAAAACAAGTTATGCTGGCTCAGAAAGCTCTTCGAGTAAAATTTTGTACTAACCAAATAGAAACAAATTTTGGTTGTTTTATTCTAAAAGGAGGCAAGTATAATTTTTTTTTTAAAATTAGGTTCAAACAGAAATAACATTGTATTGACTATATGATGACAACTCATAAAAAGCCTAAAAGGAAATTATTCAGGTGGAAAAAATATTTCCCCAAGAATAAAAAGATTGAATGTTTTATCTGTAAAGGAAATCATAACAGTATAAAATTTCCATAAAAGGGACAAAAAATGAAGGACAAATTTAATTTTTCCCATGAAAAGAAAATCAATGAAGATGGATATGTTTTAATATCTGATACTGAAATGTGTATTTCAAATATTGAATGTCATGAGCTAACTATTGCAGAAAATCAACAGACATAATCATCCTCCAAAGAAATTTGTTTATACTCTGACTCAGGCTATGATTCTTTTCTCTCTTTTGACTGAAATATAAATAAAAGAGCTATTATGAAAATCCATTCATACCTCTTATCTTAGTCATCCTAAAAAAAATCTAGACCAATTAAAACTAGCACTTGTAGCCTTTCCTCCACATCTTGTACATCGTCAATATTCCTTGCAGTCAAAAGTTCAAGATCTTCAGCTTAAACTTAAAGCTAAGCTTCAGATTGAATGAGAAGAGGACATGTAAAAAGTACAAAGAGACAACATGACCAGTATTCTATCATCATCCCAGATTATGATGATTTACAACATGCTCTCTTTCTTCCCGAGAGAGCAAGAGGAGGACGAAGGGGAGGATGAGGACATTGTAGAATTTCCTGACCTATCAGGCATTTTCCATTTCTATTTCCTGAAGAAGTAGATGATGAGATAGTACTCTAACCTCAACCTCCAACACCTAGTCATGCTCAGGAATTCAATTATATTCCATTACCATGCACACCAGAACATAGATTATGGAGACAACACCGGATTACTCTACTAGAAAAAGCAATAAAAAATCTACAAAATAATTCTAGGCCGTTCTTCAAGAAGAAGAATATAATCAAGTACTAGAAAATGATGAAGAAGTAATATACCGATAAATAATGGAAAAATCATATTAACAGTATGATGTAGAAAAAATGCAAAGGTCAGTACTGTCAAAACTTCCTGCAATCCTTTTTGCCAAATCCAATTCTATATTCCCAACATCAAGCCTTATTTTCTTGATGCCATGATATACACAGGAGCATAAATCAGCCTTCTCAAAACTTGTGGTAGATCCATAGTGACTATTGGGATGTAGATCCCCTTCAAATTAGTTTTGACACTAAAAATATATTTTCCTCCTACTCTACTTCCATACTAGTCAAACTAGGAAACATGGAGACCACATTTAAAGTCCATCAATTTGATTTATTACATTATGATATGTTATTAGGTTCTGATAATCTCAATAACATCATGCCATATACTATTAGCGAAGAAGAGATTATTTTTCCTCAAGCACCTATTCCCAGGATTAAGACTTTCCAGTCTATTATCCCCTCAGTACCTAAGCCTACAAAAATTTCTAATTTATATTGGATTCACAAATCCATATATCTTAATGCCTCTTCGATTGATTCTATTATCAATAAAATCAAAACAGAATGCACCTCTCATAACCCGCATGCCTTCATTCACTGGAAAAAGCATTTATGTCAATTAGAATTCCAGACTAATGTTCCTACCAAACTCAAAGTAAATCACATAGGCATGCCTCTAGAAGAAAAAACTAAGTGCCAAAAAGAAATCAATAATTTTCTCAAAGGTGGTTTTATCCAACCATCCAAATATCCTTTTACCTATCCCACTTTCTATGTTAATAAGAGGAATGAGATAGTTAGAGGAAAGAAGAGGCTAGTGGTTAATTACAAACAAATTAATAATTACATACTTCACATAAAACATCCCATTCCAAGAAAACATGATTTGCTTACAAGAATTAGTGGCACTAGAATCTGTCGTAAATTTGATCTCAAGTCTAGCTTCTAGAAGATCTTCCTGAATAAAGAATATACTTACAAAACAACTTTCAGCATACCAGGTGCTCAGTATGAATGGAAAGTTTTACCTTTTTGTCTCAATACTACACCATCCATTTTTCAAAAGAAAATGAATCATATTTTTTGTCATCTAGACAAGTTCCTCATAGTGTATATAGATGACATTCTTATATTTTCCCAAAATACAAAAGATCTTATGAATCATTTGAATCAGTTCTATCAAGTTGTATTTGAAAATGTTCTTTGTTTCAGTCCTACTAAAATGGAAACATTCAAGGAATTTGTTAATTTTCTGGGTGTTACTCTCAAATATGGAACTATCACCATGCAATAACTAATTGTCTCTAAAAATTTAATATTTCCAAGTGAAATTCCTGATAAAACTCAACTCCAAAGGTTTTTGGGTTGACTTAATTATATTGTTGGTTTTTATAAAAATGTAGCTTCTGATCATCAACTCTTAAATAAAAGACTCGGATATAATGCCCCAGCATGGAACTTAGAAATGACTCAGGTAGTCAAAATAATTAAACAGGCATGTCAAAATCTTCCCTCCATGTCTCTTCTAGGAAAAGGATTGAAAATTATAGATACAAATGATTCAAAATAATATGGGGAATTGTTCTCAAAGAAAACCTACCCAATGATATTGAGAAAACTAGCAGGTTTTCCGAATATACAAATCTAATATTTTTGTTGTAGTTGTAGGTATTTTTGGATCCTTATCCTTATTTAATTTTCATTTTCCCTTTTTAGTAATTTCTATTCCTTTCTGAATTTTTTATTTTCGCTTATGAGATGGTTAGTGACCAATAACAGAGTGATTTTCTTCACCAAATATGTGACATAATTAAGCCAAATGGGTTCTATGAATTCCATATTTGTTTACCACATTTTCTACATCACATTGAAGTCTTGTACAATTTTCACCATCCTTCATGCAAACATATTCAAATATATTTTATTTGGTGTTTCTTTTTTTCTTATTTCTTTTGCAATAATTGGCAATTGTCTCATCTCTTTGACCATGTTTAACTAATGTCCTTAACCAAAGATGTCCTTCATATATCTCATTAGCAAAATAGTCCAATTCATTTTCATCAAGCCTGTGTATGCACTTAAAAAAATTACCACTGTATTGTTTTATTGAATTTGTTATGAATTCATATTGGTTGTATTTTTTGGGTGAACATGCTAATCCACCCAATCTATATACTTAATTTTTTTTCCACTTTTCCCAAATAGAATCAGGCAAGTAAACGAATGTCAACTTATCATGAATTTTTTTTTCTTTTTCTATTTCAAATATATCCAAGCACCTTTAAATGAACCCCTGAATTTAAATTTATTACAAGCATGAGTGTTAATTTCTATTTAACTTTAAATATTCAATAAATATAAAATTGAAATAAATTTATAATACACACCTTACACTTTGTTGATTGTTCATTTCCCCTTCCTGGACATTTGGGTCTTCCACAACATATCCATAGCTTGAGCTTTCTTTTGATATCATACCAATAAACTGTGTCTCAACACACACTCTATTTGCCTGATTTTTTGATTGAAAATAAAAGATATTCTACTCAATGGAACATTACGTGCCATGATTATATGATTTCTCATTCTATAATGATTGTGCACATCAACATATTTTTGATTCAAAAGTATTTTCTTTGTAGCACTAATATTTTATTACCCATATAATATATAAAAATTTATGTTCTCATCCATGATATCCTCCTCAATTGTAATTTTAGCAAGTTATTTTTTTATCTTATTGAAAGGAAGAAGTATTGCATCTCGAGGTGTTGTAATAATATTTTGTATCAATAAGGAAACTAATTTTGAAACTTCATCTTCATCTCGCATTCTGAATTGAATATCTTTAGGTTCAATTTCACACTTATGAAAAATCAATGGAAAACACTTTTTCGTCAAAAAAAAATGTTTTACCTCTTCACTAAGTTCTGGAGTTGCTTTTAAAAATATAGTCTCTACATTCTTTTTAACTTCTTTATTTGGATCTTTTTTCATCTCTTTGAAAGAGGAAATAAATATATCTACCTCTAATGAAGGTAAATAAAATGCCTATGATATATCATTTTTCTGACAAGCACAGGATTAGTTCCAAGGTGTGAAGACTTTCTCTTAAGAAGATGTAGAATTGAAGATGTTGTAGGTTTTCCATACAACTTTTAAATACTTTGCAGTATACATCTATATATTTATTTTGATGTAGCCACAACTTTCTTATTATTTTTATCAGTTGGGAATGGTAAATTCCAACCAAAAAAAACACAAGAATATTTAGCATTTTGTATTAAACTCTCGATTAAATATTTATGATAATTGGCCACATAGGTATCCATTTCCAAAAGATAGTATTTTCTGGTGATGTTATCAATTCTCTAAACTTGAACCTTGATCACATCTCTATTTATTGGTTTTTTTCAGTAACCATACCAATTTATATTACATTTTTAACTATCATTTGAAACATCCATAAGTCATCGTGAAAGTTATTTGGATTCTCTACTGCAACAAACCATTATTCATCCAAAATACCTCTTTCAAGCTCTTTATCGAATTTTTTTAGTAGTATTTCTACAAATGAAACTTAGATTCCATATTATTCGTAAAAGTGAGACATTTGAAGAAATCTATCTCAATATCAATAATAATTAAAATAAACTACAAGTGTTTCCATAATGTTCATACAAAAGAGACATTTGAAAAAAGTTATTTCAATATCAACAATAATGAAAATAAACTATAAAAAATTCTTGATTACATCTAATTATTTTAGATTATCATAAATATTAAGCATTAATAAAATATAGAGAGGCCTACCACTCTCTTTTAAGTTATTAAAAAAAACATCATGCTATGTGAGGTCTACCATTCTCTTCCACTAATATATGTCATGGAATGGGAGGAGTACCATTCTCTTTTGAAAAATATTTTTCAGCCTCATAGTAAAAACCACAATCAAGAGCGATAATGAAATGTCTCACATTCTCACAAATATTAAACATTAATTTTGAATTAGAAAAGGATATATTCTTTTTTCCTTAGAGTGGAAAAAATATTTTATCTTCCTAAAAAACGTAAAATTACAATCAAGAGGGTCATTGGGAGGCCTTCGAATCTCCCTAAAATTATAAATCAAAATTTCATGGTATATGAGGTCTGCCATTCTCTTCCAATAATACCCTTCATTCGAGGAGAGACCTATAATTCTTAACCAATGATAGTTTTCATCCTTAGAATAAAAAAATAAAAAAGGTAGACTGGGATGTCTGTCATTCTCCTTCATATTGAAAAATAATTAAGAAGTTGAAAGGTAGTTCTCCATTTCTCACTTATGATAAATTTTTTCCCTTAAAGTAAAATTACAATCAAAATAAATTGGAAGCCTCCTAATATATCTAAAACTATAAATCAATGTTTCATAGATTGAGTGGCATACCATTTCCTCCGATAATAGTTTCCAACCTTATATTTATAAAATATCAAGAGGTAAAATAAGATGTCTCATAGTATCCTTCATATTGAAAACTAATTAATAGGTAGAAAGGAATCTCTCCCTTTCTCCCTGAAAGTAAAATTACAATAAAAATAAATGGGAAGCACCCTAATATCTGTAAAATTATAAATCAATTTTTTATAGAATGGGAGTCCAACCTTTCTCTTCCAATAATAGTTTTCAACATTATATTTTAAAAATATCAAGAGGGAGGATGAGAGGTCTCCCATTCTCTTTCATATTGATAAATAGTTGTAAGATAAAGAGGACGGTGTCTCTTTTTCCATTAAAGTGTAAAGAAGTTAATTTTTCTCTGTCCAAATAAAATTATATTTAAGAGGTAAGAAGGGAGACTTCCCAATCCCTTTCAAATAAACACTATTTTCTCATGTAATGGAAGGCCTACCATTCCCTTACATAATGTTTTAACTTAAACGATATTCTTACCATTATGTTCTAATTATAGTTTTCAACATCATAATTAACCAATAATAGAGAGAGATAATAGAAGGTCTCACATTCTCACTCATATTGAAAAAGTATTACATAGTATAAAGGAAGGCCTCCCTTTTTGCCTCAAAGTGGAATTTTTTTTTCCCTTGATGTAAAATTATAAATAATTTTTCTTAGAATATCTTTCATGGAATGGGAGGCATTACCATTAGGTATTTATCTTTCAATAATAAAATTCAACCACAAAGTAAAAAAAATTCCAAAGGGAGAATTTTATGTCTCATATTCTCACTCATATTGAAAAATAATTATGAGGTAGAAAGGGAGGCCTCCCTTTCTCCCTCAAAGTAGAAAATATGTGTTTTCTCTCTCAAATTAAATTTACAATCAAGAGGGTAAGTGGGAGGCCTATTAATATCCCTAAGTTTCTAAATAATTTTTCATGGTATGTGAAGACTAACATTATTTTAAGATAATATATTTCATGTAAACTTCCAATAATAGTTTTCCATAGTACAAAAAAAATCAAGAGGGAGAATGGGATGTCTCTAATTCTTACTAATATTGACAAATATTGTGATTTGAAAAGGAAATTCTCCCTTCTCTCGCAAAATAAAAATAAAATAAAGAGGGTAAAAGGGATGCCTTCTAATCTCCCTAAAAATATAAACTATTTTTTCTTAGAATGGGAGGCCTACCATTTTGTTCAAAAAATAGTTTTGAACCTTAGAGTAAATAAATGATGAAGAGGGAGAATAGGTCTCTCATTCTTACACATAATTTAAAATAATTATTAGGTAAAAACAAATGTATCTTTTTCTCCCTAAAAATAAAATTACATTCAAGAGGTAAAATGACAGTAATTCCAACCTCTTTAAATTTTTATATCAAATTTTCATGGAATGGAAGGCCTACCATTTTCTTATATAGTATTTTTTATGAAATGAAAGGTCTAAAATTATCTTCCAATAGTAATTTTCGACCGTGTAGGAAAAATATAATAAAGTGGTAGAATGGGAGGTCACCAATTCTAACTCATATTGAAAACTTCCTATCATTCTCTTCCAGTAATAGTATTCAAGATGGAAAAAATGATACTCCCAATATCCCTAAAATTATAAACAATTTTTTTTATGGAATGGTAGGCTTACCATTCTCTTCGAATAATAGTTTTCAACCTCATAGTAAAAAATAATAAAGATGGATAATGGGATGTCTCTCATTCTCACTCATTCTGAAAACTTATTATGAGGTAGAAAGGGAGAACTCCCTTTCTATATCAACATGCAAATAATAATTTTTATCCCTAAAAATAAACATACAATCAAAAGATTAAATGGCAGGTCTCTCAATTTCCCTTAAATTATAAAATAATTTTTCATGTTATGTGAGGCATACCATTCTTTGAATCTGATAATGTCTTTCATGGAATGGTGGCCTACCATTCTTTTCCAATAATATTTTTCAATATCAAAGAAAAAAATATCAATAGATAGAATGGGAAGTCTCCCATTCTCACTCATATCTAAAAATAATCAAGATGGACACATGGAAAGAGTAAGAATTGGAAGAATCTCATTCTCACACATATCTAAAAATAATTGAGAGAAAAAATGGTATTTATCCCTTTCTTTGACAATAGGATGTATCCCTCTCTCTCTGAATGTTAAAAAAATAATGTTTCTCTATCAATTTTGAAAAACCAATTTTTCTCCCTCAAAGTAAATCTATAATCAAGAGGTTAAAAGAGAGTCATGTCATTCTTCCTAATATTATAAATATAACTTTCACAAAATGAAAGCCTACTATTATATTCTAATAATATTTTTCAACCTCGAAGTAGAAAATAATGAAGAGGGAGAATGATAGGTCTCCTAATCTCACTCATATTGAAAAATAATTATTAGTTAGAAAGTGAGACCTCCCTTTCTTCCTCAATAGAAATAAAATGTTTCTCCCTCAATAAAAAAAAAAAAAAAGAGGACAAATGGGAAGCCTCCTAATCTCCCTCAAATTTTAAATCAATTAAAATGGATTAGAAGACGTCTCATTCTCAATCTCTTATTATATTTTTCCCTTGCAAAAAAAATTAATCAAGATGGAGAATGGAAGGCATCAAATTATACCTCATTGTAAAAAATAATTAATATAAATAATGGGAGATATCCCTTCCTCCCCCATTCTTTTTTTTTAAATTGAAATTTAGAAATGGAGGCCAATGATTTTGCATCAACTTAAAAGAAATCAAAAGATAATGAAAAGAATCCTTTTCTATCTTACAAAGAATAAACATTGACGTCATAGCATGGGAGGCCTCCCATTCTTTCTGAATGTGAAAATAAATCAATTTTTTTTATATAAAGTAGAATGAGAGGTGTTAATTCTTTCGTTGAAATCAGAACTTTGAGTGAGAATCAAAACCTTCTATTATCACTCAAATACTTTTATTTGATGGAGGACGGGAGGCCTTACATTCAACCTCAAGTTCAAAGGAAAATATAATGTCTCACACTAGTAGTCAAAGTAAAATAATGTTAATTTGTAATGGAAGGCCTTTAATTCTCCTTATGTTTTAAAAAGTTACTAACAAGGAGAAAGTGCGTTCTCTCATTCTCCCTCATAATGATGTGTTTTTTAGAATATTAATTAAAAATAATATTTTATCTTCTAATCTTTAACTTATCAACATTTACCTATCAAAAATATAATATTCTAATATTGTAATTTTTAATTTAGTTTCAATATCAATAAATTTATATTCATTAAACATTTTTAAATTATTTCATTAATTTAACATTGCTAGTTAGTTTATAAATTTATTTTACAATTGATAGCTAGCTAGTTTCAAGGTTACTTTAAATTTCAATAACAATATATTAATTTAACAGTACTACAAAAAAATTAAAAAGTGAAGATTGCATGTTAAATTAAAAAAATATACCTAAATGACTATACATTAACTAATATTCACTATAAATATTTAGAATGAACCACTTAAACTCAAGTATTTGTAACACCTCACTTAATCACACATAAAATAATTTGTCTCTATTATTTTAGAACTCTTCATTTTACTTCTTATAATTATTGTATTTGACCTATTTAAATGTTTATATCAACCTATTTTTTAATTGTTATTTCATCATATTTGTTTTTATTTTCATTAAAATGGTGTTGAGCTATATTTAACTTATTTCCACCATTTTAATTTATGTATCAATTTTTTAATTTTAACTTTCAGATTCAATCCCCATCATTTTAAATTTCAATTAATATTGTCAAATGCAAATCATTGTTTGTATTTATAAGTAAATACATAAATGTGTACTAAATAATAACTATCCCACCAATGCTTATTTTAAAAAACATAACGAGGTAAAAATGTAATTATTTTCTAAAACATAGATATCCCGCCTATTTTCAATTTCAAATTTGTCTCACCTCAATTGAATTTGAAAGAGTTTTCTATTATAAATTATAAACCCAACATATTTTTATTTTCAAATTTTTACATGAGTCAAAAAGTGATTATCTATTAAAAATAATTATCCTTCCTATTCTCATTTTCATTTTCATCCCACCCATTTCAAATTTTAAAATTCCATGCAAAGCATCTAAAACATTACAAAAACAGTTTTTAAAAAAGTTAAACATTTTTTCCATTTCATGAATTTAGTTTTCATGGGATTACCAAATGATTAACTCCTAATACAGTATTATAATCATGGAAGTGGCAACATGATTTTAAAGTTCTCTCAATAAAAAAATATAATGTTCATCAATGGAAGATGCTACATGATTTGAAGGTGCTCTCAAGATTAAAAAAAACATTCAGTCATGGTAGAAGCTATAGGATTTGAAAATGATCTCACCAAAAACTAAAGGCTGATCCAGTAAATATCAAGTTCATCTCAACTACATAGGGCATTATTTAAGATTTTCTTCGAAGTGGAATATATCAAATTATATGCATTTCAATTTCTAGTAGGAAAGGAACAACTACCTATCAATAAAAATACACATTTTATAAGTACTATTTCTCTACATTTTCCATATTTATGTGAATACAATTAAAAATGTATTAAAAAGAAGAATACTTGTAAATATTTTCATCTTCTACTATCCTTTAGAGTTTCAAAAAATCTTATTATCTCTTCTTTTCTATGTTAAAAAAAAAAATCACCTTCAAAATTTATTATTATAATGAAAATTACTTATGATGTAAAAAAACATGATTAAAGATGTTTAAATAAACAACGAATACCTATAAATTTTTATATCTTCTGGTATGACTTCCAGTTTCAAACATTATTGTTATTTCTCTTTCTTTGTTTTTCAAAAAAAAAAAACAATTCATGTATTGATATTATTTTTACTATGAAATTTATCTTCATTGTAACAAACTATTTCTAAACTCCCACATTTTTAAAAGCAATGAGTGAGAAACAAATATTTAGAATTTAGAAATTGTTGGTTTTAATGTTTAGAGTTACATACATCTGACTATTTAATGTTAAAATATTGATATTTTGACTTCAACATTCACATTGTAAGATTAAATAAAAAATTGAATCTATACAAAAAATATTAAATGTATTACTTTGTTTGAATAAATTCAATATTTTTATTTTCATTAACCATCAACATAATTTTAAAAAATCACCTTAAAACATAATGGGTAGCTTCCTAACCTCCCAATCTCACTATTAATATGATTTTTATTTTTAAGAAGAATGGGAGGCCTCACATTCTCCTTGAAATTAAAAAAAAACAAATTGAAGGAGAATGGGAGGCCTCAGTTCTCCTCCTTAATTGCTTTTTAAATTTGAGCGAGAATGGGATGCCTCTCATTCTCCTTAAAATTATGAAAAAAATTATGAAGGAGAATGGTAGACCTTCGTTCTCCTTCAAATATTTTTTTTAATTTTGAAGGATAATGGGAGGCCTCCGGTTCATGCTTATAATTTTTATGCTTTAAAATAGAATGGGAGGTTTCTAATTCTCTGTCAATGTTGATAATAATCAATAGTGAGGATGAGAGGATTCTCATTCTCCCTCAATGTGAAAAATTATTGATTATTATCAACTTGGAGAGATAATTAGAAACCTCACATTGTCATTTAATGTATACAGATTAAAAGAATGAATGGGAGGTCTCTCATTCTCCTTCAACTTAATAAATATTTTTTAATGATAATGGATGTCTACCATTATCTTTCATAATTGTTTTCATAATTGGAAGGAGAATGGGAGGCATCCCATTCATTCTTTTAATTCTTTTACTTTAAAAAATAATTGGAGGTTTGTCATTCTCTCTCAAAGTTGATAATAATCTATAGTGATAATTAGATAAGACACTCTGTTAGATTTGATTTTTTCACAATAAAGGAGAGTGGGAGGCCTTTCATTTTCCCTATACATTCTTCTTTAATTTAATTCTCACTTAATAGTATATTTGTATTATCTCATTCCCATGTGAAATTTAGGTTCAAATCTATCACTCATAAAAGATATCATCACTCTCACAAATTTCTACAAGGAGAATGAGATTTTCAAATTAAAAATATCAATGAGGGAGAATGATGAGGCCTCCCGATTCTCCTTATTTGATCATTATTAAAAGGGATAAGGGGGAAATAATACATCTCATTCTCCCTAAAAGTCGCATAAAGATGGAGATTTGGATGCCTTTGATTCTCCCTAAAGTTTAACTAAAATTATAAACCTTATCTATTTTAATAAATAATCAACACAAAGAATTTTCCCATTCTCCTAAAGTGAGAACAATGGGAGGCCTATCCATTCTCCCTCAAAATATAAAAGTAATCGACACAAGAAATGTTCCCATTCTCCTCAGAAGAATAATGAAAAAGGGATATTGGTGGCCTCATTTGAACTCCTCTTATAACCCTCAAAGTTTATAGATGGAGAATGAAATTTCACATTCCCCTATAAGTAAAAATTATATTTTGGGACCTCTCATTCCCACTTATAATGAAATATTAATTGAATAAATAATTCACAAGAGATATAAAAATACACCATTCTCACAAAGTAAACAAAAATCTACAAGGAGAATGAGACATAATCCCTGAAAGTAAAAAAAATCATGAAGATTGAGAATGAGAGTCCTCTCATTCTCCTTGAAAGTGATAAATTATTAAAATTGATAGCAGGGGCCTCTCATTGGAAGACATCTCATTATCCCTTCAAGTAAAATAAATAATTGAAGTTGGAGATTGGGATGCCTCTGAATTCTCCCTAAAAGTGAACCATCTATAAAAAAACATATCCAGAACAGTGTAAGATCTCTAAAATATCATAAATTATAAAAAACAATCAACATAGAGAATGGGAATCCTCCAATTCTCCTCAAAAAGTGAATAACAATGTAAGGTCTCTCGTTATCCCTCAAAGTATAAAAATAATTAAACATGGAGAATGGGAAGCCTCCCATTCTCCTCAAAAGTGAATAATTCTTAAAAGGGATATTTGGTGGCCTCTCATTTGAAGGCCACTTATCATCCCTTAAAGTAAAAAAATAATAATAAGATGGAGAATGGAAGGCCTCCCGTTCTCCCGAGAAGTAATAAATTATTAAAAAGTATATTTTGGGGCCTCTCATTCCAACTTAGATTGAAATAATAGTTCAAACAATTAATAAAAAGAGATATAAAAACACATCATTCTATCAAAGTAAAAATAAATCTACAAGGGAAATGAGACATGATCCTTCAAAGTCAAAAAAATGAAGAAATAGAATGGGAGGCCTTCCATTTTCCTAGAAAGTGAGCAATTATTAAAAGCAGTAGTGGGGGCTTCTTATTGGAAGACATCTAAATATCCCTCAAAGTAACAAAATAATAAAGATGGAGATTGGGATGCCTTTGATTCTCCTTAAAACTGAACCATTATTAAAAAGGATATTGAGAACAATGTAATGTCTCTCATTATCCCTCAAAGTATCAAATAATAATAAACACAAATAATGGGAAGCCTCTCATTCTCCTCAAAAGTGAATAACAATCTAAGGTCTCTCGCTATCCCTCAAAGTATAAAAATAATCAACACTGGAGAATGGGAAGCCTCCCATTCTCCTGAAAAGTGAATAATTCTTAAAACAGATACTAGTGGCCTCTCATTTTAAGGCCTCTTATCATTCATAAAAGTAAAAAAAGTAATCAAGACAGAGAATGAGAGGCCTCCCATTCTCCCTAGATGTAATAATTTATTAAATATTATATTTTGGGGCATCTCATTCCCACTTAGAGTGAAAAATATTTCAAATAATCATTCACAAGAGATATAAAAAGACATCATTCTCTCAAAGTAAAAAACAATCTACATGGAGAATGAGACATAATCCCTCAAAGTAAAAAAATAATGAAGATGGATAATGGGATGCCTTTCATTATCCTTTAAATTTAGAAATTATTAAAAGAGATAATGGTGACCTATTATTCGAAGACCTCTGATTATCGATCAAAGTAAACAAAATAATCAAGACGGATATTAAGATACCTCTTATTCTCCCTAAAAGTGAACCATTCTTAAAAATAATATTAAAAACAATGTAAGGTCTCTCATTATACCTCAAATTATTAAAAAAATCAACCTTGAGAATGGGAAGCCTCCCATGTTCTCCTCAAAATTAAATAGCAATGTAATGGTCTCTTGTTATCCCTCAAGGTATAAAAATAATAAACACGACGAATGGAAAGTCTCCCATATTCCTCAAAAGTGAATAATTCTTACAAGAGATATTGGTGACCTCTCATTTTAAGGCCTCTTACCATCCATCAAAGTAAAAAAAAATCAAGATGGATAATGGTAGGCCCCCTATTCACGCTATAAGTAATAAATTCTTAAAACTTATATTTCAGGGCCTCTCATTCTACCTTAGAGTGAAAAAAAGGTTTGAATAATCATTCACAAGAGATATAAAAAGGCATCATTCTCACAAAAAAACAAAAATCTACAAGGAGAATCAAACATAATCCCCAAAAGTAAAATAATTAATGAATATTGAGAATGATATTCCTCCCATTCTACTTAAAATTGAGAAATTATTGAAAAGGATAGTAGGTACCTCTCATTGGAAAACCTCTCATTATCCTTCAAAATAAACAAACTAATCAAAATGGAGATTGGGATGCCTCCAATTATCCCTTAAAGTGAACCATTCTTAAAAATTATATTCAGAACAATGGAAGGTTTCTTATTATCCTTCAAAGTATGAAAATAATCAACACAGAGAATGGGAATCCTCCCATTGTCTTCAAAAGTGAATAATATTATATGGTATCTCGTTATCCCAAAAATTATAAAAATAATCAAAACGAAGAATGAGAAGCATCCCATTCTCCTCCAATGTGAATAATTTGTAAAAGGTACATTGGTGTCCACTCATTTGAAGGCCTCTTATTATCCATCAAAGTAAAAAAAATCAAGATTGAGAATTGGAGGCCTCTCATTCTTTCTAAAAGTAATAAATACTTAATAAGTTATTTCGGGGCCTCTCATTCAAACTTATATTGAAAAAATGATTCAAATAGTAATTCATAATAGATACAAAAATACATAATTCTCTCACAGTAAACAAAAATATTCAAGGAGAAAGAGACATGATCCCTCAAAGTAAAAAAAAATGAAGATTGAGAATGGGAGGCCTCCCATTCTCCTTGAAAGTGAGAAATTATTAAATGAGATAGTGGGAGCCTCTCATTGGAAGACCTGTCATTATCCCAAAAAGTAAACCAAATAATCAAGATGGAGATTGGCATGACTGTGATTCTCTATAAAAGTGAAACATTCTATAAAAGGATATTGAGAACAATGTAAGGTCTCTCATTATCCCTCAAAGTATAAAAAATAATCAACACATAGAATGGAAAGCCTCTAATTCTCTTAAAAAATTAATAATAATGTAAGATTTGTTGTTATCCCTCAAAGTATAAAAATAATCAACAATGAGAATGGGAAGCCTGTCATTCATCTTAATAATGAATAATTATTAAAATGGGTATTGCTAGCCTCTAATTTGAAGGCCTCATATTATCCCTCAAAGCAAATAAAAATAATCAAGATGGAGAATGGGATCCCTCCCTTTATCCCTAGAAGTAATAGATACTTATAAATATATTTTGGGGCCTCTCATTCCAACATTGAGTGATTTTTTTTTTCAAACAATCATTCACAAGAGATATAAAAAGACATCATTCTCTCGAAGTAAACATAAATATTCAAGGAGAAATAAACATAATCCCTGAAAGTAAAAATAATAATAAACATTGAGAATGGAAATCCTCCCATTATCCTTGAAAGTGAGGAATTATTAAATGGGATAGTGGGGTACTCTCATTGGAATACCTCTCGTTATCCCTCAAAATAAACAAAATAATCAAGATGGAGATTGGGATGCCTTTGATTCTCCCTAAAAGTGAACCATTCTTAAACACTATATTGAGAACAATATAAGGTCTCTCATTATCCCTCAAATTATTAAAAAATCATCAACACATATAATGGGAAGCCTCTTATTCTCCTTAAAAGTGAATAACAATGTAAGGTCTCTTGTTATCCCACAAAGTATAAAAGTAATAAAGCAAAGAATGAGAAGCATCTCATTCTCCTAAAAAGTGAATATTTATTAAAATGGATATTGGTGGCCTTCTAATTTGAAAGCCTTTTATCATCCCTCAATGTAAACAAAATAATCAAATATGTATAATGGGAAGACCTCCCATTCTCCCTAGAAGTAATAAATTCTTTAAAACTGTAGTTTGGGGCCTATGATTCCCACTTAGAGTGAAAAATAGTTCAAAAAATGATTCACAAGAGATATAACAAGACATCATTCTCTTAAAGTAAAAAAAATCTACAACGATAATGAGATATAATCCCTCAAAGTAATAAAAAGAAGATTTAGAATGGGAGTCCTATCATTCTCCTAGAAAGTAAGAAATTATTAAAAGGGATAATGGGGACCTCTCATTGAAGGACCTCTCATTATCCCTCAAACTAAAAAAATAATCAAGATGGAAATTGGAATGTCTCTGAATTCTCCCTAAATGTGAGCCATTCTAAAAAGGATATTGAGAACAGTGTAAGTAAACTCATTATCCCTCAGAGTATAAAAAATAATCAACATGGATAATGGGAATCTTCTCTCCATTGAATCCTTGTTTACCTTCAAAGTATTAATACTGAATGGGAAGCCTCCCATCTCCTAAAAAAGTGAATAATCAAAAGTATTGGTGGCCTCTCAAAGTCATGTTATCATCCCTAACAAGGAAACAAAATATCAATATGGATAATGCCTCCCATTCTCCTAAAAAAGTTACTAATTCATAAAATATATATTTGTGGCCTCTCATTCTAACTTAGAGTAAAAAAATATTTCAAACAATCATTCACAAGAGATATAAAAAGACATAATTCTCTCAAAGTAAAAAAGAATCTGTCAGGGAGAATGAGATACCTATATTCTCCTTCGCATTTAGAAACAAATAATAGTTAGAATAGGAGGCCTCCCACTTTAAATTCAAATGAAAAAATAGTCAAAAAGGAAAATTTGAAGCTCTTCCATTTTACATCAAAGTGTAGAAACACCGAAGATGTAGAAATAATCAAGAGTAAGAATGAGATTCCTCACATTATACCTTTAAAGGAAAAATAGTTAACAAGGAAAATGATATCTCTTCCATTATACATCAAAGTGAAGAAACACTTAGCATGAAGAATTGGAGGCCTCTTAAAGTTAAAATATATAAAGATAGACAATGTGAGGCCCCCATTTCCCTATTTTATTTGTTGAATTTAAATGATATTCCATTAAAAAATATGTAAGCACCATAAAATATGTTTAAATTAGAAACATATAGATCTAATTTAGAATGTGTAATAAATGTTTTTTTTAATTAGCTATACATGGGAAATTTCATGTTGATGGTAATTAGAATCTATACTAACAAATATGTCTACTTTCTCACTTTGAATTTTTTTCTTTATTTTCCCCTTATATATATATCTCTATATATCTATATATTATATATTATATATATTATATATATATTTATATAATATTATATATATATCCCATATATTGCCTCATTTTTTTAATTTATAGTTTCACACAATGCGTCATATTTTGAAGAAGCACAACATTTGATCTTTTCACAAAGATTGAAAGTTGTCGACGGAAGAGTTTATCCAAGAAGAAAAACTCTACATTGTAGAGTAATGGGGGAAGGTTTATATTTCATAACTATAGATAAATTATTATATGGGAGATCTTGGTTGCCTTATTTTTTTACGAAGCAAAAATGTTAACAAACATAGAAAATAAAGGGTACTATATTGCATGGGATGAGAAGAAAATATTAGCGCATGATGATTCATAAATAACCAATATCAATGATATAGATGAAACATTGAATTGTAATTCAATGAATGTAATTCATTCATATGGTGTTGAAATTGAATACAATAATCACATTAATGGCACATCTGAAAAAGATCTGCTCTAATTTATCGCAGAGAATGTGATACTTCAACAACATTGTTATGTGCATGGATAAAATACAACCATTTTTATATAAAATTTTATTGAGGACCACATTGTTCAAGGTGAGAAGTTAGGTCCTCTAATGTTTGGTGTGATGGTGGAGAAGATATTGATTTCTTGCAATATTTGTTCATCATCACTAAAACCAAATAGTATAATATCATGGCCAATAGAGAAATTTGTGAGTCAAAATATAGGGTCTGCACTGAATGTAAAAAATAGGGCTGCATTATAATGTTTTGCCTCATCAAATGCCAATGATCAAATCTTTAAATTTAGAGGAATTCAGGAAAATTTAATCCATCTTTTTTTAAAAGAGAACAAATATGTTAGAGAGGGTACAATTACAAATGTACTTGAATGAGATATGGTTGATTTTAAATTGTTAGATGGAAATAATTTTTGTATTCTTGTTAATACTTTATTCAACGTTCTCTCATACACCATATCAGAAGGTTCTTGTTGAAAAATTAATACTTTAAATTGTTCCACATACACCATATCAGAAGGTTCTCTCATACAATGGCTTCAAAATAAACTAGCATACCTTAGTGGTTCACTGATGGATGTGAAAATGAAGGATGTTCTAAAGGATATAGAAATCAATATATGGAGTGCATTAGAAGAATCACTTCCTCAATTGGAATATCCAATTCCTATTGATGTCATGAATTACACATATACACAACCTTTGACAAGAAGAAGATATAGACATCACAAATGTTTGAAGCCCAATGCATCAAATGTAAATATGTCAAATTTAAATCTACTGAAGATGAAGATGAATTATATTTCTTGTATAAAATAAGAAAGATGATTTTTTGCAAAAACCAATGTCTTAGCTCCATAATACCTACTGGATCAATCATTAGTCATTGGTTCACACAACTTTAGATATATGAGTGATGGTTCACGAAGATATTTTGTGTTGAATGCATTGGGAGAAAATGGATCCATTAAGTGAAATGAAATAACAAGGAATATAAACATTATTACCATGAAGTTTGACACCTTTGATGTATATCAAAATTCTTTGTTCAATGCTTTTGGAATACCTAAAAGAAACTTCTTTAAATACACGAAAGAATTTTTAAATGGTGATATAAGGGTCGTGAATGGTAATGTTGGTTTATAAAAATCAACTCAAAATACTATGGAAATGATTGCTAGTATCAAAAAAAAGAGTTCATGAAAATTTAGATATAACTCCTCATTTTACACGCTCCATAAATCATGATGGAATAAGATTTCCTGTAAGGATGTTTCTAGAAAATTATACCCAATGTTCAATTCTTAAAAAGTGTAATGCAAACCTTGAAATCCTAAATCTCCCTCTAGTGTCACATTCTAACTTTAACAAGATATGGTCACAACATTTTCAAGATGTTTCAATTGTAAAGAATATTTTTCTTTGCAAAGTGTGATGAGTGTGTGGATATTACAAACAAATGAAAATACACAACTGATCTAGAAATAATCAAGTATTTGCAAAAGTATAAAAAATGTCACAATGATTACATTAAAAGTTGTTGTGTAGACTATTATGCCCATAGGATTGAATCTAAGGAAAAGCATGAAAAATTATTAAGCATTGTGCATGATAATATGGTCAAGATGAAGACTTCCATACCAAGATTGGGGAAGAATTCTGAGTCAGTCAGTAATGTTTGGAACCTTCCAGTCTCTTTAATAGGTATGCTTACTCAGGGACATAAGACATAGGGTTTCAGACACTCTAGCCTTCCATTTCTAGAAAGAGGTTCAAATTTCATAGTGAAATCAATAGCCTTGTTCCTTTACATGCTCGAAGAACCAATGGTTTATGTATATTTACACCTATTGTCCAAGATTGGGTCTTTAAAAACCATTACATGATGCATTATTACAAAATGATTCATATTTAAAATCTCAAGTGTATAATGGTACAACAATGCAATATTTTTCAGAAAATGTATTAGAAAGATATTTTCACTCAAAACATTTCCACCAATCCTCTTCTTACAACTAGAAAATTCTTCAAGCGATAGTAAAAATCATTATTTATTTGTTATTGTATCAATGTTGATAATCAAAAGGTTGTTAATTTATAGTGTCTATAATATTTCTGCCAATAAGAAACACCCATGAATAATTCTTGGAACCTTTGGGATATTATCCTCTATGTTATGGCGAGAAGATACATATTCTCTACCAAAAATCATGGATACATATAGAAAATGCTAGACTAATTCAAGTTCATTCACATCATACCTGATTGGAGATGTCTATGATTTTTAAGCCTTTGTGGGGCCACATTTACTAGATGGGAGTCATAGGATAGTGGGTTTTAGCAAGCCTCAATACTGTAAATTACATGTCATAAATGGAATGCCAATGATGTAATAAAAAGAAACCAAAAGGGATATTACATAGTCTAATCCGATCAATGTCTCGCATACATTACATGATGGAAACCCAAACTTTCCTAAAGGAAAAACTCAAATAGTGCTATTTAAGACATTGAAAGATATTGATGAACTAAAGATAGGAATAAGAGCCTATATTAGTCAATAGAGTAAATTTTTTATCGATGGAGGGAAAGCATTCTGGTTACCAAATATAAGGTATTGGAAAAATGTTTTAGATGCTTTAGATAAGCCCTTCATCAATAGTGATATGTTAGAAAGTGATTTTTGGCCAATAACTAGACATAACTCAACTACCAATAATGATTCTCATTTTCTCTTGGATTATTACTTGAGACAAAATGTCCTTACCAATGAAGAAATTTATGTGAGACATAAATGTAAACAACCAAGAGATGAATTCAATGCAAAGGATAGATGTAGTACATGGACAATTTTTTTAATACAGCCAAGATCAAACAAAAATCCTAATATGGATGGGTAAAGTAGAATGGAATGTCTACCCTTGTAAGGATAGTGGGTGTGAACCATATAAGTTAAAGGTTTGATAGTAGACACCAATTGGAAAATGGAAATTAGAATAAGTTTTTTATGAGGATTTCTTACATAAAACAAAAGAATGGAAAGAAGGAAATGAAGGAAAAAGTGGCATAGGTGTGAATAGTATCATTTGGGATTGGTCAACAAAAAGTAGGATGGAATCAAGAAAAAAATAAGAATAATAGAAAAGGGACATGCAACCATTAAACAATATTAAACACAACTTCAACAAATTGAGGATAGCCAAAGTGATAATGATGGTAATGAAAATTATGTCAAAGACAATATGTGATATTTTATAGTCTCAAGTATGGGTTTTATGAAAATTATATTTTGTTGCACTTAAGATGGTGGATATATATGTTTTATGCAATCCTGATTATTTTATTTTTCAAATAATATTATATTTATCTTGATGTATATCCAATGTATGAATAAATTTATATTCCCTAGGAGAATTGTAACAAAAACCATTTAACCTCTTAATTCATTTTCAATATTCATATTCATATCACTTTTGAAATAGAATGGTGGAAATATGGTCATTCATGTATTAGTGTATGCAATCATTTTAATTAATAAACATATTAATATCTTGATGTATATCCAATGTATGAATAAATGATATATTCCCTAGGAGAATTGTAACAAAAACATTTAACCTCTTAATTTTCATTTCAATATAGAAATATTCATATCACTTTGATAGAATGCATTGTATTAGTGATAAAAATTAACAAGTCAATGTGTTTTCATGGTTGTGTGATAAACAAGAATGTGGTTGAGGCCCATTTATTATTTAAGGAGAAAGCATGACTAGAATAGATCCCGTCATGTTTTTGTGACAAGATTTTATTCATACACCACAATAGTTGATAAAAAAGTTCATAGGTAATCTAATTTCAAAATAGCTTCCTCTTTTGAGCCACTAGTTATTTACCAACTATTACACCTATTGGTGTCCTTATGCCATCATCACTTTTTTGTTTCATATAATGGATAATACTATGATATATTCCTTCAGACCACACCATCACAACATTACTTGGAAGAATACATCGTGATAATTGGTACAGGAAGTTAATTGTCATGTAATTTTTGTCCATAAATATATGCATCTAAATAATGAATGTCCTCTTGCCTTCCTCTTTAAGTTTAAAATTTATGAAATCCTTTCTCAATGATATTGATAGAGTTAAGAGGTTAAAAATTAGGTGACAACAATGTGTATCATTATTGCGAAACAATAATGATTATAAAAACTTATTTCATTTAAATATATTGTTGGTAAAGAATACTATTATAAATATATTTTTATTGGATGGTAAAATTAACTTGAGGATAGTTGATACTTTATGGTAAAAATAATGTGTATTATTGGAATGAAATCAACTAAGTTGAGTGTGTATGGATTTCCATACTCATACTTATTAGGTGATGTAAATATTAAGTATGATGACTAAGGATTTCTTTTTAAAGGGATGATCTGTGTAAATAGATATATTCCTCAAAAAGAGATCATTTTGGTGTCAGAGTTTGTAGTTGTCCAGTCCAAAAATGATATGCATAGGGGTTGAACTCTTTTCTGAAGAAGGGGAAGAGATCATAAATAATACCTTAATCTCTTTGAAAAATACTTATGAAATCTTGATCAAAGTGTTTCACATCTAATGCACCTCAATCTATGTTTTCCTTGTGGATCCCAATGAATATACTCCATTCTTTCTAACCACTAAGAAATGGTAATGTACGATTTCTTGAGTAATAGATCTCAAAAAATAAAAAAAAAGAATAATGGATACGGGAAGAGTCAATGGTCTATGATCTATTGAATGGATTCAAGTTGTATGTAAATCCGTTACCATATATACATTTATATATGTTGCAGAAAGAAATTCCATTTATTGGATATTTGGAGGGAATGGAATGTTTACAAAAATCACAAATTTTTGAAGTATATGATTCATGTATCAATACTAACCTTGCATTAGACAAATCATGTGGATATGATCTCTAGGTGGTTCGAGGCTAGGTTGATAACGACCTTATTAGGAATATCTCCAACAAAACTTATAAAAATCCACTAAAACCCCAGTGACAAAACTGTGCTCCACACTACCTAAAACGATACACGTTGAATATCTGAGATCAACCTCCTAATAAGTGTATTGTTAAAGAATCCCTTGATCTTTCTAACCCAAAAAATAAATTATAAGAAGTTACAAGAATGTGTATTCAAAGCCCTAACCCTAATTATAAAATAATAAAATTATTTCAAAAGTGAATATAGAGATGTCAGAAACAATTTCCTTGTTGTAATACACTAGCGCCCTGAACATAACAAATCTAAAGAATAGAAGATAAAGCCATGTACCAACCAATGTTTAAAAAACCATTCCATTTTTGGTTCAGATCAAGTGGTTTGATTGTTTCATTAACAAATATTGCAAACCATTAGAAAAAATAAACCAAGGACCGGTTTTGTACAGAACGAGCTGATTTAGTACTGAGCTGCTCAAACTTGTTAGTTCTTTACAAAATTGGTCTTAACTAGCTGAGGGGTAGGGTTTTCCTTCTAACATTTTTTCCCAATTTAAACTTTTAAGTTACCTTTTTTGAAATCCTAACCCTAAAATTATGTTATATAGACCCCATTTGGAACAATGGTTCAATGATCTCATTTTCATGTAATACAACCTTTGGTTAAGGTGCAACCAATTACTGAATCGGATACTTGATACAGATCCCATTTTCTTGGATGATAATTATCCAATGTTAGAATGGGTAGAGGAGAGTCACCTAGCATAATTTGATCATGATGACTTGGGGAGGAAGGATTTAGACGATGAACCACTAGTATCACTAGACATGGCAAACACTAGCCATGCTACTACAACAACTACAGATGTCCTTAAGGATTCTAATGTGTCTAAGCCAAAGGAACAAGATGACATTGATAAGGATGAGGATCTCATTCTTAATAGTGCTTTTGAGTTTGATGATTGATATCAAACATATAGTAGCTTGTAGCATTTTTTTTTGGAATTTATTGGCCATTTAGAACCTCATTTTTTATGTATTTTGTTTCAGATATGTATTGCACTCGGTGCCATTTTTATATAATTACCATTGCATGGTATATACATAAGAAAACTTTGCATATTTTGTCTCTAATTATTTGTAATCATGCTTTGGAATTGTTAAAATTTATTAGTTTCATTAAAATTGTAATAAATTATGATTTTTATAGTAAAATAGCTCATAAGTTTTAAACAAGAAAAATTCCGGTCTGATTCCAATTCATTTCTAGTCTAACCCTCAATTGGTTCCGAGTCTGAAAACATTGGTACCAACATAGGAGAGAAAAGGCCTAAAAGAAAATGATTTTATGATTTGAAAATGACATGGGTGTGAGAAAGTTGGTACCTTGAGAATACATCGAGAATGGAGTTACACCTCTTGCATAAAGACTAGCAATCTCTCATCTGAAAGTAATCTTACACATTATTTTCATGAAACCACCATTTCTGATTTCCATATATATATTGAACTTAACAAACAAGAAAACCGAAAATTTAACCAGTACAAAAACCATCATTTCCATATATATTGAACTTAACAAACAAGAAAAACTAAAAATTTACCAATACAAAAACTATCACATCTACAGAGAGATGACTTGAATTACTTAAGAAAATAAATAAAAGATCCACAAAAATATAAGCGATTAAAACATAAAAATATTGAGCTACCTTATTACAAGTAGAGGTGAAGAATTCTACAGTACGCAAAAATCTGATTCACTGAGTAATATGCAACCTTATAAATATATGATTAATAAAACTAAAATTCTACTATTTCTTCACCTAGTTTTATCCAAGAGCCTTTAAATCCAATATTATTGAACTATAAAACCCTCATTTTTAAAAATTATATCCAATATTATTGAACTAAGATTGAGTCATACCATCGGGCAATTCATCCCATGCAGTGCAATCTCACTCTCTTGACAATACATAACTCTGATGGCAGCTACTTTAAATCAAGAAAGGAAAATTACAGAGCTAAAGTTCAAAGTGTTTGAAGGCTCAAAAATAAACTAGAAATTGGAGTTACGCCTTGTCACCATCATCTTCATAGGGTTCTCCATTAGGAACTTTGGATTATGTCTTGGCATCAATGGATCAACATATGACTAAATTTGTCATGGTGAAGGTTTTTTGTTTTTCCAGTTTTCATTGCCTTGTTTTATGAACTTTGAGGACTATCTCAACTAAAATACCCCTTGTAAATTATTTCTACTTTAATAATATGGTACTCCAGGAAATAATATCACATAAATAGAAAAGATACAAGTATATATGATACAATGTTAGCCTTATCAACAAAAACAATTAACTAAAAACAATGATATCCCATAAAATATAGATTTATAAATAAGGTGCCATATTCACATTCCTTCATGCATAAAAATATATAAAACATTCATTTTTTAATTTGAGGAATCATTTGGTAGAAAATTTTAAGAAAATTCTTCACATGTTTCGGTCCCTCACTTGAAGATGATGGGAAAAAGGGAATAAAAAATGATACTTTATAAAAGGAATTAATAAGGAAAGTTATTGTAGGTTAGGCAGCTTCTGGTTTAGGTCTACTAGTGGTTCATAGAAAATTTGGTTGGAAAAAATCATATTCCTGAGTTAGAAGGCATATAAAATATATCTTTGTAGGGTTAGAATTTATAGATTCGCATACTAAATCCCACATTCTTCACCGTGACGACGAAAAATAATTTTTTGTATAAAATATCATTAAAAACATTTGCATGACAACTTTCATGTGGGTTATTTTTTTGTTTTAAATGTGTATTTTGAAATTAGTTGGGAGGTTCTCAGGGTAAATTTGATGGGGGGTATATTGTGTGAATGGGAATGAATGAATGATGTATTTTTAATGACGTTCACAAGACCAAGCATTCTAAGGGACCCAGAGCATGTTAACATTAGTTTAATACATTTTTTTGTTAGTGGATAGTTATAACTGTCCATCACCTCCCACAGCCTATATATGGATCTTCTCTTTTGTTTGATACACACATTGAATACATTTGAATATTTCTTTATTTGATCTTTGATCTATCATTGGTATCAAATCAGGAATGAGTGGAGGAATATGTTAGCATCGTGAGGACTTGTCTTGTCTTCTAGCCTCAACATCTGTGTGAAGATCTTCTTTGTCCTGTGTGCAAATTTGGAATCTTCAATCAGTGAAGTGGAAGCTTGAAAGACCTGCGTGGAGTGGAAGCGTATAATATTTGCTTTTGATTTTTGCATTGAGTTTCTTCTTTGGCATTTGGTAGTGACATGTTCTCTCCTCAGTTTGCATGGAATACATTTGTCTTTGGCGTGGAATCCCTGCATTTTTATGTTATTATTTCTTGGTTGGAGTGATTGAAGATTGGATTTTTAAGCTAGTTCCTAGAAGGTGATGCAACCTATGACTTGCATGGATAAATTGAAACATGGATGTGGCTGTGTTATCACAACTATGGAATACTTCTTGCAGACACTTTGTGCTGCAGTTTCTTTGATTGTCAAGTGGTGTATGCTTGTGTGTTGAATATATTTTGACAACATATTTTGAAGGACCTACAACATTGGCATAAGAAGTAAGTCTTCACCCTTTTGTTTTTCTTCCATTCAATACACAAAGTATATGAGCAGCGATAGAAACTACAGACAAAGGAAGGTCAAATAGAGAGAAGATTGTTGGAAATGAGTGCCTTCACTAGCCTACTGATTTCACGTGTGTGCCACATTAAAGTAGATAATGGAGAAGTGCGGAACATATGACATAGAGTCATGATTGGTAATTTACTTCCTACTTCACCATTTTTTTTCTCTCTTTAGTAGTTATTATGGACATTCACTTGGAAAAAAAACTCAGGGTTAAACTTTCATACATGGAAGGTGAAGATCCAAATGCAACTTATGCATAAAAATGTATGGGGAATAATAGATGGGAAAGAGAAAATGCCCACCGACACCACCAAATTAGCAGAATGGCAGTGTAGAGATGATAAAGCAAAACCCATTATTGGCCTTGCTCTTTCTAATTCTGAATTCCATCATGTTGATCTCAATAAATCTTCCAAGGACATGTGGGATAATTTAAATCAATTACTTAGAGCGAAAGCAATGAACGCGAAGTTTTCCCTAAAACTTCAGTTATATAGATTCAAAATGGAAGAAAGTGTTTCTATGTCTAGCCACATGAATAATCTTTGGTCTCTTCTCCGAAAACTAGAAAAAGTCAAAGTTGTGATAGAAGACGAGGATGCCAAAGCTATCCTATTAAACAGTCTATCTTCCAAATACAACAATGTTATTTTACTTATAGTCAAATATAGTCTAATTCTTTAGATGACATGATTGCGGCTCTTCTCACAGAGGAAAAAAGCATAACTGACGATGTTGCAAAAGGTAATACTTAAAAAGTAAGTGCACTTTATTCCACAAACAGAAAATTTCACAAGTGATCAGATAAAAATAAACAAGGGCCTAAACAAGAGATTGAATGTCACTATTTTCAGAAGAAAGGTCATACAATGTGGAACTATCATAGCCGAGCAAGAGATGTTCTACAAGGAAATATAAAACACAATGGAGCTAATACTGCTCATATAGAAGATCCATAAGATTCTGAAGAGAGTGAGGAAGCTTTTGGTGAGATTGGCTTCACATAATCTCTAATACTATAAGTAGCAAGGAAGGAGGACGGAGGAAAATAGAGGCTGGAGGAAATCCAATGACCTTTTGCAAGCCGTAAGCGACGAGGGCCGCCGAAGATATTGTATAGCAGAATAAGGTATTGAGGACCTATTCCTCAATTTTTGGCTTGTGTGTATTTCAGTTTCTGTTTTGAAGTCGGTTCATGTTGTATTGTTTTCAATAAAAGTACAAATGATACATAAGTTTCCCTATGTGGGACCTTCTAATTGAAAAAAACATGTCCATGGGGAATCCAGAAAAGCACTAAAAGAAGTGCATGGTACTATCAAGTATGGGTTCGTGGTAATCCTGTAAAACCACCGAGGTATCATCCTCTTGGGTTCGTGGTATATAAAACCACCGAGTAAAATCTTTACTAAGCCTGTAAAACCTCCAAGGGTGAACAGTCAGAAAGTGTTCCTGTCCCTCTAGGTTTCATGGTCTAACCTTAGAAAAACCATGTGACTTGAGGGACCATGTAGGCATTGCTCGTGTTAAGACCCTCTTTGCGGTGTTCTCTTTAAGGGGGGGACCTATTTATTATTTAGGAAATGTATGTTTGTAGGAACAATGTACATAAGAGGGGGGAATGTTAGCATTAGTTTAATATTATTTAATATTTATTACATTGTTAAAGGTGGACAGTTATAACTTAAAGTCGACCCTCCACCTTCTAGAACCTATATAAGGGTCTGCTTCTCTTGTTTGAAAGGGGGACACTCATTGAATGAATATCAAGGTATCTTATTTATTTAATCTGGTTGCCATCTGATTAGAGCGGTAGCCCTAAGGAATAGATTGATGAATTTGTCAATGATTGGATCTGAAATCTAATATGATCTTGAGAAGGAATATTTGTTTCTCTTAATTAATGTCAAAGGATGAAGGATTTAAATGACATACCACAGTGGTTATATCTGATCCGAAAATAATCAGATTATTACGACCTGATCTCAAAGACCCTTATAGGCTTTAATTATTTGTTCGATAATTTACTCCTTTTAAGTAATCAATTTAAAATAATGCAAGACAATAATGACAATTGCACACAGGTTGATTACGGAGTTCGGCAATTGCCTATGTCTCTAGGTTCGTGATCGAACCGTTCCATTAGTCAAAACTTGTAAGTTACAATAGTACTTTCACAAGAAAACCTAATGGAATTTTACTTGCCTACCAATAACACCAGTTCTTCGGACGACAAGGGTGAAAAATAACACCTGACCTCCACCTTCCTGGCGTACAATCTCCTTTGGCTGTGATCGGCCTTCCCGACCGCAAATAATGCGTAAAGCTAGCACTTTGCGGTCGACAATCCAGGATTTCACAAGTAATTTGTGTGGCTCAATGGGCCTATTAGGTAGTTTACATTTCACTCCCAATCACAAATATTCCATCTAATATTGCCTAAAATAATAGGCCAATAGACAATACTTGTCATACGCATCCCGCAAAATAATCTTAACAAATAATAAGCTCGGGATCGGTGGTCTCCGTTGCACCGGTGTGTGTCATGTGTGCAACACCAGTGTGTCCACAACAAGCTAACAAATAATTAAGCTCGTAAGTTGTGTGTGTTGTCCATTACAAAGGAGAGGGGTCTCCCTATTTATACAAAAATAGGGCCCCAAAATAATGGAATAAACATATTATCTCATAGGCTAATAATACCATAGCCCGTAGCATGAGAAATTGGGATAACATTATAATCCTAAGGCTATTTTTAAAAGTTAGCCTTACCCGTGCATTTTTTACGAGGAGATAATTGTTTTAGGGATTTAATCCCATTGTGGGCGTGTTCATGGACATACATGATTTAAATGGGTTACAAAATCCCATAAGGGAAGCTGCATTTGGATAAGGTCCCACGTTGGGCGGTGCGGGATAATATCCAGTAAGTGCTGTAAATAGCATTCTCGATGTGCATGTATAGTGGTCAATGACCACGTTGGGCTTATAAACCAGCCCCCCAACAACAGCGTGCTTCAAACCTCCTTCTGCACGTGGAACAGTCTCTACGCATGGAGTCTAATTAGCCCCCATAGTAATATGAAATTCATCCCTTCTCCACGTAGAAAATATAAGCGGTTAGGGTCTAATACTAATGTTTTAAACATTAATATATTTACATGTGGAGGTTTGGAAAATGGCCTTACCAAATAATATTATTTCGACCCATAGCAGCCATGTGGCCTAGAAATAATTCTTGTAGTCCACTTGTATGATCTCCCGATAGGTTAAAATCGAGTCCAATTCGACGAGTGTTGACAAGCCACGTGTCACAGTGCGATTGGTCCAATTTTGACCAGTTGACCAGAGTTGACTTTCCAGTTGACCGAACTTTGACCGAACATATCTGGAGCTCCCGATGTCCGTTTGTCGCATTCTCATAGTCGTTGGAAAGCTCTCAAGATGATCTTCTACACTGAAACCATTTAGATATGTTTAGGGAACTTTTGAAAATGATCCCCTGATCACAGCTCCCCACTTGAGAAAAGCTTTTTGTCCCAAAAAGCTTCCATACATGTCCTGATCTTGTGGAAAAAACTCTGCTGCCACCTTGGAAGTGCTGCTGTAGTAGAGCCTTTGGTATCTTCTCCTCCAACCTTCTCACTTCGATCAACTCTGCTCCGATCCTGGGACCTGTGGGTTATGGGTCCAATGATGCTTCTGCTGCGCCACTCTGATATCCGAAGAAAACCTCCACGCCTCCGATTTATGGTGCTAAGTTTCTGAATGAAACCTCAACGCTTCTATCTATGCGGTGCTAAGATTCTTGATATCTGACAACAAGGATTTTCTTTTACTCTATAACACAGCTCCTAAACTCTGAGTTGATTCCATAGAATCCGAACTCATTTGAAGGAACTCCATGTTACAGTAGAGCTTTGATTAATCCGATTTCGGTGATGGACAATGTCTTGTCCCTTTATAGACCTCAACACCTCCGATTTGCATGATGTCTAAGCCTCTTTCAAGACCTCGAGCCTCCAATGCATGATGCTAAGTCTGTTGCAGACCTTAACACCTCCGATACATGATGCTAAGTCTCTTTCAAGACTTCGACACCTCTATTTGCACGATGCTAAGTCTCTGTAGACCTCAACGCCTCCGATACATGATGCTAAGCCTTTTTCAAGACCTCGATGCCTCCGATGTATTATGCTAAGTCTCTGTAGACCTCAACGCCTCCGATCGTGCATGATGCTAAGCCTCTTTCAAGACCTCGAGCCTCCAATGCATGATGCTAAGTCTATTGATCAGCTACCATTCGTATGTGTGGTCACAATTCCTTGACACCAAATGCTGTTCCAAGCTAATCCTTTGAGAGATCTGCTTGTTGACATAATTGATATCAGGTACCATTCTGCTACACGGTCCATGAATGACTCTACACAGAATGAAGTTCTGACCTGACGTCAATGCCAATGCTGATTCAGCTACCATCCTGCTGCATGGTCACAATGCCTCTACACAGAATGAAGTTCCGAGCTGATCTCTACGAACTCTATTGTCTGCACAAATGGCAGATCAATCTCCAAGCTTTATATGAGTCAAATCCTATATCCAAGCTGTAACAGGTACTCACACACTGCTTGATTAGGAGATATGTTAGGAGCATTAATCAAATTTTTATAAGTAAGAAAATCCAATGAGTATTGTAAACCTTTCTCTCATCATTTTCTCACAGAATCTGATCTCCGAACTTAATACTGCATACGATCATCAATCTGAATTATGCAATATATAATTGAAAAATTGTTGACTTACCCATTTCAAAGGACTTTCACTTTCAGGTATTACCTGGTCCTGGGTTGTATTGTCAACTGGTGGTGGAGTAGAAACTTCTTCTGCCTTTGCAATAGGCCTCCATTCCATCTTTGGCTTGTCATTACTCTGATGGTGAGATGGATGCAGTTTCCAGCAATTTTCCACCCGATGCCCATTCCTCTGGCAATGAGCACAAAAATTCCTCTTAATCTCCTTCTTCTGGGATGAGGAACTCTTTTTGCCATTTCTCGACTCTGCAATGATGAGATTGGTCTTTCTCCACTGCATTGCAATGTGGATTGACTTCATTTGTCTCATCCCTGACTCAGAAATAATGAATAAGACAAGGAAAATATACTGCATTTTATGGTGTTAGAAAAATCACCAAAATAATTGCCCTCCGGGGGTCTTACTAATGCAAGTATAACAGAGTACAAACATTGCCCAAAATTGGGTCTTTAACTAATGTGTCTTGTATGGTTAGATGTATACAAATGTTTCCCTCAAAGGGATCTTACCAATACATTCTACCCTACACAATAGTTTTCAGGTTTTATCTACATATGAGATACAATGGATTCATCCAAATAGAAATGAGAAAAATTACTGAGTATGTTAAACCTGTCTCTCAGTCTATCCCACCAATCTGGAAATCTAGAAGTACAAGCCAATGCCATCCCTGTCAAAGCAACCTGTACTGATTAACCTGCTCCATACCAACTTGCTTTGAAGATTAGTAAGTTTGCAGGTGTAAATTACCAGCTCTGATACCAAACATGATCCGAAAATAATCAGATTATTACTACCTGATCTCGGACCCTTATAGGCTTTAAATATTTGCCAATGATTTACTCCTTTTAAGTAATCAATTTTAAAAATAATGCAAGACAATAATGACAATTGCACATAGATTGATTACGGAGTTCGGCAATTGCCTACGTCTCCAGGTTCGTGGTCGAACCGTTCCACTAGTCAAAACTTGTAAGTTACAATAGTACTTTCACAAGAAAACCTAATGGAATTTTACTTGCCTACCAGTACACCAGTTCTTCGGATGACAAGGGTGAAAAATAGCACCCGACTTCCACCTTTCCTGGCGTACAATCTCCTTCGGCTATGATCGGCCTTCCGGACGCAAACAATGCGAAGCTAGCACTTCGGTCGACAATCCAGGATTTACAAGTAATTGGTGTGGCTCAATGGGCCTATTGGGTAGTTTACATTTCACTCCCAATCACAAATATTCCATCTAATATTGCCTAAAATAATAGGCCAATAGACAATACTTGTCGACACATCCCGCAAATAAGCTTAACAAATAATAAGCTCGAGATCGGTGTCTCCGTTGCACCGGTGTGTCATGTGTGTGCACCAGTGTGTCCACAACAAGCTTAACAAATAATAAGCTCGTGTTGTGTGTGATGTCCTTTACAAAGGAGAGGGGTGCCCTATTTATACAAAAATAGGGCCCCAAAATAATGGAATAAAATATTATCCATAGGCTAATAATACCATAGCCCGTAGCATAGAAATTGGGATAACATATAATCCTAAGGCTATTTTTAACCTTAGCCTTACCCGTGCATGTTTAGGGGGATTTAATCCCATTGTGGGCGCGACATACATATTTAAATGGGTTAAAAATCCCATAAGGGCCGCATTTGGATAAGGTCCCACGTTGAGCGGTGGGGGTTATAATTCCCTAAGGCTGTAAATAGCCTTCTCCATGCGCATGTATAGTGGTCAATGACCACGTTGGGCTTATAAACCGCCCCCCAAAAACCGCTTCAAACCTCCTTCTGCCACGTGGAACAGTCTCTACGCATGGGTCTAATGCCCCCATACCACCGCTTCATCCCTCCTCCACGTAGACATTTGGCGGTTAGGGTTTAATACTAATGTTTTAAACATTAATATATTTACATGTGGCTTTTGGAAATGGCGCCATGGAACCTTACCAAATAATATTATTTCGACCCATACAATGTGGAATAGAAATAATCTTGTAGTCCACTTGTCGTCTCCCGATAGGCAAATCGAGCGAATTCGACGAGTGTTGGCAAGCCACGTGTCACAGTGCGATTCGGTCCAAATTTTGACCAGTTGACCAGAGTTGACTTTCCCGCTATCTGAACTTTGACCGAACATATCTAGAGCTCCCGATGTCCGTTTGTCGCGTTCTCACAGTCATTGGAAAGCTCTCGAGATGATCTTCTGCACTGACACCATTTAGAGATGTTTAGGGAACTTTCATAAATGATCCCCTGATCAGTTTCCCACCTTCAAATTATATATCCTCGTAAGCCAAAAATTCCAAACTGAAGTGTAGCTAGCTTAAAAATAATCAATGCACTTTTTATTTTTAAATTTTTTTAGATAGAAGAAATATTTACTATTATTTCTCTTCCTATCACTTTCAAAATATTAAAAATTATGATATTATATCATATAAAAAAAATTCAGTAAGAAAATGTTGATCTTTTATAAATTTCACTGATGGTGTATAAATAACAACATTTTACAATATTTTGAAATGGTAATATTGTCTTAGCAAATCATTGTTTACACATGTTTCGTGATTTTAACCAAATTATTATAATTCTAATTATTTAGTGTAACAATACTAGCAAATTATGGTCATTTACACATTTTACAATTTTTTTAAATATCCATCATGTATAGGTAAAGGTAGAAAATTTAAATCCCGAGTAAAAGATCTAAAATAACATTTCAAGAACAATATAACCTTCCTTACTCATATTCAAAATATCATTCTTTTCCCTCTTTAATATTTCATAATCTATGGATTTCATAAGTTCTGATGTTTTTGAAAATGGTTACATGATGTCCCACATATTTTAATAAATGGTATGTCACTCAACTTTAAATTTAAAATCAACGCCCCGAGTTCCATGTTTCCAAGACAAACATCTGAAAACTAAGTGATTCACTGTATAATAAAAAAATCATATTACCATATTTATCCTTATTAAAGCATGGATTCCACATCATTTTTTAGTGACACTTTAAAATAGTATCACTTGGGAATAATGAATGTGATCCCAAATATGAATAAATTTCATTGAAAAGTAAATTGTAATGTTAAAATGCCATTATGAAAGTACATGTGTGAGAAAAATGGAAGGTTTTTGGTGTCCAACAAAGGATCGATGGTAGGTCATCATGGTTGCATACTATTGACCTTGGATTATTGGGTTTTGAAATGACAAATAGGGGTAATTCATATCTTTGAATTTCATTAACATAAGTTGGGTGTTAAATACCCATAAGGTGATAAAAAAATGAATATAGAGAATGTATTTCCTTTCATTCTCCCTTAAAGTGGATAAATAATTAAAATGGAGAATGGGTGGCCTCTTATTATCCCTTAATTTATTAAAAAAAACGAATTTTGATAATGGGAGGCCTTCAAATATCCTTGAAAGTGAATAATAAATGAAGAGGGAGAATAAGAGGCCCCCCATTCTATGTAAAATGAAAAAAATGAAGAATGAGAAGAGGATGCCTTTCATTATTGGTCAAAGTTCAAATAAATGAAGAGATAAAATGGTAAGGTGAACAAATTTCAAGATGGGAGAAGGGAAAAAAAATCTAAAGATAAAATATATGAAAGTAAAAAAAATCAATGAAGAGAATGGGAGGCCCCTCATTCGCCCTGTAAGTGAAAATATTAAAATGTAGAATAAGAATCCTCTTTAATCTATATATGTATTCAAAACATGACAATATTATATGGTGTCCCATGGTTTAAATATAAAATTATGGTTACTAATTTTGAAAAATTTAAAACTTATAATGACACATTTGGTCGCCAACATTCAGATAATTGAAAACCAAAATTATCACAATTGTAATTCATAATAACACAATGCAAAACAAAATTTCATTTTTATAAAACCATATACCATGTTATTGGAATTCTATATTTTTGGTGGTTAGTAAGAATTTAGTGAAATGGTAGTTTGCTTTTTATGACTCTATCTCCCCTTTTGACATCAATGACAAAGGAAACAATGAAAAAACTACATGGAAAATGACAACACATGATGTAAACAATGCAAAGACATAGTTACTTGAGTAGCATATGAATATATTATGGACTCAATAAATCATGTAAACCAGCTCCCCCTGAAGTGATAGACTCCATTTTCATTTAATAATGATCAACATCGTCCTATAGGTCCAATCCATGTTTGGGAACACAAGTTTTTCCTTTATCTCTTTCTTGATCATTTTTAGTTCCATAATCCGTAAATATGATTCTGAGTCTATTTTGGTCAAACTTCTCCAAGCTAACAATCATCTCAAGCATGTAATCCAAGCTTAAAATTCTCCGTTGGGTTTGAGGTACCAAGATCTAATAGAAAATGTAAAAACTATCTTTCTTACCTTGTTTTCATGATATGTGAAGTTATCTATTACTATGCCCATACCTTCAAGCACATCTTTAGTGTTTTGATTCCTTCGTTTATGTTGTCACCATCTTCTTGAGTGAAATGACATCTATTAGAGACCAATGAAATTACTAACTTACCTTACTAGGCCTTGTTAACATCTAGAAAATCTGATCCAAGTCAAGGGTAAGCTCCCCTTCCTTAAGTAATCCTTCATATACCTAAAACAAATGATTTTATTTCTCTTTCATTCCCCGTAGCAATAAGAATTTACTTTCATTTACGACCTTTCAATTTTCACATAACTTTTCAAAATCTCATCTCATGTCTTTATATATTTTGAAAAACTTAACCATATTTATGCAACTTTAATTTTCATGTTAGTTCATAAAATAATTTTTGCACATGTCTATAGGACTAATAGTACAGCATCAACCTTCTCATTCTTGACTTTACCATCATACCTTTCTATATATAAAAAAAAACCATCAAAATTATACGAGCAACCATTTCAACCTTCTGTAACCTTAAATATTCTCATCATCTTTATGAATCATAAACAAGGGACTTGAAAACAATATACATCAAGTTTACTAGACTTTCATACCTCAGATATAATTGTACCATGTGAAATAGCACCGTGATTGGGTCACAATATGTCATCTAGGTTATTCAGACACAATTCAAGATCATTAAGCATGATTCATACCATTATAGTTCTATACAAATCACCTGAAAATCCTATCAACCATCTTAGTCCACAAAACACATCTACATCTTGTTCAAACTGAACCACACCTTTAGCTACTTGTTAGAGACACCCTTTATGGGCTAAACGTCTAATAAAAACCTATAGCTTTCTTCACAATCAATCTTTTGACATATTTTTCAATATTCATGCCTTGTCTCAAAAACTTCCCATACTAACTTATGTCTTTATTGTTACTGGGCATTTGATATTCATGATACATGAAAATTATTATTCAAGACACAATACTATATAAATAACTTATCTCATCAACAAAAACCAACCTACTTGTTTGAAGCAATGCCACAAACTCCAAAACACTACGCTTAGAATTGCAACATAGTTTTGAACTCATTAGATCATGCTTAGGTACTTGACCTTTTTCCACACATCTTCCATGGTGTATGAATACATCTATAAATGAATGAGAGAAATAATCAAATCATATCAGAAATCTATTATCTTGAGTTCTCTTCACATATTCAACATTTCTCTCCCTTACCTAATAGGATTCCTTGTAGCCTTTTTGACACTTATTTCAAGAGATAGAACTTTTTCTTTAGGAAGTATTCAAACTATTTTTAGAATTATTATGGCTACCCATTTTCATGTTTTAAATGACTCCAACATTTTAAAAAAAAAATTACCTTCGAATTAGGTCACCTAACAGTGCATGTAACATTTATCACTATTGTCAAGGATTTCATGCTTATTGCCTTATATCAACCCTTCAAACCTCTAAAAATTAAATGAATGATAACTTAGGATGATTGTGAAAAATTTATACTATTGCACTCCAAGTTTAACTCACCTACCCTTAGGATTCCTTGACACTGATTTATGTCAATATGTGTTGTAGCACTATAGCGCTTCTCAAACATAAGGAATGGAAATTTGTGAAAATAAAATCCCATCCACCCAAGTTTTTAACTCAACATCACAACTAATTAGTTCTTCATGTATTATTTTCTATAATGCCTAATGACCACCTACAAACTCATACTTTCTTAACAGAGCACAAACCAAAAATTTGATAAAGACATTTTTCTTTAGCAACACACAATACCATAGACCTATGCATTATCTCCTTAACCTTTTTGATGCTTCAAATTTAGCTCTAATAATTTCATAGTCTTATATGCATCCTCTGAGTCCATCATACAACCTTGAAAACATTAAAACACTTGATTCATTCTTATGAGACAACTGTGCCGTGTAGCATGCTTCTTCTGTATCACTGATATGTTGGCATCACCTTTTACTTATCATAATGTCATACAACCCATGTTATGTTTCTGTAAATTTAGTAGATATATCTCTTACTTGCAATATTGACTAAACTATTGGTTATAACCTTGATAACTTAAATGATCCCAAGGGATAAGAACCTCTTCTTCACTTGTATAGACCTAATTTTCCTCTTTACTATTCATATTTGATTTAATCCTTTCAAAGACATTCTTGAATACCTTAAAGATGAAATCCCATTGTTTGTAATATTTTCTAACACCTTATTAATTGTATTTTGAACTTGAATGCATGATTTCAAGGCTACAATAATTCTATATTTGATCGTCATTCATTGTTCTTATATAACAAGCATAAATTATTATAGATAATCCACCAGTGTAAGAAACCCAAATTCCTTATGACAACAATGCACTAATTTTATACCAAGAACCAACTTCAAGGATCCACATCAGACTTTCAATTTAATGAACTTGACAGACCTTTAAATTTAGCATGGCATGCCCATAATATAGTGATAGCATACTCTTGAAAGCACCACACTTGTACACAATCCTCATGACTTCAGAAACAACTCATAAAATATTTTTGAGCATCCTTTTTACATAACATAACGTATTTAAAACATATTGACTTCATCTTAGAACACCTTATTCTTTTAGCTTGAGACACTGATCCAATATTCTATGGTATTAAAAACTTGAGATAGTCCTTTGATTTGTGATCTTATTCTAGAAAATGAAAGAGTTTAAACATGTTTCATCAAGTAATAAAACACAGAACACACTGATAAACATCTTATAGTACTTTCTTGATGTCAGTGATCCATTTAACTAACACCTAGATACCTTACACTCAAAAACATAGGGAATACAATCACTTTTTATGATAGGTACCTAACTCATTGAATAATCACTACATAGTTTTTAAAAAATCTATCACATAACATAGTAATATTTTACATGACTATGACCTCAAGTCAAACACCTTTGATAGGGAATGACACACTTTTCATGAGAACAAAAAAATAAAAAACCTTTTTTGACATGGACTCAGGTATACATGGAGAAATCACATATTATACCTTACATATTTTGTGGTATCCCATATTCTGAATCTCCTCAACTTATCAAGCATAACATAATGCTTCACTTCAACCCTTGATTGAAGCTTCGTGTCATCATTTTGATGATTATATCACTTTTCATCCTTAATAACCTTTTATTTATTTTCTTTGAATGTATCAAACTAAACTTTTTTAATTTTGTGAGATTAAAATTTCTTGACTTACTTAGATGTGTCATGATAACAAAACCTTGCAATATGACCCTTGAGATGACACTTATGACAAAAAACCTCTTTCCATTCCCTTGAATGATAATCTTGTGGTATTTTCCATTGTTCTAAGGTTATACAGAACTAAATAACTTCCTACAATCCGTTTCTCTTTGACAAAAACTATTACAAGCATAAAAATAAGCATGGAATTTTTCATACCTCATTGCATTTGGCTATCTAATGGGATTAGGCATTGAATATACCTTTTTTGCATGAACATCATCATCTTTAATGCTTTTGAAATAGGACTAGCTACTTGATCTGAAAGATTAGGCTTCTAATTTTAATTAACCTTTAGGGTTTGAAAATCTTATTTTAGCTTCAGAAACTCTTTTCCCTCATCCTTGAGGGATGTAGAAAACTAGATTTTGGTCAGTCAATTTTAATACCTAAATTGTACTAACTATCCTCTTTCCCGTAAATTGACGACACATCATCAATAAACAACAATTTTACCTATATTCATATTAATTAATTACATTTCATTAAATAATTACCTTTCGTTAATTTATTAACTTCTCCATCACTCCAGATGTCTAGTAACAACCTTTCATTAATTAGCATCCACTTCTGCCTAGGATAATTAATTATTCTTAATTAATTACTAGTGCTAATATAAATTAATAAATATCATTTATTGAACCAATTCCTCTCTTAAAATCTCCCAAAGAATACACCTTGTATTAATTAATCACCTTTTATTAATTAAACCCCCTTTCAACTCCCACAAAGTGCACATACTTTATTAAACATACATGGTCTTTTTATTTACTCTTGTGGGTTTATCCCACATTCATCAATTTTCTGGCCTTTTCTAAATTGGAAAGCTATATAAGAATCCCTCCTCCTTACTTTTAATCTTAAACATTGTTTTCCCTTAGGATAAACTATAGGCATTTTGATCTCGAGCCATTCTCCTTTCAAGGAAATATCTTCTCCATCTTGCATCCATTCTCTCAAATTGAAGAGCATCGGAAGATCCAAAAATTGCCTTGTAGCCATGTTTTGGTGAGATCTCATCTTTAAACCTTGAGGAAATCACTCCCTCTTGATTGCTAAAGTGATCTAATTAGGTTCATTTGTTAGATTATAATTCTAGAGAGTAAGAAACAACTTATAATTTTTATTTTAGATTATTCATTCATTTAATTAGTTGTTTTTCATAAGCTCTTATATTGATGGTTCTATAGTAGGTTTGATTGTTCTTAGAATCTACTAGATGTTAGTTTTATTTATCTAGAATGGAAAATTTCTATATGTTCAAATTTGGCATGCTTGACGAGAGAATTATAGTGGAATAGAATGAAAGGGAAGAAATAACATTCATGTGTATGCAATACTTGATTGCAATGTTTGATCTTTTTACCTTTGATTTTGTTGTAATATTTTAATTTTAATTTTAATTTTTTTTGTGTTTAAATGTTTTTTAATTTGTTTTTTAGATTTTAGGAAGTTGGGACCAACAATGTCAATCTATGTGATAATATCCAACAAAAATGTTTATAATTTATATGATGAATGAGACTAGGAGTTTTTGCTTATCAAGAATGATATTATCTCCAATCTCGATGAACATAGTGAGATCATATTCAGTAAGTGATTGTTACTTATCTTTCAACATGGATTTTTTATGTAGGATCTTGAGTTCCCTATCAATAGGTTTCTACACTTTGTGCCAAACTTGATGGTTAAATTAGTGTGCATTCTTGAATCACATTTTATTTTTAACTTTATGGTTATTTGACTTGTTGGGATCTTTGGAGCTCTTAGGAGTTTTTATCTTAGCTTAATAAAGAAAATTTTTGGGTTATGTATAAGCTAATGTGTGATTTTTATGATCCCAAGAAGTGTAAGAAGACAATGGATGTTTAGGATTTATGATAGGGACATGAGGAATGATGGTGGGCATGCCCCAGTCATTGTCACATCCATAACTTACCTCTTTACATCAAAGTATTTTTCATATGAAGAAAGAAAAAGAATGTACTTGTGGACAACGGTTTTGGGTTGAACAAATGTACATTGAAACTAATCAGATAGTTGGGATAACAGAAGTAAATCTAGAATCCCACATCATCAGAATCACAACATACAACAATATTGAGCGTTAATCAGCTAACACCATAATAATGTCGATGGAAGTAGGACCTACCTATTATAACACCATGTTCAATGTCCTATACTTCAAGCTCCCATATAAAATGCTTCTTGGCCACCCATCGATTCATGCCATACAGGTCGTGCCACCAACCTTCCGTCATTACATTAAACTGAATCGTGAAGGACAAACCACCACTCAAGGAGACCTGGAACCATTTTCTCACTATAGAGATTTGAATTATTTTTCATGCAAGGGTGGTTATGAATATCCCTCCATTGACATTGTTATACCTCTTTAATCTAAAGATCTCGCCTCAAGTTTAGATTCTGACACACTATGTTTTTGTGGCCATGGTTCTTCTACATTTTTTTCTCCCTTTGATTCATGGGAGATGAAGGTTCTATTAGCTTAGTTAATATTTGTTAGTTAATACATTGTCTCCACATATCATATACAGTTTCAGCATAACTGTGTAACTACCTTCCCCTCACATCTATTCCAACGCCTATATATCCAGTTTGCTGTTTTGTTATAATACATACCAATCATTTAATCTTCTGCGAGCACCATCATTGGTATCAGAGCTGGTTTGCTATGCGTGGAGGAGCAGCGACCAAGGAAACGGCCTGTGTGGAGACTGTAAAGTCTAGGAGAGCCTGAAATTGCCCTCCCCTCTTGCTGCGTAGAAGACCAAGAGCGATCTATTCCTTTGCTGTCTTGGCTATTCGTTTGTTGTCTTGGCTGCAGCATCTTGTTGCTGCTCTATGCGTGGAGACTTAGTCGGCCTATTTTCTTGATAAACCCAGTGCATTGGAAGACCACAAGAATGTGGCATTTTTTCTATCAAATACTTTACAAAAGGTGCAGTGACCAGACCTTGTGCGTGGCAGCCTATAGACGTCTCATTTAGCATTGGAGGACAAGTGAAGGTTTGATGAGTTGTTTTCAAATCATTGACTACAAACCATAGTGCTGCTGCTGAGAAGATTGGTACCAGTGTATGCTGTGCGTGGAGGAAGAGTGGCATGGAGAAGAAGAGTAAACTATCTGTCATGTGTTGTGCATGGAATTAGCCCAAGCCAGTGACTGTCTTTTCTATGCCTGCGTGCAATTGGAGGAAACTTACTATGTGTATACTATGCGTGGAAGGAGACCTAGGTAGAAAATGAATGACTGATGCCTATAGAACCATGTGGAATACCATCCAAACCCCTGTACGTGTAAGCAAAGTTGGTAATTTGCAAAACTGTGTGTGCATGTATGTCTCAAATCTCAGATGCACAAAGCACCGTGAGTAGTGCACCAAATATTTGGGCATTGAGTGACAATGAAGACACCACTGGGCTATTCTTTGCCTTGGTCAATGAGCTACATAACACTGGGAACATTCTCTTTGACGAGATTGTGCGCCAAGGACTGTTGGAATATTTTTTGTTTGACGTTCAATGTCAAGCACGGCGGATTCATGCAGAACTTGAACGTGGTTATGATGCAGATGATGAACGTGAAATAGAACACCCACAGGAGCGTCGACGTCTCACTGTATGAGCCTATAGAGTCCATCTTCGGAACAGATTCCTTCAGTAAGCATTGTAGCCATTTTTGAAAATAAATAAATAAATAAAATACATTTTTGAGTTTTTGAAAATGTCTGCTCCAAAAATATTGCTATCCGATGCCCAACTCTTGAAAGGGCCAAATTTCACCTCATGGAAAACCAAGATGTAGATGATTCTTCAGTTCGAAGATCTTTGGGGGATCGTTTCTGGCAAAGACGCCCCTCCCACAGACGCTGATATGTTGGAAAAATATGAAAAGGCTGATGTGAAAGCACTAATGCTCATCACCCTGAGCCTTTCTGATGAGGTGCAGCCATACATTCGGGAAGCAACTACTTCTTCTCAAGCATGGAGCACATTGTGTACCATCTACAAAGATAAGAATCTGACGACAAAGTTACATCTTTAGACAAAGCTTCATACAATGAGTATGCATGATGGAAAATCAGTAGAAGCATTCTTGTGGCGTGTGACTGAGTTACATGCAGAAATCTCTACTCTCGGTGAACTAGTGGATGACAAGTTGCTAGTCCCACTCATTCTGACATTGTTCTAGTCTCACAGACTTTGCAGCCGTCAGAAGATGTATGGTTGATTGATTCAGGTGCCAGCAAACACATGACTAGCAATAAGAAGTTGTTTAATACTCTAAGTGACCGGCCCATTGGAGATCAGATCACCATTGCAGACAATCAAGAGTATATTGTGGCAGGGATTGGTGATGTCATCATTCCTCTTAGAACACGAAGATGTACACTCACGAAGGTGCTATATGTTCTAGGTTTGACCTCAAATATTTTGTCTATGAGTCAACTTCTTAACCATCGAATGCAGGTTGAATTCTTTGTTGAGAAAGGGGTCAAGTCCTGCATCATTTCTCAGGGAGAGTCAATCATTGCTCAAGAATTTTTGAAGGGCCGTCTATTTACACTGGATGCGGTAACTTCATCTAGCGTTGCTCTCTCTGCTTCAACAACGGAGTCCACTACACTATGGCACTTTCAATATGGTCATCTTTCTATCGGGGCTTTGCATTAGCTCAATGCCAAGGAAATGGTAAGAGGGCTTCCTCCACTCTCCCATTCCTTACCTGTTTGCTTGGGATGTTTTGTAGGCAAACAACATAGAGGTCCCTTCAAACAGAGCTCTTATCATTCTACAGAGCATCTTTAGGTTTTTCACACTGATCTGTGTAAACACTTGCCAGCTAGCTCCCAATGTTTTGAGTACTTCCAGCTTATCATTGATGATTACTCACGGAAAATGTGGGTATATTTCCTCTGGAAGAAGAGTGAGGCATTTGTAAATTTTCAAATCTTCTACCAGCAAGCCACCAGGCAATCTGGGAAGCCTCTTCTTCTCCTCCACTCAGATTGAGGGGGGAAATTTGTGTCAAAGAAGCTCTTAGCATACCTGAAGCAACATGGCATTCAGCAACATCTGACTGCACCTTACACACCCCAACAAAATGGGATTTTCAAGTGCCACAACAGGACTATCATGGAGATGGCTCGTTGTATGCTCTTGACCGCCAAGTTGGAGGATCAGTTTTTGGCAGAAGCAGTCCGGACAACAGTGTATTTACTCAACTGAGAACCTGAGAAGATCTTGCAGAACAAGACACTGGAAGAGGTATGGACTGGTCGTAAACCTTCTATTCATCATTTGAGAGTTTTTGGTTGTACTGCATATATGCATGTTCCAGATAAGAGAAGGAAGAAGATCGATCCAAAGACACTGCCATGTCTTTTCTTGGGGTATAGTACTACCTCAAAGGCATATCATCTCATGGATCCTGAGACGAAGAAGATCTATGAGAGTCGAGATGTGGTATGTGATGAGTCGTCCTTTGACTCCCTGTCACACAATGGAGATCCAGTACTGACCTCGTCACATAGATTGCTCACACATCTAGATGATGAGCAAGATGATTCTTCTCAGAGAGAAGAAGAGCTGAGTGGAGACTTTTTCATTGATCGTAGCACACTAGAAAACACATCTTCACATCAGCAACACCAATGTTCGAAATGGGTCAAGAGTACTATTAGGGATGCACGTCTGAACTCACTTCCTGGTACTTCTACGGGAGTTAGAACACAAAGTCAAGCTAGACATGAGGTAACTTTTGCACTCATGAGTTTAGTTTTTGAGAGCATCAAACCTGACACTGTTCATGAGGCATTAGACTAACCACAACGGAAACAGGCTATGAATGCTGAATATGATTCCCTAATTTAGAATCGGATGTGGGAACTTGTCGATCTGCCTCCAGGTAAGAAATCCATTAGCTGCAAATGGATTTTCAAAACAAAATATAAGGCATATGGTTCAATCGAAAAACACAAAGCATGACTTGTTGCAAAGGGTTATGCTCAGCAAGAAGGATTTGACTATGACAAGACCTTTGCACCCACAGCGAAGATCAAAACAATCAGAGTTGTCTATGCACTGGCAACACAAAATCGATGGAAACTTCAGCAGATGGATGTCAAGAGTGCTTTTCTAAATGGTGATCTACAAGAAGAAGTGTACATGGCCCAACTTGAATGGTTTGTAGATGAGCATCAACCACACAAGGTATGTCATCTGATAAAGTCTCTTTATGGACTCAAACAAGCACCTAAGGCATGGTATATAAAAATTGATGATCACCTATTGTAGCATGGATTCACTCATAGCCCCTTAGATACAAATTTGTATATCAAGAAGGTAGGAACAAAGATTGTCATTCTGGTTTTGTACGTAGATGATCTTGTGATCACAGGAAGTTCTGACAATATTGTAGATGATGTAAAGAATGATCTGAAGAAATCCTTCAACATGAACAATTTGGGCTACTTCACTACTGTCTTGGCGTAGAGATATGGCAGAAGAAGAATCATATCTTCATCTCCCAGATGAAATATGCCAAGACACTCCTGGAAAAGTATGGAATTTCAGATTGTAAACCAATGTTCACACCTATGGAAAAAGGTTTGAAATTATCTAGATTCTAGAATTCACCACAGGTAGATGGCACTCACTACAGGAAGCTTGTGGGGAGTATTATTTACTTGACTTATACCAGACCAGATCTTTTCTTTGCAGTGAGCTATCTCGCCAGATTTATGCAGGAGCTGAAGAAATGTCATTGGATAGCAGCAAAGCATGTGTTGAGATATGTCTGAGGTATAGTTGACTTTAGTCTGGAGTATCAGAAGAACACTCGGTTCTTCTTATAGGGATATACAAACTCGGACAATGCAGGATCCGTTGATGATAGGAAATCCACTTCAGGATATGTTTTTCATCTTGGATCTGGACCTATCTCGTGGATTAGCAAGAAGCAAACTGTTTTTGCTCTCTCATCCACTGAGGCTGAATACCACACTGCATGAGGAGTTATGTGTGAAGAAATTTGGTTATGTCACATTCTTGCTGATATAGGGATTCCTGAAGAGAAACCTCCCATCATTCACTGCGATAATCAAGGTGTGTTGAAGCTTGCGAAGAATCATGTTTTCCATGAACGAACAAAGCATATTGAGATCGAATGTCACTACATTCGTGAACAGGTCTTGAACCACCAAATTCAGCTCCAGTACTACCCTACTGATTTTCAGGTTGCAGATATTCTCACCAAGCCTCTCAGCAATGTGAAGTTTGATTTGTTTAGGGGGTACATTTGTAAGAGCAATGTATTAAGGGGGGAATGTTAGCTTAGTTAATATTTGTTAGTTAATACATTGTCTCCACGTATCATATACGGTTTTAGCATAACCATGTAACTACCTTCCCCTCGCATCTGTTCTAGCGCCTATATATTGGGCTTGTTGTTTTGTTATAATACATAGCAATCATTTAATCTTCTTCGAGTGCCATCAGGTTCTTGAATAAGGTTGTAGATAGTACTATACCCAACATTCCCTCCTTGTTTTAGATCTATATTTGTTTCCCAAGATAATAAGAAAGCCCAATTATCGATACAAATGACCCAGAGATGAGAAAACTATAGTTAAATTCCTTCCTGGTGGCTTATTAGCTAAAAAAATATTGTTAGACCCTCCCATAATTTTGTTCCCCGAAGGAACTATACCTTCCTACTACCAAACTACGGAGTAAAAAAAATCAAGTAGAATGATGTAATCCATGGGCTATAAAGGAAACGGGTGTGGTAAAAATGAACAAGCTATAAGAGAGCATGTTCCAACCCCACACTTTAAAACAAAAAAATATGGCATCAGAATAAGACCTTGTGGATCTCATCCCCCGAGCAAGATACTACCTCTTCTTAATGTGAGGATAGCTCTTTTCATTCAAATAACAATACAGATTCTTGTTATATCCTATACGAGGATCTTGCCTCTACAAACCTATTCCTAGACACTGTTATTTTTACCATAACCCCCGCTAAACCCCAAGTTGACCTTGTTTACCCTACTCTTTTTTATTGGGACAAACAAATTCACACGTCTATGGACCTCTTTGAAAATGATGAGGTAATTACATAATTCATGGGTATTCGTTACAACATTGTTACTAAGGACCGTAAAAAAGGATTCTACATTGACCTTGATACCTGGACATAATTCGAGGAGGAGGTTGAGTTACGTGGTCAAAAAAAATTAAGAAAAAGCAAGGGAAAAAATTCCTCCAAAAAACATTGGGGAAAACAAAATTCCACGTCACTCAGTGAAAACCTCTTTAAGGCATTGGCTGATAAACAAATCAAAAAATCTATTGACATAAAAAGTTACCATGATGAGTGTGATAATCTCATTGAAACGCCCTTTAAAGAAGATCTCAATCTCCCTTATGATCCTACGTGCATGGAGGATACATCCAAAATGTTAGTAGAAGAAATCATTAATGTCAACATTGGCACAGAAGAGAAACCTAAGATATTCAAGATGGAAGCTTCGCTTTCAGCACAGGAACAAAATAGTTTTGTAATGTTTCTCAGTAAATTCTAAGACATATTTGTGTGGTCTTATATGGATATGATAATCTTGGATCCATCATTAGTGGTGCATAAAAGTTTTGTTAATGTAGATGCAAATCCCATCAAACATAAGACTAGAAGAATGCATATGTGGGTGGCTCGTAGGAATTGAAATTTGTACCGACTTCATAGACATCAACAAGGCATGTTGAAATGATGATTTCCCTCGTCCCAACATCAATATGATTGTCAATTCAACCGCTAGCTACGAAATGCTATCTCTCATGGATGGATTTTGTTTCTATAATCAAATTAAGATCATAGAGAAACAACATAAAACTACCTTCACAACCCCTTGGGGGAATTTATGCTATCAGGTGGTGCCCTTTGGCCTTAAATACGACGACAGAACATATCAATGGGCAATAACAGTAATATGCCATGACATGCTCAATGACATCATGGAGGATTATGTGGAGAATGTCTTGAGTAAGTCAAGGATGAGAGAAGAACGCCATAGAGTCTTGAGATGCATCTTTGAACATCTAAGAGAGTATAAATGTTATCAATTTCCAGCCACTATGGAAACTTAGGCAACTGAGGGTTGTTGGAATAATGTTCCCTCTTCTTGGTCTTGACTAAGTTCAAAGTTTCACTTAGTTTGGACTAAAAGTATGACGGCCACCTTACACTCAAATGAAAAATCTCAGTCCTAGTGCCCGTGACGGTCCATGAATATATCAAGCTTCAAGGAGTTGAGGTGATTCCACTAACATGCTTGGAGCCCGACCGAGTTGTTCCCTAGCTCCCCGAGCTCCCAAACTACTCGTCAAGATGGGCTCTTTGAGTTGAGCCGAACCCATTTCTATGTACACCGAACTAGGTATAAAAGGGATCCCATCGAATTGTGTTGAGTCGAGCTACTAATGATATGGTCGATCTACATGAATTAAAGAGAGCTTACAAGAGGCACCGAGTTAATAATGATGTGGTCAAGCTCCCGATCATCATTATTTCAAGGTGCATTAAAACCATCGAGTTGCAAACATGCCAACCGAGCTGTTCATGTCACAGTGGGTCGAGCCCATGTTTTTACTTCGTGAGTTAGTTAAAAAATGAAAAAACGAGCCTAATGTCGTAGTCGGCTATTTGAACTGGTTCATCAAATCACAATGGAGAAGGGACGAGCCACATTTCGAAAGCATTGAGCTTTGAGGAATTCGAACTTTCCCTGCCCATCACCGATTTTTTGTAGCGCATCGACGTAGCTCAGCCAAGCCCAAGTATAGAGGCGAGCTATGACATGATGTTTCATTCAGGGTTGGAAAGCTGAGCTCAAACGAATAAGTAATGATTATAGTCAAGCATAACATATGCATTGGAAGGAAATGATGAATTGATATCCATGTTGACGCATGGCGACCATAGGCTCATCGAATCAATTCACCAGAAAAAACTCACGACGTGGCGCGCTGGTTTGAGCAGAGGATAACGAATCATCAAGGAATTTGATCATTTAGTCCGAGGAGAATGCAGTCATATGGGCATCGAGTCGATCCCAAAGGCATAATCATTGTGGTCGCTAAGGAGATCCCATTGTTATCATAACGAGGAGGTCGGCTATCAATGTATTCAAGTCGTTGTGGTATTCAGGTCCATTTCGAGCATCATCATAATGCTAAACGATATAATTTAATGGCTTATGAGCTTGTCCAGGGGAAACTTCCGTGTGAAGGAGTGCGTTGTGAAGAAAATGTTGGGTTGGAGTCCGGGATCACAGAGCATACTGACACATGCAAGCTTGGCAGGTGTGCAAGGAGGAGTTGATACCGACGAGTTCAAATTGGCTCAAATAATGGAGACTGGGCCCGAGTCGTGAAAAATGGTGAGGAGATGTATGAAGACTCGGCGACCGAATTGGGACGAGGAACGACCATTTCCGCCAAGTCGGAAGGGAAGATCCCTCTTAGCTCGCACATCTATGCTCGAAGTAGCCGAAATCACCACAATGGTCATATGTGCGGAGGATTCAGAGAAGAACAACTCGAGTGGCCTACGCAGGTCGGGACACAAATCCTCGAAATTTCCAAAGTATAGGGACGCCGGGATGGAACCGGTTAATGGCACGGCTAATCAATGAACGGTTGGGCGAATTCATTGCGGGAAGTGAGGGCCCGAGTTCTCCACGGAAGGTCTATACCCGCATTACAAAGCTATGGCATGGCGTCGATACTAAGAAGAACGATCCATCATCGCATCTGTCAATGCCCATCATGCAGGTTGAGTTATGCCATGGAGATTGACGAGTTTGTAGGCGGAACCCAAGTCATTTTCAGAAGCTGAGCATTCTGGGCATAGGATTGCGAGTTCCACAAAGATGGCTGAGTCACTCAGAGAGAGAGAGAGAGAGAGAGAGAGAGACTTAACAAAAAGGGCAGTAGAAGTTCGTGGTGCCTCGGTGTAGACCTATGCGGTGTTGCGGGAAATGTTTTCCAATGAGGTCCTTGGGATGACTCCCAAATCCTAACTTCGCTGTTGTGAGGGGAGCCAATTCTATACAGGTATGGCGGGGCTCAACGCCCTGTCTAGCCCAGTCAATAGTGGGCAAGCGGGGACAGGAAAGCCTGAATCGGGTGATGCATGAGTTGGCGGAACGACGAGGTGTGTTGCAGGTACCAAGCTCTGAGGTGGTTCCGGACACAGGCCCAAATGAGCTGAAATTGCCGAAGGAGGAAACATGGAGTCTGAGGCGTGGGGAAAGCAAACCATTCAACACACATCGAGTTGGCTCATGCAAAGTAAAATTAGCCAAAGCAAGCATAAGGGGGAAAAGGGCCAAACATTGTCGAGATGGTGTTACGTGTGGGTAACTCGGTCAATGACCTAAGCATGGAAATGTTTGCACAGGGGTCGTCGATCCAAATGGAAAATGGTGAGGTGGATAGAAAAGGAGCCAATTCGGCCGAGTTGGCCGAACTGACAATTTAGTCAACAATGCAACCCCCCACCCGCCCCCCCTCTTATTTTAAAAAAGTCCAAATAATGTGTTTCAATAGTGGGCCTAGGTCATTCCAAAGTGTAAAAATAATTCAAATAATGATGTCAAGCATTTGAAGAGAGAGAGAGAGAGAGATTTCCAACCAAAACTCAATTGCTCAATCACGTAAAATAAAAGTAAGCCCGACAAACTCAAACTAGCAACCTTTAATCATAGGAGAATAACTAGAGCATTCCTCAATGGATTTTCACAAAATTGGTGTCATTAGAACCATGAATCTGAGACCAATGAGCAGAAATAGAGAGATGCAAAAATTGATGCGGTTCTGATTGAGATTTAAAAGGGAAACAAGCCCAGTTCTATTTTGTGGTTGGAAAGTGGTTGAAGGAGCATTCAATGGGCATGGGAAAACATTCTTTACTGCTACAAGTTTTGATAAACCTTGGAATTGCTTCTGCAGGTCAAAAATCACCAAGTGTATTCATTTTTCATAAATTATAATTGTTGGGAAAGTGGATTTGAGGAATTGCATCTCCTCTCTCTCTCTGTCTCTTCTAGAATTCTAAATTGAAGTGTTCAGCTCATATTAAGGGAGAGGATATTTTGAGTAGCAAAACTCTATCATTTTGATTTTGTGAAGCAAATGTGTTGTTGGCCTTTATAGTGGACTCCTTCCATGGTGATCTAGGCCTTTCCTTTCTAATAATTTGGATTGCACATATTAATGAAGCAATAAATGCATGGTTTTGGATATCTTCCTTTGCTGTGCTTGTTTGCATACTCCTTGCCTCTCAAATATTATTGTAGATGTGTGTGTCTACTCGATGCTCTTGCAAGGGTGTATTATTATTATGTATGCATGAAAATGTGTTATGAATGTTGTTATCATAGTGTGGAGAACTATCATCACCCTCTCTAATCTACATGTCTTTCATTCTCACATATTGGAGACTGTTCTCATACCCTCTATTTCTGGTGTATAACCAATGTTATTGTAGGATTTACTTTCCTGCAATCTCTCTCCCTGGCCCCTTGGAAAGTTAGATTAGGATAAGATAGTTTTTCTTGCATTAGGAATAGATTGTGGCAGGTAGTTTAGGAGAAAGAACCAACTTTCTTTTGAGGTCTATCTCAAGTAACAAGTCCCACAACTTGGAGATGATACCCATGTTACCAAGTCACACCGTGAGCTCAAGCACACACACTTGTGCAAAATAGAGGATGTTATGATTCGGTGATAACAACTTTGGCACGCCCGGTAGGATAGAATAAGTTTTTATTTTAGTTGCACCAAGTTTGATGTGCTCTTGTTGTGAAAATCCTATTTGTAAGAGGCTTTGAAATAACACGTCTGACGAATCCAAAAGGGAAGAATCCACTAGTTTCAGTAGTTCAAGCTTGTCATATTTATGAGAAGGATTCAAACGAGGTCAAGAACAAGAGATTATTATTTTTGGATATCTATAGTTATGTCCAAGTAGACGAAGAAGGAGAAGAAGAGCTCAGAGGTCTCCATCTCCACCGAATAGAACACTATCAACACCTCTACATGGTAGACCTTTCGTTCAATCAAATAGAGCTCTTAGACCAATTATAATAGCACATCTACAATAACAACCACCGCATGGTCCACTAAATCGTTATGTCAATTTCACTGGTACGATCCCACTTGCTCTCAATGCAAAAAATCCAATTCCAATTGAAGCATTTAATAACATCCCATATTTCACTTGGGAGAACCATACAAATCCAATTGACCACATCCAAGACATCACAAATGTTTGTGCGATTCATGAGATTAGTGAGATAGATGTTATTGTTAATTTATTGGCATCCTCTTTTAAAGGTAAATATTTCCAATGGTTCAGGAATTTAACAGTAGGATCTATCGAAAATTGGGACCATTTTTGCATATCTCTTCACAACTAATTTGGGGTGAAGGTAGACAACTTACTTCTATTGGAACAACTAACCATAATCAAGAGAACACCGAATTAGTAGATGGTTGATTTAAATTTCAATTTTCAAAATACATGGGATAGTATTCTGCTTACTGTGAGACCAGTAGCTGAAGGTGCCTTTCCATACTTCTTAAAAACTCTAAATCCAGATATTGTAGTGATGGTATAATCCATGGGAGGTACAAATTTTCCCACAGCTTACATTATTGCCATTAGAGATAAAAATTGTGTGATTCAAGCTAGAAAACTTGCACCTAGGCCACCCTTGCCTCTTTATCTAGAATTAGGAATTCCAAGCACTAGTCAAGCACCTACATTATCTCCCATTCCTGTCTCAAAAAATCAGATCTCCACTAAAGCTTATACCTCATCTTCTAGTACCTCAACTAAGATCGAAGAAGTCATGAAGCAGTTACAAAACTTACAAAAGGAGTTGGTGACATTTAATAGACATCAAGCTAAAAATTTCAGATCATACCAGCCTCAAAACAAACCTTGTAGGTCTCTTTATTAGTCTAATAGGCCACCCTTTCAAGCTATAAATCAGAACAAAATGAAACCTCCTGCTACTAGGCCATTTCATCCTTACAATACTAATGTTGCACCCACATCTAGAGTTATGGTATGAGTGCAAAATAACATGGCTTGATAATATTACTGGTGTTTCCCATATAACTAGCCTCATGATGAATCAATGTGCTTCAACAATACTCTAAATTACGCACTTACGGTGACAACAACGGGTGTAGAATAAGAGACAAGCCACGAAGAAAATCAATAACAAGAAGTTAATCAAGAAGTACCTCCAAATGAGACCACACTTGTCAGTTGGTACGTTGAGGATTTCTGTAGATTTAATCAAGCCCCTTCTCAAAGAGTAGCACATAATACATAGTCCAAAAAAAGGAATATTGGAGAGGGACAACCATCCAATTCAAATGATCCACAACCCTCTATTACTCAACAAGGTATTGGCAGTCGAACTACCACTCCGAAAGTGCAAAATCAGCCCAAGCCACTTCCTAAATCAACGCAAGTAGTGGTTGTAACATCCCATGTGCAAGAAAATATTGTGTAAACCAAGTGGTAGAAAAGAGATACCTCATCTCCATTCAACATCATTGAGTAGATGTAGAAGACTAATGTAAATATCTCAATGTGCGAGTCATTATCTATCCTAGGGAAAACACACCTATTAAACAAGATGCCATAGAAAATTGTTCCGTATCCAATTAGTCATCCAAAGATCATGAGAAGGTGCTCAGAAATGAATTTCATGAAGGAGGAAATGAAGGAGGAAAGTAAGGTATAAATCTAAAAATCCCAGCATTCTATATCTCATTGATCATATGTGATAATTTGGTGCATAAATGCATGATTGATTCCAGAGTAAGCAATTAAGTCATGCCGAAACAAATAGTTGATTAGTTGGGTCTTCAATATTAAGTCATTGATAAGGTGTAGTGTAATTGGATGGGAAAGAATTAACAGTCAGAGTAATCAAAGGATTGAACCTCACATTGTACTCATGTCCCAATGTGATCGTCTTCCAAGATGTATCAATCATAGACTTACCACCATTATTTGCATTATGTTCATCAAGAGACTTCACCACTAAACTTGGAGGTTATTTGTCTATTGACTAGTCATTAATGTTATTCAGAATAAGATATAGAGCTAAGGCTACAATCATATCGGAGCCTATTACAAACTTTCATTTTGAGTAACACACACTTAATCCATTCAATGTAAATTCTGCAACATTTGATCAAGAGGATTGTCTAAGAAACAATGAAGTGGATACCAAAGTCAGATGCATTCCGGACTTGACTCTCAATGAATGGGTGAACAAGAGGCATGATTTCGATCCTTATAGAGAAATCAAATTAGTTGAACTATGAGTTTATTGCTTGCATGAAAAGAATCCACCTCTCCCGAGCATCACTAAGCCAGATCATGAAGATGATAATGAGGTTTAGTAGTTATTATTTGATGGCTCAAGGAGTAGATAAGGTGTGGGAGGAGGAGCTATGCTTTTTTCACCATAAGGTACAAAATATTATTCAGCCTCCCTTTTTAAGTTTTTGTGCTCAAACAACACAGTCGATTATGAAGCCTGGATTTATGGATTGCACTAGGTAAGAAAGAGATGTATTAAAAATTGCAAGTATTGGGGGATAGCGAGTTAAACGTGAATGAAGTAAGAGGGTAGAATGATGCCAAAAAATGATCTTCTAAAGAATTACAAGAATTGGGTATGGGACCTCATTGAGCATTTTGAATCTTTTAACATCAATTCCATTCTAAGAAAGAAGAATGAAGGAGTGGACAAACTTGCAGCAATTGGGGCATCATTTGACGTTATAGAGAGTATCAGAAGTGAAAAAACTCAGACGTATATCAAAGTGGTTTCAAGACCATCTAATCCTGATAGTAGCACAAGTTGGAAAGTCTTTGAGAATGATCAAAAAATCATAAACTTATTGCAAGAGGAGGTTGAGTTCTCTGCCAAAAATGAGGACAAGCTGGAACAAAAATATGGTGACCAAGTGGTGCAGCTGAGAACTAAAAAATTACCAAAGGGCCTTGTAACTTTGGAATAATTCTTCAACCCAAATGATCAGTTCTAGAAGGAAAAGTAAAACATTCAGGTTAAGGGTGAAGATTCAGAGCCCATTTCAGTACATTAAGGCAAGATATTGCAAATTGTCAAGGTAAGTACTCCATCGGATAAATATGATTTTGTTCAACTTTGTTAAGAATTTACCGATGTATTTGCATGGAATTATAAGGATTGAATAGGTTTCAATCTAAATTTAGCTCAGCATACAGTTGAATTGGATCCGTAATCTAAGCCAATCAAACAAAATAAAAGTCCGGTGAATCCTCACATTGAACCTCTCATGAGAAAAGAGTTGAACACGCTAATTAAAGCTAGCATCATCTTTCATATTAAACATTCAAGTTGGGTTGTAAATTTGGTGCCAGTAAGGGAGATAAATGGAGAGATTAGACTATATGTATAATTCTATGATCTAAATAGAGCTTCACTCAAAGATCATTATCCACTTCCTTCAATGGAACAAATACTGCAATTAGTAGCTAGTTCAGAAAGGTTCTCAATGTTGGATGGATACTCAGGCTATAATCAAATAATGGTGAAGGAATAAGATCTGTTTAAAACATCCTTCACCATGAAATGGGGCACATGCACTTATAATAAGATGTCATTTGGATTGTCAAATGTTGGAGAAAAATTTCAGTGAGCTTTGGATATGGCATTCAAAGGATTAACCAACAAGATAGTGCTAGTATATCTAGATGATATCACTATCTTCTAAAAGAATGCAATAGAGCATCTCTTTCACCTCAAGAAATTATTTTAGAGATGTAGAAGATTCAAAGTGTCGTTGAATCTAAAAAAGTGTGTATTCTTGGTACATGAAGGAAAATTGTAGGGCCACATTGTTTCAAGAGAAGGGTTGAAAATTTATCTCGAAAGAGTCGAATCTATTGAAGCTTTTCCATTGTCAAGTCATAATAAATATCTCCAAAGCTTCTAGAGAAGGATTAACTTTTTCCACAAATTTTTGCATGATTTTACCACTCTTGTGAATCCATTAATAATGATTTTGAACAAGAGTCTTGTATTCAAATGGACAACATAAGGAAAATAGAGTTTTGAGGCTATAAAGCATGTAATGTGATAAGTTCCAACTCTTATCAACCTAGATTTCTCCAAGGACTTCATGGTGTATAATTTTGGAGGATTAGAAAAAATATCACCTATCTTAGTACAACTAAATAAAGAAGGTTTAAAAAAATCCATAGAATTCTTCAGTCAAAGCCTGGAAGATTACAAAGTGAGGTATTAGTTTTTTTAATAGCATGTTCTTGGTATCATTAGAATTTTGATGAAGTTCAAACATTTGGTCTTGAACACAAAGATTCAACTGCTCGTTTATCATGTCGGTGTTAAGGACTGTCTCCTAAACAAATATTTGAACGAAAAGAAACCAGGTTGGATCACTTGGGTAATGGAATATGATATTGTAATGAAAGTGACCAAGTTCATTTGTGGAAAAGTTTTATACGAGAAGGTATCTTCCAAGCAACATGATGAGTGAAAAATTGCTAAAGAGGTTATCCTAATACTGTATAATGATCACGAACAACTAGCTGATGGTCCACCCATTCCATGTTGGACTTAGGATATGGTGCACTATCTACAAACAATCTTATACCCTCTGGAATGGAACAAAGAAAAGAGGAGATATTTTAGAAAGCATTTTATTCCGTATGTGCTCATTGATGGCATCCTATTCAAGAAGGATTTTAATGTGGTGTTATTAATGTGCATCTCAACAAGCTAGATTGAGAATATATTGCATGAGTTCCATTACGGAAAAGTGGGAGGAAACTTCACCCCATGAGTAACAACTCTCATAATCATGAAGGCCAGTTACTATTGGCCTGCGGTGTTTAGTGATTGCTACTCATGGATCAAGAAATAAAAAAATGTGCATTCTTCATAGGAAGGAAATGTTAGCAACATTACTCCTTCACCCGATATCATTGGATCATACATTCATGCAATGGAGATTACACTTCATTGGGCTTATCTACCCAATTCTAGTCAAGGACACAAATGGATACTTATAGCAACAAACTATTTCACCAAGTGGACCAAAGTGGTGGCACTCAAGGAGGCCAACAAATATAGTATCTTCAATTTATATGAAGGGATAGTCACAAGGTTTGGGGTCCCGGCCACCATCATATTAGACAATGCATTGGCATTTCTTGGCACAAAAATCACTGAATGGACTGTCAAGAATTTTATATATCTTAGCACTTCATCAAATTATTACACCCATGGTAATGGCGAAGAAGATTATATGAACAAGAACTTGTTGAGAATTATTAGAAGAACTCCTGATGAGAATCAATGAACATGGTGTACAAAACTTAGATCAACCTTGTGGGCTAATAGAATTACACCAAAAGGTGAACATGAATCTCTCTATACAAAAGTAGTATATGGGAAAGAAGCAGTGCTGCGTATTTCACTTGAGTTGTCAGCATTCGAACTCATGAAGCAGTTGGAATTAGTTGAGTCTCAACCCATGGAAATCAGCTATGTAAAACTTATGGAATTTGAAGAGACAAGGAATCATGCAATGTAAACAATGGGAAAAGATCAAACACTGATCAAAATAATATTTCACAAGAAAGCTAAAACTAGGAAAGTCCAAGTTGGGGATTTGGTGCTGAAGCGGGATGCTCATTGGGAAAAGTCGAGAAAGCATTCTAAGTTTGATTCCATATAGAGTGGTTTGTATATGATCACCGAATATAAGAGTAGCAATGTCTTTCAGCTCGCTAAGTTGGATGGTGAATATTTGTTGATTCCATTCAATGGACTCTAAATCAAACGTTACTACTAGAAGGAAGAATTTCAAACCCTTGTACATATTAGTCTAGGATTTCCAATTCCTCAAAGTGCTTGTGCATGCCGCTATTTTTGGAGTAGGTTTTAATTTCCCTAAGTGCATTGAGTAAATATTATATTGCTTCTAGTGTATTCTTTATATGTAGTTCATCATGCTTCAGGAAAGAAAATTTACAATGGGAAGCTCATTATTTCTTGCAACATTTGTAATTTTCAAATTCAAATAAATGCAGAGCAACTAAAATCAGGTCAAGAAATAGATTTCAAATCTTCAATTATCTTGCTTCCCCAAATTAGCAGCTAAGTTTCTCAAATCAAGGGATCATAGTGGGGGAAGATTTAATAATTGTGGTAGATGGTATTCCTAAGTGTTCACTCAACCTTTAGTCGGTGTATAAACAACAAATATAAGCCACCATGCATATTTCTTAGGCTTGACAAAAAAATTTGGAGTCAGAAACTCAAACTAGAAATCAGTTCCAGTCAAAGAAGAATTGGACATTCTGAGGAAGAAAGAAAGGAGAAAATTAATAGAGTTCCATGATTTCCAAACCAAAAGATGATCATCCTTTAATCTCAATGGATTTTAGCCACGGAAACGAGTGGAATATAAGTTTAAAATAATTTTCTACTCTCACAAATCTTCATTTTAATATTTTCTTATAAAATTTGGAGAGTGTGAACAATGTAGAGCACCTCAAAAAGTAGGCAACAATACCCAAGATGTTCTAGGATCAAGTTTTCATGGTGCAGATTAGTTTATAGTAATCACACATACTCCATGCCCAATGGATAATCACATGACTCTTGTCATGCTCCATTTAGCAAGAAAATGGCCCCATGATTCACCAAATTGTTTTCAATTTTTTCCCTGTTAGTACCCAAATTGATCCTTCCTTTTAAACCAAGCAACATCACAATTTAATCAGGATGCTTAGAGACACACAAATCATAATAGGAGTTGTTTTGTAGCCAGGGATGGATTATAGATGACTCTTTATCACTCTGGTTTGGAAAGGACTGGGTATCACCGTGCTAAGAGTTTGACGTACCCTTACTACTTTAGGTTTTGCCTTCAACGAAGATGAGAGGACCCATTTTGTGAACTGTATTAATGGAAATAATCAACGAATTAGCAGTATTTGACTATTCCTTTGAAATATTTTGAAGGAGAGGTCAAGAAAACATGGCCAATACAACATAACCTAAGTCCCACAAGTTCTCACTTTAGAAAATGAAGATGTTCTTTAGATATGGCCAAGGTCACTAAAGGAAAAGATTAAAACTGATTGCACTTGCATATTTTAGTAAAGGATGGATGAATTCAATGATATTCTTTATCATTTTTGGATACACAGTGCAAACATGGAAAGTTCATGTATGATATATCTCTAGATATGCATTTTATGGTTGGAAAGTTAAGCTGGATAAAATTAATTATACCGAATTCTATAGAACTTTAAACAAATGTTGTTAGATCCATAAGGCAAGATGACTATTAGCTTTAAATAGTCAAGACGAACCTTCAAATAGAAAATTTTGCATCTATGAAAGCTCAAAGACACACATCTTCACACATTCTTCAAGGATTTAACATAAGAACTCATACTAAAGACTTAATTAAACCTTAGAAGACCCTATTATATCACGCTTATGATAAAATCATAAATTGAAAAACAATCTGTATCACTGAAATGAAAGTAAATTGAATTTAAATCGCTTATTACATCATGAAAAGAAATCTCCCTTCATAATGTAATTTCAAATGCCACAATACTATCACGAGGACAAAATTTTGTGTGATTTCAAAGGGATTCCTAATGTAAGATTGTAATAGGAACATAGATAACTACTTGCAAATATCTCAAAATCACAATAGACATAACATAGTTCATGATTAACATGAATTAATCAAGGTTTTTTAAAAATTGATCAGCAAGGGAAAGTTTGTTTACAATATCTATGTTTTTTCAATGGCTATACATCTGTAACCATTTTGACATGATCAATTTTAAAGACACATAAGAAATAACTGGTTTCTCAAATCATTTCCCTCATAAAATGGCTTCTCTCGGATTTTCTCTCTCTGAGTAAATTTTTGAAAAATTAACCCCCCTCCTCTTGGGAATGATTTATTCATACTTTTATATCACTCTCTTAAAATCTTTTCCCCCCCAAAAACAAGAATATTCTTTAGAATAATTTTTGTTACAATTTTTTTTCTAGAAGATGATATTTATGAGTTTCATTCTATACTGCCAGGTGTATGAAAAATGAGTCTTTTGAATGTATTATACTTCTTTCTAATTGGAATATATAGTCGTCAGTGTTGGCAAGCTACTTGAAACATTCCCTCCCAATTTTGATTAAACAATCCTTTCAAATGATCACTGAGCATCTCCAGATGATTTTGACATGACACACACCTACACTCATCTTTAAAAATCCTTCTTGGGCTCATTGCACTCCACTTCGTGTCTTACTGGTTAAAATACCACACATGATGTTTGTCAAATCTTATTGAACTACCAGATCTGTTCATTCTTAATTCCTTTCAATTATTTAATCGCCTCTATGCGAACTGAGAAAAATTTGGTTTAAACCATGGGAAATATTTTATTAACACAAGACTGAATGCATCCTTCCATCTATAAAGCTTGGTATTTCCTCACCGTCTGGACATGTTTTCTTTCTTGTTCTAAACATAAGGAATTCAATCAAGAAAATGGAAAAAATGCTTGTAGCTCACAGCCTGAAAGATATTTCTTCAGAAGACCTAAATCATATTTTTGATTTGAGTGGTCTTGATGAAGCTTTTTTCAGGGCTCTATTTAATGTAGAATGTGTGGCTGATACTAGAGGACCCCTATCATACTGGAAATTATGGTTAGCAGTTCTTTCTTGGTTAATCAGGATGAACCCCCTGTTTGTATCCTTACAGGTAATGTATTTCCATCTTTTTAGATGGGAACATATGAAAATGACCAAGGATTTAAAGAAATATTGGGTTGAAAGGAGGCCTCAGGTCTTTGGCCAAACCAATTTTTAGTTCCATTTTTTATGCAACCAGTAATTTGTATGAAAAGAGATTCCTAAGAAATCATATGTATTGTATGGTAAATCCTCATTCGATACAGTGCCTGCCATTTCCAAAAAGGTGGACTAGTTGGAGAAGAGGACTCACTCCTTGGAAAAGAAACAAGTGGAAATTATGTCTCTACCACTAGGTCCAGCGTCAAGATCATCTTTGAGCAAGATGAAGGGTGAAACACAACCTCAACCTCCAATTATTATATCAGATGGAGAAGAGGACCAATAAATATCCACTCATCACTTAAGGACAGCACTCTCCTCAGCTCGAGATAGTAGAGGAAGATTTGTAACTTGGTTATCCACACGTCTGAAGCATTTTTCTTCTTTTTCTAAGTGAGAATTTATGGTACCGCAACCAATTCCTTCTCCGAGAGACAACCCACCCCTTTTAAGGAAACAAGAAGCCGGAACTAGCTCAAGGCATCAGATTTAATCTAACCAAAAACATGCATTTCTTGCCCCTCTTATCACTCTAGACACTCCGTCGTGAAGTAATCCAAACAAGTCGACCCTTCACACAGGGAAAGGAAAAATGAATTTCTTCTCAGGTGTTCTGGACTTGTTGGACTGGGTGTCGTCCCATCAAAAGAAAATCAAGCTTGAACAAATTATGAACTGCCCTAGGATGAATTTGGAGTAACTGATGGATATGGCTATGTCTAGGGATTTTTCCAGGTCAATCATATTTATAAAAATATCACAAGGCTTAGATGAGTTTTTGCTAAGAAAAAACAAACTTCTGAACAAATTTCCTTTATTGAGAGGAGACTATGAGACAAGACTGAAAAATATTTGAATGTTGTTCTCCTTTGATTGTCTCCATTTTTGCGTGTATACATCTTTCACTATCAAGGGAAGGGGCCCCTATAGAACCCTATTTTGTTTTTCATTTAAATTGCAAGCAATACAAGAATATTAATAGTTCACATGTTTGTTCTAAGTATGTGTGGAATTTTAATCTAATCCACTATTAACTACTATATCTTTTTATCTTTCAATTGAAATAAAGAAACAATAAAATTTCAGAAAGATAATTACATTTTAATGCATCAGAAACATCATTTCACAATATCACTAAAATGGAGTATGAAAAAATAATACAACTTAAGGAAGAATGTGCCTAATCATGTTTATCATCTTTTGTGTCTGCATCCTCTTCATCTTCATCCTTTTCTTCTTCATTTTTCTCCTCTTGTAGCCTTTCCATATAAGCATCATATCTCTAGAATAATTCATTTGTTTCATCTTCGTCAAGTCCAATGTGGTGATGGAAAATCAATGTTTTCCTTACTATTGAATCCATACACTGGGCCATTTTTTGCTTATATTCTAGTGCCATAACTTTCAATTCCTCAATTTTATTCTCAAACTTCCTCATAGTTTCAATAACTTCATAGGAGAATTCACTTGCCTAGATATTATTTTGAAAGGATTCAAGTAAGAAATCCATTTTTAAGTCCCTATAGCTCTTTTTGAATTTTTTTACCACCATGTCCTATAATCTCTAATCAATAGCATCAAGTGAATCATCAACCTAGTTCCTTTTGAATTCAAGTCTTTTTCCTAATTTCATTGAAGGTATCTAACCTAATTTTTGACAATTCTCCAAAAGCATACTAGCTCCCTTTGTACCCTACCGGTACGATGTTTCCTTGCTCAACTAGCTCATCACTAATCCAGGTTATGCCGTTCAAGCTTGAGGACAGTTCCTTCCAAGTAAATCTCATTTTCACACTCTTCATTTATTCCATCAATTTCCATTAGTCGACTTCTGAGGTCCTCATATTTTTACCTTGCATCTGTAATAGCTTATTTTCCCTTCTCAATCAATTGTTCAATCCAAGTGTCCACTACTTAGACCTTCTTAAAATCACTATTTACTTTATTTATACCGTCAAGGGTATTCACATAGGAACTTGCTTGTCCATGACTAGTTTTCCCATTCAATTGTTTCAAACATGAACTTAAGGCCTTAATTTTCTCCTTTAGTTATTTTTTCGTCATTCCATATTCATCAAATTTTTGTAGAAGATCACTTAATGCTTCAGATACTCCTTGATTTAGTTGTTCCCTTGAAATTTTTTTCAAGGGAATAATCTGAATGTTGTAATCATCAGCAGTTATGTCTTATCTTGTCTTACCCTCAAAAGGAGTTGTTATCACTTAGGTTCTTGATCCAGATGAATCAATATGAGTCTTTGTGATGATCCTGGCATTTTTTGGGGGCTCTTACTGTCTTTGGAAAAGACAGAGCAGTAAGATCAATTGCTTACACATGAAGGGTCTCTTCTTCATTTGAAATTAATTTGTTGATCCATACCTTTTTCAAACTTGTTCCAGCTTTTGTTTCTTGCAATCCTTGCCAAAATTTCTCAAGAAAAATGACTATCTACTTGGATATTTCTTGTTCTTTTTGTATGAATAGTTCTTTCTTTTCTTGGATACTTACCTCAAGGGTCCCTTTGCCAATTTCACTTTGTACTAATGATTATTTCAGATGCTTCTTTTCCTGGCATGGAATTTCAAATTGATCATCTTTAACTTGAGTTGTATCAATATTCAAAGGAAATATTTTCATTGCTTCTCCAATTGAAACCATGGTCGAATAAAATTCTTCCCCTTCACCCTTTTGTATCAAATTTTGGGCTATGGGTTCCTTTTCTCCAGAAACCGGCTGAGTTACAAAACTACTATCTTCATGCCCTAATGATAACTCTTGTAATGTCATGGAATGTTTTTCCACTAAAAACAACTCCACATTTCCCATTAAAAACTATGAGTTTCCACCAATAATCATTTCCTCATCAATAATTGTATCTTGTGCCATTTTCAACGTGGTGATGGAAAATCAATGTTTTCCTTGCTATTGAATCCATACACTGGGCCATTTTTTGCTTATATTCTAGTGCTATAGCTTTCAATTCCTCAATTTTATTCTCAAACTTCCTCATAGTTTCAATAACTTCATAGGATAATTCACTTGCCTATATATTATTTTGAAACGATTCAAGTAAGAAATCTATTTTAAGTCCCCATAGCTCTTTTTGAATTTTTTTACCACCATGTCCTCTAATCTCCAATCAATAGCATCAAGTGAATCATCAACCTAGTTCCTTTTGAATTCAAGTCTTTTTCCTGATTTCATTGAAGGTATCTAACCTAATTTTTGACAATTCTCCAAAAGCATACTAGCTCCCTTTGTACCCTACCGGTATGATGTTTCCTTGCTCAACCAACTCATCACTAATCCGGGTTATGCCATTCAAGTTTGAGGACAGTTCTTTCCAAGTAAATTATCTCATTGTCGCACTCTTCAATTATTCCATCAATGTCCATTAGTTGACTTTTGAGGTCCTCATATTTTGACCTTGCCTCTGTAATAGCTTATTTTCCCTTCTCAGTCAATTGTTCAATCCAAGTGTCCACTGCTTGGACCTTCTTAACAACACTATTTACTTTATTTATACCCTCAAGGGTATTCACATAGGAACTTGCTTGTCCATGACTATTTTTCCCATTCAATTGTTTCAAACATGAACTTAAGGCCTTAATTTGCTCCTTTAGTTATTTTTTCGTCATTCCATATTCATCAAATTTTTTTAGAAGATCACTTAATGCTTCAGATACTCCTTGATTTAGTTGTTCCCTTGAAGGATTTTTCAAGGGAATAATCTGAATGTTGTAATCATTAGTAGTTATGTCTTATCTTGTCTTACCCTTAAAAGGAGTTGTTATCACTTAGGTTCTTGCTCCAGATGAATCAGTACGAGTCTTTGTGATGATCCTGGCTTTTTTTGGGGGCTCTTACTCTCTTTGGAAAAGATAGAGCAGTAAGATCAACTGCTTACACATGAAGGGTCTCTTCTTCATTTTAAATTAATTTGTTGATCCATCCCTTTTTCAAACTTGTTCCAGCTTTTGTTTCTTGCGATCCTTGCCAGAATTTCTCAAGAAAAATTACTATCTACTTGGATATTTCCTATTCTTTTTGTATGAATAGTTCTTTCTTTTCTTGGATACTTACCTCAAGGGTCCCTATGCCAATTTCAATTTGTACTAATGATTATTTCAAATGCTTCTTTTCCTGGCATGGAATTTCAAATTGATCATCTTTAACCTGAGTTGTATCAATATTCAAAGGAAATATTTTCATTGCTTCTCTAGTTGAAACCATGGTCGAAAAAAGTTCTTCCCCTTCACCCTTTTGTATCAAATTTTGGGCTATGGGTTCCTTTTCTCCAAAAACCGGCTGAGTTGCCAATATATTATCTTCATGCCCTAATGATACCTCTTGCAATGTCATGGAAGGTTTTTCCACTAGAAACAACTCCACATTTCCCATTAAAAGCTATGAGTTTCCACCAATAATGATTTCCTCATCAATAATTGTATCTTGTGCCATTTTTAGTCTTTCTTCAAAAGACACTTTTCCTTCTTGAGGAAATTCATTAGTTTTGGTGACCTCAACAGAAGTGGACACAAATTCTTGTACTACCAATCCAATATTAATATCCTTTTCAACCAATAATTTTTGTTTATCCATTTCCAAAATAATGTGTTTTAGGGAAGACAAGTTTATTTCCTAATTTCTTACTTCAATTATTAGTGCATGAGTATCCCTTTTTGATTCCTTACTTACCTTAATAATAGCCCCTGGTGTTAATATGGGTTCATCAATAGAACAAATAAGTGCATCCAACATGGATAATGCCTCACCATCATCTACATAAATTACCTCAGTTTGTACATTTACAAATTCATGCATTGTTTCAAATGGAAGTGCATTGACATCCATAACTAGTAGAGCTTTAGGATTTTTCATACCTGGAGTAACAAACTGACTGTCCAACAGATTAACTATAGTATTCCCTTGGGGAACTGGGTTCTAAGTGCATTCCACTTATTTTTCCATGAATGACAGAGTAGGAATCATAGGATTTGATTCCTCCATACGTGGCAATGATGCATCTTACTTCTTTTGGAAGATATTAGTATTCTCCCTTTCTGGGGGATCAATTACCCTATCCCTGTGTTTGAATTGTTTTGGCATATGGGAACCCACTCTTACCAAGGATGGATGGTGGACAATCTTGGGTTCTTTATGTGTTCACTCAAACTTTTTCAAATCTAGTGTTTTTCTTTTTTCATCCTTATGCATCCTAGGCTAAATGTGACCACTTCTAATGGCTCCAATCATTAATTTTTCAGTACTATGTGGCCTAGGTGAGACACTTGTATGAGCCACCGGTGATGCTAGAATTTTCCCTTTTTCATGAAGGGGCATTACAAAGTAATGGGAGCATTATCCATAGACTTTAAAAGCATCTCTTCAGTCTTCTGCATGAGAACTGACATAGAAGTGCCATTTCCACTAGCAGATGATGTCCATTCATCAATGAATTCAAGAGTAGGCCTTTTAGTTGGCAGTTGAGGGGCTCTTCCACCTAGCGGGTCCATTTCTTTGTTAGCGCATTAGTTTAGTTAATACATTGTTAGTTTTTGTTTGTAGATAGTTATGTAACTCTCCTCTCTCCTTCTCTCCTTTTGTAGACTATATATTTGGCTTGTTGTATTTGTTTCTAAACATGCATTGAATAAACATTCTCTCTTTGCCATCATTGGTATCAGACCCTTTTCTTCCTTCCCTCAATGTGTGTGGAATCTGGAGTGAGTTTTTGACGTGGAGAATAATCATTTGCACAACAGAAGTGACTTGGTTTGGGCATCAACCTCCACAAGACCCACGTGAAGAAGGATTCAGAAGCATAAGCAAAAATATTTCTTTCATTGGAGCTGCAATATTTTTGTTTGGACATGACAACAATGGTTTCGTTGAGCTGGTGTTTCTTTTATAAATGTAACTTGTTTCGTCAGCACATGAATCTCATACCTGCGACCTTCTCAAAATGGTGATTGAAGGACCTAGAACTTGCAATTTGCTTTGGTGTTTGGGAGGCATTGAATTATTTTGTTCATATCTGCTTTCATTACTATGAGAGCAAGTGACATTGCTGGGGTAGGCATGGAAATGTCCTTCGTTCTGTAAATGTCCTTGGTTCTGTGTTTTTTGGCGTAGGATTTTGATTCTTTCGTGGACAACAAATTGAGTAGTGTGGCAACGAACCTGCATGGCGAAGAGGAAATTTGTATTGGAAGTTGAAGTACCTATGTTGTGCATGAATAATGAATTGAGCAGCATGGCAAGGCAGAGGTTCCAACAGAGAAACAAGCGCCAAAGAAGCATACACACGCGATCTCGAAATGAGGCTAGCCCACGTATGTCACAAATTTCAGATGCAAAAAGAACCGCGAGAAATGCACCAAATGTTTGGGCATTGAGCGAAAATGAAGACACTACTGGAATATTCATTGCTTGGGCAATGAGCTCCGCAACACTAGGAATCTTTTCTTTGATGAGATTGTGCACCGAGGACAATTAGAGTATTTTTGGTTTGATGTTCGATGTCAAGCATGGCGGATTCATGCAGAACTTGAATGTGGCTATGATGTAGATGATGAACGTGAAGTATAACATGTATAGGAGTGTCCATGTCTCACTGCACAAGCCTATAGAGCCCATCTTCAGGACCGGTTCCTTCAGTAAGCATTGTAACCATTTTTGAAAAATAAATAAAATACAATTTTGATTTTTTTGAAAATGTCTGCTCCAAAAATATTGCTATCCAATGCCCAACTCTTGAAAGGGCCAAATTTTTCCGCATAGAAAACCAAGATGTAGATGATTCTTCAATTTGAAGATCTTTGGGGGATCGTTTCTGGCACGAACACCCCTCCCATAGATGTTGATTTGTTGGGTAAGTATGAAAAGGCCTATGTAAAAGCATTAATGCTTATCACTCTGAGCCTTTTTGATGAGGTTCAACCTTACATTCGGGAAGCAACCACTTCCTGTCAGGCATGGGCCACCTTGTGTACCATCTATGAAGCCAAAAATCTGATGATGAAGTTGCATCTTCAAACAAAGCTTCACACAATGAGTATGCATGATGGCGAATCAGTCAAAGCCTTTTTACGGCGTGTGGCCAAGTTTTGTATAGAACTTTTTGCTCTCAGTGAACCGATGGATGACAAGTTGTTAGTCCCACTCACCTTGTGAGCTCTTCCTTCCCAGTTTCGAACACTGATCACCAAGTTGACCATCACTCAATAGGAGGTGAGTTTTTTAAAACTAGTGAATTATCTCTAGCAGGAAGAAGCCATTCAGAATGTTCAAGAATCCTTTCAAGACAAGGCTCTCATCACGAAGAAAAAGCATACTTGAAGTAGCATGGCATTCAGTAACATCTGACTACACCCTACACTCCCCAACAGAATGGGATTTTCAAGTGACACAATAGGACTGTCATGGAGATGGCTCGTTGTATGCTCTCCATTGCCAAGTTGGAGGATCAATTTTGGGTAGAAGCAGTCCAGACTGCAGTGTATCTACTCAACCGGGCACCCATGAAGATCTTGCAGAATATGACACCAGAAGAGGTATGGACTGCTCATAAACCTTTTATTCATCATTTGAGAGTTTTTGGTTGTACTGTATATATGCATGTTCCAGATGAGAAAAGAAAGAAGATTGATCCAAAGACACTGCCATGTCTTTTCTTGCGGTATAGTACTACCTCAAAGGCATATCGTCTCATGGATCATGAGATGAAGAAGATCTACGAGAGTCAAGATGTGGTGTGTGATGAGTCATCCCTTGAATCCCTACCACACAATGGAGATCCAGTACCAACCTCGTCACATAGATTGCTCACACATCCAGATGATGGCCAAGATGATTCTTCTCAGAGAGAAGAAGAGCTGAGTGGAGACTTGTTCATTGATCTAGGCACACTGGAAAACACATCTTCACATCAGTAGCAGCAGTGCCAACATCTGAAATGGGTCTAGAATACTATTTGGGATGCAAACCTGAACTCACTTCCAGATACTTCTATGGGAGTCAAAAAACGAAGTCAAGCCAGACATGAGGTAAATTTTGAACTCATGAGTTTAGTTGTTGATAGCACCGAACTTGAAACTGTTCGTGAGGCATTAGACCAACCACAGTGGAAATAGGCTATGGATGCTAAATATGATTCCCTAATTCAGAATCAAACATGGGAACTTGTTGATCTGCCTCGAGGTAACAAATTCATTGGATTCAAATGGATTTTAAAAAAAAAAAAGGTAGATGGTTCAATCGACAAACACAAAGCATGACTTGTTGCAAAGGGTTATGCTTAGCAAGAAGGAATTGACTATGACGAGACCTTTTCACCCACTGCGAAGATCAAAACCATCAGAGTTGTCTGTGCATTGGCAGCAAAAAATTGATGGAAACTTAAATAGATGGATGTCAAGAGTGCTTTTCTGAATGGTGATCTCAAAGAAGAAGTATACATGGCCCAACCTAAAGGGTTTGTAGAAGAGCATCAACCACACAAGGTATGTCATCTAATAAAGTCTCTTTATGGACTCAAACAAGCACCTAGGGCATGGTATATAAAAATTGATGATCACCTATTCTAGCACGGATTCACTCATAGCCCCTCAGATACAAATTTGTATATCAATAAGGTAGGAACAGAGATTTTCATTTTGGTTTTGTACATAGATGATCTTGTGATCACAGGAAGTTCTGACAATCTTGTGGATGATGTAAAGAATGATCTGAAGAAATCCTTTGACATGACTATTTTGGGGCTACTACACGACTATCTTGGCTTAGAGATATGGCAAAAGAAGAATCATATCTTCGTCTCCCAGATGAAATATGCCAAGACACTCCTAGAGAAGTATGGTATGTCAGATTCTAAACCTATGTCCACCCCTATGGAAAATGGTTTGCAAATATCTAGATTCTAGGATTCACCATAGGTAGATGGCACTCTCTACAGGAAGCTTGTGGGGAGTCTCATTTACTTGACTTATACTAGACCTGATCTTCGATTTACAGTGAGCTATCTCACTAGATTTATGCAGGAGCTGAAGAAATGTTATTTGGATAGTAGCAAAGCATGTGTTGAGATATGTCCAAGGTACAGTTGACTTTGGTCTAGAGTATCAAAAGAACACTCAGTTCTTCTTACAGGGATATACATACTCAGACTATGCAGGATCTGTTGATGACAGAAAATCCACTTCAGGATGTGTTTTTCATCTCAGATATGGACCTATCTTGTGGGTTAGAAAGAAGCAAACTATTGTTGCTCTGTCATCCACTGAGGCTGAATATTGCGCCGCACGAGGAGATGTGTGCAAAGTGATTTGGTTACATCACATTTTTACAGATATAGGGATTCCTGAAGAGAAATCTCCCATCATTCACTGCGACAACCAAGGTGTGTTGAAGCTTGTGAAAAATCCAAATTTTCATGAACGAACAAAGCATATTGAGGTCGAATGTCACTACATTTTTGAACAAGTCTTGAACCACCAAATTCAGCTCCAGTATTGCCCTCCTAATTTTCAGGTTGCAGATATTCTCACCAATCCTCTTGGAAAAGTGAAGTTTGATTTGTTTGGGGGGTACATTTATAAGAGAAATGTATTTAGGGGGCAATGTTAGCGCATTATTTTAGTTAATACATTGTTAGCTTTTGTTTGTAAATAGTTATCTAACTATCCTCTCTCCTTCTCTCCTCCCGCAGCCTATATATTTGGCTTGATGTATTTGTTTCTAAACACGCATTGAATAAACATTCTCTCTTTGCCATCATTTTTCTACATCCTTCCTCAGGGGTGGAATATCTTCACTTAGATTTCCCAGAGTCTTGAAGTCACTTAAGACCTTTATATTCTTGATTGACAAATAAATATTCTTCTAAGTCAACTAGTTTTTAGTTCTCCTCATAACATCAGTTATTCTCAAACAATGATCATCAAATTCATCCACATTCCAATATGGAGGAGAAATAGGTTAATCTTGCACTTTCTGATCGATATAGAACATGCTTACTGTGTGAGGATCATATACAGCCCCCTCTGGGATAATTGTAATTTTATAGTCAATTATTTGTGACAAGGTCATTCTAGAAAAAAAATTTAGCCTGACTTCTTCCTCATCTCTACAATTCATCCAGTAATCTTCGAAATGGGGCTCATGATCAAAGATAGTTTCAATATTTTCGAACACCCATCTGATATCATAATTTAGTCTTGCCTCAAAATTTTCCATGTTAAATTTCTTCAATTCCTCGCCAATCAGCCTAGCCTTTATGATGGAAGGACATGAATACCTTCCAATTCTAATGGGGATCTTGATATTTTTTTATGCCTTCAAGAAATCAACTTATGTACATGAGTCAATTACCTTACCAACTGACATAAAACAAGTTTGTCATCAACATATTGGGGCAAATTATAAGGCTCACCTTAAAACCACCGACTCTTATATATGTGAACTTCTTACACTGAATAAAATAACAACCATATTCAGGAACTACATGTCTAGCCTACTGAGAGATTCTATATTGTCCTGATTATGGTTCAAAAAGATAGATGATTGGTGTGAAAAAGGAATCATTTACTAACCTTACATTTCCACTCCAGTTAGCCAGTTGCAGTTGAGGGAAAATCTCATGCATTTGACACTGCCTAAAATAAACACATGGTGACAGCCCTAGAAAACCTTTGTGGCCAACAACATTATAAATGAGGTATGTCATCATATAGAGTTAGAGGTTTGCAATTTTTCCCATCTCAATTTTCACTTCCAGAGTTACCATGTGTTCATGAAGTACTTCTGCAACGAAGGTAGCCCAAAAAATACTTCCTTTTCTCTCCAGGATAATCCACATGTATGTAGTCATCCATTCCTTAAATTCATCCATAGTTTCTAGACCTGCCATTAGGTTCAACAGTACAATAAGATCTTCTGCCTCCTTAATAAACTGTGCCTTAACAAATTTCTTAGGGATTCTAGTAGTTGTCTTTTTTGTGAGGAGCCATTTTGAACTTATAAGTTCGGCATAATCCCTTTTCTTTTTTTGATTATTGCCCAAAGCAAATTTAATACCTATGGTGATTGGGGTTTTGATAATAGGAAATTTTAACATCATTCTAATGGCAACTGGTGTTAACATTAATACTACATCCCCACTTCCATCTAGCACCTCCCTCTTTTTAGGATCATAATTCATGGCATAGTGTCATACTAACTGTGGGAAATAAACAAAAAGCAGGATGGCACCAACTTCAACAATGTGGCTTTCCTGAATCACTTTCAAAGATTCACTTTTCTGGGTATCACCTAGCCTCTTGAGGAAGTCATTTAGATTGGAACCCATTAAATCTGTATATGTAATCTTATCCAGATTGCTTGTGATTCCCAACACGAGTGGGAACTAAGAGGGAAAAGTATTCATCTTCGAAAAAACCCTAACCTTATCTCAATTGACCTTTCTGACAAGAGAAGAACACAAACATTTCAAGTTCTTACCATTTTTCCATGAGCAATAGAGCAATTCGAACTTAGAATAGTAATTTTTGCAATCCTTTGGTTCTCCAATCGAGTTCCATAGTTGAAATCACAATATCTCACAATAAGACACTTTGATAGAAACAACAAGAACCAACAAACTAATAATAAATGAACAATGCATTTGTAAACTTTAAACATCCTTGATATTCGAGAAAAAGCATTGATGGCAGTAGAAATAAATGCATTGCATCGTCACCATTCATTGTGCCCTTCTCAAATTTGAAAATGAGTTGTCCATGTGGAAAAAACCTTCACTAATGCGGGCTTTGGGAGCACATTTTGCAATTTTGTAATGTTTAAAACTTTCACACTTTTGACAACTTTTACCCACGCGTCTGTGTTTTTACTTTTAACACAGGCACGACACATAGCCATAACTTGATGTTAGTGGAGCTGCGGGTGTTTTCTACAATTTTACCTCCAGAAATCCCGGATGACCCACTCCTCCATTTTCTTTAAAACCAAAACTACGTGTCCTTTTGCAGACCTTAGGGACATTTTTGCATTCTTAACATATTTTCTCCTTAAAGTGCATAAATAGGACTATGCACCGCATCCCTGCATACATTCATTTTGAGCCACGTGTACACCTTCAGGGTGGAAAGAAAAATTTATTTGTTCTAGCTTTATGGTCATGAGTATTCGAGGAATATTCATCGGATCACAAGACCTAAGCTGTAGTTTGTGACTTTCATAGGAAAATTACAAGTTTATAAATTGAACACGCTTCACCACACAAATCAAAAGTTGCCACATACAATAGATGACATAGCGAGAGAAATGAAAAAACAAAACACGACTGAGGAAAACCTTTACCAAAGGGAAACAATCCCATTTCAGATAAAAACTTGTCTTCTTCCAAAGAGAAATTTGAAAATAGTACACTCCATAACCAGACATTCGACCCAAAAGAGGAAGAACAAAAATATAAATGGGGGAAAACAGAGAACACCTGGAAAAACTTATGAGAAAATTGAACATGAGAAGCAAATAGAAAAAAACAAATCTTGACAAAATGGGTGAGATTATTATCAAGCATAAACACGCCCTCCTATGGAAACATGGGGAATTGATGGTTGCTAGAGGAATTTTCCCTCTTCTTTTTCTTCACTAAGTTCAAAGTTTCACTTAGTTTGGACCAAAAGTATGAGGGTCACCTTACAATCAAATGACAAATATCAGTCCCAGTGCACCTGAATGGTGCATGAATATAGAAATCTTAAAGGAGTTGAGGTGATTCCACTAACATGTTTTGAGCCCGACCGAGTTTCTCCTTAGCTCCCCTAGCTCCCAAACTACCCATTGAGATGGGCTCTTTGAGTCGAGATGAACCTATGTTCCCTAAACAAGGTATATAACGGATCCCATCGAATTGCATTGAATTGAGCTACTAATGATATGGTCGAGTTGCATGAATGAAAGAGAGCTCACAAGAGGCACCGAGTTAATAATGATGTGGCCAATCTCCTAATCATCATTATGTTAGGTTGCTTTAAAACCATCAAGTTGCAAACATTCTAACCGAGTTTCTCATGTGAGAGCGAGTCGAGCCCAAGTTTTGACTTAGCGAGTTGATTAAAAAATGAAAAATGATCGTAATGTCATAGTGGACTAGTTGAACTGGTTCGTCAAGTCACAATGGAGAAGGGCCGAGCCACATGGCGAAAGCATTGAGCTTTGAGGAATTCAAACTTTCCTTTTCCATCAATGAGTTGTTTTGGCGCATCAACGTAGCTCCACCAAGCCCAAGTATAGGACTGCGATAACTATAGCATGATGTTGTGTTCAAGGTTGAAAAGATGAGCTCACATGAACTATTAATTATTATAGTCAAGCATAACATATGCAATATAGGGAAATGATGAATTGATATCCACGTTGACGCATGACGACCACACGCTCGTCGAATCAATTCATTAGTAAAAACTCGTGTGGCACTTTTGTTTAAGCAGAGGATAACGAATCATCAAGGCATTAAATCATTTTGTCCAAGCACAATGCAGTCATGTGGACATCAAGTCAATTCTGAAGGCATAATCATCGTGGTCGCTAAGGAGACCCCATCAAGATATTGTAATGAGGAGGTTGGATATCAGTGTATTTAAGTTGTTGTGGTATTCAGATCCATTTCGAGCATCATCATAGGAGCCGAATGATATAACTTAATGGATTATGAGCTTGTCCAATGAATAAGTCAGTGTGAAGGAGTGTGTTATGAAGAAAATGTTGGGTTAGAGCTCAGTTTCATAGAGTAAGGCGTCACATGCAAGCTCGGTAGTTGTGCAAGGCAGAGTTGATCAGGATGATTTCAAATTGGGCCCGACCTGAGAAAATGGTGAGGAGACGTATGAAGACTCAGCAACTGAGTTACGACGAGGAATGACCATTTCGTCCAAGTTGGAAGGGAATATCCCTCATAGCTCTGATATATATGCTCGAAGTAGCAGAAATCACTGCAACGGTCATGTGTGCGGAGGATTCGGAGAAGAACGGCCCGAGGGACCTGGGTAGGTTCGGACACAAATCCCTGAAACTTCCCAAGTATAGGGATGTAGGGATAGAACTACTCAATGACCCAGCTAGTCAATCAATGGTCGGTTGAATTCATTGCTGGACGAGAGGGCCCGAGTTCTTCATGGAAGGTCTATACCCACATTAAAAATCTATGACATGACACAAATACGAAGAAGACCGAGGAATCATCACATCTGTTAAGTCCCATCATGCAGGCCGAGCTATGCCATAGATATTGACAAAGTTTGTAGGTGGACCCTGAGTCATTTTCAGAAGCTGAGTGTTATGGACATAGGACAATGAGTTCCACAAAGATGTTCGAGTCGATGTTAGAGAGAGAGAAACTTAGCAAAAAGGGGAGTAGAATTTTGAGGTGGCTTGGCGTAGATCGATGGAGTGTTATGGGAAAATTTGGCCCATGTGGCCCTTGGGAAAAATGGGCTCCCAAATCTCGACTTCTTCGTTTTGAGCAGAGGCAATTCCATGCGGGTATGGTGGGGGTCAAGGACCAATCTATCCCGGTCAACGGTCAGTGAGCAGGGACGGTAACGCTTGAATCTGGCGATGCACAAGTTGGTGGAACAATGAGGTGGGTTGCAAGTACTAAGATCGAAGGTAGTTATAGATATAAGGGGGGTGCGTCTCCATGCTCACAGAGCGATCGCCTCCCCCAGGATGGAAAGACCCCATCCGCGTAGGGTAGTGCACGAGGTGCTATCTAGGGAGCCAGAGGGACTCCCGGCCGAGGCAAATGGTTGGCCAGGCATGGGTTGGGGTTGACGACCTCGCATGCATGTGCTGACAGAAAATCTGGGCGAGTTGGGTGAGTTAAGCGCGCAGGCTGAAAATGGGTGACCTCCCGGGAAGTTCCTGGTGGCGCACCAATATAACTCCAGTTGGGCGAGTTAAGCACGTAGGGCATAAATGGGTGACCTCTCGTGAAGTTCCCGGTGATGCACTAATGCAACTCTTGAGGGATATGGAGTGAGTAAGAGTTGTGCATGGGGGAATATGAAAGGACCATGCTGTGAGCCCAAGGATGTCTCAGAATCAAGGTTTAGCCGAGGCGGGTTGGTGAGCTAAGTTGGTTGCACTTAGGAACAGTGCAAGGTGTCTTGGAGCGAAGAACATACCCAATGTACACGGAGCGAGTTGGGCAACTCATGTGGGCGATGCAATGGAAGAGCGGGAGATGGTTTGAAGCATGAAGACCTTGTACGATAGAGGCCTTGCGTTGAGAGTGCAGTGCACGCCTAAAGAGCCAGGTGAGCATGGCAGTCAATATAGACCAATAGGGGGAACTCACAACCCCACCAAGTGGAGTGTGGAACACTTGGTGCACTGGACATTCAGAGGATGGGGTGTTCAGCAGAACTTGGAGATATACTCTACCCTTGCGGAGTATGTCCATGCAGTGATGTGCATCGTGGATCAGCAGTGGGACTCCAGTGTTAAGTCACAGTGGACTTGGGGAGACCTTTGAGGTGGCAACGTCCTTAGAAGTAGAGTTCATGTGGGAAACAGCCAAGAGGCGTGATGGAGTGAGACTGGGATTCGGGGGTCGAAACGGAGGAGAAGTAACTCGGACGCGGGCGAGCCAAGTGTGGCGAGCTCCTCAACCTTGCAGAGGTTAAAACAATGCAGATGAGTCGAGTGCTCACATAGATGTATCGGAGTGTGCCGGAAGCGTGGATGCGGAGTGGGTGCAGTAGCAGAGGCTGAGACTTAGTGAAGTGGACAGAGGATGGTTCACATGGTGATGCGCGACATGGTGCGCTGAGTCAAGGACATCATGGATACCGTTGCAGTGTGGTGAGCTGACAACGAAGGCAGAAGACTTGTGAAGTCAATGTGGTCTGGACGCAGATGGGTGTCTCGAAGAGTAGGCACGCCGATGTCAGTGGCCATGGCATCGGGGCAAGATCAGAGGATGGATCGAGCCGAGGGAAGACGAATACCTCACCTGCATGTGATGCGGTCTACCAGGATGGCGAGCTAGCAGTGCTCCCCGCAGGGATCCTTGGCATTGTGGACTTGGGTGACAGAGGTCAGCAGGTCGGGGTGGGTAGAGGCTCACACCCGGGAATGACTTAGAAGAGGACTTCCCCCGTCGGTGCATGTGTAGGTGACCGGCGTGGCAACTCAGGCAGACTCATGGATGGATGACAGATAGGGGCATGCGATGTTCCTTAGTGGCCTTGTGCAGAACAGTGGGATGTTCGACAGTGTGTCGGCCAGCGGCCTAGAGCTAGGTCAGTGATGAGTCTTAAAGGCGTGAGTTGTGCATTCCCTCAAGTGGACTAAGAAGGCATATTAAGAGCTCCCAGCAGTTGTATGGGTAGCCGTGGTATTCGGCGAGTGTTCTTCTGGAGCAGTTGTATGGGTAGCTGTGAAGGGTGTTGGAAAGGTTCACTTGTGCATAGTTGCAGATGCAGTTGGGGAATGGGTTGTGGATGAAATGGAGAAAGGCATAGTCTGGGACTACTGGAGTAGCTTGATCCTCTAAGGTGAGTGAAAAAAGTAGTGTCTCAGTGCCGCATGTTGGCTAGTTTATTCCGCTTTAAAGCTAGCCCCGTGACAGCTGGTATCAGAGCTTCATCAAGCGAGAGAGTAAAGTGTGCCTGATACGTAGTGTGTCAGCTTGTATCAGTGCCGTTGAGTTAATGTTGTACTTGATACTCAGAGTGATCAACTGGTGTCAGTGCATTTGAAGTGATGCTCTCTTTGGTACCTAGAGCACATTGAAGCGGCGTGGGATGTTGATTGAAGAACATGGTGGCAGACTAGGGAGCCAACGCAATCAACATCGTTGGTGATCGGATGGGCGGGACACCAACACTGTTGGGCGGAGCATAAGTAGACTGGTGTGTGCTTGTGAAGCGGCGTCAAATTGAAATGCCTAACCTTATGTGTGGATATGCAGAGTCGTACATGTTTGGGGGAGTTGGTTGTTGGACGAATCGGATCAGGACAGTCTTATGAAGATTGGCAATCAACGGTGTTGGCGATCGGAAGTCGGGACACCAACACAACTGGATCAAGTGGAGCAGTGTTGTTCCAGTTAAGAAGAAGACTGGTGTGGGCCTAGGCAGCATCAGATCAGAGTGATCCAGCGGAGTATCAGGGCTAGTTCAGCCTTATTGATGTCACAGTGGAATGAATGAAAGACAGTGAACTTTCTCAGTTGTAGACCAGAGGGTTGATGAGAAAGGAGTCATGTAGTTGCGATGGTGGTCTGCATGGCGTTCAGTGATAAGGGTGTTGTAGACCCGTGCAGGTGTCAAGAGTTAGCGCTTGTGCAATGCAAGTAAGCCAGTGCAAGTTGCTAGAGACTTCGTGGGAGAAGAAGGCCAGTGTTTTGAACAGATCTTAGTTGTAGAGGAGGCGACAGGGAAGCATACATGTTGGGCTGGGTAAGTCACTTCAGTGGGCAGTTCATGTAAAGGCTAGTGCAGAACTTACTCCTAGCAGTTTGGGTGAAGGGATAACACTTGGTAGAGTCCAGGTGCAGTGGCAGAGTGACTCGAAAACTCGGTAGGTGCGAAAGCACTGAGTAGCGCGATGACTCCCCATAAGTTGTAGACGGGACTTGTACATTGTGGATGGCTGAATTGTAGTGTTGGTGATGTGATATCATGTTGATACTCGAGCCATTAAGTGGAAAACGTGGCTGTCCCTTGGCAGAATCATGGTGGTGAATTTTGCGAAACCTCGGTATTTCAGGTTGGCAATGGTGGTAGTGGCTACATTCCGGAGTGAAGCAAGAGTTGCGTATTCGGAAGTGTTGGTTGGTTGAAATCGGTGGTGAGTAGATCAGTCAAGTTGTAGTGAAAAGAGGTATTCCTGGTGAAGAGTTTGCCAGAAGATCAACATCATAGACACAGTGGTGGTATGGTGTTGGTAGAAGTGCTGAACAAGGGCAGCATTTGCGGTGAATTTAGGCCCCTAGATCAGTTGGAGAATATCATGTGTTGCGCGTGGAAGTGTGGTGTGACCAGTTTCAGCAGCAGTGAAACCTTGCAGTGGTTCGTCAATCGGCATAGAGGTTGGCGGTTCTCCAGTTATGCAGTGAATGTTGTGCAAGAAGGGCTCAGAGCTTGGCAGGGCACCTTGTACATCATGCAGAATTCCTAAGAGGTTGTGGGAATTACAGAAGGGGTATCCCATCAGACATTGTGTTGGATCGGTGAAGTGTAGTTTCAGAGGAAGGGAGCTACAGCGGCAGAAGTGTTGAGCATTTGACACTTTTTGTCCCGAGCACAGGGAGTTAGCACAGCGAGATGTTGAAGAGACTGAGTTGTGTTATGTCAGTAGTGACCGAAGTGTTCCGTGTGTATTTGCATGTGAGTAGTGCATTTACATTTTGTCCAAGTGTTGCGAACACTTGCATCCTTTGTGCAGACTTGCGAAGTCTAGCATCGACGCCGTGGGCGTCGCCACTTTAAGTGGGGGAGAATATAAGGGGGGTGCGTCTCCATGCTCACAGAGCGACCGCCTCCCCCAGGATGGGCAGACCCCATCCGCGTAGGGTAGTGCACGAGGCGCTATCCAGGGAGCCAGAGGGACTCCCGGCCGAGGCAAACGGTTGGCCAGGCATGGGTTGGGGTTGACGACCTCGCATGCATGTGCTGAGAGAAGATCTGGGTGAGTTGGGCGACTTAAGCGCGCAGGCTGAAAATGGGTGACCTCCTGGGAAGTTCCTGGTGGCACACCAAAATAACTCCAGTTGGGCGAGTTAAGCGCGCAGGGCATAAATGGGTGACCTCCCGGGAAGTTCCCGGTGGCGCACCAATGTAACTCTTGAGGGCTATGGAGTGAGTAAGAGTTGTGCATGGGGGAATATGAAAGGACCATGCTGTGAGCCCAAGGATGTCTCAGAATCAAGGTTTAGCCGAGGCGGGTTGGTGAGCTAAGTTGGTTGCACTTAGGAACAGTGCAAGGTTTCTTGGAGTGAAGAACATACCCAATGTACGCGGAGCGAGTTGGGAAACTCATGTGGGCGATGCAATGGCAGAGCGGGAGTTGGTTTGAAGCATGAAGACCTTGTACGATAGAGGCCTTGTGTTGAGAGTGCAGCGCATGCCTAAAGATCCAGGTGAGCATGGCAGTCAATATAGACCAACATGGGGAACTCACAACCCCACCAAGTGGAGTGTGGAACACTTGGTGCACTGGACATTCAGAGGATGGGGTGTTCAGTAGACCTTGGAGATATACTCTACCCTTGCAGAGTATGTCCGTGCAGTGATGTGCATCGTGGATCAGCAGTGGGACTCCAGTGTTAAGTGTTAGTGGACTTGGGGAGACCTTTGAGGTGGCAACGTCCTTAGAAGCAGAGTTCATGTGGGAAACAGCCAAGAGGCGTGATGGAGTGAGACTGGGATTTGGGGGTTGAAACGGAGGAGAAGTAACTCAGACGCGGGCGAGCCAAGTGTGGCGAGCTCCTCAACCTTGCAAAGGTTAAAACAGCGCAGATGAGTCGAGTGCTCACATAGATGTATCGGAGTGCGCCGGAAGCGTGGATGCGGAGTGGGTGCGGTAGCAGAGGCTGAGACTCAGTGAAGTGGACAGAGGATGGTTCACATGGTGATGCGCGACATGGTGGGCTGAGTCAAGGACATCATGGATACCGTTGCAGTATGGTGAGCTAACAACAAAGGCAGAAGACTTGTGAAGTCAATGCGGTCTAGACGCAGACGGGTGTCCCGAAGAGTAGGCACGCCGATGTCAGTGGCCATGGCATCAGGACGAGTTCAGAGGATGGATCGAGCTGAGGGAAGAAGAGTACCTCACTCGCATGCGATGCGGTCTACCAGGATGGCGAGCTAGCAGTGCTCCCCGTAGGGATCCTTGGCATTGTGGACTTGGGTGACAGAGGTCAGCAGGTCGGGGTGGGTAGAGGCTCACACCCGGGAAGGACTATGAGGAGGACTTCCCCCGTCGGTGCACGCGTAGGTGACCTATGCGGCAACTCAGGCAGACTCATGGATGGATGACAAATAGGGGCATGCGATGTTCCTCAGTGGCCTTGTGCAGAACAGTGGGATGTTCAACAGTGTGCCGGCCAGCGGCCTAGAGCTGGGTCAGTGATGAGTCTTGAAGGCGTGAGTTGTGCATTCCCTCAAGTGGACTAAGAAGGCATATTAAGAGCTCCCGGCAGTTGTATGGGCAGCTGTGGTATTCAGCGAGTGGTCTTTTGGAGCAATTGTATGGGCAGCTGTGAAGGGTGTTGGAAAGGTTCACTTGTGCATAGTTGCAGATGTAGTTGGGGAATGGGTTGTGGATGAGATGGAGAAAGGTGTAGTCTGGGACTACTGGAGTAGCTTGATCCTCTAAGGTGAGTGAAAAAAGTAGTGTCTCAGTGCCGCACGTTGGCTAGTTTATTCCGCTTTAAAGCTAGCCCCGTGACAATAGAAACGTGGGCCAAAATAAGCCAACATTTATGATGGAATAAGTATAGAGTCTGAGGTATGGGGAAATCAAACCATCCAACATGCGTCGAGCTGGTCCATGTAAAGATAAATTCATGAAAGCGGGCATAAGGGGGAAAACGGCCCGACTTCGTTGAGATGGTGTTATGTGCGGGCGACTCGGTCAATGGCTTGAGCATAGAAAGGTGGGTACGTGGGTTGTCAATCCATAAGGAAAATGGTTAGGTGGATAGAAAACAAACCATCTCGGCCGAGATGGCAATTTAGTAAACAATGTAACGCCTCCCCTGCCCCCCCTTATTTTAAAAAATTCAAAATAATGTGATTCAATAGTGGGTCCAAATAATTAAAATAATAATATGAAAATTTTTAAAAGAGAGAAAATATTAAAATGTGATTTCTAACCCAAACTCAATTGCTCAACCCCATAAAATACAAGCAAGTCCAAGAAACTCAAACTATCAACCTGCACTCAAAGGACCATAACTAGAGAAATCCTCAACAGAGTTTCACAAAATTGGTGTCATTGGAATCGTGACTCTGAGCCCAATGCACAAATATCAAAAGATACATAAAATAATGAAGTTTTGATGGATACTTTTAAGGAAAACCATCCCATTTGTATTTGGTGGTTGGAAAGTGGTTGAAAGAGCCTTCAATGAGCATGGGAAAACATTCTTCAGTACTGCAAGTTGTGATACATCTTGGGATTTCTTCTACAAGTCCAAAATCACCAACTACATTCATTTGTCATGTATTATAATTTGTGGGAAAGTGGATTTCGGTAATTTCATCTCGTCTCTCTTTGTTTCTCTCATCCATAATTCTATGAATTGAAGTGTTGGGCTCATTGTAAGGGTGAGGATAGTTTAAGTAGAAAAAATATGTCATTTTGGTTTTGTGAAGCCTATGTGCTACTAGCCTTTATAGTGGACTCCTTCTATGCTGATCTAGGATTGTATTTTGTAATAATATAGACTGTGCATATTAATAAAGCAATAGATGCAATTTTGTGGATGTATCTTCCCTTGTTGTGTTTGTCTACATTCTCTTTTCCTCTCCAATATTATTACAAATGTTTGTGTCTATGCTATGCTCTTGCAAGGGTCTATTATTATTGTGTATGCATGAAAATATGTTTTGAATGTTGTTATTTGATTGTGGAGAACTTTCATCACCATATCTAATTTGTATATTGCTTCCATTCTCACACATTGGAGACTGTTCTCATACCCTCCTTATTTGGCGGATCACCGTTGTTAGTGTAGGCTTTACTTTCATGAACTCTTTCTCCCTAGATCCTTAGAAAGTTAGATTAGGATCTAAGATATTTTTTCCTCCATTAGGAATAGATTGTTGTAACATCCTCATTTTAAGATACTAGAACAAGGGAATTTTTTTTTTATAAAATGTTCTCTGTTATGAATTATATAATTTAAACACACGTTCAAGTTTTAATAATTGTTCTCTGCCCAAACAATGTAGTTTGGAACACACAATTTCCTTTTAAAACTAATGTTCTCTATTCACATATTTGCAATATGGAACACACATTTAGTGCCATTCAATCATATAACAGATTCCATATGCTACTATAAATGAATCGAAGAACTACTGATCTCCCATTTTCATGGCTCGGAGTTTCAACGATCTCTCATTTCATGACTCGGCAACTACCAATCCTTCAAGTTCATTCATGCATAGTATAATATATATACAAGGTTCTCTTACCGTTTCTAGTTATCGAAGTGATCCATTTAAGAAGCCTATCTGAATATTTGTTACTGATATTCATCTGACATCCTGCATCTTAAATTAGGTGATTAGGACAAAGCAACGAGCACTTGCGATACTTTGGCCAAAGATTTTCACGTGCTTTGCATGATCATATTCCTGGATGTGATAAACACCTACGGAATATGTCCTTCACCTCACTTCGTCTGTTATCTAGAATGGTCTTTCCTGGTTCCTACCAGTCCTTCCAATTTAGGGTCAAACTCAAACTCCAACTAGCAATATAAACGAGTATAGGAAGTCACTCATGGTAACTAAAGATACGCAGACATACGGTGTCATCCCTAGAAGACTCCATGTGTCTAGTTATCTTTAGTCCTCCGGAGTCACTCCGTATACGTGATCATACTCCTATCCCCAGCCAAGAACTTAATATTTAGCTTATGTAATCTTGATGATTTAATTCAGGAGGGCATTGTAATATGTCAGCTATAACATTGTGTCGTCATGAAGGCCCCGCCTTCATGAAGACACCATGCTGTAGCTGGCGTATGTCAATGTCCTACGGAACCCTCCCATCGAGAGTACAAATCCAACTCAAGTGATTTGGCTATGATCTTAATATTAAGATCAAATTTCAGCAGCCATGCTGATCCTTTATCCTCCTTCTTGTTACAGTTGTACGTAGCTAAGAGAGACTAAATCCGTCTTCTAGCTTACTATGCATCTTCTCCTTCGTACCGAAGGGTTGCATTTTCTCTACTTGGTTCTTTCTTAATCCTTGGATTAATCAGCCCATTACCGATAGACTTAATAAGTTAAACCTTTTAAACTTAACCAAGTTTTCCATAACTGTAAACAAATTCAAAATTCCGGCTTATTAGACGTCATTAAAACGATGTCTAATTCTTAATGAATAAGTTCATTTATTCTCCTTAACCTTACATAGTTAAGGTCTATTAGCCCTAGATATATTTTTCCGATATCCTTTCTTTCTGAATTTAACATTCGAGTCCGAATAAGAAGTTCGGCTGCTCCTAAGTTATTTGATATTCCTTAGCTTTCAAGATAATCCCGAATACCTATCAGTTATGAGATCATGTTCTTCCTAATCCTTTTTAATGTCAATTAAAAATTCATCTTAACCCAAGTATGAACTAATTGCACATTTCAACGTAAAAGTTGCATTTAGGTAAGAATAGATATCAATTCCTTTTAAATCCATCCAAGGACAATTGAATAATTCCAGATCAAGAAATAACATTATATTCCCAACTTAATCAACAATATCAAACTGATATAGTCATTAAAATATCACACTTGTATTGTATTGATCAATCCATTTCATAATCCATACATTTTCCAGTCCAAATGACTGGACTTTGTTTATATTAAACAACGTTACAACTCACAAGATAGAAGAATGTACTTTCTTATTTTCACAATTCCTCGTAGAGGAATAATAACTATCAAATACAATTCATCTTCAGACAATCAAAAGAAGTATTAGAAAATAACCATGTCTTCATTTTACTCAAGTTCCATCTGTAAAATTACTTGCACGGGTCAGTTCATTGAATTGAGCATATTAAGCACTTGTCATTAAAATGAGGTGCTTCATATTAACTGTCTCAATAAAAGAACCCTGCCTTTATGAAACGTTAATAAGAACATCAATCAGGAATTAAGTATCAAAAAGAATGAAAAACATGACAACTGCATCATCTAAATACCATCCCATTCAGTCAAAGAACTACTGTCCTTTTTCCCAAATGATCATTACAAAAATTAATTTCTCTTAAACAGTTCCAGATTACAACATCTGTAAAAACTAGGTATACAAGTATGCATACAACTGTTATAACATTAAATGCTTTCAAATTCCTTCCATTTCATTAGTTATAATATCAAAGGATAAATCTAACTGAAATGTAAACCAATTACTTTCCTTTCAGTTCATGCAACTCATTTGATTTCAAGCAATCAAGTGTAGATGAGAAAAGCAAACAACATTAAAATGTAGATGCTTAAACCAAAGCAATACAAAATCCATTCCATAACGATTATAGATTTCTGACTGTATAAGAGAAGAAATGACCATTATTCCAAGTTACCTATCCTCACTCCTATTTCTTTCCTCATGACTGTACTGAAAATTGAATCCAAACAAGACATCAATCAAAGATAACAGTTCAGAGTGAAACTTACAAAATCCATTCAGAATTCACTTTCCAACACCAAAGAATAATTCCATTCAAATTCAACTTTAAGTGAAAACAAGGAATAATTTATCGTCCTTATCAATACTTCTTTTAAATCAAGTTCATATGAATATCAAAAATAGGTTGGTAAAACATCGTATCCATCATGAAGCAAGCAATTTAAAGAATGCATACTATGTACTTACTGTACTAGAAGAATTCATACTTCTTTCACCGTATTCTAACCAAAAAAACAGTTATATAGTCACTTAATCAATTATTCACACAACTTTCTATATCCATGAACGCACACAGTTCATAAATAACCATTTACACATTGCTGTTACCTACAACAAGTCCAATCCGTATTGTACAGTAAGCTCTATTGCTGCTATATCCAGGACTCAAATAGCAAAAGAGAAAAATTCATTCCTTTAATTATTTCAATAAGAAAACATCCATTTCTTCAAACGCAACAAGAATCACTCAAGTCGAGTTCATTTTTTTTTTGAATGATAGTGTAAAATAAGAGATCACACTAAACATTTAAATATTCCGTTTGTACAGCAAAACACAACACTCAGAAAACAATCTAAATGCCACTATCACTTCATCAAGATGAACCTATAAAGTTCAATAAATCCCTCAATTACCATTTCTTCCAAAATCTAAAACAACAGAAAAAGGAAGAACTCGTTTCCTTCTACTTTTAGTAAAGAAACAATCATCTTCTTCAAGATGTAATAAGAACACCCAAGTCGTGTTTGTTTTGTCATGACAGCTCAACCCATATTGACAATAGAACAATTATTCAACAGTGAAAAACAAACTCATACAGCCTGTTCAGTTTTCATTCAATATGCCATCTGCAAAGAAATACCTAGTTCGAGTTCATTATCAACAGGCATTTCAACCCGAAATCCCATTCTTCTATTTCATAATAATATACAGGACTTAGAATACAATATTCATATATCAATACCTTTATTAATGAAATCCCGCATAGAATATTATATGCACAAGCAATTTACAGTCAGAACAGTCTCAACAGCAAGATAATTCCCATGTTTTTCATTTATTTGCATAGAAATTAAAAGCCAAGTTCATATTCACGAAGACAGTTGGAATCAGAAGGTCAAACCGCAACCATAAAACGCAATAGAATCAACTTTCCATCACAAGAAGAAGAAGACATAGTTCATTCATTGCACAGAAATACAAAGCCAAGTTCGTGTTCACGAAGACAGTCTGAACTGGAAGATCAAACCACATCCATGAAACACAACAAAATAAAGTTTCCATCATAGCAAGGAGAAAATATAATCATTTATAATTTCAGAAGAAAAACAGTTACTTTCTCCAACTTTCACGAATACCCAAGTCGTATTCATCCATTTTTACAAAAGAAAAGCACAACAAAAAGAATATTACTATCACTTCCTTCAAACCGAGCTCATAATACTCAATAAAACCCAATTACTTATTTCCTTCAAAATCTAAAACAACAGAAGGAAGAGGAAATCATTTCCTTTAAAAATTCAGTAAAGAAACAATGTCAAACAACTCGCATGGCCTATACAGTTTTCATTCCATATAATCATTTACAGAGAAATACCCAGTTCGAATTCCCCAATACTGTCAAACAAACCCAAAACCCCCTTCATCAGAAGAGCATGGTTGTTTTAATGAGACGTTTAAGCAAAGCAAGTAGTTGTAAAGAGAAGGGCTTCACATGCCTGATAATCTTCCTCGAAGCTCGAAGAAAACCACATCTACATGAGGTATTTCCTTCCATGGTGGCAACAACAAGCTTTCAAACAATCACCTTCCTCTATAGGCTCAAAAAATAGCCTTCAATTTCCAAAGAAACAGAGATAGCAACCAAACACAACTGGTTCGACTAAACCAAGAAAAACCAAATGTAGAGAAACTTCCCAAAAATCCGAACAAACACAATGAACAACCAAAAATTCCTCTATACTCTTTCCAAGGTGGGCTAGTCGCGAATACCAAGAAAATTAAATGCATTAAAGGCTCTGCCTTTTTCCTATTTCCTAACGCCACCGCTGACTCGGGTTGGCGAACTACCAATTTCAAATTCGGCATGCAAACAGAGTTTAGTCTCATGACTAACTAGATGCCCCTAAATTTTTCCTATTCTCGCCAAACTTGGCGCTGTCCACGGAAGGACTACATTCATTGCCTATTAAATTTCCTTCCATCCTTATCCTTTCCATCCCCCATGTGTCTGTGTGTCCCCTTCCTTAGGTTAGGATTAGTTTAGGATTAACAATAGTGTCCATACCTAGGTCATAGGTTAATAGAACTTAGGTCTATGTTCACCCTTATAATTTAAAAATCCACTTAGGATAGCAGTTAGGATATAAGGTAGAACTTAGGGTTAGATTAGGGTCTAATCCCCTTCACCCTTAATTAATCAATTTCCAAACAAGTCCTTCCGACTGTCATCAAATTTCAACACTGTGCAGGACATTTCGTCCCACTTTCTACATACCTGAGCCACCCGCATCCATGCATTTATCACCTTACGGAGTCTAGCATTACACAGTGTATGGTTCGAGAATCGAACCTTTTCCGTTGGCATCTACATGCCAGCTATTCATACCTGAAATCAGGTGCTGGACATTTATATCAACCATTAGTCTAGTTTAGAAACTTAAATCGACAAAGCGATTACAAGAAGACCATAGCATACCTTGGATCAATGGAATTGATTCAAGGTGTGCTGTCAATTAGCGAATAGAGTTCAGCAAGCATACGAAAAATCTGTCATCATATCAGCAAACATACAAGCAATAATAACTGTTGTCCCATGTAAATAAATTACAGTATGCAAGAATCCAAATTAGCAACACATTCCTTTAAGATCTAAAATATATCTTAACATACATTATGAAAAATAATCACCATGATAACTTACAAAAATCAGGGCATTACAATTGTGGTCGGTAGTTTAGGAGGAAGAAAAAAAATTCTCTGGGGTCTATCCTAAGTAGCAAGTCCCAGAACTTGGAGATACTACGCATGTTAACCAGTCACACCATGAGCTCAAAATCACAAACTTGTGAAAAAAAGAGGGTGTTGTGATTCGGTGATAATAATAAAGTCAGGTTGGATCCAAATAAATGTGTCTTTGGGGTATTATCAGGTAAACTATTGGGTTTTATTGTATCTAGAAGAAGGAGCGAGGTTTATCCTGTAAAGATAGCAATAAGTACTAAAATGTCTCCTCCCAAAATCCTAAAGAAGCTACATAATTTGCAGGGAAAAATCCAAGCCATTCACCTCTTTATATCGTAGTTCGGAGACAAATTCTATCCTTTCACTCATCTTCTGAAAAAATATGTTAACCTCTTTTAGGGACCTGAACAACAACAAGCCTTTTCCTTGCTCAAAGATTATTTTTCCAATCCTCTAGTCCTCATGCCACCTACCTTAGGTGAACAACTATTGCAATACATATCTACTACCCAATTTTCTATTGGCACCTTGCTCACTCAATACGATCTTATTCATAAAGAGAAAGAAGTAGATTATCTTAGTCATACTATGATTGCTTATGAGCTCAACTACCATCAAATTGAAAAATATTGCTTGGCCATCATTTTTACCTTTCAAAAACTTCTCCATTATCTGTTGAACAATAAAACCAAGGTTATATCTAAATTTGACCCTCTGAAATACTTGTTTTCAAAGCCATCATTTATTGGTTTGATGGATAATTGTATCATCCTACTCATTGAGTTTGATATTGAATATGTGCATTAGAAGTCAGTTAAGGGACAATTTCTTGCAAACCAACTAGCTAAGGTACCTATACCTAGAACAGTGCTAGTGTGTTTGAACCTACAAGATGCATCACTAATGTATATTGAATAATCTATCACGTGGAAAGTACACTTTGATGGATAATTCCTTTTCCACGGTTCAGGAGCAGGACTAATGCTAGTCACTACTTCCCAACACTTTATACCTTAGGATTTTGACCTCAGATTCCCATGTATGAACAACATATAAGAATATTAAGCTATCGAGAATCCACCAAATTAAGGTCATCGGAGACTCACAATTGATCATAAAACAAGTCAACAATGAATATAATTTCAAGCATGAGAATCTTATCCTAAATAAGAAGTTAGTTGAGAATCTTAAAGAGTATTTTGTGCATATAACTTTTGATCAGATACCAAGAACAAAAAATCATTTTGTAGATACTATGGTGACAGTGGGATCCAAGTTACAGATTCCACCAGAAAATAATTTCATGCCATTCTTTTTTGAAAATTTGCGACAACCTGCATATGACATGCCAGAATCATGCATGTCATGTGAAGTTTTTTGTCCTTTATCCCTTTACTATGATCATATCTTTAACTACCTACAACATGGTACATTTCCCCCAAATATAAACCACTCTAAAAAAGAGGAACCTTATCTAAAAGATATACTATTACAACCTCCTTGGAGGAACTCTCTATCATCATGGCTATAATGCAAATATTTTATGTTGTCTAGATGTAACAGAGTCAATCCAAGAGATCAAGGAAAAAAACGGAGGATTTTTTAGAACACACATCAATGGAATGGTCTTCGTGAAGAAATTATTGAGAGTAGGCTACTATTTTCCTACCATAGAAACCGTTTACTGTCAATATGTAAGGAAGTATGCATTGTCCCAGAAGTATGTGAACCTTATTCATGCACCACCATGGCCTTTACAACCGATTTTAACACCATGGTCATTCTCTAAGTGGGGACTTGATATCAAAAGGAAGCTCACCCCTACCTCCTCAGATGGCCATACTCATATCATAACTTCCACAAAATATTTCACCAAATGGGTGGAAGTTGTTCCTCTCACGTATGTTACTAGGCCACATATCTAAAAATTTATCATAAATCATCTCATTTTCCATTACAAAATCCCTTAAACCGTTGTAGCTGACAATGGTAACTCCTTCAAGAACAAGACTGTGAAGGCCCTATGTCAATGCTTTCAAATACACCTAAAGTGGTCTACTCCCTATTACCCTCAAGGTAATGGATAGGAAAAGGCCTATAACAAAACCCTTGTTTGAATTATGGAAAATATGGTAAGTAACACTAGTCTCAATTGGCATTTGTAGATCCATCCTACCCTTTGGGCTTATATAACTTACATTCAAACTCATACTGGTGCAACAACCTACTCCTAGTCTTTGGCAATGAGTCTATCATCCCCTTTGAAATTGAGCTTCGGGTAAGTGTAGCAAGTTGGGGGACAATAAAGGGGTCATAAGTGGATGTCATATTGCAAATAACAACATAATATCAACTTGTAGGGATTATTAGTAATACATACACTCAAAATTAGAAAAACTTATATGAATATGAAAAGTAGCATCCGGAATCTAGTTTCTAAAATACTAATTTTTTTAAAAAATGGACAAGATTAGATATATTAAAAACTCAAAATTCAATGACTTGGTATTTTTTTTAAAAAATGCCTATAAGATTATAGTCCATTTGCCCACAATTTGGATGACCAAAAATTGATATATATTTTTATCCTTTGGTGAGAAATTATATGCCACTATCTATCTTGGGATGGATTTTATTTTGTATTTTTTTGAGTAACATTTTATTTTTTATGATTTTTTCCATGAAAGTGGTATGCAAACATAAAGAAAACAGAGCACTTTCCGTTTGCCTGCCATAACTTCATCAAAAAATATTGAAATCAAATATATATATTTTTTTAACATGTATATAATTTCACCATGGTTGGGATGGTATAAGTTTTATCACATTATAATAAGTGAAACAAATTTTGTAGTCTTAAACGTAGACATAAACATTCACGGGAAAAAATGTCTTAAAGACCTACTATTAGTAAAAAATTATAGAATGATATTTATCCTATTCTATTCACTTTAAAATCAGTATTTCTACAAAGCTAACAGTCTCCCCTACACAATGGTACCATTTTTATGACATTTTTTTTACTTTTCAGCATGGTTCAAGTCCGTGGAAGACTAAATTTGATGTTTTGCTATTTTTAATGTAAAATTCAGGATTTGATGTCCACTTAATTGTCCCCCAACTTGGTGCACTTATCCCTTCCCTCCCTGAGAGTATCTCTCAAATATTATCTAGAAAAAGACAAAGACTTCCGCGTAGCTAAATTGGAAGAGATTTAACTACTATATTAAAGATTCCTCCGTGCAGTCAATTACTTTAAAGTGTATGTTAATCAAGTTTCCCAAAGTTATAACAAACGGATTATACCTCATCAATTTGAGGTAGGAGATTTGGTGTTAAAGGAAAACCAATTCAACATAGTGAAAGAAAGAAAAATGAAGGCTAAGTTTGAACCTAATTGGTTGGGACCTTGTATGATAGTGGAAAAATATGGTTCAGGAGCATGCAAACTTTCCTATCATAACATAGATGAGTTGCACGAAGCTATGAACTCTATACAATTAAAATAGTTATACACTTAAACGTGGCACGAAAAAATAAAAAACAACAAAAAAGGTATAAAAATACGAAAAATATCAAAAATATAAAACATCAAGAAAATGTAAAGAGAAAACAAGTTTTCCAAGTATGAAAACCACGATATCGTGGCACTTTAGACAAGGTCCTTGGGTGAAAATCGGTCTTCGGCACCCTAGGATGATTCGTTGTTCACAAGAATCTCACATCTAGGGGTACATTTTCTTTCTAAGAGATAGTTTTTCACTTTCATCTGAGATTCCTTTTAAGTCTATCATTTCGAATCCTTGATTTGGTTTATCCTCCTCTTGTAAATCTATGAAGAGATTGCCTTTGTATATTCCCATATAACGCTAGGGGCATCTTCGCATCTTTACTTTCCTATACATAACACATGACATCTACCCTTGTACATTTCCATCTAATGCTAAGGGCATCCACATTTATTTATTTTCCTATACATATCTTTAGAAATCTTTCAAAACAATGAAAAACATTGGTAAAATCATTTAAAATTTTAAAAAATTGCTAAAATCCTCACAAAATAGAAAAAAATTATTAAAAAATCGAAAAAATTCTAAAACTGGTACACGAAATGCATGCAACTACAATGTGTGTCAAATGAACTATAATTGGACATAAAAAATTGTCCTAAAAAACATATTTCTTTGAATCTTGCATGCGACTCGCAAATCATTTAGATCTACCCTCCATAAAAAAAGTTATTTTTTCTATATATTTGTCTTCCTTTGCATGAATGTGTTGCTTGGGGAAATTTCCTACAGAATGATTTCTATTTTCATTGGTCTTCTACATCCTACTCTTATTCTTCTAGCATGTATCCTTTATTGGGGTGTCATTCTTAACCCTTGTCGTTAATTCACACAAGTCAGAATCAAAGCTTGATAACAAAAACTTTTGTGTAACAATATTTAATGTTGTTTGTTTGAGTATGTGTGTTTTTACTTGATTCCCTGTAACGTTAAGTTGTTTACTTTCTCATATTGTATTACACTTTGTATGTGGCATTGAGTTATTGCTTTGGTAATCAACAAATGTTCATACTATGGATTTTTATGTCATTTTACACATTTTTTGTATTCATATATTTTAACAAGGACTAATGACATAAATCACTCGTACTATGATGAAACAAATTAGTTTTTACATTAGTTTGATGCAAGCTATTTCCATCCCCTTAATCTTCATTATTACTGCATTTCATTATCTTTTATCAACACTATTCTTCAAAATCACTTGGAGCTTTAGGGATCACCTTTTATCCCCCCTCCCTCTCCTATTCTATTGTCCATTTTCCTTTATATTTTTGATCATTAATGGACCTCTTTCATCAACCCATCGACACTCAAGGGGGAATCCTTCACTCAACTAATTTTTCTTTTATCCCTTAAAGATTCACTTATCTTTACCTCTCTACTATCTTTGGAGTGGCATCACTTACACCACCCCAAAGAGGGGAAAATGTAGACATGTAGATTTTAGTCAAGATATTTTAATACCTAAATTTCACTAAATATTCTCTTTCCTGTAAACTGACAAAAAATCATCAATGAACCACTATTTTCACTATATTCTCATTAATTAAGTACCTTTCATTAATTAATTCACTTCCCCATCACTATGTATGCCTATTAATGAACTTTCGTTAATTAACCTCCACTTCTACCTAAGATAATTAATTATTCTTGATTAATTACTATTGTTAATATAAATCAACAAATCATCATTTATTGAACAATTTCCTCTTTTACAATCTCTTGAATCATACTAAATTTCTTCTAATAAGATTCTATAAGCATACCCCTTCCATTAATTAATCAACTTTTATTAATTAAACCCCCTTTCAACTCCCACAAATTTCACATACTTTATTAAAAATACATGGCCTTTGTATTTCCTCTTTGTGGTTTATCCCAGATTCATCAATTTGCTAGCCTAGCCTGAACTGGCACACTATATAAGAAACCTTCCTCCTTAATTTTATTCTTACACCTTATTTTCCCAAGGATAAATTATAGGCATGTTGATCTTGATCCATTCTCGATTGAAGGAAATATATTCTCCATCTTGCATCCATTCTCTCAAATTGAAGAGCATGGGAAGATCCAAAAATGGCCTTGTAGCCATGTTTTGGTGAGATCTCATCTTCAAACCTTGAGGAAAGAACTCCCTTTGGATTTCTAAAGTGTTATAAATAGGTTCATGTGTTAGATTAAAAATATAGAGAGTAAGAAATGTCTTAGTATTTTGATATGAGATTATTCATGCATTGAAAATGTTGTTTCTCATAAGCTCTTATCTTGATGTTTCTATAATAGGTTTGATTATGCTTAGAAGCTACTAGGTGTTAGATTTGTTTATTTAGCATGGTAAATTTTTATGTGTTCGCAAGAGTTGCTAACACATCTCTAATTTAAAACTTCAAACAAATGTTCTCCTTTTCATGGACTAATAAATCTTCTTGTAGATCCATCACCACCTATTTGAGATAATCTTTGATATGTATACAAAAATCACATGGCTTACTTTTCAACATTTCACATTCCTCTTCCTTTGAACTCAAATCTTAAATAGCATTCTAAAACTAACTCTTGAGATTTTTTATGGTTTCTTCATCCTTCTTGGTCATGGCTTTCAAATCCCGATTTATTTCCAGATTTTCTTAGCCATCTTGTGCTTCTAAGATCTCTTCCAAGATGTTAGAATTACTTCACAAGGAGTTTTTTTGTTACCAATTGTTGGAAACACAATGGACTAAGAGGGGGTTCGAACCTTTCCTAAAATATTTTTAATCCATTTACCATTTATCATTCATTAACATTCATACAACCATTCAATCATCCATGAGCCATATGTGTGTTTACTTAAGCATAGAAACAACCATACACAAGGGAAATAAAAAGAGAGTAAATATGAACACTGAATATAAGTGTGAAACCATCATGGGGAAGAAAACAAACTAAAAAATATATATTATAATGTCATTTCTCAAAATCAGTGATTCACCAACCTCACAAGGATCACCAATCCCTTGTTTAATAGAGCACGAAACCTACAAGGAGCACCTACCCATAATTTAGTAAAGTGGCCAATCCATAAGGAGGATACAACCACCTAAGATGACAAAGAACAAACTCAGCCACTTGAATATTATGATATCTGAATTTTTTTCCTACCACAACTGATGGAGATATCTAATTAAGCTCACAACTTCATGTTTAAACCCTCATAAACATAACTCTCTCTATATTATTTTTTCTTGAATTTTATTTGCATTAAAATATTGCACACATTCTCTAAATTATTCTTAACATGTAACACTCTTCCTCATACTTAAACACATTCTTTCATAACTTTTTTTCTCTCTCTTGGGTGAGACTTCTCACCCATTGAAGAATAGCCCACAAATAGACTCCAAACTTCACTATTATATGCTTCTCATCTTGTAAACCAAAAGAGGATGGTCGATTATGAATAATTTGACCAAAAAAAAATAATAACATTCATTAAAATGGTAAAATATGACCCATATAAGTTGATCATTCCCAAAACAACTCAACTTCTACAAAACAAGCTCAAAACCCCATCATGAGCTAAAACCACAAACCACAAAACCATGATTATTAAAGCTCCCAAATTCACTAAAAAATTGTAATGTAATAGATAATAATCATCTATGGTCACATAATTTCTTGAACCAATCAAATAATTCATAACATAAGCCAAAAGGCTGATATCTTTCACCAAATAGTTGTTTCTAATACCTCATCTTCACCTTTTGAGAATCTAGAGCACACAAGATAAACTAAAATATGTCATGTGGCCATTGTATGGAATCATCAATACATGTAAATCACATCCATTCATGTTAGAGCTTATGAAACATCCGTATGTGAAAAACACACCTTCTTTCCTCGTCATGAGATCATGTTGCCTAGAAAGTTATTTTGCAAACACAACTAGTTTTCAACCTTGAAGCCACTTAAAATACCTCCAAATTCCTTCAAATGAATAAAAAACATCCATATTCACTATCTATGTTATAAAAAGAATAAAAATATCCATTTCATGCCTCAACTAACTCAATATTTTAGCCTAAGAAAACATGTCCTAAAAATAAGCTTACATTTTTTCCTCACAAAATTAACTTAATGACCTAAAAAATCAACACACCAAGACACATAACATATACCACTATAAATATCTATAAATCCTATTTCCATAACACATTTAAAATCCTTACAAATCCAAGGGGAAGGCCTTCAACCAAGCTAGTCTCTTTAAATTGCTTCTTAAGCCTTCTAGGATTCATGAACTAACCTTGAACTAAATTTTCTCTGCCACCTCAAAAATCATTTAAAACACCAAGAAATTATTTATAATAACTCAAAAACCTTAACCAATCATGAATAAATCAAAATCATCACTTTTTGTTATGTAACCACTTATCACCCTACTATATCAAGCAACCTCCATATTTTACCCTCACAGAACAGATCATATCTTTGTAATACTATAAAAAAAAAGAATTTATATATACCATTGGAACTATCTCTTCACAAGGATTGCAACAAAAATTTAATGGAGTCTAACTCCTCATGTAGATCCTGCAATGTCAAATTTAGCACAAATTGCTCGAAACTGCCACAAAAACAAGTCTTCAAAAATAGGGAATACTTTACCATTTATAATCTTCCTCATGAATTGAAATTATCATGGATATATAGAAACATCCAGGGCTAAAAAATGTCAATTTATTATTTACCTTATTTGGTAAAATTTTCCATAGACCAAACTTCTTCAGAAACATTAATTTTCGGGTGGGGCCCATATACATTAACATGCTCTAATACACATTTCTAGAAATATAGAAGATTCATATATAACATTAAATAATAAGTTTTGCAAAGCCAATCAAGACAAACTCAACATACCTCATTTTATCCTACTCACTCTTAGCTAGGGTTTCAAAGAAACTTATTGTCTTAAAGATAATTCATAAAAATGTGACGATAAAAAAACCTTATTCTTGTTTTTTAACTTTCATAACTTACCTAATAATATATTCCAAAGAGGCAAGGTCTTCATGGAAAGCATACAATTCACAACGATCTTTTGAAATTCCACTTTTACTTTAATAACACATTGCAACTTGTAGGTTTTTCCAAACTTTCATGTCTTACAAAATAGTCTTCACCTTGACCTAACACTTTTCACAAAGCATCAAGAAAAAATTCTATAACTATACAAACTAACCATCCGATACAAATATCTTTGAAACTCTAGATCCTTTAAGACTTACCTATGGTAAACTTCCTCTTCTCACCTGTTTACTTTCCAAGGACCTCTAATATGCAACATACCTCATATTTATGACTTGAAACTCAACATAAACCTCACATACATTTCTACCATGTTACTATCATGATTGGACAAGACCAAAAATCTCAAAATCTCACACCTCCACTTCATTTGGCATGCTCCAGGGATAAGAATATGCCTAGGATGACATGACTCAACACTATAACACAATGAACTATCCTTGCAGACATCATAAATACCAATGACACACCTCATGGGCCATGAATTACCTCATGAAAATAATCAAATCACTTAGTATGACTCAAACCATGACTATGCAAGAGAGACCCATCCTAGGGCACCATGACAACTCACCAAGCCTAGACACTACCACTCAACCTTCATCTTTGACATTGAATAACACCTTATGGATGGATACACATTTAACAACATAACACCATTTTCCATCAATGAAAAAAAAACATAGAATGGCCAATAGTTATATTCTATGCCATTTATCTATCTATAGACTATTATGTTCATGTACTGTGTAGGCCTTGACTGAAGCTGTGAGTAGGTAAATGGTGTTATAGATTCACCCAATGTATGTACAACTTTTGTTGGTGCAAGTAATGTTGCTAGGAGAATAAGTCCTAAAGAAAGGAGTTGATGATAATCTAAAATGAATACCCTGTAGGGGGAGGTAATGTGCATGGTTGAAACCAAGCCACATGCAAACCAAGTTGTTAAATACATGTGTTAGTATAAAAATTGAAAAACATGCTACATAAGATAATGTAAACATACATTGGTGAAGACAAAGAAGACTTCAAAAAGAGGGTTTCAAGCATGGTACATTGATCACAATGTCACAAGACAAGTAGGGCCTAAGAATCGAAAAACTTATAAGTAATCATCAAGAAATACATAGGGAAAAGCCCACAAACAATGACAAGTAGTATCATGAAAAGTATTAGATAACTATTTTGGAAAATTGTTCCTTCAAAGAAAATGTTGCACATGAATCACGTCTTAGCATGTTAGAATGATAAAAAAATATCTCGAAGCTTGTATATATCAATAGAAATAGTAGTGTGCTAGTAATAATATAAAATAGTATAAAATGAAATAATAACACATGTCATGTGTAAGAGTAGAAATGTAGATTCCCCCATTAGCCTCAGTGGGTTTGGTAAAATGTACAGTGCCAAGTATCATTTCTATGTGTAAAGATATGTATAAGGTTTGTATTCACAATAAAAGATCAAGTGCATGTGGATCTATACATAGAAAATATATTGACATACTAATTATTCGTCTACAATGTGAAACAAAGTGTACATGTAAGTATAAGCAAGTAAGAATAAAAGCAAAAAAGACATGTAATATACTATGAATGAGTGAGATGGAATGATATGAAATGCAAATGTGATAGGAGAAGCATCCTTTCCGAGTGGATGTGTATAAGTATAAAATGAGTTTAATTTATTAAAGACTCCTCAAGTGTCAAGAATGAACCATGGAACAAGAGTATGTCATCGGGGAATTGTTTGATATGTGTGTGTTAGAAAGATATATAAATGAAGCACAAAGTGTAGATTAGATAATATGATAGTATGATGTGTGAGAAGAAAATGTTAGAAATATGTAGCAGGAAGAAAAGAGCATGAAATGTGTGGTGTCTGAGGTTCATCGATGAAGTATGCCCTCAACAACCAAGTGTGAACCTTAGCACATGAGTGCATCATAGGGTAGTGACGATACTAGTTGTGTGTCAATTTGTGTAGGAGTTCTTAGAGATGAGAAGTATGAAGAACAAAGCATAAAATTAGAAATGAAAGACACCTAATGATGTTAAGAGGTAAGAGTGGGGGGGGGGGGGGGGGGGGGGGGGGGGGAAGTAAACATGATGCCCCAAGTGTATGAAGTAGAAAAGAATCAAGTAACATTTTCTAAAATATCATCACTGTCATTGTCTATGCCGAAGGGAGAAGCATTAGAGACTTGGTCAACAATAATATGAGGTTGATAAGATAAAGAGCCACTATGGCATTTAAATTAAACATGTGCATTACGTATTATTCACATCATTGAAATGTGGTAGTTGACAACCATGTTCATACCAGCTAGTCATATTTTATGTATAGCGGAGAAATGAAACACATTCAAAAGTCATGGGACATGTGATATCAATATGATTAGGATCAAAAATTCCAAAAATCTAGTCAAACCAAGACTTCCCCAGTGTAAGTGGAGAAGTGTGAGAAGTGCATGCAAAAAAGTGATAAATTGAAGAAACAGAGACCTTAAGAAACTGTGACGAAAACATATATGTGATAGAGGTGAGGGAAATTAGGTGAAGGGAGGACATCAGCAAGTGTGAATCCAAATCGATTCAAGCCAATAAGAAATTTTAATGAAAAGAGTACATGCGAAAGGAGGAAATTTTGATGCAGCATGTTCATGGGAAGATTAAAAATGTGGTATGACATCCAATGTACAAACAGACCCCTAAAAAAAAACCATACCATTATTAGGTGGGTGTTGCTTTAATTAATATTCGATAGGGCCAATAGAAATTAAAACATCATTGAAGTATAAATCATCAATATTGATAAGATTGAAATTAATATTGTGTAATTTTTCATCATTAAACATGAGGATATCAACCTCATCATCAGAATAATTAGTGTTGGCATTTTCATGATGGATAGTTGTATCAATGTTATTTGCAGGAATTGAGCTAGACGTATGAGTGAGTGGAGTCTTAATGAGCAGAGTGGTAGTTGTTATTGGAGAAGACACAGTGGGTGAAATGATACTAGTAGTATGAGTGGGAATGGAGGGTATACTTGTAGAGGTGTAATAAGCCTGTGAAGAACTAGATTGTCCAATATCTTATATACCGATATTGCTACATGGAATAGGATATGATGGAGGAGTAAACATACTAGTAACAAGGTCTATGTGATAGAACTTGAGTTGATCAGGTCAACAATAATGGTATGTTCAAAGCCATTATGTAAGAATTTAATGCACCAATGAACTGTATTTTATACAACATGCATTGTGTGAATCCAGGGTCTACCTAGAAAGAGATAAAATTTAAACGAGGAATCAATAATGAATAATACCGTAGGAAAAATCTTAAGAGAAATTTTTATCTATAACGTGATAGTGCTGAGGCATGTGTGAGTAGTGGAATCCTAGCCATGAATGAGAGTGGAATTATTAGTAATTATATTATCAGTAATGCCAATTTTCTTAAGAAGGGAGTGAGCACATATACTTATTTTGGATCCATTTTCAATGGGTATGTGCTTTATGATAGAGCAAAGGGTGGCCTCTAATGTATGACGACAATCGGGTACATTACAGAATAAATTGTAAATAGATATTTATTTAGGTGTATTACTAAGCTTATTTATGATATCATATCCCTTAGAAGTTATGGTAAGATAAGTAGAAATGATAGGTGGTAGGATGGAAATAGGTTTAGTTGTAGGAGGATGTATGGCGATAGTGAAGACATTGATAGTTTGATCAGCCATAGGGGTAATAAAGAGAGTAGGACGGTGAGTACGAACTTTCATAAAATTGGCATTGGTAGTAATCATTCTTAGAAAGCTTATTTTGGGTGAGAGAAGGATACGAATATTGATCCATGAATTGTGAATCTAAGAAGAGATATTTTGATAACTGCTCAAAACGTAGGGTTTGAATGGATGGGATGACCAAATTATTTAACAAATATAGAATGTGTAAAACACTAATTTCAGAATCAAGTATCAAAAATAAATGTTAAACAACTCCTGAAATATAGACGACACAAGAAATAAGCAATTAAAATAGAAAATCCTAAGTGCGAGAGAGAGAGAGAGAGAAGGAATTAGTTGATTTATGTACAATGTTGTGATCATACAGATTAGAGAAACTGATAGAAAGTACAGGGAGATTTTTGCAATTTTCTCTGTTAAATTTTTGGAGCTATCGAATAAACTCAGACTAGGGAGCCTGAAATGGGGCGAGGGCACCTAGGCACAAGAGACCTCTATTGGGTGCTTTTGACTATACAAGGACTTGAAATCTAATTTTTTTTGGTGTCACAAGGTGGTCATTGATATTATCTTTTTATCATTTGTATGTTCTATTATCATAGAATTCACCTGTAACTTGCAAAGAGAAGATGACCTTCAGAACCATCAAACTACATCAAATACCAAAAATAATATGTAAATGGGGAGTCGTATTAACCCCAATAGTCACCCAACTAAGTGAACTTGAGACTGAGAATTTCACTACATCTCAAACTTCTTTTAGTTCTGGAGTGTGTGTGATTGAATTGTGCCCTATGAATCCATTTTGTAAGTGCACATGATAACGGTTAATAGCTAGATGTACCAATGTAAATATATGTGTGGATGGAATAATGAACTTCCCCTCTTATGCATGTATGAATAAAATTCAGTCCCTTGTCCCTTTCAAATGAGTTCTAGATGGATGCCTTTGATGCTCTTAGATTCCTTAGAATGCAAGATTAGGTGAAGATGATAAATTTTGAGAGCTTGGTTATTTAGTTTGGTCACATAGCTCTGAATTTTGGAATTGAAAACTAAAAGGCTGAAAAATAATATAAAAATATTCCCAAAAAATAAAAGAGGCCCGAAAAGAGTAATTAATATAGAAAGAGTTTGGGTCGCCCAAATGGGATGAGGGCTCCTAAGCATTGGCATCCCAGCTAGGTGTTGGCGTCCATATTCATGGAAGATAAAGAAACAAATTTCAGACTATACTATAGGTTGTGCAAGACCAAATATAACACTAGAAAGACAAAAAAGGAGGCCAAAGATAGTAGTCAATTACTACTTTTCTCTCTGAGGAATCATATGAATGGAAGTATGTTCTTACAACCTAGAAATATACCCAACTTAGTGATTATGTGTCTATGCACAAGTGCATAGGTTTTGTGACTCCACCTAGTACCAAGAGTAGTAACTATAAGTATTGGGCTATGCCACTTGGATATATGCATCATACCTCTAATTTTTGACATGAAATTGTCCATACGCGTTAGGTACACTACCACCATAGTTCTACCATCCTTGGTCAATACTAACCATATCCAAATGTCAAACCTCCATCTCCTTTTGCATTCTCCACGGATAACAGTAGGCCAAGGATGACCTGACTCAAAACTAAAAAACCATGAAATATCATTTCCAAAATCATATAGACCCATGATACACCTCATGGACCATGAATGCCCTAATGAAACTCATCAACTCACTTGGGAAGAATCAAACCATGACTATGCAAGATAGAACCATGGTAGGACACCATGAAAACTCACCAAAATTGGACACTACTAATCAACCTTCATCTTAAACACTGAATAACACGTCATGGATACACATATAACACCATGAAACCATTTTCCATTTATCAGACTTGACATTAATGAAAAATATAGCACACAATGTCCAATAATTTCCCCCTTTGTCATTGATGGAAATAACCTTCAAAAGTATTGATGGCAACCAACAAGACTAGCACACTACATGACTGATTTCCATGGTCCTGACGCTTCCATCTCCCCTTGTGACATCTATGATAAAGGATACAATGAAAAAACTACATGCAAAACAACAACACATTATGTAAAAAATGCAAAGACTCACTTATTTGACAAAATAGCTCCCCTGGAACTATGTTTACTTCTCTTTGAATCCTTCAGTAGCATATGAAGATCTTATGGACCCGATAAATCTTGTAAAATAGCTCTCCGTGAAGTGATATGCTTCATTTTCATTTAAACACAGTCAAAATCATCCTCTAGGTCTAATCCATGCTTGGGAACACAAGTTTTTCCTTCATCTCTATCTTGATCATCTTTAGTTCCACAATCCCTAAATCTTACTCTCAGTCTATTTTGATAAAACTTCTCAAAGCTAATGATAATCTCAAGCATTTTTTTAGCATTGTCTATGTACTTAATTTTTATTATTAGAATAGTTCCTATCTATTCCGTTATTCTCTCCTTCATGTTTGTAACTTCTCCATCCATTTAGGCAGTTCTTGTTTATTCACGTACCTATAAATATTGTACATGGTTCCTTTGTTTAATAGAATAATATGAGATAACATATCTCTATTCTTTCTCCTTTATTTCTGCCTCACAGTTTGGTATCAAAGCACAAAATTCTCTTACTTGTGTGAGGAATAATTGTAGAGGATCAGATTGACATCTACATTTTTTATTTTTGAAGACCACTGAAGCGTGGAAGCTATGTGGAGAGAAGAATTCAATCCTGAAGATTTGCGTGGAAATAAATACCTTCTTTAGCAAGTGTGTGACATCTTGATTGGTTGCGTGGGTTTTTTTTCTACAACATGTAAGAAAATAAATTGGAGCTCAATAAACAAAACATTGAATTTGTTGATGTGGAGCAGTGTGGAAAATAACACAAGGGTGGAAGAAAACTACATGGAAATCAAAACTCTGCTTGGAAATTTGTTTAAAAACTCATTTATTGTTGCATGAAGGAAGAGTCTCTTCTCTCCTGCTGCGTTGAGGAAATACACTAGTGTGAAAATTTTCTCCTAGTACTGGCCACGTGGGTGGAGATTTAGTGGTCTGCATGGGAGATTCAAAAATTGTTTGTCTTATTTTTTGTCACAAATTCAAACCAATTTTTGCGTGGAATTCATTAACAGATCTCCATAGATTTCAATGTGGAATTTATTTGTTGTAGTCAATCTTCTATGTGGAGACAAGGAGTCTTCTTCAGCTATGTTAAAAAGTATAAGCAACTACATGGACAAGAGGCATACTAGTGTGTGAAGCTTTTGTGCCTACGTGAAGACAAGGAAGTCTTCTACACCTATGTAAACTTGGTATTGTGTTTTGTTTTTTTTCTACTGGAGTCATTTCATTACACCAGTGTATCTATTAGAGTAGTTTTCTGTTCTCCTATGATTGGTAGACAAGACTCTCAATCTTCCTGTATGTGAAGAAAGGAGAGACTGCATGGGAAAGCGTTGACGTTGTGTCAAAAGAAAAGAGTTTGCAGTGTGAAAAAGGTAATTCTTCCCTGCATGAATTTCATTCATCACTGCATGAAACATAGAGGAGAATAGAATTTGGCTTCGTGAAAGCTTGAAAGTCTCTTTAAAATAATTTTAAAAAAGTACCTGGAGAAGAAACTTGGAGTCTCTCAAAGTGACGCTGAATGCATAGCATAAACAAAATGATCAAGACTGCTGAAAGCCACAACATTTATTCATTAGCTAGAGACAACCGTGAAGAAGCTCCTGAGAGCTCTGGGTTCTACTTTACTTTTCTAAACAAGCTTCAGAACACTGACAATCTAGTCTTTGATGAGCTAGTTCAAGGAGGACTTCATCAATATTTCCTTTTCCATGTTAGCTACAAAGTAAAACATGTTTGAAAGGAATTAGAAGCCAGCTACAACGCCAACTGTGAAGCTGAAGAATAACACCCCACCAAGCATCTTCATCTCTCATCACATGAGTATCGAGAGCATCTATGAGCCAATAATTCTCATTAGTGAGTAAAATTTGTAACAGTTCTTGAATAAATAAATAAAAAATATTATTATTTATTACAATGTATGCTCCGAAGTTACTTCTCTCCAATGCTCAGTTACTCAAAGGGCCCAATTTTGTGGCCTAGAAAACAAAAATGAGGACAATCCTTCAATTTGAAGGATTATGGGGCATTATGACTAGATCTGTGACTGCTCCCATAGCCCCTGATGAATTAATAAAGTATGAAATGGCTAGTGCCAAAGCCTTGATGTTGATAATGCTTAGTATCAGTAACGATGTGCAAATGCATGCTCGGAATGTAGAGAAACCAAAGGAGGCCTGGGACAAGCTAGCAACAATTTATGAAGCAAAAATTCAGACAAAGATCCTCCATCTTTAGTCAAAGCTGCACACCCTCTCTATGGGTTAAGATGAGAAATTTGAGGAGTTCTTACATCACGTGGTTGAACTGCGATTGGAGTTATTAGTGCTTGGTGAAATAGAGGATGAATTTTTTTTTTACTAATCACCTTGAGAGCACTCCTTTCTCAATTCCAAGTGTTCATTATGGCACTGAATGCATCTAAACAAAATTCGAAGAAGTTGTGAATTTTTTACAGCAAGAAGAGGCCATCAATTCATCCCAAGAGGAGTCTCAAGATAAAGCCCTATTCTCAAAGCCATACCATGGCCGAAAGAATCGAAAGGGTTCCCTAGAGAACACAAATCAAGTGGAACCAAAACAACAACAGAAAGATCAAAATTCAAAGAGGTGGTGTCACATTTGTAGACCCAGCACTCATGAAATAGATCACTACTGGTACAATATCTTGAAACAAGGGTCTTCAAGTCAAACAAGCACATCAGGGTGTGAAGATTTTCAAAATTCGAAACAATCTGCCCACTGGAAAAAGCACAAGTGGCATCTCGCAGCTCAACAAGATAATGAGTATGATGAAGAGACATCAGAAGGAGCACATTCTTGTAATAATCTTGTATTTGTCTCTTAGACTTCACAGCCCATGAAGAGAGTCTAGTTGATAGACTCCGGTGCAAGTAAGCACATGTAAGGTGAAAAGGTGTTATTTGATTCACTAGACAAACAACCCACTGGTGATTGGGTTTGGATAGCCGATGATAAAGAGTACATTGTAGAAGGAATAGGAAGAGCCACCATTCCTCTGGGACCACAAAAATGTATGCTTACAAAGGTACTATATGTTCCTAGATTGACTAGCAACCTCCTATTAGTGACTCAACTATTGAATCATCACCTAAAGGTATAATTTCTTGTTTAAAATGGCATCAAATAATGTTTTTTCTCATGATAAGGTAATATTATTGCTAGAGCAATCCTGAAAGATAAGTTATTTGCTTTAGATATTGTTTTAACTTCTGCAATAGATTCATCTGTATCAACAATACAATCTACTGTACTCTGACATTTTATATATGGACACTTGTCATCTAGTTCATTGCATCAGATGAGTTCAAAATAAATGGTTCATGGACTATCCAAATTTTCCAGTTCCATGCCTCTTTGCCCTGGCTGTCTTGTAGGAAAAAAACAGAGGGATCCGTTTCAGGAAAACACCTTCCATGCCAAGAAGCGTCTAGAGGTAGTTCATACCGATCTGAATGGCCCTCTGCCTACTTCATTTTCAAGATACAAGTACTTTCAACTATTCATGGATGACCACTCCCACAAGATGTGGGTGTTTTCCCTGAACAATAAAATTGAGGCTCTTAAACATTTCTAGAACTTCTATAATCGTGTTGTGAAAGAGACCAGCCAATTTCTTCTACTTTGCTCAGATCGAGGGAGGAAATTCACATCAAACAAGTTCTTGGCATTCCTAAACCAACAAGGCATAAAGCAAAACCTGACTACTCCCTACATGCCCCAGCAAAATGACATTATTGAGCAACGCAATTTCATAGTGATGGAGATGGCTCAATACATGTTAAAACAACAAAGCTAGAGGAACGCTATTGTGCTGAAGCAGTATAGAAAACTATATATCTTCTCAACACGGTACCAAAAATTATTCTACAAAATGAAGTGGCAGAAGAGGTATGGAGTGGTAGAAAGCCATCAATTTCTCATTTGCAATTATTTGGATGCAAAGCATACATGCATGTCCCAGCTCAGAAGAGAAAGAAGGTTGAGCCAAAGACACTCTCGTGTATCCTACTTGGCTATAACACTACCTCGAAGGCATATCGTCTCATGGATCCTAAGACAGAAAATATATGAGATTCGGGACGTGGTTTATGATGGGTCATCCTTTGACTCTGTAGTGACATCCAAATAACCATTACCAACCACCTCTCACCAACTAGTCTCTGAATTAGATGAACAGCCATAGGAGACTACTCAGAGAAAAGAAAAGCTACTAGGAGAGATATTTGTTGACCTTGGAGAACTGGAGAATGTGACTCCACATCAATTCAAATGGAAACAACCTCATTCTTCTCAAAATCATCCAAGTTCTCATCCAAAGTGGGTACAAAGCACCATCAAGGAATCACATTTCTAACAACTCCCAGATACATCATCTAGAGTCAAAACAAGGAGTCAAACAAGAAATGAGGTAAACTTTGTACTCATGAGCTCACTGATTAATAGCTCTGAGATAGAAAATTTTCGCGAAGCACTTAGTCAACCTCAGTGGAAGGAAGCCATGGATACAAAATATGAATCACTTATGAAAAATCAGACATGGGCACTTATCAATCTTCCTTCAAGAAAGAAACCCATAGGATGCAAATGGGGTTTTAAGACAAAATATAAGGCATAAAGATCTATCGAAAAACATAAATAACATCTTGTAGTAAAAGGATATGCTCAGAAAGAGGGCATCAACTATGAATAAAACTTTGACCCAATGTGAAGATCAAGACCATCATATTTTTTTGCGCACTAGCAGCACAAAAAGGATGGAGTGGACATCAATATTGCTTTGCGAAATGGTTATCTGAAAGAAGAAGTGTACATGACCCAACCTGAAGGATTTGTTGATGAAGATCATCCTAAGAAGGTATGTCATCTCATCAAATCACTGTATGGACTGAAACAAGCTCCAAGGGCATGGTATATCAAGATCGATGATCAAAATTTGTAACATGGGTTCACTCATAGCCCCTCAGATTCAAATTTGTATATAAAGAAGGTAGGCAAGGAAATTTTCATTCTTGTTATATATGTATATGATCTTGTGATCACTAGAAGTTTAGAAGATCAGGTTGATATTGTGAAGAATGATCTCAAAAGAACCTTCAACATGATAGATTTGAGGCTACTACATTATTGTTTTGGCTTGAAAATATGGAAAAAGGAGCATCACATTTTTTTCTCCTAGATAAAGTACGCCAAGACACTCCTAGAAAAGTAAAAAATTTCTGATTGTAAATCTATATCCACTCCCATGGAAAAAGGCTTGTAACTTTCAAGATTCCAGGACTCGCCTCAAATAGATGCTACACTCTATAGGAAACTTATTAGAGGGCTCATCTGCTTGACATATACTAGACCAAATCTATGCTTTGTCTTCAGCTATCTTTCCAAGTTCATGTAGGAGCCAAAAAAATGTTACTAGACAACAACATAGCATGTATTGAGATATGTCCAAGGAACATTTGATTATGGTTTAGAATATAAGAATAATGATCCATTCTTCTTATAGGGATACATCAACTCAGACCACGCTGGATCTATTAATGATAGGAAGTCAACTACAGGATACATATTTCATCTCAGATGTGGAACCATCTCATGGATAAGCAAGAAGCATAATGTTGTTTCTATCTCATCCACAGAGGTAGAATATCATGCCACACGAGGAACATTGTGTGAAGTGATATGGTTACATCACATTTTGGATGACATGGGCATTCCTGAAAAAAAGTCACCTATTCTCTATTGTGATAATCAAAGTGTGTTGAAGCTCATGAAAAATATAGTATTTCATGAACAAATGAAACATATTGAAGTTGACTGTCATTTCATTTGAGAGCACATCTTGAACCATGATATTCTATTCCATTACTATCATATAGAAGAAAAAGTAGCTGATATTCTCACCAATCCTCTTGGAAAAGTTAAATTTGATCTCTTCATAGGTCACATTTGCAAGAATAATGTAATAAGGGGGGGAATATTCGCATTGTCTACGTACTTAATTTTTATTATTGGACTAGTTCCTATCTATTCCATTATTCTCTCCTTCTTTTTTGTAACTTCTCCATCCATTTTAGGGGGTTCTTTTTTATTCACGTACCTATAAATATTGTCCGTGGTTCATTTTTTTAATAGAATAATATGAGATAACATATCTCTATTATTTCTCCTTTATTTTTAACTGACACATCAAATCCAAGCTTCAAATTCTCCCTTTATTTTGAGGCACCCAAATATAACTGAAAATTCAAAAAATAGCTTTCTTACCTTGTTTTCATAACATGTGGAGTTATCAGTTTCTATGCCCCTACCTTGAAGCACATATTTAGTGTTTTGATTACTTCATTCATGTTGTCACCATATTCTTGATTTAAATGACATCTGTTATAGACTAATGAAATTACTAACTTACCTTACTAGGCCTTTTTAACATCTAGAACACCTGATCCGATTCAAGGGAGAGATCCCCTCCCTAAAGTAATCCTTCATATACCTAAAACATATGATTTTATTTCATTTTCAATCATCATAGCAATAGGAATGTAATTTGATTTACCATCTTTACATAGTCACATAAATTTTAGGAATCTCATCTAATGTCTTTATATATTTTGAAAAACTTAAGCATCTTCGAGCAAATTTAATTTTCATGTTAGTTCAGCGAATAATTTTCACACATGTCTACAAGACAAATAGTACAATATCAACCATCTTATTCTTAAATTTACCATCATACCTTTCTATGTAGAAAAGGTAGCCCATCAAAATGATAGGAGAAACCATTTCAACCTTCTGTCACCTTTGAAATTCTCGTCATCTTTATGAATCATAAAAAAGGGACTTAAACACATTAAATATCAGGTTTACTCGACTTTCATAGATCAAAGATAATTGTACTATGCCAAGTAGCACCATGACTTGGTCACAACATGGAATCTAGGTTCTTAAGACACAATTCAAGATCTTTAAGCAGGATTCATAGCATTATAGTCCTATATAAGTCACCTTAAAACCCTTTCAACCATCTTAGTCCATGAAAAACATGTACATCTTGTTCACAATTAACCACACCTTCAACTACCTATCAGAAAAACCCTATTAGTCCTAAATGACTACTAAAAACCTATATCTTTCTTCAGAATCAATGTTTTGTCATATTTTACAAAATTCATGCCTTGTCTCAAAAACCTCCTATTAGTGCAAAATCACAGCACCCCCGAATGGCCTGAGTTGGAAATGGGACATTCGATGTCATTGCACAACATTAGACCATCTGTCAAGCTGTGGGACTTGTGAAATTGAGATGGCCCTCCAAAGAAATCTTGTTCTTGCTTCCTAAACTACCTACCAGAAGATACTCTAGTGCAAGCATAAAAAATCTATCCTAAACTAACAATTCCAAGGATATGGGGAGAGAGAGAGAAAGTGAAAGAGAGCCTACACTAAGCGGTGATACACCAGAAAAGGAAATGGTGAGCTACTCTGCTAAGGGAGGATGAGATAGGGTAATAAGGAGATGAGGGAGGTCAGACAGAAGTGAGACAAACCTAGATCCAAATCCATGTTCAAAACTTCATGAAGCATGACATCTTACACCTACAAACTTGAAATACATGCATAAGAATCAAACACGAGATGGAGAGGAACAAAGAAACAACAAAACAATGAAAAGGGTTGAAGGACACCACAAAAACATGATTTTATTTCTCTATGATGTGCATAGACTATTACATTAATACTCAGAGGCATAAAATCCACTTGTCGGGCATAGGAGAGGGATTACAACTCAAAATGGAGTCGAGAAACAAATTTTACAGAGTTTCCCCACACCTAGAATGTCTCCCCTTTCTAACATGAGAAGTGTTTACAATATATAGACAAAGAAAACTAGAGCCAAAGAAGAGAAACTTGATTCTACTCTTAAATCTCAAGCACCAACCATCAATGCCCTATCAATCTACCTACAATCTAGCAATTATGGTTCCCCATGTCTGTTGGCGTGTTGAAGAAGGAAGAAAGGTAGATCAAGTCAAATCTGATATGGTTGTTGAAGTAATTGGATCATACATTAATGGCAGGAAATATGTTTCCATATTTTTTACCCACCTAACCTTGTCAAAACTAAATTTTTAGGCTTCCATGGTGTAGACGAGGTCCAAAAATTTCCAACGGTTCTAATTTTGTTGAATTTTGAGCACTGGATCGAAATATATGTCCATTTGAATATTTGAATCGAATCCATACAAAATGGGAAAAAACTAGTTTTGCAAAACGGATCCGCGGGCCTAAAATTCACTTTTCACCTTTTGAGAAAAAATTATAAATGTGTGAAATTCCCCACATCCCCTCAAGCCCGCAGTTAAATTTTGGAAAAATTTCCTCCGTGGCCCCACAAACCTGCTTCGTAAAAGAAATCATCCCGGGACTGCCGGCTCACATTTTCCACTTGCGAAAAATTTCCTATGTGGCCACGTAAACTTGCTTTGACCTGAAACATTACTACGTTTCCCTTTTGTTTGGTAGGGACTTATGTCTGACCTGGGACATGTGGAGGCTCAGCGTATATTTGGGACCTTTCTCTGGATTTTCTCTTTGAAATTGCATCGAGCCGACATGTGGAGGCTTTTGTTGATTCTCCTTTCCTTATCTGATTCAATAGCCTGTTTTTCCTTTTCGGGCTCTAGACACGTGGAGGCTTGGCACTTTTTTGAGTATCTACTTTAGGTCACGTCTTTGAATTTACATAGATGATACATGTGGAGACTTATGTAAGTTCTTTATACTTAGTTGATTAAATGGCCAGTTCTGTCCCTTTTTTAGACCAGGGAGATGTGGAAGCTCCACGCTCACTTGGAGACCCACTTTTGGATTTACCTTTGAAGTTGCACGGAAGAGACACATGGCATATGCTGCTAGCTTGTATAATTTAAAATGTCTAGTCAAAATTTTTGGGACTCTGGACACGTGGAGGGCCAATGCTTGTTTAGGGACTACTTTTTGTGCTTGACCTCTGGAGATGCACTGATGAGGCACGTGGAATCTTCCACTGATTCTTTATACTTAGCTGATTCAGCCTGTTGCCTTACTCAGTCCCTAAATACATGGTGAGATGGCATTAGTTTAAGTGCCCACCTTGGGCTCTCACTTTTAAAATTATGTCGAGCTGACATGTGGTTCTTTCCGCTTGTTTGGAATTTTCAACGGACGACTTTGTCCCTTTTCAAACCTGGGACATGTGGAAGCTGTGCGCACATTTGGGGTCACTCCTTGGGTTGCACCTTTGAATATTTGTCACTGAGACATGTGGAGGCTTCTGCCTATTCCTTTCATACTTAGTTGATTTGGGACTGCTCCTCTTTCTCCATTTTTTAGCTGGGTCCTTTCTACTTATTTAGGAGTGACTATGTTTGGTTCTGGACATGTGGAAGTTGCGCACTTGTTTGGGGATTGCCTATTTGGTCCTACCCGTGAAGTTGCACCATTGAGACATGTGGCTCTTTCCGCTGGCCTTAGAATTTTCAATGACCGATTCAACCTTTTGAGGTTCTGACCACGTGGAGGGTTGGTGCTCATTTGTAGACCCTGTTCTGGATGTGACTTTTGGAATTGCGTTAGGTTGACATGTGGCACCTTCTATAAGTTTTTTGTTTGGCCCCATGTTGACTCATATGCGGCCAAGTCAAAAAAAAATGAGCCTTTCCCCATTTTCCTCCAGTGAGCCTCTACCTTATTTGATGTTGTTTGATCCTTTGCCGACCCTGCTCCTATTTTTTATATCCCATAAGCCCCTCAGATTTGGGATTAGTTGTCAGACTTGAAATGTGGGCTTGTATGACTGAACTGCCCCTTCAATTTTCTCTTGTGCAGGGTCATGTTTGATCAATTTTTCTGGGGAAAATTGGGATAGCATTTTCATGACTCACAAGGACATCTTCCTACTAGATGAATAGACTAGTAGCGTTAAGGCATCCATTAGTCATGGAGTCATGAATGATAGCCTGGTAGTGATCTTGTCCCTGAAACTGTGATCCCGACTCCTTGCGCTTGGTAACCCTAAACCTGCCACATCGTCCATACTCTCAATTTTCAAAAGAAAACCTTGAAAATGAGGTTTCTGACAGTAGAAAATTGTATGACCTAGGGCTTTTACCTGTCCCTGAATGGACTACCTCAAAAATGATTTTAGTTGCTCTAGATTTGTTTCATTTTAAAATTAACAACTGCTACAGGAAACTATGGGTCTCTCTGTCGTGAATACTCAAGTGCCTAGCCTATGCACCTCTCGAGCAATATAAAAAAAACTTATGTTCAAAGGTAAAATCATACATGACTTAAATGAGACATGTAGAGTGTGGAAAATCACTTGTTCTGTTGACAACAAACTGACTCCTACTCCTACACTAACCCTAACAAAGGAAGCTAAACAAAGCCTGCTACAGGCAGGGAGAAATAACTTCCCTTCTTCAAAAAATGTAGCGATGAAAATGATATGACACTGAATATGGATGCTTGTATAAGTGAAAAACTGACTATAAGCCGATCCTCCACCCATATCATCAAGGTATCAACATTAGTCAAAAATACCTCCTCAAGTTGATTGGTATTGGACTCCTAGAGGTGTTGACGGTGACCCTTGGTACTTTGATACTTATCCTCATGCCCTGAAGTGGGCATGACTTGTTTTGGCTTTTACCTTGGCTCCAATGAATCCAAGTACCTAATTGGGCATGGTATAGTCTGATGGATGTGCCCATTTCTTTGATATTTAAATGTAAAAAAAAGTCTTCTTACAGATCTTTGTGGATGAATGATTTGAGAGGGATGATAGCCTCATACTGTTTCCCTTCCTCTGTAGCATGTGTGGTCTTTGGAAGATCAAAGTTTTCAAAATTTTATTCAAGAGGCATGTTGCAGACTGCAGGTTGTTCTTTCACGTTCTCTTCCATGGAAACAGGTTCTTGTGGTTGAAGGATGAATTATGGGGGAGAAAAGATTACAATTTCAACTAGCTCCTCCTTATCATAACATTCTTATAAGTTTGATAGGAAATCAAACTCTTCACTATCCTACTATAGCAAGGTCTCTCCCTCTTGCATGGTGATCTTAAATTCTTCATTATTTTCACCATATGAATCTTCATCTTCAAAAATGAAGCTAGTGAGATCAAACTCTTCCAAAAAATAAGACTTTTGGAGAGGTTGAATGGGAGAGGGATTTGTAATCTCTTGTGTAACCGACTCATGATTCTGCCCCTCTGAATATTTCTTTGTCACCTCCATATGCTCCTATTTAACTTGATTTAGAGTTGATTGTTCTTCTTCCCTTGTGGATTCATCATTCAAATCATGACCTTCAAATGAAAGCAAAAAAATTCAATAATGCTACCTTCATCAAGTGCTTTCAACTCTGATTTCATCTCTTCCATTTTCTCCCCTTCAATAGGAATTGGATCTGATTGTTCTTCTTCCTTGATGACTACTTATGCAGCTTGGATCGGATCATCATCCTCTTTAGAAAAAGTGCCATTATAGACACTGCAATCAGAGTAAACAAATTTTTGATCTTCTCCTTCTTGTTCTTGTTCTTGTTCTTCTTCTTTAAACTCAGCCTTAGCCACCACTAACCATTCAACCTTGACCTCCTTTTTTGTCTTAACCATCGAGGGGATATTTGTAAATTTGAATCTGGTAGCCCAACTCTTCATATTTTCTATTATTTCTTATTTGTTGGGTTCCTCTTTTCTTTGTTTTTATCCTTGACTAGATTCTTAAGTATCTTCCCAACATGGGCTTGGGAGAGTAGGAGTGGTAATTTGGGATTCAACTAGTTTTACTATTGTTTGTGGTGGTGATGGAAGTGGAACTTCTTGTTTGTTTTGAGGGGACGATTTCTTGGAAGGGAAAGGGCAGAGGAATTGAGATGAGATGGAATACTAGGAGATAGAGAAGGGAAAACAACATTTGGGGGCAAAATTAAGGGGATTGACTCATGACCATGTTGAAATGATAAAGTTTGAGAAAATGAAAATGCAAAGACTATGAGATGGTGATTGACCTAGCCATTAAGAAGGTTGTTTGGTACTTTGTTCATATATCCTCAATATACATCAGTCCATTGTGCAAGGTAAGGCAACATTTTAACCATGAATTCAATCTTCTCATGAGGGCTGTAATGTCTTGGTATAGGGTCAGGAGCCATGGATAAGGTTCCGTATAGCCAATTATGAATGATTTCATCTAAGTATCTGGCCCTTGATTGTACCATGTGAGCCTCCATTCTTTAGAGTTTCCATGTATAAATTAGCTTCTTCAAGTGTAGAACTATCTCAAAAAACTATATATCCTTTCTTTATAACAACTCTATAGTTTGGCAAATGACCAAACTGATTTGAATATGGCTTACCTAGATATCCATAGTGCTGATCTTTATTGTGAAACCTTTTTGGAGGTGTGTTGAAGTAACACGAAGATGTATCTAAATAGAACTTCTACTATAAGTGTGAATTCCAAGATGGAAATGAAGTCATTATTACACAACTTCATGGGATGGAAGAAAGTGGGAGATATGGAAAGAAACGATGAATGAAAATGGATGGGAAGAAGGTCTGAAACTTTAGAGATTGGGTTGTTGACCAAATGGAGTCACCAGACTGTGTTTTGCATGTGCCTCAAAAGGTTGAATTCTCACCAACAACACATCGAACCTAATGAAGATGAAGTGGTAAGGTGCTTCATACCTATCCCACCAGGCATGCTAAAATTGTTGGGTGGTCACATGGTGGCTTAAGATTTGTTGTTCATAATGAGACACCTCTAAAATGATGAGAAAATTATAGCTTCAGTAATGTCTCACTGAGTGCATGAAAAAAGTGTTAGTTGCAAAATCATAAGCACCCCTGAATGGCCTCGATTTTGAAATGAGGAATTCGGTGTGATTGCACAACATTGGAACATATCTTTCAATTTGTGGGACTTGCAAACTTGAGATGGCCCTCGAGAGAAGGTCCGGTTCCTTACTTCCTAAACTACCTACCACAAGCTACTCTAGTGTATGTATAAAAAATCTAAGTCTAATCTAAACATTCCAAGGAGATATGGAGAGAGAGAAAGAGAAAGAGATGCTATACTAAGTGGTGATACACCAAAAAAGGTAGGGGGTGAGATAATCTGTTGAGGAAGGATGAAACAGGGGGAAAAAGAGATGGGAAGGTCAGACATAAGTGAAAAAAACCCAGGTGCAAATCCACCACTAAAACTCCATGAAACACAACATCCTGCACCTAGAAACATGAAATAGATGTATAGGAATCAAACACAAGATGGAGAGACACAAAGTAACCAAAAAACAATGCAAGGGGTTGAAGGACACCACAAAACATGATTTTATTTCTCTATAAGGTGCACAGACTATTATATTGATTCTTAGAGGCACAAAATATTCTTGCTAGGTGTAGAAGAGGGATTATAACTTAAATGGATTTAGGAAACAAATTTTACAGAGTTTCCCCACACCTAGAATGTTTCTCCTTTCTCAACTGAGAAGTGTTTAAAATATATAGAACATTGAGGCAATAGAGAAAGAAGAAAACTTAGACTCTACTCTGAAAGCTCAACTACCAACCATTAATGCCCCTGAAAATCCACCTAAAATCTGTCAATTCAGGTTCCCCATGCAAGTTTTGTGTGTTGAAGAAGGAAGAATTATGGATCAAATCAAATCAACTCTGGTTGTTGAAGCAATCAGATCATACATTAATGGCATGAAAGACAATTTTTTTCTTTTTACCCACTTGAATTTTTCAAAATTAAAGTTTCAGGCTTCCATGGCATAGAGGAGGTCGTGACCTTTCTAATGGTACCAAATTTGTTGAATTTTAAGAACTGGATTGAAAGATATGCCCTTTTGAATATTCGAATTGAATCCATACAAAAATAGCAAAAAAACCAATTTTGCAAAACAGGTCCGCAGGCCACAATATTCACTTTGCACCTTTTGCACAAAACCTTACAAAAGTGTAAAAACTCCTCATAGCCACATAATCCTGAAATTCACTTGTTGAAAAAACTCCTCTGCAGTGGCTCTGTAGACCTGACTTCACAAAAATAAATCATCCCGGGCCCATTGGCCTGCATTTTCCACTTGGGAAAAATTTCCTCCATGGCCCCATAGACCCACTTTGACCTGAAACATGGCCATGTTTCTCTTTTGTTTAGCGGGGTCATATGTCTTACTCGGGACACGTTGAGGCTCAGCACATGTTTAGGACCTGCATCCAGATTGTCTCTTGGAAGTTTCATCGAGACAATGCCATGTGGAGGACTTCTACGCTGATCCTCCTATATCCGTAGCCGATTCAATGGGCCTGTATTACCTGTCCCATCTCTAGACATGTGGACTCTTACCACATGTTTGAACCTCTACTCTTGATTCTTCAAATTTAAATTTGCACGGATGAGACATGTGGAGACTTCCACCGGTTCTTTATACTTAGTCGATTAAATGGACAGCTCTAACCCTTTTTTAGACCTAGGACACGTGGAATCTCAGTGCTAGTTTAGGAGTCCTTCTTTGGGCTGTACCTCTTGAAGTCGCGTTGATGAGACATGTGGCAGGCTTTCACTGGCTCGAAGAATTTTCAACGGTTGGTGTGAATTTTTGGGGCTCTGGACACGTGGAGGGAAAGCACTTGTTTAGAGACTACTTTTTGTGCTTGACCTTTGGAGATGCACCGATGAGGCACGTGGTAGCTTCCACCACTTCTTTATACTTATCTGATTTGGCTTACTACCTTACTTGTTCCCTAACTACATGGTGAGATGGTGCTAGTTTTAGTCCCCGCCTTGGTTTCTCACTTTTAAAATTGCACCCAGCTGACACGTGGTTCTTTCCACTTGTTTAGACTTTTCAACAGCTAATTATGTCCCTTTTCGGGCCTGGGTCACGTGGAGTCTCTGCACTCATAATTGGGGTCACTACCTTTTGCCCTCGACCCTTGAAGGTGCATCATTGAGACATGTGGAGGCTTCTGCTTATTCCTGTCCATACTTAGTACGATTTCGGCCCTCTCCTATTTCTCTAGTTTTTGGTTGGGTCCCTTCTGCTTATTTAGGAGTGGCTATGTTGAGTTCTTGGATACATGGAAGCTGTGTACCCTTATTTGTGGACTGCCTTATGGGTCCTACCGCTGAAGTTGCATCGTTGAGGCATGTGGTTCTTCCTACTGGCCTTAGACTTTTCAACAGCCTGATTCAACCTTTTTGAGCTTCTAACCACGTGGAGGGTTGGCGCTCATTTGGAGGCCCTATTTTGGATGCGCCTTTTGGATTTGTGCCAGTCTAACATGTGACACCTTCCGCGAGTCTTCTATTTTTCAGCCTTGAATCAAATCTTGTATATGCCGCTTTGTCTAGAAGCTTTAAGTCTTTTCTGTGTTTTCCTCCTATGAGCCTCTAGCTTCTTTGACGTTGTTTGATCCTTCGCTGACCCTGCTCCTCTTTTATAGAGCCTACCTCCCCCTCATATTTTGGATTGGTTGTCAAATATGAAATGTGGGCTCACATGACTGAACCGGCCTTTCAATTTTATCTTGTGTAGGGTCATGTTTGATCAATTTTTTTGGGGAAAAAATTGGGATAACACCTCCTCTACTAACTTATGTCTTCACTATTACTGATAATTTGATCTTCATGATACCTAAAACTTCTTATTTATGACACAATATTTTTCAACTAACTTATCTAATCGACAAACACCAACCTACTTGTTTTAAGCTATGACATAGACTCCAAAACACTACACTTAGAATTTCAACATAGTTTTGAGCTCATAAGATCATTCTTAGGTACTTGACCTTTTTCCACACATATTTCATGGTGCATGAATACATCTAGAAATGAATGAGAGTAATAATCACATCATATGAGAAATCTCTTATCTTGAATTCTCTTCACACACTCAACATTTCTCTCGTTTAGCTAATAAGATTCCTTATAGCCTTTTTAACACTTATTTGAAGACATAGTTTTTCTTTAGGAAGGATTCAAACTACTTTAAAAATTCTTATGACTACCCATTTTCATGTATTAATTGACTCCAATGTTTCAAAATTTGTTTTCACCTTCAATACCCTTTTCGCTAGAAATTGTACCTTCAAATTAGGTCACCTAATAGTCCATGCAATGATTCTCACTATTGTCAAGCATTCCATGCTTATGGCCTTACTTAAACCCTTAAAAATTTCAAAAATTTAATGAATGATAACTCAGGATGATTTCCAAAAATTTATAATACTCCAGTACACGTTTAATTCACCTATCCTTAGGACTCCTTAACATTGATTTACATTAATACGTATTATATCACTATAAAGCTCATACATAAGAGATGAAACTTTGTGAAAATTGAATCCCATTCACCCAAGTTTTGAACTCAAGATCATAACCAAGTAGTTCTTCATGTAGTCTTTGTTACATGCCTGATGACCACCTATAAACTCATTCTTTCTTAAGAGCACATAGACCAACAATTTGAACCATTTATTGAACCATTTCCTCTCTTAAAGTCTCTCGAATCATACTAAATTTATTCTAATAAGATTCTATACGAATACCCCTTCTATATATTAATCACCTTTGATTAGTTACACCACCTTTCAACTCCCACAAAGTAAACATACTTTATTAAACATACATGGCCTTTGTATTTCCTCTTGTGGGTTTATCCCACATTCGTCAATTTACTAACCTTGTTTGAACTTGAAATATTTATAAGAAACCCTCCTCCTTACTTTTGTTCTTATACCTTATTTTCCCTACGATAAACTATAGGAATTCTGATCTTGATCCATTCTAAATTGAAGGAAATAAATTCTCCATCTTTCATCCATTCTCTCAAATTGAAGAGGATGGGAATATCCAAAAATGGCCTTGTAGCCATGTTTTGGTGAGATCTCATCTTCAAACCTTGAGGAAATCACTCCCTTTTGATTGCTAAAGTGATCTAAATAGGTTCATTTGTTACATTAGCAATCTAGAGAGTAAGAAACAACTAAGAGTATTTATTTGAAAATTTTCATGCATTGAATAAGTTGTTTCTTATATGCTCTTATCTTAATGGTTCTATACTAGGTTTGATTATGCTTAGAAGTTACTAGGTGATATCTTTATTTATTTATCATGGAAAATTTCTAAATGTTCACATTTTGCAAAGGAATGGAATGAAAGGGAAGAAATAATATCCATGTGTATGCAATACTTGATTGCAATGTTTGATCTTTGTTCATTTGATTTTGGTGCAATATTTTATTTTTTAAAAAAATTGTTTTATATTTAAATTTGTTTTGATTTTTTTGATATATTTTTTTGAAGTTGGGACCAACAATTTCACTCTACGTGATAATATCTTATTAGTGCTCAATTTGATCTTGTTCTGTATGTCCTTGAAATTCTTCAATTTGTGGGCTTTGTCATTTTTTCTATCTCCCGTTATTGATGCATGAAAACTCTATCCTCCATTTGGTTGCCATGATCAGTCCCTTCCTTTGGTCAAGGATAAATTTAAATACAAAGTTTGTTTTCCGTTCCTCTGTCCATGTGAAAGAATTTGTCACTTGGGTGGAAACTCGGGAATTTTGCTTTCCGCCTATTTTCTGCAGTCATGTTTTGTTGTCCCTGTCAATTTTTGTCCCAAATATATGTGGAAACGTGGTCTTATCTGATTGGATGTGGGTTGTTGGATCACATTTGGGCCTTATATCATTTCCAAAATCTCTATCCTTAAAGAAATATTCATTTCTCGGTGCAAATGGTGATTTTCTTGCATTTTACGGTTTGACAGGTGTGTTTTTCCCCGCCAAATTTATATCTTAGCATCTATGGAAATGTGGCCCTTTCTAGTTGGATGTGGCTCGGTGGGGCACTTTAAAATTATAAGGCCCACTTAAACTCATAAATTTTCCACATGGAGGGCTGACGCTCATCTGAAAATTCACCTTTTGGTTTGACCTTGGAGTTGTGCCAGGGAGACACGTGGAGGGTTCCGTTGGTTCCTCTCTATAATTAAACTTTTCAATAAAAATTCTAAAGGCTTGGGACATGTGGAGGGACCGCACTTATTTGGGGACCTGCCCCTAAGTTTTATTTTGAAGAAGTGCCAGGAGGTCACTTGGAGGCTTCCGCTCACTATGCCCTTGATTAGAATTTTCAACGGCCAAAGAAAACTTTCTCGGACACTAGACACATGGCACCTTCTGCTGGTCCTTTAACCTTTTCAAACAACTCTGCCGAACTGAGACTCATGGTGAGCTCGTGCTTGCTTGAGGTCTCCCCTTTTGGGGACCATCTCAAAGTGTGCCATTGAGACACGTGGAGGCTTCCACTGGCTCCTTTTTATACCGAGTTTTTTCAAAGGACAAAAGGTGTTTTTCTTGGGCCCAGGGCATGTGGAAGGTTGACTCTTTTTTGTAAACTTTCAACTATACCTCACATTTGAAGTTGCGCTAAGAAAACATGTGGATGACTCTAAGCTAGAGTTGAGAAGGTTCAGAATCAACAGTTGTTGTCCATTTCACCTATTCTCCACCATTTTTATTGCAAGATTATTGGAGATGAGAATACGCACTATTTTTCATCATTTTTGTCTGCAAAGAGCCATTGAATAGATTTAAAACTTAATTTGTGAGTCCAAGTATTGTTAAGGTTGAAATTTTGAAATTGGAATTGTTCGGGAACTTGCAAAAACACGAATTACCAAAGAATATGGATGTGGGGCAGAGTTGTAAAGGAACGAGAGAAAAGGATGAAATGTTGGAGGTTGTAGGTGCAAAAGATGAAAAAGGTGTTTCCTCGAAAGTGAAAAGGATTACCTATCAGATCTAGCTATACAGAGCCTCTAGAAAATGATCAAAATAGGGATTTATCACATGACAAAATCAGAAGGATTAGAAGGATTGCAAAAAAATGTGGCATGGCATCCTAGTCATTAGTCGAGGGTATGGGAAACTTGATTAGTTCATGATTTGTCTAACTGACAACTTTTTGTTGCAAATTTATTAAATGTCACTTTCTGAGACAAATTGGAAACAAGGAAAGGTCCCTAGAATATTCTACTTTTTAGGGGGAAAATTTGGGATGAGTGAGCAAGTGAAATGTATAAATTCAATGAGAATAATCTTGCAAAGTGTCAGGGCAATGAATTGTTAAGAGAAAATTTGAGAGATCCCGTCTTCCTGAAAGACCAATTTGAGAAACTTGCTAATTTCTTGTGTTTTTTATTTCAATCACGTCAACTTGGTTGCGAGTGTAAAACCATTTAAAATATCTGAGAGTGTTCAAATAAAATTTCCTGTGGTGATGAATGTAATCAATTTTGATTTAATCTATGCCAATCTTGGAGTAATTTGTGTCTGCTTTATTTCAGAATGTCTGCAAGTAGTTTTTCTTATTTCTACTGCAATCTTGTGTTAAAGTCCCTCTGGATCACAAATTATCTCATCCCTTTGATAGTTTAGTGGTATTTGAAATTTCATTTCAAGAAGATCCTTCATCTTGCAATGATATAAACAATTTAAAATCACTTCACTGTCATTTGTTGATAAATATTGTCAGTAAGCCTTCGAGTGTATCTTAGGCATGAGAAACCAAGGGTCTTTGATGTTTTATTGAGTCTTTAGCTTGAGGATTCATGTTAAATTATTAGATATTGTGTGAAAGCGTGAAAATATGGGCCTCTATTAATGCACACCTTCTGTTTGAATTAATATTTTAGCTATTCCGAAGCTTTCTGTCATTTAGCTTTCCAATTGGTGTGAAGTCTCTCAAAGATTTGCTATAGTCAATTTTATCCTACTTAATCTCTCACCAAAATTACTCAAAAACAATGAATCCATCCTCAACTACCCCTGTTTTCCCTATATGTCCACAAATGTATAAATTCTACTACTAAAATATGCAGAAGCAATCAAGATTCCATAATGTCTTTAGTAACCTTAGCCCTGTCTAGGAAATATCACCATTCTTTAGAAGTGACAACTTGTGAAAGTTAAATTGTGGTGCATTGATCATATTTTCTCAGGGTACCATTTTAGATTTGTGTAAGCAAGGATATCTTCATTCTCCTTCATTGATAGAGGTTACAAAATGGGTCCTCTCACCCTAGTTGAAAGGCATGGCTTAAAGAAGTGAGGATTGATCAAATCCTTAATGAAGGTGTTATCCATTTCTCTAATTCCCAAGTGACAAAGAATTAGAAAAATCCCCTCCCTGGCTACAAAACGACTCATAATAATATTTGTCTCTCTCTCTCTCTCTCTCTGTGTCTTGCTAAATATTTGATGTCTCTTAGTTTCCAAGGGAGAATCAATTTGGATACCAACACCAGAATGGCACTGTTGTCGAGGATAATTTGTTGATTTGTTGTGATTTCATATCCATTTGGCCCATCAACAACACAAGAATGGCGTCGTTTCTGGCCATGATTTGTTTATTTTTTTTCCAGTTCATATCCATTTGGCCCATCAAAAAAACAAGAAAAATTTCATTGCCAGGGATGATTTGTTGATTTGTTTCCAGTTCATATCCATTTGGCCCATCAACAACACAAGAATGGCGCCATTGCCGGGGATTATTTGAGATCAGAGATTTATTTGGCCCATCAACAACACTAGAATGCGCCATTTTCGGGGACTCTTTGAAGCATTTTACAAATGCAGTACATACAAACCCTGGTAATACTTCTTTCACATGTTGTGTGCTAATACATTGCTGAAACATCATTATATGTTCATATCTATAAGAATTGTTCAAAGTTGTAAGTTTTGAGTGCAATATTTCCATCTTATATAGTTATTGCACTAAATTTTGTATCATCACTGACAAATTTGGGTAGAAGAAGAGTAGATCCTATAATATTTGCATGAATCTGGTATTGAAAGACATTTGATAGGTATTTCATAGTGCATTTTTACAAACTAAGGTGAAAATCCTTAGTGGCGACTTCATGTTGTTTAAATTCTTAATAAATACTAGTGTTTTAAGATATATCAAGTAATATTTGTCATTAATCTCTACAAATATGGAAGGAAGAAGATATTTCTTCGCTAAGGACCCTAGTAGAAGGTTGTTTCCAAGGTTGGGAAATTCTAATTCAGAAGGAAGAAGAATTTGGATGGTTGTTGGAGATCAAGCATCAAGAAAAGAGATCTCCATTGGGGAAATTGATCATCTTGTGATTGTAGATTGCAATACTTCGTCAAGTGAATCTGAATCTAACTTAGTGTCTTTTTTGAATTGAATTCTCCATCTAGAGAGGGGCCTTCATTTATATTTGAAAAAATTACATCTCATTTTGTCCCCGTGTTCTCCAAAGTTGATAGGATCTTCCAAGAAACAGAGTTTTTAGAGAATATTCATTATGAGGATTGCATTCCTGTGCCCCACAGACCCCTCACTCCCCATCATTTTGTTTCTCCTATAAGATCACCTCTGTAAAATAATATGGCCCAGCCCCCACCCATACCTCCATTTGTTATTAAAACTTTTGGTCCCATTAATTTTAGAGGTATGGTTGGCTATCCAAATGTTGTGCCACAAGATGTAAGAAATAGATTGTCTAAGTTTCAAGGAAATAATGTAATCACTGGTGATCAACACTTAAATCTCTTTATAAATATGATGGAGGACTTTGAAATAGAATTTGAGGATGTGTACATTAAATTCTTTATCCATACTCTATAAGAAGATGCAAGGGACTGGTATAAATCTTTGCCAGATAATTCCATTGATTCTTGGATAGAAATGAATAATGCTTGTAGACTGCAATATGGTGATAAAACAGACCCTAGGTTTCTTTTATCAGAGTTTGAAAATATTAAAAATAATCCTAATGAATCAGTGCATGATTTCAATACAATATTTAACAAAACATTGAGAAGACTACCTATTAATTTCAGGCCATGTGATGAATCATGTTTGATAAAGTATTCAAATGCATTTGATAAGAAAGTTGCTTACTATTTGAGGGATAAGAACCCTGGAAATTTTAGGTATGAATTTACCATGGCTATGCAAATTGAGAACAACATTAAAGCAATTAGAAAACTCCTAAGATGGAGGGTGTTAAGCTGATCAACCCAGAGAATCCTCAATCAAGTAAGGTTGTGGATCTTAAGGAAGTTATAAAGACTTTGGCCAGAGATATCAAAGAAATATCTTACAAGATAGCCAAGGAAGAGAAAGGAATTGGAAAAGGTTCCCAAGGTCGGCATAGGAAACAAGGACAAGACATATTTGCACATCATCCTAGAAATGATCAGATATCTAATGACAAAGGTAAAGGACCCATGGGAGCTAGAAAACCCAACGATAGGGAAAATAGAGTAGTGTTGGATCCTCTAAATGTTAGATTTGTTGTTGTTGAAGAGACAAATGAAATTGATTGGTGTGATAAATGTCTCTTACCCCACTCGCCATGTGAAGTAGATCAGCAAGTTGAAGAGTCTGATGATGATGATGAAATTGGTGATGATGCATGCATGGTGGACTACTCTATAAGCTCACAGCAAGGAGCAACTTAAAATGAAGTAATAAGTACAAGAAATGCTATAAGATTTTCAGATTGCAATCACCGGGTACCTCTTCTTCCTCCCTCTCATACTTTAGAAATAGATATGGTACAAGATTTTGAACTTCCTAATAATTATTTTGAGTATCTAAGGGCTTTAATGATTAAGAAGTATGATGGAGGAATACCATCAGAAGAGGATAGAAAATTGTTAATGAATGTTGTTGTTTCCCCAGAAAAAGAGTATAACATAAGAAGTGAAGTTGTCAAAGGGGGATGGCCTCAACCCAAACCAAAAACTCAAGTTCTCACCAATATCCCAAAAGAAACTCTAAATAAAGATGCATATGGAAAAGGCCTTTTTGTCTCAAGTAAAACTGGTGTTCCCACCCATGCTCAAAATGTGAAAAATCTTGTGCCATCTAATGAGTTTGTCAATATTTCTTCAAATGCTACTTTTCCCAAATACATTCCTTATGACATTTCCCAAGTCTTGAGTCAGATCAAGATTTTTATTCCAACTATTGAATTGCTTAGGATAACTGAGCACAAGAAGAGGACCTTTAAGTATTTGGGATTGGAATAAGATAGGAGTAAACAAGGAAAAAATATAAATAATATAGAGACTCCTCCTCCAACCATTACAGACCTAGAAAAACCACTAGAATTGGAGGAGATAGGGGAACCACCTGAAGTTTACTTGGGAACATCTTTGGTTGAGTCTCAATTAAATGTTGATCCATTTTTTACAATGCTGATTAATAAGGATAGACTGCTGCACAATTGTATGTTTGATTCTAGAGCATCACATAATGTTATGCCTCTAGAGGTCATGAATGAATTGAACATTAAAGTGACAACAGTTTATGGAAAGTGTACTACAATGGATTATAGAGAGGTTATAGTTGTAGGATGTGTAAAAGTTTTGGTGGTAGAACTTGCAGTTTATCCGGGTAAGAACTTGAAACTTGATGTTGTTATTGTTGATTGCCCTGCCAAATGGGGCATGCTGTTATCAAGAAAGTGGGATGCAAGTTTTAGTGGAACTTTTTAGATGGATATGTATTTTTCCACCATTCCAATTGAAGGCAGCCTTGTAAATCTAGATGGAGAGAAGAATATGTTGCACCTCATTGAAGATCCTAATAATGCTTCTTATGAAGTGTTGTATGCTGATGTAGATGTTGATAACTTTGTTGGATTTTTTGATGGCAAAGAGCACAAGATTGATCAATGTAAATGTCTTGAACAAGTAGGTTTTCATTGGACCTTGTTATTCGATGGATCTTGTTCCAAGTTTGGAAATGGTGCTATATTGTTTTGATTTCTCCAAGCCAGGAAGAGTTTGTTTTTTCTTTCAAACTCAACTTTAAATGCACTAACAACATTTCTAAATATGAAGCATTGTTATTGGGTTTGAGAATCACATGGAAATATGGTGTAAAGGATATCATTGTCAAAGGATATTTAAAACTTATTGTCAAGCAAATTAGAAAACTGTATGCTACTAAAAAAAAAAGAATGAAAAAATACAAGCATGCAATCTGAGATTTGATTAAAATGTTTGACTCATTTAATATTGTGCACCATGATAGAAAGTTTAATGTTGTTGCAAACAAGTTATCAATGCTAGGATCAAGATTTGAAAATTTTACAGTATCTCCATTTTTGTGAGTATGATGTTGAGATACTAACAAGGCCATCTGTCCCTGACAATGTTAAAAATTAGAAACTGCTTGATGATGATGCCCATGTGAAATGGTATTTGTAGAACCAAGTTGAGTTTTCTGCCCAAACTATAGATTGGGAACCAATGGTGTGTGCTACTGAAGGAAAGGAAACTTTATTTGGCAGAGTCATCATCCAGCTGAAGACAAACACGATTCCCAGAGCTTTGGTGGCACTTGAATCAAACTTTGATAATGTTGATTGTATTATTAATAGAAGTATGTCAGTTTCAAGATATTTGGAAGAGCAAGACCTAGGAATAAAGGAAAAACCACGTAAAATATGGTTAGGAAGCAATCTTAGCAAGGAAGAGAAGTAGTCCTACGTTTAATTGTTGAATAAATATTAAGACTACCTAGCTTGGTCTTACTTTGAGTTGAAGGCATACAAGGAAGATTTGTTCCAACATGAAATTCCTCTTGAATCTAATGCCAAGCCTTTTAGGAAAAAATAGAGGTCGATCAATCCACTCCTTTCTTTGAAGATGCAAGAAAAATAGAAGAAGTTGAGGGATGGAGGGATCATTCAGCTTACAAGGTACTCATCTTGGGTTGTAAATTTAGTACCTATCAGAAAAAATAATGGTGATATAAGGTTGTGTGTGGAATTTAGGATCTTGAATAAAGCATCATTAGAAGATAATTACCCTCTACCAAACATGGAGAATATGCTACAATTAGTAACTGGTTCTGAATTATTATCCACTTTCGATGGTTTCTCTGGCTATAATCAAGTTGTTGTGAAGGAGTCAGAAAGAATAAAGACTGCCTTTACCACTCCTTGGGGAACTTATGTCTATGTCAGGATGCCTTTTGTCTTAATGAATGTTGGAGCCACTTTTTAAAGAGAAATGGATGTAGTGTTTGTTCGTTATTTTAATGATTTCATTTTTTTTATCAAGATGATGTAACTGTCTTTTCCAGAAAAAGAAATGATCACTTGTAATACTAGGAGAGAATTTTGTTAAGGTGTAGAGAGTGTGGCATATCATTGAATCCTAAGAAGTGTCATTTTGGAGTCCAAAAGGAAAAGCTACTTGTTCACATTTTTTAAAAGGAAGGGGTCATGATTGATCCCGAGAGAGAGTGGAAGTCATCAACAAGGTTACAATTCCAAAACATAAGAAGGGAGTTCAATCCTTCTTTGGAAAAATAAAATTTATCAAAAGATTTGTGTCTAACTTTTCTGAGCTGACCATCCCCATTACTAGCATGCTAAATAAGGACCAAGTTATCAAATTGGAAGAACCTTCCATTTAATCTTTCAATGGGATCAAAGAAGAATTAAAGCATACCCCTATTTTGGCAGATCTAAATTATAAGAAGCATTTTCAAATGTTTTCTTTTGCTACAGAAAACACCATTGCATCCGTCTGGCTGCAGAAGGAAGATGAAGGGGCTGAGAGACCAATTTCCTTTTTTAGTAAGGCATTGCAAGGAGCTGAGTTGAAGTACACCATCATGGAGAAGCAAACCTTTTCCTTGGTGAAAGCAACAAAGGTTTTCAGACCTTATATATTGAGCTCTAAAGTTGTTGCTTATGTTCCCCACACCATGGTGAAAGATATCTTAATAGAGATGGAGCTCTCAAGAAAAGTATGCAGATGGGTAAACAAGTTGTAGGGATATGAAATGGATATCCAAACCATGACATTGATAGGAGGTTTAGGCGTAGCTAAGCTTATGGCTGAGAGCAACTTACGAACTATTGAGATGAATGAAGTAGAACGAGAAAGGATGGATTTCCTTGAAAATTTGGTAAGATCTTAATGGTACAAAGATATAATATTTTATCTCAGACATCTATGCTTCCTTGCACATTTGAATAAAATTCATAAAAGAGCTCTTAAGTAAACCTCCCAAAAATATATCATAACTGATTTTGGGTTAGCTTGGAAGAACCCCAAGGGAATGATTTTGAGATACATCACTAAAGATGAGGCCCCTAAAATAATTTCTGATCTCCATGGAGGATTTTGTGGGTGAAATTTTGATGGAAGAGTTATAGCACATAAAATCTTCAGGGTTGGTTATTGGTGGCCAACTCTTTTCAAGAATACAACTCTATTGGTTAGGAAATGTGAAAGTTGCCAACATTTTTATGGAAGACGCAAAGCTTGAGGTTCCCTTCCTTTCCAGCTTATGTCAATTGAATCCCCATTTAAACAAAGGGGAATGAATTTCATTAGTGATATTTTAGATCCTTCAAGTGCTGGTCATGAATGGATTCTTGTAGCCACTAATTATTTCACTAAGTGGGTGGAAGAAATCAACACACAAAGTCATCATGGACTTCATGCTGAATCAAATCATATGCATATTTTGAGTGCTAGCTAACATTATTGTTGATAATGCCATGAGTTTTAGAGCCAAAAATTTGGTGGAAATGTGCAAAGGGTATGGAATCAATTTGACATATGATTCTAACTACAATCCCCAAGGAAATGGACAAGCTAAGTCAAGCAATAAAAACTTGTTGAAGATCATTAGAAGAACCTTGGAGCTAAACATAAAGAAGTGGGGTGACCAACTGAAGTTTGCTGTTTGGGTTGACAAAATCACTGTCAAAAGAACTACTGGTAAAAGCCCATTTGAGTTGGTATGTGGAACTCAAGATTTGCTGCCCCTTCATTTGCAATTGTCTTCATTCTAGTTTGTTCAACAAATTGAAGATCAAGAAGTTAGTCCATATGACGATCAAATCAATCAGATTATTGAGTTAGATGAAGAAAGAAGGGCATCACATCAGAGGCATGTGAAATTCATAGAAAAATTTAATAAGTTGTTTGATAAGAAAGTGACTCCGAGAGCTTTCAGTGTGGGAGATCTTGTGTTATTATGGGACAACAAGTAGAGGATAAGGGAAAACATGGAAAGTTTGATGTATTGTGGATGGGCCCTTATTTAATTGACATTTTAATTGGTGAACATACTTTCTTCTTCAAATATTTAGATGGGAAATTGCTTGAATTCCCTGTTAATGGGAGTCATTTGAAACATTTCCTTGATTTATTTCTCAGAATCAAGGTATACACTATTGTACAGTGTATAGTCATTTGGTTTCTTTCTGCTTTCATATTTTTCTATTTTGTTTCATCTTGGTACTTGGCGGATGTTTTTTTTCTTTCTCGGTTCGTCCTTGGGGGAGTTGGCTATTATTGTTCTTCTTTCCAAGCTTATTCTTTGACTCCATTGCCCAATGATTTGTTTTTAGCACTTGGTCTACTATTTGTTCTTGTGGAACTCACAGGGAGTTCCCATCGTGAGTCGGAGCTGATGTTGGTGCTCAATTTGATCTCGCCCCATTTTCCCTCTAAAATTCTTCAATTTACGGGCTCTGTCTTCTTTTCTATCTCCTCATATTAATGTATGAAAACTTTGTCCTCCATTTGGTTGCCATGATCAGTGCCTTCCATTGGTTGAGGATCACTTTAAATCTAGAGTTTGTTTTCTGTTCCTCTATCCATGTGAAGGAGTTTGTAAATTAGGTGAAAACTCAGGTTTTTTCCCTTTTGTCGATTTTCCACAGTCAGGTTTTGTTTTCCAGTAATTGTTTGTCCCGAATACTCATGGAAACGTGGTCTTATTTTATTGTATGTAGCTCATTAGATCACATTTGGGCCTTATATCATTTCCAAAATATCTATCCTTAAAGAAAGATTCATTTTTAGGTGCAAATGGTGATTTTCCTACATTTTATAGTTTGACGGGTGTGTTTTTCCCTGTCATATTTACATCTCAACATCTATGGAAACGTGGCCCTTTCTAGCTGGATGCAGCTCGGTGGGGCACTTTGAAATTTTAAGGCCCATTTCAACTCAAAACTTGTCCATGTGGAGGCGCGGTGTTCATCTGAAAAATTTCCTTTTTGTTTGACCTTGGAGTTGTGCTAGGGAGACACGTAGAGTAATCCGTTGGATCTTTTCTATACTTAAAATTTTCAAGAAACTTTCTAAAGGCTTGGGACACGTGGAGGGACCACCCCTATTTGGGGACCTGCACCTAAGTTTTATTTTTAAGAAGCGCCAGGAGGACACATGGAGGCTTTCACTCACTCTGCCCTTGGTTTGAATTTTCAATGGCCAAAGAAAACTATCTCGGACCCTAGACACATGGCACCTTTCATTGGTCCTTCAATTTTTTCAAACAACTCTATCAGACTAAGACACGTGGTGATCCTATGATTTCTTGGGGTCTCCACTTTTGGGGACCATCTCAAAATGCACCATTGATACAAGTGGAGGCTTTCGGTGGCTCCTTTTTATACTAAGATTTTTCAAAGGACAAAAAGCATTTTTCTTAGGCCCAGGGCAAGTAGAAGGCCCGTGCTTGTTTGGAAACTTGCCATTGTACCTCACCTTTGCAGTTGCACTAAGAAAACATGTGGATGACTCTAATGTAGAGATGAGAAGGGGTAGAATCAATTGTTGTTTTCTGTTTCACCTATTTTTTTTGCCATTTTTGCTGCAAGACTCATGGAGATGCGAATATGCACTGTTTTTCATTATTTTTGATGAATTTCCTTGTCATTTTTTTTTTCTGCAAAGTGCCATTGAATAGATTTAGAACTTAATTTTTGAGTCCAAGGATTGTTAAGGTTGATATTTTGAAATTGGAATTGCTTGGGAACTTGTAAATATGTTAATTACAAGAGAAGATGGATGCAGGGAAGAATTACAGAGGAAAGAGAGGGAAAAGGATGAAATGATGGAGGTTACAAGCACAAAAAATGAAAAAGGTGTTTCCTCGAGAGTGAAAAAGATTACCTATTAGATCTAATAGTACAGAGCCTCCGGAAAATGATTAAAATGGGGATTTCTCACATGAAAAAATCAGAATGATTAGAAGGACTACCAAAAAGTTGTGGCATGTCATTTTAGTCATTAGTCGAGGGTTTGGGAAATGTGACTAGTTCATCATTTGTCCAACTGGAAACTTTTTGTTACAAATTTGTTAAAGTTCACTTTCCGAGACAAATTGGTAACAAGGAAAGGTCCCACAAATATTCTTCTTTTTGGGGGGAAAATTTGGGATAAGTGAGCAAGTGAAATGTATAAATGCAATGAGAATACTCTTCCAAAGGATCGGGGGGTTGAGAGACCAATCTGAGAAACCTGTTAATTACTTGTTGTTTATATTTCAATCACGTCAAGTTGGTTGTGAGTGTAAAACCATTGACAAGCTTTGAGAGTGTTCAAAGAAACTTTCCCCTACTAATGAATCTAATCAATTTTAGTTAAATCTTTGTCAATCTTGGAGAAATTTGTATCTGCTTTATTTCAGAATGTATGCAAGTAGTTTTTCTTATTCCTATTGCAATATTTTTTTAAAATCCCTCCGATTCACATAGGATCTTGTCGCTGTGACAATTTAGTGGCATTTACAATTTCATTTCAAGAAGATCCTTCATCCTGCAATGAGATAAATAATTTAAAATGACTTTGCTATCATTTGTTTCTAAAGATTTTCTGTAAGCCTTTGAGTGTATCTTAGGCATGAAGAACCATGGGTATTTGATGTTTTATTGAGTCTTTACCTTGGACCTTTGTGTTAAATTCTTGGAGATTGTGTGAAACCGTGCAAATTTGGGCCTCCATTGATGCACACCTTCTGGTTGAAGGAATATTTTAGGTATTCCAAAGCTTTCTATCATTTAGCTTTCTGATTTTTGTGAAGTCTCTCAAAGATATGGTATAATCAATTTTATCATGCTTAATCTCCCACCAAAATTACTCAAAAATAATGAATCCATCCTGAAATACCCTTGTTTTCCCTTTGTGTGCACAAATGTATAAATTATACTGCTAAAATATGCATAAGAAATCAAGATTCCATAATGTATTTAGTAACCTTCTCCCTGTCTCAGAAATATCACCATTATTTATAAGTGACAAATCATGAGAGTTAAATGGTGGTGCATTGATCATATTTTCTCAAGGTCCCCTTTCATATTTGTGCAAAGAAGGATATTTTAATTCTCCTTCACCGAAAGAGGTTACAAAACGGGTCTTCTCACCCTGGTTAGAATGCATGGCCTAAAGAAAGGATGATAGATCAAATCCTTAATGAAGGTGCTATCCATTTATTTGATGCCCGAGTGATAAAGAGTCAGAAAAATACCTTCCCTAGCTACAAAACTACTCATAGTAAGATCTGTTTGTCTCTCAGTGTCTTGCTAAACTTTTGATGCTGCTCAGTTTCCAAGGGAGAATCAATTAGGATACCAACAGATCCAACAAAATATATTTGTAATTTATTTGATGAGGGAGACTAGTTTTGGCTTATCAAGAGTGATATTATCTCTAATATCGATGACCGTATTGAGATCATATTTGATAAGTGACTGTGGCTTATCTTTCAACATTGATTTTGTATGTGGGATATTTAGTTCCTTATGCATAGGTTTCTGCACTTGACACCATACTTAATGCTTATGTTAGTGTCTATTCTTGAATTTCGTTTTATTTTTAAATTTATGGTTGTTTTACTTGTTAGGATATTTGGAGCTCTTTGGAGTTTTGATCTTATCTTGATAAAGAGACTATTTTGGTTTTGTATAAGATAACGTGTGTTTTTTGTAATCCCAATAAGTGGGAGAAGAAAGTGAATGTTTAGAATTGATGATAGGAACATGAGGAATGATTGTAGGCTTACCCCAGTCATTGTTACACCCATGAATTATCACTTTACATTGAAGTATTTGTCACCAACTAAAGATAAAGAAAGTTCTTATGGACAATGGGTCTAGGTTGAACATATATACATTGGATCTAATCAAATATTTGGGATAAAAAAAAGCAAATATATAATCCCACATCATTGAAATCACAACACAATGATTTGGAGTGTTAATTGGCTAGCACCATAACATTTCTGATAGAAGTATGAGCTACCTATTATAACACCAAGTTTCATGTCCTAGACTTGAAGTTCTAGTATACTATGGTTCTTTTCCACCCATGGATTTATTCCATGTAGTTCATACCATAAACCTTCCATAGGTGCATTAACATGAATCATGCTTGACACACTATCACCATTCCTGGAGATCTGTAACCCTTTTCTCGGTATAGAGATTTGAATAGTTTTTCATGTAGTTAGGAATAAACTATTTAGTTCTCTCTTATTCATATTTGTAAAGTGATTTATAATCACATACAAGAATATTGGTGGGTGAGTTATAACATGTCACGGATATTGGAATTTTGTAAGAGATGTAATTAAGTTACTTTTGTATATTCTAGGGAAACTCCAACCCATATATTAGGTTATTGTATTCTGTGAAATATACATAGCTTATTGTATATCATTTAGATTTTGTTGTGATCTGTATACAAATCTACTATATTGTTTTCATTTTTTATCAGACCGTGAAGGCCCAAAAAAAGGAATTATTCTCTTGTTTTGTTTCGGCGTATGAATACCCACAACCTACTTCATTAGTATCCATTTTCACCGTATGATCATTTTACTTTGGTTTGATTGTTTTATCATGAGAATTCATACACAGTCCTACCTGTACATATAAATTCATCCAAATTGTGTGCAGATATAATTAAATCCTACATTGCCTTTAATTAATTTATTGGTGGAGGAGATTTACAATTTTATTTCAACATGGATATATACGACTAATGGTTACATGCAATTGGATGCTGAGAAGTCTTGGAGATATATGTTCATCAATTTTTTCTGTGTATTCCATGCTTCTTGCTAAGATCAAGGTGCATTTTTTGATCCAATTGGCTCGTAATAAGTTTGATTGTTGAATTAGCATGCATGCATGAATCTATAAATTGTTCACAAAGTTTTGTTGTTGATGAACAACTTTTCAGCTAAAAAGTAGAACATGCACTCCTAAAATCATGGTTAACAGTTTTTTGCAATCTCTTTCCTCGAAATCCACCATCCATGCATCGATATTCAACATGGAAAACTTGGACATCTCGGATGTAGTAACAAAGGCAATATATATGCATTTATAGATCTACCCAAGAGAAATCAAAGGGTTTGTTATCCAATTTTGCACATATGGAAAAATTAGACAACAAGGTCCTATTGTGCTGAAAAAGCATTGGTCTCGGTGGTCTCACTTCCAGTCATCATAGATATTAAATAGTTAAAATTGATTCATCATGAATCTCAAAGATCCATGTTTTCAATAACATGTGTGGGAATGCCCCAAAAGGTTCTTCGAGCTAATTCAACTCACCAAGCTACTCAGTGAGTTGATATCATATAACGCTGAGTCAAATTTGGGTTGTATTAACTCGTTAAAACTAATTAAATGGGGGTAATCAAAAATAAAAAAGTAGAGTTGAAGAGAGTGACAATTGCGTTGGAGTGAGTTTCTCATTCAAGGGTACTAAGAGCTCACCCAATGTTCCAAGACCAATTTGAGCTCACTAGGTGAGATACAACTCGGTCTTTAGAAGATAAGTTTTGGAGTCAGGAGGAAAAATTAGGGGGTATTCATGGAAAATTTTAGCCCTGTCATTGAGTTAGGGGTTTGAGCTCAGTTTGTAGTTGGTTGGAATAGGATGATTTGGTGAGCCACACAGATGTAAAGTTCGAAGCATATCAAACACTGAGCTCATTTGAATGAACCATACTAACTCAAAGAGTTAGGGAAACATTCGGAGCAATTTGAGGATTGAATCGATGAGTTGGGATACCTTGCTGCAGTAAGGTATGGAGGAGCTCGGTCATTTGAGTCAATTCTTGCATAGCTCAGTCTCAAGAGGGTAGGTCACAAAGAGGAAGTGGAAAGTTCGTGGTGAGTTGAGTTAGACGAGCATGACATGGTGAGAACACTATGTTGGGGTCGAGCTCAGACAAACTATCATAATGACTTAGTCAACTGAGTAGAGCTTGGTGAAAAGACAAGCTATGAGTTGAAAAAATTTGATGATGGGGAATTTCAGGCCTTTGCATCCATGGTAAAGATAATGCCATGGAAAACTATGATGAGATTTCTGTGAGTTGGGAGGAATTCAAACTGATCTCTAGGTGGAGATTTTGTAATGGCAATCCATCATGAAAGTTCTGCTATTGGGGAGTTCTGAGAGCCATGAATAATGGGGAAGCTTGGAATATTTTGGTTGAGTTCTCAGGAACGTATTTGTGGAAGGAGACCGAGTTTTTAAGAAATTCTTTATGTCCCAGGATAGGTACTCCCAGGTAACTCGATTAAGTTGTTAGCCGATGTGTTCAAGATGGCCAAGTGCTCCATCTAACCAAAAGTAAATCAATCAAGACATGCCAAACATGAGCTCAGTGGCTTGAGTTGTACACCGAATTTCTCTGAGTAGGCAGAAGGATAAGTCAAGACATTCAGGGCCTATGTATGATTCATCACTAATTTCAGAGCTAGAGATGAGCCCGAACGTAGACACTCTGATCATCCAGATGAGACAGATAGTGGTCGGGGATGAATGCACAAGATCATCAAGGCTGAGTTATCATGATATATCAAAGGGAGTCCATGATGATCTGATTGATGGAAGATAACTCTTTTTGATCTCAACTAGACTCGAGACTAGATTTTGTTTGGGTGGTGTTAGAGAGCTCAAGCTTGAATGAATTCAAAGTTTTTCAACTCAAGTTTATAGTTGGTTCTCTACTCGTTGTACGTAGATAGCTTGGCTCAAATGATTTTTACCTTGGGTAGAAATTAAGTTCATGGATGAATGTGATCTTGTTGGTATAACTCAAGGAGCCATTGAAGCTAAATTTGAGGTGAGATTGTATGTGGAGCTTAGGCATGATTGGTCAATACACAATGGAATTCTAGCTTGAAAAGTATTGGGATCTCGGGCTTCAAGGAAACCACCTATAGGATCTGGTATGATGCATGATAAACATGAATATGATCTCTATTCAAAGGATGAGGCAAGCCACAAGGTCGAGTCAGAGTGGAGATAGCTTTGTGCATGTAGATAAGTCATTTGGAGACAAGCCGAACCAATTTGCTATAGAATGGAATGATGCATGGAGTTGGCTCGATCTGAGTGGTGTCCAACTCGATGTTGGCTCGGCGAGTCACATAAATTACTCAATGTTGTTTAGATGAACTCGAAACTTAGCAATATACACAAAGGAGCTTGATTGACATGATACTTGGGAGATGACTTGGGATGGTTTTAGTAGAATCTAAGTCACTCTGCCACAAAACATTTAAGAGCAAGGAGTTGAGCCATTCATTGAGATGAGCTCGCAGAACTTGATGGTCATAGGAGATTACAAGGGGAATAGCTTGGAGCGGGTTCATGGGACAAGTTGGAGGTAGCTCCTAGAGTCAAGATTTGGTGGAGCTTGAAAATGAGCCTGCCATGTTCAAACAAAAGGGATCTCATCGACCAAGTTGGTGAGTTGGCACACGATCCAACCATTGAGTTTCCCTTTCTCTTGCGGGACTCCCCTTTAGTACAAACCAATCCTAAAGGGGTCCCACCAAAAATATTATTAAATTAATATTTTTAAGTAAATAATACTTAAATTAATATATTTATTAAAATATTTAAATAAATGTTTTTTAATTATTATTAAAATATTTTATTTAAAATCTTATTTTAATTAAAATGGATAAGTTTAAACCTTTCATTAATAACACATGATGGGATGTTCTTTAGTGGTTCAACCAACTCTGTAATTAATAATCATCATCATTTTCCTTCATTATAGGGAGGAATTTATAATTTCTCTTCTCTTCTCTCACAAGAATTTTCTTTAAATGTAAGTCTGAATCTCATTCCAAGGTGTTGGACATTTTTCAGTATTCCTCTCTTTTCTAGAAGCTAGTCTTTTATGGATTGTCGGGACTTTCAAACCTCTTTTCCAACATCATATTGGAAAAAATTTCCTCTTCCTCATGTAATGATGTATTATGCATGTGATTGAAGTGAAAAAATTGTGTTTTATGACTAATTGTTGGTCCTTTCATCATTCTAGCCACTTCTTTGTGCCTTTCTCGTGTATGCAAGTATACTCTACAACTTCAAGTTTCCATTACATGTTTTGGGCGTTTTTTGCATATATGGGAGTTTTGTATGTGGATGAGTTGTGGTTGTTGGTTATCCTTCTCATTTTCATCTTCCTTTACTAGAAAACCAATTTTTTTTCTAACAACACCCTTTCTTGGTGCATCATCACTTCTATTATAGGTTTTATTTCTTGCAAATATCTCCCCCTTACCCCCATGAAAATGTTAGAATAGGTCTAGTTAGTTGCTTTATTACATTAGAGGTCATGTTGTGTTTAGTTTATGAAGAGGAAGCTGGCGTTATCCAGAGGTTAACCTCGTGCCCAAGTCCCACGGATTGAGAGGTGATCCCATGTTACCCAATCGCACTAAATGTCCTATTCACATTCTGGCCATTAGGGGGGTGTAGTGATTTGGTGATAAAAGGGTTCACTCAAGAAAAACATGCAACAGTCCACATGTAAAATTAAGTAGCCAATTTTTTATTGTTTTGAGTCGGTAATAAGTCAAGAAATATTTTACATTAGATTTTAGTGTTTTGTACTTATTTTATATTCTATAGTCAAATTTTTAAACATCTTTAGGATCTTAAAATATGTGAAAAGATATTGCATACCTTTGTCAATCTAATGCCATCACATCTTCTCTATTGATGCTTCCACAAACCTATAAAGCCACTTGTATTAAATTACGTCCTTAAATGTGGTATCTTTTTATTTCTATGCTTTCCAGTCAAGAGTTTTTTTAATATGTTTTTGAGTATTAATAGTGATTTTTATATCGGTAGTTTTAAAAATGTTTTATTATTTGTCTTGTTAAGTCTTTATAACTCAATTTCCATGATAGTGAGTTATGTATAGTGTGTCATTGTTTTATGATTTTTACAAAATTTATATTTTTGTGTTTTCAAATGTCATTTGTGTTCAGTTATAAAGTCATATAATTATTTTTTGTCATCATAGTGTTATGTTGTGTCAAAATTAAGTCATTGTAAAAATTGTAAAAATAAAAACATTTCCTTACGAATGCATTTTCGATGGAATCCGATGTTCAAGGCATGTTATTGAGTCTCATTGTCACATCCGGATTATTTATCAGTAATCTATTGGAGGACAGAGGCATCAAAGGTTGGAGGTCAATGAGAGACGTCTCATTGGTCACAAATGATGGGGCCGTACAAATGTTTGGTGACACGTGTGTGCAATGTTCTTTCTGCTATGTTTTTTTTAGTTTAAGTTTTAGTTTTCTTCTATTTTCAGTTTTCTTGTTTTCAATAAGTGGAAATTCCACATTGAGAGGGGGAACATGCTTCAATGTTCCATTTCAAGTTTTCAGTTCCATTGAGAAGTTAAGATTTTTTTCCTATGTCATCTCCTAAGGAAAGAAATGATGAGAGATGAAGTAGTACTGCAAATCATGATATGGTTTGGGGTAAACCATTTGAAAACCTATTTTTTCTAGTTTTTTGGTCAACTAATAGAAAACCATATCTATGTCTTGGTTTGTGATAATCTAATAGAAAATCACACAACTCTCGATTTGTAGTTATCCGATAGAAAACCATCTTTGTCTTGGTTTGTGATCAACCAATAAAAAATCACATCATCACAAAAGTAGGTGGAGGTAGTTATTTGATGTTTTCCCCATGTTTGCACTAAGTGGGGGAATGTTAGGAATTAATTATTTAGTGATATCTTATTCATATTTGTAAAGTTATTAATAATCACATACAAGCATATTGGTGAGTGAGTTATAACAACTCATGCATATAGGAAATTGGTAAGATATGTAGTTGAGTTAGTTCCTATATTCAAGGGAAACTCCAACGTATATATTAGGATATTGTATTGTGTGAAATATACAAATCTTATTGAATATCATTCATATTTTTCTATGATCTCTATATAAATCTAACATATTGTTTTCACATGCAAGGGTGTTTATGAATGTCCCTTTACTGAAATTGTTATACCTCTTCAATCTTAAGCTCTCTCCTCATGTGTGGATTCTAACACACTAAATTCTTATGGACATGGTGATTCTATGTATTTTTTATCTCTTTGATTCAAGGGAGATGAAGGTTCTTGAATAAGTATGCGGAGATTATGATATACAATAGGCCCTCTTGGTTTAAGATCTATCTTTATCTCCTAAGACAAGAGGAAAGCCCAATTACTGATACAAATGATGTATAGATGATAAAAATATCAGTAAGTTCCTTCCTGGTGGCTTATTAGGTAAAGATAAATTAGTAGACCCTCCCATAATTTGGGTCCCCGAAGGATGTATACCTTCATGCTACCAAACTTTGAAGTACACCAAATAAGATAGAATGATGTACTCCATGGCCTATAAAGGACACAAGTGTGGTAAAAATGAACAAGGCATAAGAGAGCATGTTCCTACCCCACACTTTAAAATAGAAAGATATGCAACCGAAATTAGACCTTATGGATCTCACCCCCCGGAGTGAGATGCTACCTCTTCTTAACATGAGGATAGCTCTTCTCATTTACATAGTGATAAAAATTCCTGGTATAGAAAATACGATGATATTTCCTCTACGAACGTATTTCAAGACACCACTATTTTTACCATAACCCTCATTAAAACCCATGTCGATCTTGTTTTCCTACTCTTTTTTATTGGGAAAAAAAACTTCACACACCTATGGACGTTGTTTTAAAATGATGAGGCAATTGCAAAATTCATGGGTATTGGTGACAAAATTCTTATTGGGGACCATAAAAAAGGCTTCTAAATTGAACTCGATACCTGGACATACTTTGGGGACGTGGGTGAGTTACATGGTAAGAAAAATTCAAGAAAAAGTGTGGGAAAAATTTCCTCAAAAAATCATTGGAAAAACAAAATTCAAAGTCACTTAGTGAAAACCTCTTCGAGGTGCTGGCTGACAAATAAATCAAAAAATGTATGGACATAAAAAGTGACCACACCAAGGGTGATAATATCATTGAGAAACCCTTGTAAGAATATCTCAATCCCCCCCTGATCCTACGTGCATGAAGGATACATACAAGATGTTAGTAGAAGAAACCATTAATGTCAACATTGGCACAAAAGAGAAACCTAATATAGTCAAGTTGGGAGCTTTGCTTTCAACACAGTAACAAAATAATTTTGTAATGCTTCTCAGAGAATTATCATACATATTTGTGTGGTGTTATGTGGAAATTTCAGGCCTTGATCTATATTTATTGGTGCATAAACTTGTTGTGCACATAGACGCAAAGCCCATAAAAAAGAAGATTAGAAAAATACATCAATAGGTGGCCCTTATAGTTAAGGAAGATCTTGAAAAAATCTTAGCAAATCAATTGATCAGGCCAATCAATAATTCAAAATGGATATCGAATATATTCCTAGTACAAAACATTCCCCTAGGAGTTAGAATATGTACCAAATTTAGAGACATAAATAAAACATGTTGAAAGGATGACTTCTCGCTTCCCAACATCGACCAGATTGTCGATTCAACCACTAGATACCAAATGCTATCTCTCATGGAGGGATTTTATTGATATAATCAGATTAAGATCACAGAGGAGGAGCAACATAAGACTTCCTTCACAACCCCTTGGGGGAATTTATGCTATCAGGTGATGCCCTTCTGCCTTAAATACGTCGGTGTAACATATCAATGGGAAATGATTGTAATATTCCAAAACATGCTTAATGACATCATGAAGGATTATGTGGATAATATATTGGGTAAGTTAAGGACAACAAAAGAATACCCTAAACTCTTGAGACACATCTTTGAATTTATCAAAGTGTATGAATTTAGGTTGAGTCAAAAGAAATGCGTCTTCGATGTATCATCAGGTAAACTATTGGATTTTATTTTATCTAGAAAATGGATTGGGGTCCATCCTACTAAGGTAACTCCAATTATTCAAATTCCTCCACCAGAAAACCTCAAGAAGATATGTAGTTTAGAGGGAAAGATCCAATCCATTCACCATTGTATATCCCAGCTCACAGAAAAATGCCATCCTTTCAATCATCTTCTGAAAAAATATGTTAACTTCTTTTAACACCTGAATACCAACAAACATTTTCATTTCTCAAATAGTACATGTCCAAACTTCTAGTCCTCATGCCGCAAACCCTAGGTAAACCACTATTGCTATGCATATCTAGTACCTAATTTTCTATTGGCACCCTGCTTTCTCAATGCCATCATCCTACTCAGCAAGTTTGATATTCAATATGTGCATTAGAAGTCAGTGAAGGTACATGTTCTTGAAAAATAACTAGTTGAGGTAACATTAACTATAACAAAGCCAATGTGTTTGGACCTGGAAGATGCATCACTAATTTATATCAAATAATTTAACATATGGCAAGTACACTTTGATGGATAATTAACTTTCCACATTTCAGGAGTAAGAGTAGTACTAGTAACTCTTTCTGGGGACTTTATACCTCAAGATTTCCGCCTTAGATTTCCATGTACAAACAACATAGTATCATATGAAGCTAGCTATAAAATGGAAAATCCAGCAACTCAAGTTCATTGGAGACTCACAATTGATCATCAAACAGGTCAATAATGAATATAAGGTCAAGGATGAGAATCTCATCCCATATAAGAAGTTACTCAAGACTCTCAAACAATATTTTTTATGAATGAATTTTGAATATATTCCAAGAGAAAAAAATCAGTCTACAGATGCCATGCCGACAATGGGTTCCATGTTATAGATTCCACCAAAAAATAATGACATGCCATTATTTGTTGAAAATTTATAACAACCTGCATATGACATACTGGAATCATGCTTGGCCTATGAATTGTTTTGCCATGTATCCCCTTAGTATGATCCTATCTTTAAATGCGTACTAGATGATAAATTTCCCCAAAATATAACCCACTCTGAAAAGAGGAACATTATCTCAAATATATCCTATTAAACCCTCCTTGGGGGAACTCTCTATAATTGTGGCTGTGATGGGAATCTCTTACGTTGTCTACATGTAGCAGATTCAATCCAAGTGAACAATGAAGTACATGAAGGAGTTTTTGCAGCCCAAATCAATGGAATGGTCTTGGTGAAGAAATGATTGAGAGTAGGCTACTATTGGCCTACCATGGAAATTGATTACTGTGAGTACGTCAGGAAGTGTGCATTGTGCCAGAAGTACGAGAACCTTATTCATGTGCGGACACATCATTTTCAACTAATCACAACACCATGGTCATTCCATAAGTGGGGACTTGATCTCATAGGGAAGCTCACCCCTACCTCCTCAAATGGCCATACCCACATCATAACTTCCACAAAATATTTAAACAAATGGGTGGGATTGGGTGGGATTTGTTCCTCTCATGTATGTTGCTAGGGCACAAATCTCAAAATTTATCATGAATCATCTCATCTTCTGTTATGGCATTGCTTATGCGATTGTAGCTAAAAATGATAATTCATTCAAGAACAATATTTTTAAGGCCCTATTACAACACTTTCAAATACACTGTTAGTGTGAAATCACAACACCCCAAAATGAGTTCTAAAAATCTACTTTTCTAAGGTAGAATCATCTGGTGTGATTGCATAACATTGAACTTTCCCCAAGGTGTGGGACCTTGAAAAAATGGGAAAGCTCTCCAGAGAAGGCTGGTTCCTCTTCCTAAACTACCTGCCAAAAGCTATTCCTGTGCAGGAAAACTAATCTAATCCTAATATAACTTCCAAGGAGACAAGGAGAGAAAGAAAAAAAGGAAAAACAAAGCCTACACTAAAATGGTGATACACCACAGAAGGAAAGTGTTGATCATCTACTAAACTGCTATGGAATAAAGAGAGGTGAGCAATGGAAAGGATGAACAGCAGCATCATAGACCATAGATCAGATTCACACATAAAATGTTCCAAAACCCCATGAACACATCTCCTAGATCTAAAAATGAACATTCAAAACATGCATAGATACCCCGAAATGAAGAGAGGTAAGAAGATGCAATAAAACGAGAAAAGGATGGAAAAATGCATCACAAAAACATGTCTTTATTGCTCCAGATTTACACATTGAACCATTTCACGGGAAAGAGGCAAAAAATACCATTACAGAGTAGGGGAGGAGGTTTAAACTCCATTTTTAACCCTAGGGCAAAAAATAAGGGGGAGGCAGAGAAGAAAAATGAACAACCTCTAACTACGTGCCTCTGTTTACATTTTATAGAAAAAAAAATGAGAAGAGAGGAAAAACCATGGGATATTCTCCAATCATTTTTAAAAATGTGTTTTAATTCTTCCTCTATTAATGGCCTCGATGTAAAATCTTATGATTCCATATATCTACTTCGCAGACTAAACAAAATGACTCATACTTCATTAAATCTGGTGGTTGGAACTGGTTTTTGTCTTTTTCATGCCAAAACGTGTTTTACAAATTTCTCCCCCAAATATTTACCAAAATTCAAAATCAAAGACTCTGTGATGAAGAGAATATTCATATCTTTCCATTGGTACCAAGAACGTCAAAAATAGAGCTCTAGAGAAAAAGCTATGGCCTTCTAAGTTTTTCCTTAATGTTTTCAGCAAAAAATAGTTCGGGAAAATTTTGAACTTTTCTCCCAAAAATTATCTAATGACATGGCATCCAATTGGGTTGGTGGAGATAAGGGCTCCTTTTTTTCCATTTTACACTTTTTGACAAAAATTCAAAAAATATCATTTGCCTTCGAAGGTCCGCCGACCCGCATTAGCTTTTTGATGTGCCAACTCAGCACTTAATTTTTGCCTTTTTGACAAAAGAGAAAAATTTCACTTTTTCCTCTAATTCCCCGCTGGTCTGAGATTCCTTGGAAAACATCTCTCCCAAACCCTGCAGGTCCTCCTTAGGAAGATTTTCCCCTCTAACTCCGTCGAGCCATAACTCAAAAAATACAAGGAGTTAGAAAGAGCTCTTTACCTTTCTAGAAAGGGGAATAAATTATCTATCTGATGGAGTATTTTCCTAAAATCATTAAGTTCTTGAAATTTGTGAAATTAGAACTGAGGCACAAAGAGGGAGTAAGTTAAAGAAATATAAGAGAGAGCTTATTTTGGTTAACATAAACCTAAAGAGGTTTACTCCTTATTACCTTCAAGGTAATGGACAAGTAGAGGCCTCTAAAAAACCCTTCTTTGAATTATGGAAAAGATGGTAAGTAATACTAGTCATAATTGGAATTTGTAGATCCATGCCTCCCTCTAGGCTTATAGAATTTCCTATAACACTTCTATTGATACAAAAACCTACTCCTTAGTCTTTAGAAATGAGTCCATCATTCCCTTGGAAATTGAGCTTCCCTCCCAAAGAATATCTCTTAGATACTATGTAGACAAATATGAATACTACCACATAGCTAGATTGGAAGAGCTTGAACTGGTAGATGAAATACATCTCCACGCACTCAATCAATTGAAAGTGTATCTTAATCGAGTGTCCTAGATCTACAAAAATTGGATTATACCTAGTCAGTTTGAGGTAGGAGATTTGGTGTTGAAGGAAAACCAGTTCAACACGTTGAAAGAAAGAGAGAAGAAGGGTAACTTCAAACCTAATTGGTTGGGAACTTATGTGATAGTCGCAAAAAATTGGTCAGGAGCATATAAACTTGCCTATCATGATGGAGATGAGCTGCGTAAACCAATGAACTCCATACACCTCAACCAATTCTATGCTTAAACATGGTGTGACAATTAAAAACAACCAAAAAATCATAAATATATGAAAAAAAAAAAAAAAAAAACTAAAAATCAAGAAAAAGTAAAGATAAAACAGTTCGTTCAAGTGTAAAAAGCACACAATTATGGATCTTTTGACAAGGTCCTTGGTTGAAAACTGGTCTCTGTCACCCTGGGAGGAATGTGTTTTTCACAAGAATCTCAAATCTAGGGTGTACATTTTATTTGTCTAAGATATATTTTTTCACTTGCATCTAAGATTCCTTTTGAGTCTATCCTTCCGAATCCTTGATTCAGTTGATCCTCCTCTTATAAATCTATGAAGATATTGCCTTTGTACATTCCCATCTAACATTGGGGGCATCTTCACATCTTAACTTTCCTATACATAACACACGACATCTTCCCTTGTATATTCCCATCTAATGCTGGGGGCATCCAAATTTCATTGTTTTCCTATACATAGCTTTAGAAAACTTTCAAAAAAATTCAAAAAAATGGTAAAATCATTTAAAAAACCAAAAAATTGGTTAAATCCTCACAAAATCTAGAAAATATATAATTTTGTTTTTTCAAATATTGCTATATGGCATGCACCTAACTGAAATCTGTGTCAAATGCATTGTACTTGAGCATAAATTTTTTTCCTATAAAACATCTTTCTTTGCATATCACTTGTTCTTTCCCACGATTCGTAGATCATTCAAATCTACCCTCCATAAAAATTTTGTTTACTCCTTATTTGTGTCTTCCTTTACACAAATGTGATTCTTGGCATAGTTTCCTAGGACATGATTTATTTATTTATTAGACTTCTACATCCTTCACTTATTCAACTAGCATGTATCCTTTCTTAGGGTGCAACTCTTAACCCTTGTCATTAATTTGTACCAATCAGAATAAATGTTTGATAACACAAACATTTGTGCAAATATCTTGAATGTTGTTTTTATGAGTATGTATGTTTGTACTCATTTCCCTATTAGGTTAGCTTGTTTACTTTCTCGTATTGCATTGCATTCTATTTGTTGCATTGATTTATTTATTTGGCAATGAACAAATGTTCATACTATGGATTTTTGTGTCATTTTACACTTTTGTTAGATGTCTATATTTTAATAAGGACCGATGATGTAGGTCACTTGCAATATGATTAGACAAATTGGTTTTTACATCAGCTAGATCCAAGATAATTCTAACCCTTTCATATTTGTTTTTTATTCCATCTCATTATCTTATATGAACACTAATCTTCCAAATCACTTGGGACAATAGGGATCACATTTTATCCCCCCTCCCTTTCATACTCTTCTATCCATTTTCCATCATCTTTTCAATCGAAAATGGACCTCTTTCATCACCCCATCGACACTCAAGGGGGCCTCCTTAACTCTAATTTTTATTCTATTCCTTAATGATTCATTTGGGTTTACTTGTTTACTATCTTTGAATTGGAATCACTTACGTCACCCCAATGTGGAAATTGTAGACACGTAGAATTCAGTAAAGCAATTTTAATACCTAAATTTCACTTAATATCATCTTTCATGTAAATTGATGACACACAGTCAATGAATGACAAATTTACCACTATTCCCATTAAATAAGTACCTTTTGTTAAATAATAATCTTCCCGATCACTCTAGATGCCGATTATCAATATTTTGTTAATTAACATACACTTCTACCTAGGCTAATTAATTACTACTTCTAATCTAACTCAATAAATCGTCATTTATTAAACCGTTTCCTCTCTTAAAATCTCCTACCTCCTACTAAATTTCTGTAATAAGCCACTTTAAGCACACCCCTTCTATTAATTAATCATCATTAATTAATTAAACCCACTTTCAACTCCCACAAATTACACATAATTTATTACACATACATGACCTTTGTATTTCCACTTTGGGGTTTATCCCATAGTCATCAATTTACTAGCCTTGCCTGAACTGAAAAACTATATAAGAAACACTCCTCCTTACTTTTATTCCTAACCTTATTTTCCCTAGGATAAACTATAGGCATTTTTATCTTGATCCATTATGTAATGAAGGAATTATCTTCTTCATCTTACATACATTCTCTCAAATTTAAGAGCATGGGAAGATCCAAAAATGGCCTTGTAGCCATGTTTTGGTGAGATATAATCTTCAAACCATGAGGAAATAACTCCCTTTTGATTTCTAAAGTGATCTAAATAGGTTCATTTTTTATATTAGCAATCTAGAGAGTAAGAAATAGCTTAGAATTTTGATTTGAGATTGTTCATGCATTGAAGAAGTTGTTTCTCATAAGCTCTTATCTTGATGGTTATATAGTAGGTTTTCATTATCCTTAGAAGATACTAGGTTTTAGCTTTGTTTATTTAGCATGGGAAATTTTTATACGTTCACAAAAACTGCTAACACATATCTAATTTCATACTTAAAAAAAATGTTATCCTTTCGTTGGAATAATAAATCTTCTTATAGATCCATCACCACCTCTTTGAGATCATCTTGGATATACATACAAACATCAAATGGATTTTATTTCAACCTTTCACATTCCTCTTCCTTTGAAATGAAATCTAAAATAGCATTATCCAACTAAATCTTGAGTTTTTTTATATGGTTTCTTCATCCTTCTTGGTCGTGGCTTTCAACTCTTGATTTTATTTCCATATTTTCTTATCCATCTCGTGCTTCTAAGATCTCTTCCAAGATTTTATAATTGCTTCACAAAAAGCTATTTTGATACCAATTGTTAGAATCACAATGGACTAAGAGGGGGATTTGAATATTTCCTACAATATTTTTATTCCATTTATCATTTATCATTCATTAAAATTCATTCAATAACTCAATCATCCATGAACCAAATGTGTGTTTACATGAGCATACAAATAACCACACACAAGAGCAAGAGAAGGAGAGTAAGCATGAACACAAAATATAAGTGTGAAACCCTCATGGGGAAGAAAACCCAATAAAATAAAAACATTATACTACCATGTTTCAAATTTAGTGAGTCACGTACCCCACAAGGAGCACCAATCCCTATTTTTGTAGAGAACCAAACCTACAAGGAGCACCAACCCATAATTTAGTGAAGTAGACACTCCACAAGGAGGATACAACCACCTAAGATGACCAAGAACCACCTCAACCACCTGAATAATTTTATATCTAATTTTTTTTCTATCATGCAACTGATGGAGACCTTTAATTCATATCACAACTTCACCTTCAAACCCTCATATACATAACTCACTTTATATTCATTTTTCTCAGCTTGTCTTGGCTATAAAAGATTGCAAAATATCTATCAATCAATATTCAACATGTAACAATCTTACTCATACTTAAACATGTGCCTTCATACATGTTTTACTCTGTCTTAGGTCACACTTCTCACCCATTAAAGACTATCCCACAAATACACTCCAAACTTCATTGTTACATGCTTCTCATCTCATAAACCAAAATAGGTCAGTCCATCATGAATAGGTTGAAAAAAAACATTATAACCTTCAATTAAATTCATTACAATGGTAAAATATGACTCATATAAGCTGGTCATTCCCAAAACCACTCAACTTGCATGAAACAAGCTCAAAACCCCATCACTGGGATGAGCTAAAACCATAAACCACAAAACTATGATTATTAAAGCTTCTAAATTCACCAAAAATGTGTAATGTAATATATAATAATCATCTATGGTTTCATATTTTCTTGAACCAATCAAATAATTCATAACATAAGCGAAAAGGCTCATATCCTTCACCAAATAGTTGTTTCCAATACCTTGTCTTCACCTTTTAGGAGTCTATAACACACAAGATAAAAAAAAATATGTCATGTAACAACTCTATGGAATCATCAAGACATGTAGATCACATCCATACATGTTATAGCTTATGACACATCCATATGTGAAAACCACAAATTCTTTCCTCTACACAAGATCATGCTTCTCAAAAAGTTATTTTTCAAACACAACTAGTTTTCATCCTTGGTTCCACTTCTAATACCTCCATGTTCATTTAATAGGAATAAATTACATCCATATTCACTATCTACATTATAAAAAAAATAAAAATATCCATTTCATTCCTCAACGAACACAATCTTTCAACTTGAGAAAACATGTCCTAAAAATCAGTTACTTTTTTTCCTCAATAACTTAACTAAATGGCCTAAAAAATAAAATCACAAAGACAAAAAACATGCACCATTATAAATATATATGAATCCTATTTCCATAACATGTTGTAACTCCTTAAAAATCAAAGTGGAAGGCCTTCAACTAACCCAATCTCCATAAATAGCTTCTTAAGCCTTCTAAGACTCAAGAACTAACCTTGAACTAAAATTGGTCCATCACCTAAAAAAACTCTTCCAAGCTTGGAAAAATTATATAACACACGTATACGTTCAATTTAGAATAACTCAAAAACCTTCACCAATCATGAAGAACTCAGAATCATCACTTTACCATATGTAGCTAGTTATCACCCTACTAGATCAAGTAACCTCCATATTTGACCCTTAAAGAATAGATCATATATTTGTAATACCATTGGAACTATCTCTTAACAAGGATTACAAGAAAACAAGAATGGAGTCTTAAATCTTGATATAGCTCCTCCAATGTCAAATTTTACAAAATATGCTCCAAACTTACCCAAAAACAAGTCTTCACAAGTAGGGCATACTTTACAATTTATAATATTCCTCATTACTTGAAACTATCATAGAGATACAGAAAACTCCATGGCTAAAACAAATGTCAATTTTTTATGTACCTTATTTGGTGAAATTTTCCACAAACAAAGATTCTTAAAAAACAATAATATTCAGGTGGGGTCCATATACATTAACATGCTCTAATATACCTTTATGGAAAGATGGAAGAGTCTTCTATAACATTCAATAATAATTTTTGTCAATCCAATCAAGACAAACTCATCATACCTCATTTTATCTAAGTCACTCCTAGCTAGGCTTTTAAAGCAACTTATCATCTTAACGATAATTCATAAAAATGTGACAATCAAATAACCTCATTCATGTTTTGAAACTGTCATATATGATGTAAGAATCTATTCCAAAGAGGTCAGGTATTCATGAAAAGCCTACAATTCTCATCTATCATCTAAAAATTCCGCTTTTACTTCAATAACACATTGCAACTTGTAGGTTTTACCAAACATTCATATCTTACAAAATCTTCTTCACCTTGACATAAAACTTGTCACAAAGCATCATGGAAAATCCTATAACTATATATACTAAGCATCTGATCTAAATATCTATAAAACTCTCCATCCATTAATACTTACTTGTGTTAATCTTCCTGTTCTCACCTAATTACTTCCCAGGGACCTCAAATATGCATCACACCTCTTATTTCTAACCTTAAAATCACCATAAGCTTCACATACACTGCCACCATGTTACTACCATGATTGGAAAATAATGACCATATCTAAATCTCACACCTCCATATCTTTTTGCATGCTTTAGGGATACGAATAAGCTTAGGATGACCTAAATCAACTCTCTCAAACTATGAAAAATCCTTGTAGACCTGATGAATACCCATGAAATACCTCATGTGCCATGATTGACCTCATAAAAATCATCAAATCACTTAATAGGACTCAAACCATGTCTATGCAAGCTAGAACCATGTTAGGACGCCATAACAACTCACCAAACTTGGACACTACCACTCAACCTTCATCTTTGAAACTAATAAAAACCTCATGTATGGATACACATATTACACCATGATACCATTTTCCACCAATAGGAATTTCCATCAATGAAAAAAATAACACACAATGGCCAACAATTAGATTCTGGGCCATTTCTGTAGTTGTAAACTATTTAGTTCCTATACTGTGCTGACCTGGACTGAAGTTGCGAGCTACTAAATGGTGTGACATATTAACCCTATGTATGTCCTCCCTTGTTTGTGGTATAATCAATGTATCTATGATAATGGGGCCTAAAAACAGGACCCAATGCTAATTTGAAACCAATACCCTATAGGGGGAGGTAATGTGCATGGTAGAAACCAAGCCACATGCAAAAAAATTTGTTAAATACATGTGTTAGCAGAAAAAGTTACAAACATGCTATAGAAGATAATGTAAACAAACAATAGTGAATATAAAAGAAACTTTAAAAAGTGAGTTTCAAACATGGGACATTGCTCACAATGTCATAATACAAGTAGTGTTGAAGCGGCCAAAAGCATACAAGTAATCATCAAGAAAGAAATAGGGAAAATCCCAGAAATAATGGCAAAAAATACCAAACAATGGCAAGCATTATGAAGAAAAGTATCAGATAACCATTTTGGAAAATTGTTCCTTCAAAGTAAATGTTGCACATGAAGCACCCGTTATCATGTTAGAATGATAAAAAAATATCTCAAAGTGTGTATCTATTAATAGAGAATGTAGTGTTCTAGTAATAATATAAAGTAGTATAATATGATAAAATAACACTTGTGATGTGTAAGAGTAGGTAGATGCCCCCATGAGCATCGCTGGGACTGGAAAAAGGTACAGTGCCAAGTATCATTTTTGTGTGTAAAGATATGTGGAATGTATGCATTCACAATGAAAGACAAAGTGAACGCAGATGTGTATATAGAAAATATATTTACGTAATAAGTAATCATCTAGCATGTGAAAGAAAGTGTAGATGTAAGTATAAGTAAAAATAAAACTGATCAAGATGTGTTGTATGATGTGAGTGAGTTATATGGCATGATATGGAATGAAAATGTTTTAGGAGAAGCATCCTTCCCGAGTGGATGTGTATGAGCATGAGATGAGGATCATTTATAAAATACTTGATTGTCAAGAATGAATCATAGAAAAGGATTATGTCATCAAGAAATTATTTGATAAATGTGTACTATAAAGATACATCAATGAAGCATAGAGCATAGATTAGATAAAATGATAGTGTGGCGTGTGAGAAGAAAATATTAGAAAGATGTATCATGAAGCATAGAGTTCCAAATGTAGTGTGTGTGAGGTTTATGTATGCAATATACCCTCAACAACCAAGTTTGAATTTGAGCACATGAGTCCATCATAGGGTAGTGATGATACAAGTTGTGTAGGAGTTCTTAGAAATAAAAAGTATGAATCATGAAGTGTGAAAGTAGTAATGAGAGACAGCTAATGGTGCTAAGAGGGGGGAGGGATGTAAACATGATGACCCTAAGTGTATGAAGTAGACGAAACAAGTAATATTTTCTACAAGATCATCATTGTCATTGACAAATCCAAATGGAGAAGTGTTAGAGACTTGGTAGGAAATAATATGGGTTTGAAAAGATAAAGATCCAGTGTGGTGTTTAAATTTAACATGGCCATTGCGTATTATTCATCATTGAAAGGTTGTAGTTGATAATCATGTGCATACCAGTGATTAAGATTTTGTGTATAGTAGAGAAATTAAGCATTTCAAATATAAACATAGTCGAAAGGCATGTGACATGTGATATTAATATGATTAGGATCCAAAATCCCACCAAAGTACTCAAGCCAATACATCCCCAGTGTAAGTGGAGAAGTGTGTGAAAAAAAGATTGATAGATGGAAGACATGGAGACCATAATCAACAATGATGTGAACATATACATGATAGAGATGAGGGGAGTGAGGTTGAGGGAGGACATCGGCAAGTGTTAATCCAAGCCGATCAAAGCCATCATGTATGCAAACAATATCTGAACAAGTAGGATCGAATGGAAATTGTGGCCAATAAGAATTATTTATGAAAAGAGTGCATGTGAAAGGACGAAATTCCGATGATACATTTTCATGGGAAGATGAAAATGGTGGTATTATGTCTAATGTATGGAAAACCCCCAAAAAAGTACCATAGCATTAGTAGGAGGGGGTTGTTTTAATTAATGATCAACAAGGCCAATAGCAATGAAATCATCTTTAAAGTATGACTCATGAATTTTGAAGTCAAGATTATGTAATGTTTCATCATTAAGCATGATGATCTCAACCTCATCATCAAAATAATCAGTTTCGGCATTGTTATGATGGATAGTTATATCAATTATATTGGTAGAAATTTAGCTAGATGTAGGAGCGAGAGGAGTCTTAATGAGTAGAGTGGCAATGGTTATTTGAGAAGACACAGTTGGTGAAATGCTATAAGTAGTATGAGTGAGAATGTATGGTAATCCTATAGAGGTGGAATAAAGCTATGAAGAACTAGATTGACCGATATCATATGTACCAATATTATTATATTGAATAGGCTACAATTGAGGAATAGGCATAACAGTAACAAGGTATATGTGATAAAAGTTGAGGGGATCAGGCTAGCAGTAATGGTATGTTCAAATCCATCATGTAATAATTTAATGCACCAATGAACTGTATATGGGGAAAAATGCATTGTGTTAACCTAAGGTCTACCCACCAAGAGATAAAATTAAAATGAGGCATCAATAATGAAGAATACCATAGGAACAATATCATACATTTTTTACGGAATGTGGTAGTGCTGAGCTATGTGCAAATAGTGGAATCCTAGCCACGAATGAGAGTGGAATTTTTAGTAATTAGATTATTAGTAATGCCAATTTTCTGAAGAAGGGAGTGAGCAAATAAATTTATTGTGGATCCATTATAAATGAGTTCAAGTTTCATACTAATGGTTCCAATAGTAGCAGTGATATGGAAAGGTGTAAATGGATTATCAACAACAAATGTTGGTATTTACTCATCTCTAAATGATATAGCATGTGGTAGATTTATGTGAGAATGAATAAGATGTGTGAAGGCCGCCAACGAATTATTGCTTTCAATGTGGATAAAATGAAGGGTGGACTCTAATGTATACTGACAATCATATACATTAGATAGTAAATCATAAAGAGATATATTTTTTGGTGTATTATTAATCTTCTCTATGATATCATATCCCTTAGAAGTTTTGGTAGGATCTGTGGAAGTGATAAGTGGTGGGATGGAAATAGATTGATTCGTAGGAGGAAGAGTACAATTAGTAGTGACTACATTGATAGTTGGATCAACCATAGGGGTAATAAAGTGAGGAGGATCCTAAGTACGAGCTTGCATACAATCAACATCGGTAGTAATCATGCCAGAAACCTTAAAGTTTGAGTGAAAAAGGGATAAGGATATTGATACACGAAGTAAGAATCTAAGAAGAGAGATTTTGAAACATCCTCAGAAGGTAGGGTTTCATTGGACGATCTCACCAAATGATTTAACAAATATATAATTTGTAAAAACCTAATTGTAGAGAAAAGTGTGATAAATAAATGTAACTTAACTACTAAAATATAGATGGCACAAACAATAAGCAAGTAAAACAGAAAAACCTAAGTGTGTGTGTGTGTGTGTGTGTGTGTGTGTGTGTGTGAGAGAGAGAGAGAGAGAGAGAGAGAGAGAGAGAGAGAGAGAGAGAGAGAGAGAGAGAGAGAGAGAAGAGAGAGAGAGAGAGAGAGAGAGAGAGATAATGACTTAGCTGATTTATGCCTAATGTCTTGACCATGCAGACTAGAGAAACTGATAAAAATTAAGGGCAGAATTTTGTAGATGCCTCTGTAAAATTATGAGTTGTTAAATAAGGTCGAACCAGGGATCCTTGATTTGGGTGAGGGAGCCTAGGCACCAGAGACGTTTGTTGGGTTCCTGTGAATGTGTAGAAGCTCAAAAATCTGATTTTTTTGTTTTGTAAGGTGGTTTTTGATAGTCATTTTTGGTCACCTTTATGTTTTTGCATGATCGTTTAATTCACCTATAACCTAAAAATAGAAGATGACCTCCAAAATCCTTAAAATCCATATAATACCAGAAAAAAATTGTAATATGGGGATTCAGACTGACCCCGACGATCACCTGACTGAGTGAACTTACAACCAAGCATTGCACTACATCTTAGACTCTATGTAGTTCTTGATCATGTGTGAGAGAATTGTGCCCTAGGAATCTCGTTTTCAAGTGCACGTGATAGCGGGTGATAGGTATATGTACCAATGTAAATAGATGTTTGGATGGAATAATGAACTTCCACTCTTATGCATGTATGAAGAATATGCAGTTCCTTGTCACTTTCAAATGAGTTCTAGATGGATGCCTTTGATGCTATTAGATGTATTTGGATGCAAGCTTAGGTGGAGATGATAAATTTTGAGATCTTGGTTATTTATTCTGGTCACATAGCTTTGAATTTAGTAATTTAAATCTAAAAGGTCGACCCATAAGAAAAAAACATTCCCAAAAGATAAAAGAGGCCCAAAAAGGGTGAGTAAGATAAATAGAGGTTGGGGTGCCCAAAGGGGTTGAGGGCGCTTGAGCATTGACATCCTGACATGGTGCTGGTGTCCACATTCAGGAAATATAAAGAAACAAAGTTTTGACTAGGCTATGGGTGTGGATGACCAAATATAAATATAGAAAGACAAAAAAAGAGGCCCAATTTAGTAGTAAATTACTAATTTTATCACTAAGGAATCATATGAATGCAAGTATGTTCTTATGACCTAGAAGTTTACCAAATTGCGTGATTTTGTTTCTACACCCAAGTGCATAGGTTTTGCGACTACACCTAGTACTAAGAGTAGTAACTAAATGTATTGGACTAGGCCACTTAGATATAAGTCCCTTGAATAGGATACCCTTGATAATAAGTACTTGGCTATTGTAATTGGAATTAATAAATTGATTTAGTAAGGAAGGTATAGTTGTGAAAGAGTGAAGCTAAGAGAAACCTAAGCTCATTATAATTAAGATAAAATAAAATTCCACCTAGAATGGGATATCGAATTTAGTAGAGCAAATTTTGAGACGAAGAATAATAATTCCCTATGTGTATCTTACGATCGTGCATGATTTTCTTCTTAATATATATGAGAGTACATAGTAACTTAACATTCCATATATTATGTGAAGAAATTCTATAAACCTAAACATTATTTTTAGGATGTTAATAAAAAATAGTGAATGTAAATTCTATTAAAAAAAACTCTGTGTGACATATTATTTTAATGAAAATTATTAATTTGTGATGTAGGGGTAGTAGTAACCATACCAATCATAGCATCAAATGTGTGATCACAAGAAGGTGGAGGACGTATGACACGATAAGGATGTTGCAACTCAAAAGTAGATTTAGAATTATTATTCCCAAGAAGTGGATCACTAAATATTTTGTGATTTGGAATTATCATATTTAGTCATAACTGAAGAGGGGGAAGCACATTCAACTACACTAGTATTGAGAAGATCTTGAATAATGTGACGAAGCTTAATATAATGATTAAAATGACAAATGCATCCATGATAATGACAATGGGCATTAACATCAAATATATTAGTATAAGGTGTGCTTGCATCATCCCCTAGTGGTGGAGAAATTGCTTGACATAAATCACTTGATATTTAATTTTGTAAAAATATATTTTTGTGGATGTGTACTTTTAACAATTTTCATTGCAATATAAACTAAAAAATATAAGCTTGAAATATTTTTGTAAATTCGTATAAAAAATATAAACTTGAAATATTTTTGTAAATTTGTATAAAAAATTAAGTTTATATTATTTGCATAATTATATAAAAACTTAAACAAAACAAACAAAACCTTGATTAAAAAAAAATGTGTTTTATGTTTATCACTACTGACTACTTTTATGATAATTTTAATTTTATAAATATTTGTTTTTTTTAATTTTATTAATTAGATTTGTATTATGTATTTGTACTTGTTTTTATTTTGTGAAGGTATGAATTTTATAAATTAAATCTCTTTTTGTAATGATACCTTTCAAATGTCTCTTAATATATTTAGGTTTTCTTTCACCCACACACTTTAGTCTTTAGTCTTGATCTACTCAGTATTACCATTCTAGAAGGCCTCTTAATATAATAATTTAAATAAACATTAATGTTGAAGAAATCATTGTTTAGGAGTTCATAAAACCAAATAAATTCAAATTTATAAGATGGATTGTATAAAATAGTCATCAATATCAATGTATACATAAATTATTAATTTTTAATAATATTTAATTGAATTTTACAAATTAAATAATTTATTATATATGATTGTCTTTATATATAATATTGAACTTACTTTTTCTTTTATGGACGCGAGAGTAGACTTCAATGCATTCTATATTACTATTATAGAATGCCTCTTGATCCCGATCTACTCTGTGCTACCATTATAGAATGCCTCTTCACATATCAATGTTAAAGAATTCATAGTTTAGGAGTTAATAAAACTAAATAAACTCAAATTTATACAATGGATTGCATAGAGTGGTCATGAATGTCGATGTATAAGTAAAATCAATTCGATAGAAGCCTGCACTGGCGAAAGATAATAACAACACAAATAAAATCAATTTGATAGAAGCCTCCACAGTTCAAAGAGAATAACAATACATTCCTGAATTTGGCAGCACATCATCATCAAATGATTAAAACAGGTGAAGATGGAACTCCACCGGCGAATGAAAGCCTGAAAACGCGGAGTCATAATGTACGTTACCACGTCCGTCCTTTCCTCGAACAGTCTCTCCACAAAGTATTTCGAAATTTGGGAACAAAAGTTCTGAGAGATTATCATAACAACTCTGACAGAAATATTCTGAATGCAATACCTTGCATACAAATGGTCGTATTTTGTAGAGGAGTTCCCCTCCAATATATGCAGCAATACCTTCCATACATTTTTTTCTCTGTACTTGTGTATAATGCCTTGTGTTAGTCAATTCTGGAAACTTGGCCCGTTTTGAAAATGACTCAATAATGATCAATGAACAGTTTTTGAAACGTAAAAGACATTACTCTATTACGTCAGCATGCATATCAGATTTTGAACCATGGAACACCAAACGATCAGGCTCACTACTTGAATTATACCCCCAACCCCACACTTGCCCTCACCACCACCCCCCTCCAAACAAAAATAATATAATTAAATAACTTTAACTTCCACAACTCATTAGTGATCAAAGTTCGTGAAATAAATAGAATATATTTCAGTTGAGTGTATTTCAGTGGAATAATATTAATCCCCACAATCTAGAGGATTTGTAAACATAAACTTAAATCGGTACTGTGTCATGAACAAGCATATGCATTGACTATATGTTAAAGCTTGGAATATTACTAATCCTTTAATTAGAACCAAATACGATACAACTAGTTACATACATTGGATGGAAAAAACAATATTAGGAAACTTGTAAAATATAAAATAAACTAAAACTTACATTGTATTTCTTTTTAATTATAATATTTGATTGTATAATATATATTAGTATACATATTTTAAATATATGGATACAAAATATATCAAGAGATATCAATTATAAGATTTTCATCTTAGATTTCTCACATATTACATATTAATAATTCCATCGTAATGATATTATTCACCTTGTATATGTAGACTTCGTATCACTATTAATATGTACTGGGTGGCCAATTGATTCCCTTCTAAGAGGATTTATTATCCTATATAAATAATTGTACAAGATATTTATTTGATATAATAGAACTAACTAAGGACAGACACTCAAGTTTGGTAACTTAGCATTTGGCAATGATAAGTTGCCTATTTTCCCTTGCTAAGACAAATGCTCACCATTTAAGTAAAATTAGTGCATCTCTCTAGATTTTTGTTTAATTCCACATCTCCACACCCTGCTTTGTCATTCACTTATGAATTACTTATTTAAAAAAGAATATTTTTTTCTCCCAACATCATTTCGGAATGTTTGGTTTTACATCACAAACTTTTTGGGAAAAATAGGATACCTTTGGTTAGAATGGAGAAGAATCTTGGTGGACCTATACAATCATACCCCCTTTCATTCTAATTCCAATATGAATATCTTGAGTGTGTCATTTCATCTTCAGAGGTTCAGACTTATTATATTATTTCAGCTACGAAATGCAACGCAAGAAATGCAATAGAAATTAATTACTCACATAGAAATTTTATAATCTCCTATTGCAAATATCAATCCAAGAGCACTCAAGGGTATCCTAAATCTCCCAGAAGTAGTTGCACATCACTTAGAAAATCCACTACTATAAGTCTAAAGCACTCGACCACGTCAAGGAGTCTAGCTTCCTCTATTTGATGGCATGCAAAAGTTCAATAGCTATGTCTTATCAAGAGAAAAGTCACTCCAAACATTGTTAAGGGTCTTAAGGGACAAAAGGTTTTATTGCAATAGTTACAGCACACTACATAGCATTATTTTGCCACATTGGGTACATTCTCTACTCTATAGTTAGCAAACCATCTTTGTGTCAAAAGATAGGAGGAAAATTATACGAGGTTGTCTTAAACAACATTCACACTTACACATATACACATAAAATAACTACACGAGAATTTAACCATCTCAAAGTGCAACATTTGGATTGGTTTTGCAGGGATCGACAACTGAGGATATTAGAACATTGCTACACACTTATTTATTTATTTTCATTTGAAATTATATGAAGGTTATTACACGTATCTACGGTTTCTAATTTGTTTCATATCATTACATTATACCAAAGTTGTGTGAATAAGAGATACATATAGTGAAGCACATTTCTAGATAAGAAAAGGACACAAATAGTTACAATACCTCACTACAAAATGTTCCAATACCATACAGTACTAGTCAGATCTGTAAAGAAGAAGGGAAAATACATACAATTGTTGTATTGTCCTGCATCAAAGAACTTCCCACTCACCCCATAATAAATGAAGCATGCTAGATCTCATCTAAACTTGTTTTCCTTATATGTACGTCTAGATATCCTATCTTCCACTATGTATAGCTATGCATTCATCTCCTCTCATGTATTTGAGCTATTGCTCTATTGTTTATCATTCTTATAAGTATAATTGTGTTGTTCTGGTTATGCATATGCTTAATTATAAATTAAATAGTTTCTCATAACCGCATATAACAAACCGTTAAATCATGTATATAGTTTTGCACATTTTATTTACATTCATGTATAGTTAGCGTGTAAACATTAAGTGAACATTAATCTTAAATCAAATCTATCACTTTTATCTAACCCTAGTTTCCATATGGTTTTTCCTTCCTATTTTATTTTACATCTATGAAAATTCTAGTGTTTGTATTCAAATTCAACTAATATTTCATCATATTGCATGAAATAAAATTGATTTTCACACTTTACTTAGGGTCTTATGGCCAGTCCTCCTCTTTGGGTCTCCTTCTAAGGATTCCATTTAGTCATCATACCTTTTATTGCATATTGAATGATGAACAAATAATGCTTATTTTAGTAAATATGGACATATATGAGTGAATTTGGACTACAATATTACAAGTTTTGGAATAAATCTATCTTTTTCGTGTATATTGGATTCCATTTTTGTTTATACCAGATTCCATTATTAATATCACTGGATTCCATTATTAGGAATATTGGATTCTAAAACTTTCATTATTAGAGGTATTCAAGTTCTAATTTTGCTATTATTGAATTCTAATTTTAATTTTATTGGATTCCAATATTGCTATTATCGGATCCCAATTATGTTATTATTAGATTCCATTATCACTATTATTAGATTCCAATTTCATTGTTTTTAGATTTTCATTTTGGGATTATGTAAGGTTAGCGGGTGCTAACTATTGTAAGACATGATCCCGTTGGATTAATAAGAATAAAAAAATAATACTAAAATCCCGAAAATTCAAGTTCAAAGTGCAAGCCTCACAATTTGGAAAGGTCATGAGCACATTTTCCTCACACTTTGAAAGTGCAAACTTCAATGTAAGGTTAGCAGCCACTAAATGTTATAAGGCATGATCCTATTGGATTAAAACTAAAATAAAAACGAATAATAAATTCCTATAAAAGTAATTTCAATGTGCAAGCCTTGCACTTTCAAAGTACTAGCTTCACACATTCAAAGTGCAAGGCTTACACTTCCTAAGTGTGACAAAATTGTTACCCTCTCACTTTGAAGTGTGAGGATTGCACTTTAAAAGTGTGAGTCTCCCACTTCAAAAGTGTGAGTCTCCTACTTTCAAAGTGCAAGGATTGTACTTTCAAATTTTGAGGACCCAAACTTTCAATGTTGGACTGATTACATGCATCAGTGATATTGGCATTGGCCACGAATGCCAACGATGTTTTTCATTTCTTGTCAAACTTACAATGATATTCAGTGCTCATATTTGTTATGATTCTATGAAAATATGACCTTTTTTGTTTGATATTATAATAGTGAAATTCTAGAAGCAAAATATTGAACTCGTGCTAGTTTTTCATTATGTTTCTAGGTTAAATTTGAAAATTACTGAGGATACCTGGTAGGTGTAAAAATTTTTTTGTAGAAATTTATGTTTTCTTATCTCAGTCATAAGAATGAAACAACTCAAGTATTCTTCTCTTAGATTGTACACGACCTTTAGTTTACTACTACTTATTATTATAAATTATATCTTAAATTTATCATTAAAAGGAGACAACATCATTATGAGAAATTTATATCACAAATTCAATTACTCTGAAAGAAAGTAGAATTGAATCTTATAAATTGTTCCATTATCCATATAAATAACCAGTCACTTAATTCCATTAGGAAGAAAAAGAATTAATACTTAAAACAATGTAAGAATATATTTTATTTAGAAACACAATCAAACACCCTTGGAGATACATTGAACCAATATTATATGGTTTACATAAATAAAAAGACACATTGTGCCATAGTTGTATTCTTAGTGAGTCAAGAATTGCCACCACCATTTTACCATTGTTGGACACTATGAATGAAGAGATATTTTCATCACACCTCTCATTGTGGGATACCACTTTGCTCAAATCTATTTTCTTAACTCCCCCTCTTGTATCCCATTATCTTAGTCTTGTCTAAGTTGAGTAGATCTTCATGTTTTGATTCAATTGATATCTAATTACCAGACCCTTGTTGTTATCGAAGACTTTTATTGGAATATAATTTTCAAAGAATATGAAATCTAAATCAATGTAATTTACTTACACAATCCAAATAAATGATGCATGTTCCAGATAATAGAGTAACAATAGAATTTTTCGGTAGGGTCGAACCAGAGGTATATATTACATTGCTTTCTATCTCATTTCCCTCAACTAAACACATTTGTTTGGAAAATGAATAACCTCACATGCTTAATAACTCAAAGTCTATCTCATCATGCTCTGAGTTCTGTGATGATAGATGTCTCTAACAATAAAAAAACCTATGTGTCACACACAAATAGAGGAAAACATTGCAAAAAGGTGTGCAAATTTTTGCACATATAAGATGGCTTTAGGCTAGTTTTAAAATTCCATAGAAAACAATTAGAATTGCCTTTCCTAAATACTTATTGAAAACTTGTATGCAAGAGTTGTTGCAATTTTTGCATCGACTATTTGTTAAAATGACTTGGTACAATGTATAAAAGGATGAATTGAACTCCTAATTTGATAGCTTTTTTCTTCACATCAATTTTTTTCCCACAAGGTATCCTTATTGCTTATCATAGGTATTTTTAACTTCTACTACATGATTGACTAAATAACTTTTTTACCATCAAGGAAGATGAACTGAATGTGAAAAGAGTGAGTGATTCGAACCTGTTATAGGATGAAAAAACTCCTACATAAAGAAGCCAAGAGAACCTGTGGGAAAACTAGTGATGTATAGAAACAAAATTATAAAATTGGAAGAACTTGTGTTTTTGACAGAGATGGTGATTTATAGTTATATGAGGCTCCTTTCAATTAATATTATGTTCTATTAGAAAATAAAGCATCAAAAAATACTCACAATTCTTGTTATGGGATTTATGAATTATGTTTTATACATAATATATCTTCTGAGAACTACATAAGACTTGATCCCTTTTTAGGTTATGTAGTGCAATAGTTGGCTCTATGAGGGATAATCCAACTAATATGATGTAACTATAATAAATGAAAAACACTAGAAATATAAATATGTATACATAGTTTTTACAATAACATGAGGTAATGGTGAGAACCTAGCAGCTTCTAAACTAGAAAATGATTTGGTATTATATTGTTATTATTAAAATAAGAATCTGTTGAGCTTTGCCAAGACAAAACTATCCCTTTCAATACGTAATGGATCTTAGGGGTTACTAAGAATTTTGTTTGATATGAACCAATGCACATTATTTGTAATACACATTATATCTTATGAGAAATTCACAAGGCTTGAACCCTCTCGAAGGTATGTAGTGTAGAAATTGGCTCCACTAGGGATAGTACAACCAATATGATATAATTATAAATAGTGAAAAAAAATTCAATCAAACTTGTTTTGATTATTTATTTCCTTCTTAAAATGGATTCCTAGAGATTATAGAGACTAGTGGCTACTAGGATCCTAATCGATAAATAATTGGACAACATAAAATATGATTTTTTTTTCATGAACTCCTATTGAAAGGAATACCTTAGAGGTCTCTAAGACCTAATGGAAGTAATGTAGCTTAGTGGTTGTTAAGAATTTTTCTTGATAAGAAAAAAAATGGATTATGTGTTATCCACAATATATATTATGAGAACTGCATAAGGATATGTACCTCTCGAGGGTATGTAGTACAACGAAATTAATATTTGAGGTAAGTTTCCTATTGTCTAGTGATTACATTTTGGAGAAAATATTTCAAAACTCCTGGCCTAAATACTTATCGAATTTTTGTATGCGAGTGGTGTGCTAGTTTTTACAATCACTATTTTTTGAAATTATTGGGTGCAACGTATAAATAGAATATATGATTTGCTAATTTGATAGTTTTTTTTTTTTCACATCACTATTTTTTACCACAAGGTCACCTTTTTCCTTGTCACAGGTGTTTTTAACTTACACCACAAGACTGATTAACTCACCATTGTACAATCAAGGAAGATTTCCTAAATGTGACAAGAGTGAGTTTGTAAAACCTTTTGTGGAATGAAAAATATCCTGCGTAAAGAAACTAGGAGACCTTACTGGAAAAATAGTGATGCATAGAAATAAAATTATCAAATTAGCGGAACAAGTATTTTTTAGAGAGATGTTATTTTTCAGTAATATGGAGCTCCCGTTTAGTCATATAATGTTATATTATAAAACAAAGTATTGTAACCAACTCTAAAGTATTGTTGTGGGTTTTATGAATTATGTTTATACAAAATATATCTTATGAAAACTACTTCAAGCTTGATCCCTTTCTAGGGTATGTAGTGCAACACTTGGATCAGTAAGAGATAGTCCAACCAATATGATTCAACTATAATAAATTAAAAACACTAGTAATCCAAATTTGTACAAATAGTTTATTTAAAATAACTAGAGTTAATGGTTAGAACAAAGTGGCCATTAAGCTAGAATATTATTTGTTATTTAATCATTACTTTCAAAATAAAAAATTGTTGAGGATAGCCACCCCAAATCCATACCTTTCAATAAGTAATGGATCTTGGTTGTTTCTAATACATTTCTTTAATACAAACCAATGTGAATTATTTGTATTAAACATTATATCTTATGAGAACTACATAAGGCTTGATCCCTCTCAAGGGTATGTAGTGCAACAATTGGATTTGAAAAGGATAGTACAACCAATATGATATAATTATAAATAATGAAAAAATTCATCAATCAAACTTGTTTTGATTATTTTTTTCATTGTTAAAATGGATTCCTAGAGATTATGGAGACTGGCAGAAACTTGGCTTCTAATCAAAAAATAATTACAGATGTACATTGTTATTCATTAAATCTTATTAAAAATATTATCTTAGCATCCACTAAGAACTAACAAAATTATTGCAAGTTAGTGGTCACTATGAATTTTCCTTCATAATAAATGGTATGGATTATGTGTTATACACAATTTCTCTTATGATAACTACATAAGGATACATACCTATCCTGGGTATGTAGTGAAACATAACGATCATTTGAGATAAGTTTCCTTTAGTCTAGTTTTTACATTCCAGATAAAATGATTGGAAATGATTTTCCTTAATACTTATCAAATGCTTTTATAAGAGAGGTGCGCCAATTTTTGTAGTAATTTTTTGTGGAAATCGTTTGGTGCAAAACATAAAAATATTACCAATGGGAATTTTGTGTCGAAGAATGTTGTTTAGAAAGGCTAGTTCATATTAATAGATGTTCACCATTTAATCCTGAAGGATGCATCATGAGAATTTTGGCCTAGCATATTTGATAAATCGTCAATCAAGGTCACATCTTCTTGATCTGCTAGTTTGATAGTTTTGTTTCTTGATATAAATGTTTTTTCTCCTAAGGTCTCGTTGTTCCTTATCACAGGTATTTTTAAATTCTACCATAGGATTGAATAACTCACAGGTGTATCATTAAGGAAAAAAACCTAAATGTAACAAGATTGATTGAGTCAAGCTTGTTGTAGAATGAAACAATTCCCACGTAAAGAAACTAGGAGACCATGTGGGAAAAATAATGATTACATGTTAAGTTGTAGTTTAGAAAGGCTAGCATTTAGTCCTCAAAATAATCTAGTGAAGACAATAGGAATATTTTCAAGAAGTAAAATGAAGTAAACAAAACCTGGATTAAATTTTTTCTTATTGATTTACATTATAAGGCTCAATCTATTTGGAAATACTTAGGATATCCTCAAGAGGCCTAGAGTGGGAAACATAAAGAAAGAGGAGGGGAGGGTAACAAAACTTAATTTTAATGCATTAGTTTTTAAACTATAATTTTTGTGATATGCAAAATCTAAATTTAGTATTTGCACTTTGAATGGAGATATTTGAGAAGAAATATATTGCTATTTTTACATGCAAAAGCCAAAGTGTATTTATGAAAACTGCACTTTTATATTGTTTACTGAAAAATATATCAAAAAATAGACAACAAACTTTGACTTTTTTATATCAAGTGGGCCTGCTTGCTCGCACGTTCAGTATAACCAACCAAAATTTTAGTGTAATTCACTTACAAGGTTCACAGATGATTCTTTTATGGGTACAAGAGGAATGACAAACTAGGAACTATCAGTACTAGCTAAAAAATTACAATCGGGGAATGTATGGCTAACTAACTCTATTGAGGAAGGAATCATAGCAAAGAATTTTAAATCTTTCTTCTGTACAATAAAGGATGACATAAAAATAAGAGGAAAGGATCTAAAATATTTGAAAAATAAATATCCAGTTAATATTTTATTGGCAGAATGAAATGAATCCAATGTTATTCAAAAATTCAGACTACATGAAACTCATTACTGTCAATTATGTGTACTCTTGGAAGAAGAGAGAGAAGGAAAATTTAAATTTTGTTCCCAAGGAAGTGAAAAATATGCAAGAAGAAAAATTAATGTTTAAGTGATAGAGGTTATTCCATCGGAAGTGCAAAGAATTTTAGACAAATATGTGATTTTAATGCAAGAAAATATGTTGGTAAGGATGGAAGACACATAAGAGTTTACTTTTCAATGTGTATATCTCTTCCAACTTCAGTGAAAAATATCATCTATTCAGTTGACTAATCTATTTTATGAAAATGTGTCAACGTAAATTTTTATAATTTGTCTACCGATAAAACTTTCAATGTAGTAATGGACTTGCTTATAGTTGTCAGATCTAGTCTGCTAAATTGTACTATTATTGTGCTATTACATATTGCTTATTAAAAAATGTTAAGAGAAATAATAAAAAAAAGTACATGAAAAAGGTTAAAGACAAGGGGGAGTCAGTTATGGATGCCTTTTACATATTTTATGACAGCACTTGGAAATTTAGTATCTTATGTCTTATGTACATAATCACTGGTAGTGTGCAAAGTTTTTATGCTAGTAATGAGGAGAGAGAAGAAATCATCATTTATTTGATGGAACAACTTCTGTAGCAATTTATGAAAGAAGACAAAATTGACATATGAGGAGAGACACAATGTTTTCTTTAAGAGATATCTTATGAGTTTTGGTTTCATATGCTCACTTGAATCTCTTCTAGAATTTATCTGATAATAGTACTTTAGAGCGGTGTTGTTGCATTGCATGATCTAGTTGAATCTGGTCTATCTATAGTTTTTATTGTTGAGACTCTTGATCAAGAATTTTTTTTAAGACAATAATATTATCATTTGAAAACAGTTATGTTGATTAAGAAAACACTAAAAATTTTCATTATTTTAATTAATTTGAAGTTTTACATACAATATTTATGTAGACAACCAACAAAGAGAAGAATCAACCATCTCTTCCCAGCCAGTTAAAAATAATGGAGACAATGTTGTTCTTAACATGTCAGAGCCCATTCAACTTGTTGCACCAAATTTTTTTGCTCATACATCCAATGAATCTATTCTAGGTGATTGGAATTTACCCATTTTATAAATTTATCACTACGATATATTTTTTATTGTCATCATTTTCATTTATTTTATAAAACTATACATTTTTTAAGTATTAATTCCGAATGGGGAGACTGTTGGGACATCATGCACGAATACACATACAAATTTTTTTTTTGTCAATCGTTTGAATATAAAAAACCATTTATAAGCCCCACATAATTGTAGGAACCAATAAAAAAGTGGCTTATTTGATATAGTTTCCATACAAAGCATGGTGGCCACTAATATCCTCAAAAAATATCCATCCAAACATAGTCCAAGAAGTAATGGCTTAGCCTAGTGGTCAATAATATACATCTATAGATATGTAATATTTTCCAGTAAAGAGTAACACATTGTATAGAAACAAGTTTTATCAAAAAAGTATTTACATCGACATGAAATATATTTTCAATTGATTAATTTTTTTATTTTAATTGGTTAATTTAAATTGTCGACAATTGATTTTTTTTTACTTTTGTGCAGTTGGCCATTAGCGGTGACTAAGCTCATCAAATACTTTCCATCCAAACATAGTAAAGGTAGTAATGGCTCAGTCTAGTGGTTGCTAATATACATCCATAGCTACGCAATATTTTGCAGAAAATAGTAGTATAATGTATATAAGCAAGTTGTATCACGAATTTATTTACCTCGACATGAAATTTATTTTTAATTGATTAATGTGTTTTGAAATAGAATGTGCATATCAAGAATGTAGAGAGGGAAAGTGCGAGGGAAGACAAGCCACAATCTCAATCAGTACATGTTAACTTTGTAAATTGTCTATTATTTTAATTATTTACTATCCAATTGTGGACAACTAGAAAAAATATTTCTATGCAGTTTCCCAGAATGATTATTTAATTATTTTAGATATGGAGGGTTTGTTATATGAGACAAAACAACCCCATAAGGATATGGGTTTCAAGTTTAGTAAAGAGACTGTCAACTTGCGAGGTGGCCTTAAAGAATTTTTGAAGTTACTATAAGTAAAATTTGAAGTGGGATTCCTGTCTAACATTATCGCTTCAGCCAAAGTTGAAAATATGGTAAAGAATCTGAAAAGAAGAGTTGAATTGAAACCATTATTTTTTATGGTAAAAGAACATTGCACTATACATGATGAAATTACAGTAACATATCTACAAAAGTTTTTGAGTAGAGACGATATTGTTTCCATCATTAAAGACACACTGTGTATCATCTCAGGTATAAAGGGAAACCCTCTGGAAAATTTTATTGTGCATAGGAAAAGCAATGGAATTTTTAAAAAAAGATATGTTGTTGATAAACGATTTTTACCAAAACATATCACTAATCTTGTCTCAGGGTTTGATTTTTATAAAGGGTATAAAACTTTGGAATAAGAAAAAACTCTATAACTATTAATTATTATATATATATATATATATATACATATACATATACACACACACACACACACACACACACACACACACACACACACACACACACACACACACACACACACACACACACACACACACACACACACACACATATATACTAAACATTATAGAGAAGATACATGGATATGAATACTTTTTATTTTACATATTGAGATTACAAATTATAATTTTCATGTATTTATAGCTTCACTTTGTTTAAATTCATCTTATTGATTTATATGTTGTTTCTATAAATTAGTAAATTAAAATATTATCAAAATACTATTTTGACTAGAAGTGTTTTTTTTTCAAATTTGTAACACTACATTAGTTCAGAGTTGTTTTTAAAAATTCAATTGGGAAGTCTTAGGAATTAGTATTTTTGGGAGTTGATGGTTTCTTGTTTGGAATTACCGGTATTGGAGACAAAATGCCTCATAATATGGTTCCATATTATAGAGATGGGAGTTCTAAATACTTTAAATGAGCATTTAGTGTTGAAATGCTAAGAACTACATCAATATATTTTGACATTTCCTTGTGGTCTACATTTATGGATTCAAATATGGTGAATTACAAGTTTGATAAAATATTTAGTTGGTTGTGAGACACCCACTTCAGTCTCATTAGGGGATGTGGAAAATATAACACAAACAAATAAAAGTCAACAGATACTAGAAATTTTTGGTAATGTCTATGGTGAAAACAATATTGTTTTGATCAAGGAAGTGAGATTCATGTCCTAAAAAGTCAAAGAAGAAATTACTCTCTAAACCCCAACATATTGGAGATTGATGGAAAATATAAGACTGATTCATTAATTAACACAAAATTATTTACATGCATTAAACATGAAAGAAAATACAATAACCTATGTAGATCGGTGAAAATTTTCAAATCTACTACTGTCATTTGAATTATATTTTTTTTATCAAATCTAAAAATGTATTGTGAATTTATATGGAATAGAATAACTACCTTAATGTTCTTAAAGATTAGCAGTGCACAATCATTTTCTTATTCAATATTTGTGCAAAAACTAAAGTTATTTCTAAGGGAGATAGATCAATAATGGTGAGGGTAGATGTAAACTCATGGACTAGTACATGTCAATTTTCCACTTAAAATTTTTAAAAATGTAGCCGATAAAATGAGTCACATAAAATCACATCAATCAATCAACCTTGATCAAATGATGCTACATAAGTGGAAAACATAGCATGGCATAATGCCCTATAAATGGTCCACCCTAAATTTACTTGTATGGAAAACAATTAATTTAAATACCTATAAAAATATCTTTCTATAAAATGTAGATGCTCAAAAGTAAAATTTATATTTAAAATAAAAAATTCTTTTAAAGGGTATTATTTTTTCAAATCTTAAGGTATTTAAATGGATGTTCTACACCCCTCAACTTTTTTATTCAGAATTCACCACCCATATCAATTTGACTATGTTTTTCTTCAATTATAGATAGTAAAATATCCAACATAAAAATTATAATATTCGATACAAATTTCGTATTGGAAAACACCATTTACAAGGTTTACGCGTCACATGAGATGTTAAAAAATAATTGGTGACTTTGACCTTAAAAAATATTGTTTTTAAGACCTAATGTAAAAGAGTTCATGCAATATTGATTTTTTTTTCAAAATATCCATGTGGACATTAGAAAGAAAGTTTAATGTTACTGACATGATGCCTTCATTCCTTGAATTTCCTTTGATACATTGGCTTGGAGGTTGGTAACTTTGAGTTTATATTTAAACAATAAGATTACATCATCGACAAACTTATCATTTATCGAGGTCACAAGAATCCCAACATATTTCTCATTAATATTAGCAACGTTTGGAGAAATTTTCATGCATATTACAATTGTATAAATATAGTGCTTATAGATGGCACTCTAGAGAAAAACAAGTCTAATGATGTAGGGAACAATGTAATTGTTGTCACATTTAACATACAATCTAAATCATTAGAAATTTACTATAGAGATGCGTTGTGTCCTACGTTTCAACTATTGAAGGATGTGGAAGACGTCCTTGATGTCATTAAATCAAACACTGAATTATAATTATGTAATTTGTCACTAAATGTATTTGAGAACAAATTTATTTATAATGTGTCTGAATATCTTTAGTAATGTTATTTTTTATAATGTGTGTGACTATCTTTAGTAGTGTTATAATATCAATAGAAATATTTTAGTATATAAAAAAGGTTAACTAATACTCTTAATTATGGTGAATTCTAATTTCAATAATGATAATTTACCTAGATAAGGTATATTAGCATTACCTAGCTATTGCTAAGTTACATATACCTTTCTATAATTTGTTAAAGTCATATAAGCATCCCCACTTCATAATGTCCACTACACAAATTATTCACATCATTTCAAATAAGCGAAATTTAGAATCCCTATCACTCTATTAAAAATACAAAACATTATATCTCATCGCCTACTAGTCTATTTGATCTTATATAAAATAGCCTCAATGGTTGTCACGAATTTAAGGAATTGATACATTCACAACCAATTCAAAAATCAATGCGTTCATAGCTATCGTGTAAACAATATCAATTTTCTATGATATCTATTGTTAATTTGGGAGCCCATCTTAGGGAATAGATTTATAATAAAATTCAAAATTTTCTTAAAATGTTTTACTATAATTCTACCTTTAGTAAATGAATATTAATTTATTTCATGTCCATATTTAAAAATGAAAATGTATATAGAATAGTTTTATAGTAATTTTATATCTATATCTAAATATCGAAATACATCTGGAATGATTTTACATTTCATTACATTTCACTAGTTTGGGTTGTCGTCCTCAGCTAGTTTCATCAAAATATCTTCAGTAATTCTCTAATTACCACAATATTCAATCACATTCTAAATGAACCTAGAAATGTAAGACATCTTTTTAATGTAATTATCCTAGTGGCGGCTAGGCCACAATGACTTTTTAATTATTCAAATCTGCATAGTTTAATCTTAAATACATTTTAAAGCAAAGAAGAACCTTGTTCCAAATAAATAATCAAGCCTAGCGGCCACTAGCCCATATTAAACAGAAACATGTTTTGTTTAATGTATTGAAGCTCAATGTTGTCTTCCATTAAATCATAAAACAATTTTTCCCATATGTGTATAGTTTACTAATAAAGACATTTTAAAAATGATAAGAACCTTATTTCAAAACAAAAATTAAGCCTTGTAGCCATTAGGCTGTATAAAATATAAACATGTTTTGTTTATTATTTTTTAGATCAATGTTGTCTTCCATGAAATCATAAAATAATTTTTCCCATATTTTCACAGTTTAATCTTAAAGAATTTTTTCAAATGATAAGAACCTTCTTCCAAAGGAAAAATTAATCCTAGCAGCTACTAGACCATATAAAACAGAAAAATGTTCTATTTATTGTTTCGCCAACCAATATTGGATTCCTTGAAATAATAAAATGGTTTTTCCTAGATCTACATAGTATAATCTTAAGGAATTTTTAAATATTATAAGAACCTTATTTCAAATAAAAAATTAAGCCTAGCAGTTGCTAGCCCGTATAGAAGAAACATTTATTATCTATTGTTTTGCATATCAATGTTCGCTTCCGTGCAATCATAAAACAAAATTTCCTAGATGTGCATAGTTTAATCTTAAAAATATTTTAAAGCTGATAATAACCTTATTTCAAAGTAAAAATTTAGCCTAGTTGTTGCTAGCATGTATAAAACATAAACATCTATTGTTTATTGTTTTAAAGATCAATGTTGGTTTTCCTGAAATAATAAAATGATTTTTTTCCCACATCAACATAGGTTAATCTTAAATACATTTTGAAAAGTATAAGAACCTTATTCCAAATAAAAAATTAAGCCTAGTGGTTGCTAGCCTATATAAAATAGAAACACATTCCATTTATTGTTTTGCAGATCAATGTTGGCTTACTTGAAATCATAAAATGATATTTCTCAGATCTACATAGTTTAATCTTAAAGACAATTTTGAAAACAATAAGAACTTTATTCCAAAACAAAAACCAAGCCTAGCGGCTGATAGATTGTATAAAACAAAAACATTTTCTATTTATTGTTTTATAGATTAATGTTGGCTTCCTTGAAATCATAATATTTTTTTCCCAAGATTCATTAACTTAATCCATAATTTGATATATTGGACTTTGGAAGGAGGTATAACAGGTTCCAATATTTTAATTTTTCGATCCCAATGTTTTAATTTTTAGGTTTCAATATATGTGATTTTGGATTCCAATATATGTGGTTTTGGATTCTGATATATATGATTTTGGATTCAAATATATATGATTTTGGATTTCAATATATGTGATTTTGGATTCCAATATGTGTGATTTTTTCCATAACATATAATTCACATATTTAACATTTTGGAATCAAAACTATTAATATTGGATTCAAATTTTTCTTATATTTTTTAGCTACTTGGATTGGAATAATTCTAGATTTAGTGAAATAAGCATTAAATATATTTTGAAATATATTTGATTTTTGTACTTTTTAAAAACAATATAACAAAAATATCATTTTTTTTGGTCTACGTTTTTGCATAATTTTTGGAATTTAAAAAATATTAGTATTAGTAACTAGCAATCACATGATGGAGCGTGCGATGTGGACACCATTAGGAATCAGAGCGTGTATTATTCCATACTATGGGCTATATTTGCATCGGCAGTGGAACACACCATAGGAAGGAAATGCATTATTAACTCTATGTAGATGGATTAGAGGTTTATTAGTGAGGATCATGTATATATGAGTGTATGAATGAATGAAAATTAATATCTAGTAAGTGATGTTTACAACTATCTAGACGATAAACACCACATTTGAAAGCAATAGTTATGAAATCCATCTTTTTTGGAGTCAATATTTATGCAGAAAGTTAAATTTGTGATAAGATTCACTTGCACCCCTCTAGTTGAAATTATGAAGCTTGTCTAGTGGCATGTTGGGTGTCTCCATCAACTAATGAAATGGATGCTTGCGGAAAGGATCTTACAAATTTTTATGTCGATGAAAAAAAAACATAATCATATCATATTTCCTTTGTCTCGGGGTCATTTCCTACGTATTGAGATTTTTTTGTATATTTTGTTTAAAAAGTTGAAAATTTCACCATGGAATGCATGAGAAACATGTTATATCTAAGGTACACTTTGAAGATGATTATTAGATACAAAAATTGTATTTTTGGGTGGAAATATTTTATGAAGATATATGAGAAGAAATTTATTGGCTAATCTAGGCTTTCCTTGGATGAAGTTTCTTTTGTCAAACTACCCATTAGTTGGTCACTTCAGGGAAGCTCTTCAAAGGAAAGGTGTGAATTATGGAATCATTCCAACTGCAGTTTTTTATACATCTTATAACAAGATAGTGAGTTTATAAAAATCCATGAATTTTTCATGTTAATTTGAAAAGCAATATGGTAAAAATTTCATAAAAATTGTGCAAGTTGGGGAATTTATGATTTTCCATGTGCCTGATTTGAGAGATGTCAAAGTCAAATGCTTAATTACTAATCTAGGTATATTTTGCACAATTTTGGTAAAACACATAAGGAAATTCTAAGGACTGAAGAATTTAAGACCTTCCCTACTCTTGATCGCTTAGGAATTATAGAATTATATCATACTTCTTTCCAAATACATAGTTTGATATGAATTTTTTTTTAGTAGGGCTAATCAAAATCATGTATTTTTAATATCAAACCCCCCAAAAATATTAAAAATTTATATGAAACAACATGACAAATACATATAATGAATAATGCATCCTAATACAGACTAATTTAAGATATATCGGATATATAAACCACAAAAAATAAATTTAGAATTAGAAATTTTCTACACTCTGAACCACCTAATTCAATGAATGATTCTCATAATCTATCAAGATAAATATTTTCATCTGTGAGTAGCATAGACAATGAAACTATCACTAGTGCGGATTCTAGTTTTAGGTTAGATTGTCGAGATTCCTTTGAGATTGAGGTGGATCTTTGGTATGATAAGAATCCAAAAATAATTGAAGAGGATACAGTACATACAAAAAATTGTAGGGTACTATACCGGCGGAACGATGTTACATATGCCCCAATGATGATACAAGTCACCTCGCAAGGTGTTCAGATCCAGAAAAGCTCGCAAAGTATATGTTAGCATCCCAAATGCTTTATTCATGTTCCTTGTGCTTTGTTTTATTCCTATGCCCTTCATTTCTTAGCTTTTTGACCTTTAGTGACGAAACCACCACCTTGGCAGGATGGTGGTCCTATAACCACCACCCTGCTCAGGGCGGCGGTCCTTCACGCATTTTCCAACACATTCGTTTGATCACGACTTGCGTAATTTTCAACTTTTACCAGCTTTTCTCCACTTCCTTAGCTCGTATTAATGTTTTTGGTCCCTTGGAATAGTGTTTCTCCATTGTTTAATGGTAAAACAGTTCCATTCCAAGTTACCCTTTGGTGAATGGGGATTCTATAAATAGCCATATTTTTTTCAAGAAAATGGCCCCTCAAAACTACCTCTCAATTTCTCATTTTCCATTCTTTAGTGTCTCATTTCTTGCTTAGAGTTCATTTTGTTTTCATGTTTGCATCCATGCTAGTTTTTCCTTTGATTTCAGAAGCCATTCAATCTTCTTGCTTCAATCTTGTTCATCAATGTGCATACAAATTAGTTTAGAGTAGAGTAGTGTCAGTTATAGATTGCATCCATTAGAGTTGCAGGTTGTGTTCTTCAAAGAAGGTGGATTCTAGAATCTCTCGGTACTCTTGCGTTGTATTCCTGTAATAAATCCTACTAGGAATTGCATATGCCAAGCTTTGTATCTTGCATTGTCCCTCTCCTACTCACATTATATTTGGTCTATATCCAAACTGCCATTGTTCGAATACCTTTTCTGTTGATGCTAGCATATACACGCTCTTTTGGATTCATGTGAACACGAAGGAATGAGGAGATCATTCTGAGGGGAAAAAATCATACACTACTGGATTCGCCACTGTTATGTAAATTCCAAGTTTTATCTTTCAAAGTTATAGTTAAAATATATTAAATAGAGTAGTGAAACATTTCATTTCAGTTAAATTTCATTCTCGATATTACTAGGGAAGCTATGGTGATTGATAGTTTCTGAGAAAATATGATTCATTCCTCACTTTTGAGGTAGGATCGAGAATCTTTCAATTAAGTTAATCAACTATCTAGTTATTTAGGATAAACTCACAACTACACAGGCACGTAGCTACATCGAGCTACCTTGTTTGTTTTAATTTTGTTATTAGATTAGTTATTCTTTCAATTCCATTTAAAATTCTATAAAAAAAATACAAAAATATAGGAATATATATATATATGTTGTATATATATCTTGCATAGTTAGTTTATTTCATTTCAGTTAGGTTTATATTAACCTTGTATGACAATCATGGGACCTAGGGAGCCCAGGGAATACATTTTTGAGCCAATTGTGCCTGAACCTAATATTGTTGCAGCAATAACTGACATAGACCAAAATATTAGAATTCAAGTCTTCCGAGCAATAGCAGACCTACAAGAAATCAGCACACAGCTAAGAGTATTAAACAGAGAATATGACAAAGCACACACGTTCTGGTCAAATCAACCAGATTATAGATTTCCTTGATAGACATTCATATGACTGTAGAAGGATCTGAAAGAAAACAAAAATTCGATTGTGATCCAAAACTCCAACATCCAGACGTAGGAGACCTCCTCGTTGATATAGACACTAGCTTACGTATCCAAGTTTCTAGAACACCTGTTAGGTACTCTAAGAAAATCATGCAACTTTTGGTTCTGAACGTAGAGGCTAAAAATGCATACGATTATTTGATACTCAGAATCAGAAGAAGGGATTGATTCTTCACATGACCATAGGAGGTCCACAACAACCACGAACTTACGGTTGTGATCCACAAGTCCCACAACCCAATGGGCATACAAATCAATCCAATGTTGACGCTAGTTTGTGAACATTAGTGTTTAGATCCTCTCCACTCCCACCTGACATTATCACACAAATATCATTTTTAAACATAGCAGCTAATCAAGCTAAATATTTCTGGACTAGACCAGAGAATCATCCATAAAACACCAAAAGATCCACTACATATTTATCCATTCCATTTTCATGACCTTTTCGGGAGACATATACGAAGTACCCACAGGTTATCTTCCATGTATCCCATAACCCATAGATCAGATCATGACAGAACTCGATATTGATTGGAACATTTGAGGAGCTATCCTTTCCAAATGATCTATCACACTGGTTCAGGTTAGGAGGGCCTTCTTTGCCTTAGATTCATAGATCCCATTATTGTGTGTCGAAGACCTAAGATTACCTAACTAGCTTAACTACATCCCGCTTGTATTCCATCTCCACTAGCTATCTTAGCACGACCTTGGGAGGGCGGGTGCGAGGAAGAGTCACTTGTGGATTCCCATGCTTTCCTGTCACTTTTCCATCGTACAAAATTGGTGAACCCAACATGAAACAAAAAATTGTTTCATCTTACCTACCTCATTAGCCTTCACATCAGCTTCACCCCCAAGATTGGTGAACCTGATATTAACGGAACAATTTCTTCACTTTCACACTCTTCTTTTTTATCCATCTTCCCTTCTTCCCATTTTTCTGTGGGTATTCATATACCCCCCAATTATGTTGGTATTTGATGCATACAACAAACCTCTCCTAGGTCTTGAAGCATACTACAATCAACTGAATAGACAACCATCACCCTGACTCTTAGCATGGGGTGACAACTATTCAACTAACTAGTTTTCAACACAAACTTTTCCTCAAAGGACTAGATATAGTTATTCTTTACAAATAGAGGAGTTAGATCAGCTCACTCAAATGCAACAGTAAGAGCCTTCAGGCTTGAACAACATTACGCTCACTGGAGAATCTGGTTCACCTCCTTAGGTGTTCCTTAGACCACAAATTAGTAGACAATCATATCCATATCTATTTTTAGATGATGAATAATTAGCACGTTATGCTAGGAGTGAACAATGCTCTCAAAGTATGTACCCACCTATAGGAGGTTTACAAACACAACCCAAGGTCTCATTTTAAGAAAACACCCCCATCCCTCCACCTATAGGAAATGCCCTTGGTGATACTTGGTAGGGCAGCGATCAATTCACAGCAGGGTACCATATGCCTATACAACCTCAAGGTATACAACAAACACCAATAAGGAAAAATACCGTATCTTCACCAAACGAGGTCATCTCAGCCTTAGTTGAGAAAGTTAGAGGGTTAGAACTTGCTCAAGCAAGTCAAAATTTACAATTCATGTAGGCAGGAAATTCCAATCCTCCACATCATCCTATCCAAGTAGACCTCCTCACAGGAATAGGAACATTGGGCATGCCTCCTCAGTATTCACAACAAACGCCAACTAGAACCACATTTTCTAACGTTGCTCTGGTGGAAAATATGATACCTCCCAGTTTAGTACAAAATAATCCATTCCTGGGCAATGCTCCTCCATACTTAAACATGTATTCCAAATCACCACAGGGAGATATGTTCTCTTCTCCTGGCATATTCACTCAACCACAAGGATTCCCTTATGCCCCTGCAAATACATATGCTACGCCATATCAACAACCAATTCCACCTCCACCCCCTTAACAAACACCATCAATGGTCGAAACCTATGCAATAGGAACTTATTCAGAATATTTGAAAGAACCTTTAGACTTCACTATATGAAGCGTCATGCTTAAAGGACCTCTCCCTGATCTACCCAAGTATAAAGGAGAGGGAGACCCGAATGCACATATTAAGGCCTTCGCCATAGCCATTCGAGAACTGCTCCCTTGGGATGGATTTGTTGTTAAAATATTCCCAAAAATGTCAGAAGGTATCACCCTCGATTGGTATTATAGAATATGTGAAGCCTCAATACATTCATTTAAGAAACTCATTTCAGAGTTCATCAAGGTGATCGACATGAAAAAATTGTTGAGAACAAGAATCAGGGAATTCTTGCATATTAAGCAAGAACACAATGAATCTATTGCTCATTTCATCCAAAGATGGCGTACAGTCCTCTATTCTTCAACAATCACTCCAAACATGGATCAGATGGAACTATGTGATTTATTCCTTCATTCTCTCAGTAGAGAGATAAAGAAAGAAGTCCAAAAATTCCCACTAAGAACTTTTGATGAAGTGTTCGAGAGTGCTCTTTGAATAGATCAAGCTGCAATAGATAGCAGTCACAAGACATATGGAACAAATGGGAGGTTAATCATCCCCAACCAAAACACTACGACTTATCCTACTACCAAAAATGCCAATCAAGGAGCTAAAATCCTTAACAAAAACTGCAGGGTAACAACAGATGGAGTGACTGACCAAGCAAAAAAAGCAAATGTTGTAAATGTTCCACTACCGGTTAACAATCAGCAAAACAACAATTTTACCCAAACAATCAACTCAGTAGATTTTAATCGTCCCCAACGACGAAAACAACAACAACAATGGTAGATCTAGACATAGGGTCCAATTTAAAAATCAACTAGAAATCAAAACCAAAGACAACAAACACAAAGCTTTAATCCTAATAGTCAACAGTTCAATCAAAATTTTGGACCGCAACACGTACCAAACCAACAACCTAGGAATCATAATCCCAACTCATATTTTGGTTTTCACAATATTCAAGGCCATGACACTATGACTTGCCACGATTACAATAATTTCATGCAACGTCTGCCAGAAGAACAGAGACAACTCTTCATAGATATGTTCTTAATAGATTCTGTGACACCTATCCCAAATACTTTCACAGGGGCAATCTCCCCTCAAAACGCACCTCTTAAGATCTTCAATGATCCACTTCCAAATAACAATAACAATAATAAATTAAATCCAAATGGGATGAATAAAGGTGTAGTGACAAGAAATAATGATCACGAAGCCTCAACTTCACTAAATCCACTTATTGCACCACAATTAGGAAATCAGCCACGAACCAAGATAGTTTATATAGTGGAATTAGATTTTGAGCTGCACGTAGAATCCATAACAAGAACATGAGAATATTCTTCTCAACCAAATCCAATCTATCCACTAGAACAAGATAACATTCAACAAACATTGGTAAAACCCGTGGGCGCTTACAATTTAATTAATGACTTAACAAAGACCTTCTCTCACATCTCCTTTTTGGACTTGTTGAAAAAATCTCCTACCCATAGGGCTGCTCTGTTAGAAGCACTAGGTCTAGGTCATTTAATTAACATCACTCCACCTCCTGAAACACAAGTAAACCATATCGACTTTGATATCCACCCTGCAGGGTAGCCAGATAGGGATACCAAGTTTATATTCGACATAAACAAAATTCCAATAGATGCTAAAATTGCACGTAGAGGTGACCCGACCTTGCATTTACAGGTGTGGGTTTATAATAATTACGTTAAACACGCAATGGTTGAAGATGGGGCAACAGTGAATATTGTCCCCTGTTCTTTCCTTCAAAAACTAGGATATGGAGAAACAAACTGATCCACAACAAGAAATACGCTAAGAGGTTATGATAGCCTTAAAGCTACTTCAACTGGGACTATAATATTACCAGTCACCTTAGGACCCAAGAAAATCCTCACTAATTTTTATATCATAGATCGGGAAACCAAATATAATATGATCCTCGGTCGACCATGGATACATCGCATGAAAGCAATTCCCTCTACGTTATTCCAGGAAATAAGATTCTTACACCTAGGAAAGATATACGTAGCAAAAGGTAACCCAAAACCATTTAACATACACCTAGAAAACCTAAAGAAAATACCAGGTGTTCATTCTGAGTTTGAACTCCCAACAAACCAACTTAACAAACCAATCGAATCAAAACCAGAAGAAAAATTAATACCTGCAACAAAAATAGTAATTACGAACTTAGTCAAGAGCATCCTAGCCCTCAAGGATGAAGCTAATGTTGTAGAAACAATGTCATTAGAGACTAGTACAAAAATTGTCGAATTACTAAAACAAGATCTACCAATTTTCCTACCATTTGATTCTGCAGGTATGGGATGAACCCTAGGATCTGGTTCTCTTCTAGCAGCAGAACTTTGTATGGTAGAAGTAACTGAAATAGATGAAATAGACGTGAAGAATGTCCCAGCATCCATTTTTCCTAGTAAGTATTGGACTCTCCATTTCAATGGAGCTAGATGTCGCTATGGAGCCGGGGCAGGTGTGATATTTACTTCTCTTGAGGAAAGATCCTACCTTTTTCTTTTAAGTTGAACTTTGAATGTATGAACAACGGCGCTAAGTACAAATCCCTCCTCCTTGGCCTCATCATAGCCAAAAGGATTGGTGTTAATAACATCAGAGTATTAGGAGACACACAGCTAGTTACAAACCAAATCTCTGAAGTATATAAGACTAGAGCTGAGCACTTATAGCTCTATAAAATAGTGGTATTAGATCTAAGTGAAAGATTCGACTTCATATCCGTTGAGGCAATCCCATGAGAATAGAACCTTCTCACAGATTCAATAGCAACCTCAGCTTTGCATTTTACCCCAAGTAATGAGTTGGAAGATACAAGCTTCAAAGTATCACTTTGTACTAAACCATTGGTGAAGAAAATGTTAACAAACCCTCTGCTAACACATGTAGCTACGAATGAATCTCCTATCTTACATCATATTGATAGTGATAAAGTCACTCTCAAATATCTAAATACCTATGCGGAGCTACATATTTCTCACAGTATAGTTGATCTTTCCTTAATACCACATTCCTCTCCCTACTTTGAAAATCCCACGGTAGAGTCTCATCCATAAAAGGATCTTGATATCTACGAGATAGAAAATGGAGAAAACTTGGAACTACCTCCAGCCCCACCTAAATTTGAAGAAGGTAACACTTCTTTGATAGAAGAAACCATTGACATAAACATTGGAACGGAGGAAGAACTAAGAATTTTAAAGTTAGGCTCCTTGCTAACTCTGGAAGAAATAGAGACACACACCCAAATCCTCAAAGAACATCAAAAGGATTTTGCATTTAATTATAAGGAAATGACAGGTATCGCACCACAAGTTGTGGTACATAATCTTGTCACTAAACCAGATGTGAAGCCAATTAAATAGAAGTCAAGACCAATGAAGCCAAAAGTGGCTCTCATGGTAAAAGAGGAAGTAATAAAAATTTTGTAAGTAGGATTCATCAAACTATTCGATTATTCACAATTGGTATCTAATATCGTCCCCGTTCTAAAAAAATGGGAAGATATGCATCTGCATAGATTTTCAGGATATTAACAAAGCTTGACCTAAGGATGATTTCCCATTACCATCCATTAAAATCATCGTTGACACAACAATTGGACTTGAGCTTTTGTCTCTCATGGATGGGTTCTCGGGATATAATAAAATCAAAATATCTCAACAAGATCAAGCCAAAACCACGTTTATAACTCCCTAGGGAACTTATTGTTATGTTGTCATGCCATTTCATCTTAAGAATTTCGGTGCTACATATTAGTGGGCAATGACGTACATATTTCATGATCTTATCCAAGAAATTGTGGAATCATATGTGGATGACTTATTGGCCAAGGCCAAGAAGTGCTCTAATCACCCGTAGGTGCTCCGTATCATCCTCTTACGACTAATTGAGTATGGTGTCACATTAAACCCAAAGAAGTGTGTTTTTGGTGTAATAGGAGGAAAACTTCTAGGATACATTATATCTTCACAAGGGATTGATGTTGATCCGGCCAAAATACAGGTTATTCTTGAAATGATCCCACCTTTGAACAAATTTGGAATCAGGACATTTCTTGGGAAACTTGGTGTAATCCAAAGGTTCATCCCAGATTTAAGCTTTTTAATTCATCCAATCAACAATCTACTCAAGAAAGATTATAGCATTGATTGGACTGAAGATTGCAACAAGGCCTTCAAATCAGTTAAGAGCTTCTTGTTGTCACCACCCATGCTAATGCCTCCCAAACTAGACTGCCTTTTAATCCTATACTCACGAGCCATTCCTGTCTCGCTGGCCTACATGCTAGCTCAAGAAGACAATGACAAACAAGAACATGTGATCTATTTCATTAGCCGAACATTGCTCGATTATGAAACACGTTACACATAGGAAGAGAGAGAATGGCTTGCCATAGTTTTTGCAACAAAACACTTGAGACGTTACATGTCAAACCAAGAAACAAGGGTCATTGTAAAGACAGATCATTTATGAACATTTCTTACACAAGGATCTTTATCTAGAAAAGTTGGCCGTTTCATAACCCTAATGGGAGAATTTGAGTTAACATTTGTAAACCAAAAATCTGTTAAAGGGCAAATCGTTGCAGACTAGTTAGCTGAAAATTTGCTAGATGGAGGTGAGCTGGTAGATCTAGAATTTCCCGATGAATGTGTATACTTTTTCGAAACCAGACCCCCCATCTTTACATGCCTATTGTATACTGATATCATCAATTTTATCATGGACCATACATACCTGGAAAGTGCCACACCACAACAAAGAAGGTGGTTACAAATTATTCCTACTAAATATGTTGTTTTAGACCAAGTGCTCTATCGCAGAGCCTTTGATGGCATGCTTCTAAGATGCATCGACATAGAATAATCCAAGATGATCCTTCATGAATCCCACAGTGGGATATGTGGGGGCCACTTTGGTGGTCACGCCACTACTCACAAAATACATAGGATGGGCTATTTTTGGCCCACTCTTAAACATGACATAGTGGAATTTTTATGTAAGTGCCAAAAATGCCAAGAATTCTCTCATGAGATTCACATGCCAACACAATCCCTGCAACCAATAGCGACCCCATGCCCCTTCTCTATATGGGGTCTAGATTTGATAAGTAAATTCTCTCCCTCATCAACCAATGGCCATAATTTTATAATCACAGCAACAAAATATTTCACCAAATGGGTAGAGGCCATGCCTCTCACCACCGTACCAAGTTCAGTGATTGCCAAATTCATTCTAAACCAAATTATATGCAGCTATGGTGTCCCACAAGTCATTATCTCTGATAATGGCACATCCTTTAAAAACAATGAGGTTCATCAACTATGTAACAAGTTCAAAATAAACCATCACACGGCCTCTCTTTACTACCCTCAAGCCAATGGGCAAGCTGAAGCGAAAAACAAAACATTGAAATCTATTCTCCTCAAAACGGTAAAAGAAAACAAATGAGATTGGCATTTAAAATTATATCCAGCCTTGTGGGCCAACCGAACCTCAATAAGAACACCTACAAGAGTAACTCCTTTCTCATTGGAATTCGGGGCAGAAGAAGTTCTACCACTTGAGGTTGAAATACCCAGTCTCCACATCTCATTACAAGGGATTCTAGATGAAGAAGCTTATAGGGAGGCACACCTATCCCAACTAGAAAGCCTAGATGAGGCCAAGTTAAATGAAGAACAACGACATAGAGCCTATGCTGACCGGATGTGCCAGCAGTATAACAAAAAGGTCTATGAGTGAGAAATATATGAAGGAGATCTAGTTTTAAGACTAGACAGCTGGATCGATAAGAAAAATGGCGAAGGAAGAAAGTTTCAATCAAAATGGTTGGACCCATATCGATTCATGAAGGACTATGGTAATGGTGCATATCTCTTGTGCATGCTGGAGGGTGAGGAATTCAGTGAATCAGTGAATTCCTTACATCTTAAATGGTTTTATGCATGAAGCATCAACACTATTTGTATAAATACATCTACATTACATATTCATTTAGATAGGTTCATTTTGTTCACTCGTTTCATAAAATTTGGTGATCAAGGGACTTGTTCTTAAGCAATTCATTAACAACTTTTGATAGTATTGGTAGGAGCTTTCAAATCATACTTCTTCATTTTCATAACATCATCAACTGTTTTAGAATCATTTCATCAATTAAAGCTAGATATGAAAAAGTCTTAACGGTAGCCATACCAAGGCCTACATGCTTGTTCTCACTTTTGGTTTCTTTCTAGGGTAGGTCCTAGGGTAGCACCATGAGAAAATTTGAAGAGGTGTCTTTGGTCCTTTCACATTCTGTTTCAACATGATTTTCCGCAATCAATTGGCACAGGCCCCTTCCTCCTACCAACTTGGTAGCTCTAATGTCCAAGTCATACTCCTAAACTTTATATATCCAGTTACCTCGCTGACTACCCAACTCTTGTTGAGTCAAAATGGATTTAACAACGGTGTCAGGAACGAGAATGAGGGTATGAGAGTTTAGCACACAATACCTAAAATGTTTCGCCGCTCGTACCATTACATAAGCATGCTTTTCAATTTGTGACATTTTTATTTCATGTTCCTTTAATGGGCAGCTCATGAAAGCGATGGGAGCTTCAATGCCATCTTCCTTCTCCTGCATAAGGATGGCTGACACTATGTGTGTGGAAGCATAGCTATACATGATCAAGTCTTTTTTGAAATCTGGACATACTAGGATATGAGCGCAAGAAATGGCCCTTTTGACTTCATCAAATGCAAGCTTCCCTTCAATACTCCATCGAAATGAAATTTTTCCCTTCATCATCCCAAGGATATCCTTGGTTTTATTAGTGAAATCAGGTATAAACCTTCTCAGGAAATCGACCTTTCTGAAGGAGTGAACTCCAGTTTTTCTTATGGGTAGGGTAAGGATTTGAATGGCCTTCACCCTTTTTGGATCAATCTTGGTTCCTTCTCTAGTCATAATATGACCTAGCAACTTTCCTTTGGTCACTTCAAACATGGACTTCTTGGGATTTAAGGAAATTCCGTGACGCTGACATCTCAAGAGTACTTTTTCTAGATGATCATAATGATCGCTTTGTCTTTTAGAGAAAACGGTCAATTCGTCCAAATACACCACTATGGATCTACCCATCAGGTCCCTAAATGCTAAGTCCATAGCTCTTTGAAAGGTAGCTCCGGTTTTGATTAAGCCAAAAGGCATCCTCCTATAAGAAAAGGTCCCCCATGGGGTTGTGAAAGCCATCTTACGTTGATCCTCTGCAGCTACCTCAACTTGATTATATCCTAAAAATCCGTCGAGCGTGGATAGAATTTCTGATCCAGTAACGGTCTGTAACACTTGATCCATGATAGGAAAGGGATAGTTATCTTTTAAAGAAGACTGATTCAAGTTCTAGAAATCAACACAAATCCGGATTTTTCCATTCTTCTTCCTGACAAGGACGATGTTAGCAATCCAGGTGAAATGATGGATTGGAAAAATAATTATGGCATCTAACATTTTCTAAATTTCTACAAGGATAATCCTTGAAATCTTGGGATTTTAATGTATTTTCTTCTATTTGTAAGGTTTTACATTAGGCTTCAAAGGAATATTGTGTTGTACATCTTTGGGCTTGAAGGATTTTAAATTTGCATAGGACTAGACTAATACATCGAACTATCTCTTTAGGAGTGAAGTGAATTTTTCTTTCTCCTTAGGGGAACAACATTTCCCAATATTCACCATCTAAGGTTGATCAGACGAACCTAGATTGACTTGATCTACTTCCGAGGAGGAAGCTCCTTCAACTTGTCTCTTGTTTTGAATGAAACGGTCATGCTTCTCAAACAAACCCTCCAGAGAAACTAGCCCTTTGGGAATGTTGTTACCTTTAAGCTGAATAAACTCGCCATCAACCTCTTGATATGGATCTGAAATAGATTCATGGAAAGTTGATTCTCAACCTTCAAAGTAAAACTCACTAAAATTGTTAGTTTTTTCTAGAAAAGACAACACCTATTGATCATCTTTGAACACTTGCCAATGGGCCACACTATCTGAAACACTAGGATGATACACAATCTCAATGGTGTATGTATCTTGTTTAAACTAGGGATGAGGGAGAAGGAGCGATGTAGACAGGGCTAAAGAATCAGCCTTGTTGTTATAATCTCTCAAAAATTCTTTGATGGAGAATGTGTCAAAGCATTCTATATTATCCCAAACTTTGTTCCTGTAATGTCCCAGCCGATCATTTTTCACTTTATAGATCCCTTTGACCTGGTTGACAATCAGCTCTACATCTCCTTGAACCTTGAGATTTTGAATTCCTTTTTGTCTAGCCATTTCTAATCCTAATAACAAAGCTTCATATTCAGCAGTGTTATTAGTATTATCAAACTGCAACTTGAAGGAAGAGGGAAACATCTCAGAATCGGGAGATATAAGAACTACACTAGTGCCTGATCCAGTTGTTGAACAACTAACATCAAATTTGAGGATCCAAATGGCATTAAAATATTCTTCCTTGACATCTACAGCTAGTACCTCTGATGTCATGAAGTAATTTCCAAAACTAGTGTCTTCAAAAAGGATTTGAGCCTTAGGGTCATCTGATTTAGTTACCAAATACTTTGCCTGAGGCTCAAGATTGAGAACATGATAAACCCCACTGACCGGAATTTTGGCCTTAGTCCAATCCATATTAATCTCTCCTGCGACACCTTTACAAAAACCTCTACCCAAGAGGACACCGTAAGCTGCAGGAATGTCATCACCTAGAATGGTCATTTTCACTCTCTTCTCTAGGAAGGCAACCAATGCAAACTGTGCATCTTTGATTTGACCAATCAAGGGAACTTGCTTGGTTTGCATGGAGTAACATTGTCCATATGACTTAGTCCAAGTAAGCCTAAGGGAATGGGATACTTTTGCGAGCATAACATTGTTAGAGGCCCCTGAGTCGATGATGCAATTGCTAAGTTTAAACCCATTTATTAGTAAAGACAAATAAAATGGTTCAATCTTTCCTAAAGAAGAAGTAGAGGTCAGATTGTTCTAAGTTGGGGATTGAGTAGTATCTGGCAAAAGAAATTTTGAAGGTGGGGGAATGGTGGCTTTACTTCTAATGAATTTGACAAGTTTTTCAAACTGTTCAGGATTAACTGAAGGTATTTTACTTCTGAAATTTGGATCTTGGTTCTTTTTACATGATCGATAATGTCAAAAGCAGTATAAGGAGTGAAAGGAGGTTCGGTTCTAATCACGTGAAATTGATTTAGGGCACAGACCTTAGGAGAAAGAGAATGAGGAGAATTTGTTACTTTTTTGGTGAATTCTCTTTCAGTTTTCAGTGAAATAGGAGCACCTCTTCTAACTATGGCTATGGAAGGTTCCTTGTTCTTCTCCTTTGGGCTTTCAAGAGGTTTTCTTGAATTCTAAGATTGGGATCAAGTGAAGAAAGAAAATAACTGACCATCTGGTGCACATTAATCTTCTTCGTATTCCAAATACCCAATGCTAGAGTCACTAGTTGAATCGTCATAAGACTCATCAGCGTATCCTAAAGCTTCAAAAGCCTCGGGGGAATCTTGTTCTTCTGGTTCTTCCTCTTCTTCAACTATCTGCACTGCCGCGTTAACTGGAGGAGCTTCGATTGCCAGTCTTGGTTGAATAGGAGCTAACCACATCCTATCTCTTACAAGTGCACCATTGGTGTTATTGAAATTTTGTCTAGGGATATCCCAATACGGAACATTGCTCACCTGCTGGGACATTTGCTTTTTTAAAGCAATCAAATCGTTAGCCATCTTTTGAATCATAGGGTCAGTATTACCTTGGGAAGAACCTTGATTTTTAGGCTTGGGTGCATCTTTCCTTATTTTTCTAGAGAAAATGATATCATCCTCTATTTTAATAGCCATTGACTTAGTGATAGCCAAATCTAGGATAGCCGACCTTCTTAATAGGAAGCTCACATCGGGAGGCTGAGCATTAATGAATAAGCATTTCTGATTTTCCGGAGTAGGTACAGCTATTTCTGGAGTCTTTCGGATGAGCTTGTTGAAATTTTCCATGAATTCCCACATGGGTTCATGCGATTCCTTCTTCATATGGGTAAGTTGTGCTAACAAAGCATGAGAATCTTCTACTGGTTTGAAACGTGCTTCGAATCTAGTCCTCATGGTAGCCCAGTTTGTGACGCATGCATTTAAAAGGTGGTAAAACCATTCGGCTGCTGCACCGTTCAATGTTTCAACGAAGAGTCGAATAGAGACATCTTCGTGAGCTACTACAAGGACACTGCATGCTACAAAGAAAGATGCAATGTGTTCATCAGGATGCTGCTTCCCATCACCATTGAACTTGGGAATGTTTTTACGTGATCCATGTGGTAACTTGTGTAATGGTGGAGTTAAACAAAGAGGACCAATAGCTACGCCCCAGGGCACAGGTTGTGCTACCATCCTTCTGAAAATAGTGTGTATAGTTATCTGAGTTTCAGACAAGAATAATGTGTGACAATTTGTAGAAGCTTCCTGTTCTACGGGGATCTGGTTTATCTGCATAGGTGAAGAACTTCTGGTTCGGTTAGAAATAACGTAGTTTGGGGAGAGACTGAAATTATGCTGTTGTAGCAACTCAAAGAGTGTATCAATTTCACCCCAGGCTCGGTGGGACTGAGTGAAGATATTTCCAGCCAGCTTGAATCGAGAAATAGATCTTGTTGAAAATAAGGCAAATACGGAGTCGCCAGACACCAAGATGATAAGCTTTATACTATTAATCCATATTCCCCAATGGAGTCACCAAAAACAGTTGGTTGGATATTTTTTCAAGATGAAATATGAGGTTCAACCATAGTACATGGGATCGAATCCCTCCTCAAGGGAAGGTGAGGCTGCCTATTTATTGCTAGTCTAAAACACAATATAAATAATATGTACAGTATTCATGCTAATCTAACCATTGGGGTTGGGATAGAATCCTGAAATCCATATTCATACTAGTTGAAGATATTGCTCTTTCAAAATGAAATGAATTGGAAAGAAAATTATTATTATGGAAGAAACACAATGGAAAGGAAATGAGAGGAACGTATTTTCTTTTAAGTAAACATAGAGCATGAAATAATCATACGAGTTTTAGATAACAAATGTAATGTTTGAAATGATTAGAATCATGAAGATGTTAAACGAAGAAGACATTAATATTATGAACATAAGAACAATATCTTAATAAAGGTACATCTCACAACACAAAGTTTGCAAAATAGCATCAGCTTCTATTCTTCAAATGATTAAAAGAGAAAACATAGTTTTTCTTCTTCAAAATAGTTCTCAATATTCCAAAAATCTCAACCCCTTGGAATGTACGTACATCACTTATTTATAATAAAAAGAGTTGAGAGAAAATAGGAAAAACCCTATAAAATAGTGTTCTATCAAGAGTCCTATTTTACTTGGCCCTCACGCAAGAGACCAAGTCAAAACTTACTTTCTATGTGACAAAAAAGAAATGAAAAATACATGTCAATTTCAAGATTGAAATGACATGTTACATTGTGACTTAGTCTAAATCATCATCTTTCTCTTCTTCGTCTTTCCCTTCTTCCAACAAAGCCTATTTGTTCCAAAATTCTTGGAATTTCTGGATTATACCTTGCATCTCATTTTCATCAGGTGTAGTAGAATGATCACTCAGGACTTCACATATTTCATGAGTGTCACTGACATTTTCGGGAAGCTTTCTCAATCTTTTGTTGAGTTTTCTCAGGGTTTCCAAAGAATGTTCAATCTTTACAAACCTGTCAATGATTTCAATGCCAAATCCGTGAGTTGGTTCATGCTGAATTGATTCTTGGATTTGTTTGAAAATACCCTCAACTGGTAGGATACCCGAGTCTCCACCGACACTTTTGCACAGATTTTGATCAGTTCCTCTTCCAAGTCACTCTTTCCATCGATCAATTGATCTCTCGATTCTCTCAATTTGCCACAAGCTTCATTGAGAATCTTTATTATGAATTTGATGGCCTTGGTCAGCTGGAAGTTCTTATCCACATGTGGGATGATGCCATATTCGACCAAGATGCGTGAGGGGATTTGCTTCATGACCTGGAGAGCTATGAAATTCAACTCCAACTATCCAACCTCTTGAGAGAAATCATCATCCATATTTTCCCCATCACTTTGTATATTCCCCAAAGATCGATAGACTTCCACAATTTCTTGGATTACTTCTTTCCCCTGTAGGAGCAGCCTTTGGGTCCATTCATCGACCACTCTCCCTTTTTCATTAATCTTCTCAATTATGGGCACCGATGAGAAATTGAACCCGACAGGGACAGAGGAAGATGGTACAGATTCAAGGGGTTTTGAGAGCTTAAGTAATACTTCAGTTAACTACTCCACCTTTTCTTTAAGCTCATCCCTGTTGTCCTTTGTTTCCTTTAATTTCTGGCATAGCACATTCATAGCATCTCGTGCATCTTGTTGTGCTCCTTCTGTCCATCACCTCTCCTAGAGAAACCCTAGTTATCTGATAATCAGAGGCTACTATGTCCTCTTTGGTCTTGTTCATCACGGGAGTGGCTATCTCCACAAACTTATGTCCCGAAGCATCCACTAAAACCCTCGAAACTATTTTGGGTTTTTGGTCTGACTTAGTAGTAGGAGCCTTGAGTGCACTAAAATCAAAGGCTGGTATGGGTACAACCACCTTCCTTTTTCTTGGAGTTTTCTCAAGTATCCATTGAGGCATACCAAAAAGAGTAGTCACTGCTATAGAAGTTGGTATCATACTTTCAGGTGGAGTGGGATTCACTAGTGGAGTGGGATTCACTGGTGGAGTGTGAAAAATTATTAGTGTGGTAGTAGATTCAGTGAAAAGAGGCATAGGAGGGGGCATATATGTAGTTTCTTTGGTCCCAGTAGAGAGGGGTGAGAGTCTAGAGAAAATTCTGGCCATGACCGATGAAGTGGATGGGGAAAGAGGAGGTAGAAGTGGTTGTGAAGTAGGAAGCGTAGATCTTGACGCCAAAGCCTGGGATGCGAGAGATAAAGTTACTTCTATTGGGCAGTCAGCAAATGGTGAAACTAGGGGCTGACTCACCTCTCCTTCCAGAGAAATTTCTCCTATTTCTGGTGGTGTTGGTGATTCTGGCACGTTCACCATTTCCACTGGAGTAGCAGTTGAAGGGGTTTCTTCTTCTCTTCTCTTCTTGACAAATTTGACCTTTATAGGTCCCTTGGAAGAGCTTTTGTCCTTTTCCTTTTTGGAGGGCCCTGCCCCTCTAATAACCAACTTTGAAAAACTATCTCCTTTGAAACTCATCCCCTAAGAGGTGAGCCATGCCTTGGTGCATGTGAGAATTGGGGCCGATCTATCTGCAACAGAGGGTTTTTCACCAATAGATCAATCAATAGCTGGGAAAACATGTTGATCTTCATTCAATCTATCATAGGAAGAATCCAGAACACTTTCATTATCACCAGTACCCTGTGGTATGTCAGTGAGCTCGAGTGTCTGAATCTCTACAAGTGTCAACCTGCTATGATCTTTTCTTCGGACAACAACCTCATCACATAAATCAATCCAGATGTCTTCTATGCTTGGTACATGTGGGTGCAGAGTTCCATATGACTTAAGGACTCCTTGAAAGTCAAACCCATCTCTGGGCTTCATGTGCTTTTTCAACTTATCTTGAAGATCATGTACAATTTTCTTGGCTTTCACCACCGTTGAACAATTATACCTTCCAATAGAAATTGGGAAAGATACAGTGGCCTTGTGTTTAGTCTGTTGGAATTTGTGAAAATCCAAATATTGCCTGACCAACTCCATCAAGATTAGTTTGTCTCCTAGATATCTGGGTACATGACCACTCAGAGGTATGTGAACTTCTTGAATTGCAAGAAGACACAACCCCATTTTGAAACTTCAGCCCATGCCTCATCAGAGACTCTCGTTTTCCTCAGTTCGGGTTTAACCTACAGATGTTCTCGTAAAAGAAGGAATCATTTACCCTTCTGAATTGGTCTTTAGACCCTTTTCTTGTTAACTAAGGAAAATATTGATAAACATGTTCCACTATCTTTCTCCCCTTTGTGTCCAGTCCAGGATAATTCCTCATGCCATCCACTGCATAGGTGACATACGAGGACATATAAAACTTCCTAGTAGACAAGACTGTTGTCATCTGAGAATCTATCTCGTTACTGATAAGGGTTCCCCAATCAATCCCCTATTGATTCTTCTTAATAATGATCATGAATTGGTACATCCATCCTTGGAAAACATTTGATTTGGGGAAACCAAAAACCTGACTCAACAGAGTAATGATATCATTGATTTCCTGAATGAAATCACTTCTAGGAACAAGTCTTGGGAACCTGGAAACAACCGGCTTGGCTTTGATTAGGAACTTCTTATTCACGTGCTTGATACAATCCTCCTGATCATTGTCCCAAGCTTTTTGGGATGACTTGAGATCTACATCTCCATACTCCTCAAAGTTACACAGCTTGAGAAGTTCATCGAAGAAACCTCCATGTAACTTGATTACGACCTCTCCCGCCTAATTTTCCATAGAACGAGAAGCGGAGTCATAATTTGAAGCACGTGCTAAGATGAACTCAGGGCACTGAGCGGACATGGGGAAACCTGCTGTAAGAGGTAGACCACTGCCAACTATTGATTTCATCCATGGGGTTTGGGAAGAACTCTTGACTCTATTCAAAAAATCTTCCATATCTATGTTTCCAAGTTCTGTATCCCAGATGTCGTAATTACAATCAATGTAAGAAGGAGAATCCACCTTCCCAAATTTGTACTTCATCCTCCCTGATTTTTTAGTCTTATCCTGTGATGAACCAGGATCCGACATGAGGAATTTCAAAGGAGGAATGAACTGATTACTTCTGATTTTTAGACACCTCGGGTTTGAGGACCTGCTCAGCAATCTCAGAGGCCTAAAACAATAGAGAGTATCAGAGATCAGAGGGTGTCAAACACTTGGAAAGTCCTGACAATCAATTGAATTTGTCAGAAGGTATGAGATGTACGCCACTTTGGAAAACCCGCAACACTGGAGATGTCAGAAGGTTCGGAAAACCCGCAACACTGGAGATGTCGGAAGGTTTGAAAAACCTGAACACTGGAGATGTCAAAAGTTTGAAAAACCTGCAATAGGTTCGGAAAACCCGTAATACTGGAGATGTCGGAAGGTTTGAAGTGTCCGACACCTTAGATTTCCCAAAACACTGCGGGTTTTGGAAGCTGCAAAACAACCTGTGAAACCTGAAAAGAGGGAATCGGGTTGTGGTTAGGTCAAGACATGCAAATTCCTCTCCACTGTTATGAATCAATGGTATATTCAAAGGAATAAAACTAATCTTTTCAAGGGGGAACCCTAAAATGCAAACCTGATTCCAAAAAGGAAAAAGTAAACAAAAACCAAAAACCCTAACCAAAAGAAAGAGGGATTTTAGGAGCTCATTACACAATCCTTCCACAAACGTCACAAACAAAGAACAAAGGAAAATACCTTCAATCAGATCAAAAAATGATCAAAAATGAGCAACGCAATCGAGCACGAAGGCAATTCATGTTTCGAGGTCAAAGGCACATGCACGAAAATCCACGAGGTAAAAAGTACATCTGGTAAAAATGACATGGAAATTCGAGCATTTATAAGAAATTTCATATTTAATACACTTCAGTTGACACGTGTGTCAACTACCCAACAACTCAGCATTAATGCCATGTCAGCATGCTTGGGACACCCGGAAACTTGACACAAAGGATTTCGTATTAATTCAGGTTTCCGGTTGCGGGAAACAAGCGACATGAAGCATGATGCTTGATGGTTCTGAAAACCCGAAATTCAAGCTTTTCGGGAAGGAAGACATGCAACATAAAGCATGTTTTGACGAAGGCATGTTCCAATGCTCTAAAGACCTGAAACCCAAAATGAAGGAGTCAATAGGGATTCACATGTGACATGAAGCATGTTTTGACGAAGGCATGTTCCGATGCTCTGAAGACCCGCAAACCCGAAACGAAGGAGTAAATCAGGCTTCGGGAATCGGAAGACATGCGACATGAAGCATGTTTTGACGAAGGCATGTTCCGATGCTCTGAAGACCCGCAAACCCGAAACACTTACTTGATGTGGGTTTCAGGTTTCGGGGAACATATAACATTAAGCATCCAAAACTCATGTTTTCTTGCTTCAAAAACCTGAAAACCCGATTATCTCTTTGAAAGGGCATTCTTAGGAAACTAGCTCAAAAATTTCTTAGGGTTATAACTAAAATTTTGGTGTAAACACAAAAATGAGATAACAACTGGCTCTAGTTGGGGACTTTCTTTATGATATCAAAGAAAGAGAACTTAGAATATCTAGCTTTATCCATTGGGCTACGGAGTCAGAAAAGAAGAAAACCGAAAACAAAACAAAGAAAGGAAGAAGACCAAAAGCAAACACACGACAGAAAATAAAGTATGTACAATGCAAAAGAGCATCATGCATTAATGATGGAACAACTTCAGATGTTGGCTACTGAAAGGAAAGGGGAGTGACTCTCCATCAAGATATGATAGACAAAAACTATTTTCACCATTCAGCTGATGAATCTTAAAAGGTCCTTTCCACAAAGAATCAAACTTTCTGTGCATTCCTTTCTGCTCCCTTCTCTTATCCCAAAGGAACACTAGATCTGCAATTTAGAAATCACATTGCCTTGATTTCTTATCAAAAAAATTCTTTACTTTTCTCTTATGATCTACAATGTGATCAACCACCTTGCTTCATTCCTCTTCTAGCCTGGCTAAGTACATAACCCTTTTTTCAATAGAATCTTGAAAAGTCACATCTTCGACTGCTTTGGCCAACTGTAAGGCTGGCAACTCTACTGAGATAGGGATCTCAGCATCGATCCCATACAGTACTTGGAAAGGGGACATCCCTATAGCTCACTTTGGGGTAATCCGATCCACCCACAACGCATCATACAATGCTTTGTGCCATGTCCTCTGGTTTTCATCTACTAGCTTTCTAATTATGGTAACCAGGTTCTTGTTGCTGGACTCAGCTTGCCCATTGCCTTGGGGATAATAGTCAGATGAGTGAGCCAGGGTGATGCCAAATCCATAAAAAAAATTTTTCAACTCATGTGACGAGAAATTGGAGGCATTATCAGCCACAATCTTGTGAGGCACACCAAATCTGACAATTATATTTTCTTTAAGGAATTTACACACGGCTTCTGAGGTTGCCTGCTTGATTGGTGTAGCTTCCACCCACTTGGTAAAATAGTCTGTAGCAGTAAGTACATAATTGTGTCCAGCACTGGAGGCAGGATTCAACATTCCAATGAAGTCAATTCCCCACTGGCGGAAAGGTTCTTCAATCACTACAGGCTTTAGGGGAAGAGCTGCTAGCTTAGGGTGACCAACGAAATGTTGACAAGCTTCACACTTGGACACCCATTCTGCTGAGTCCCGAAAGAGAGTAGGCCAATAGTACCTAGCCCGTAGGATCTTATAAGTTGTTACAGAGGATGAGAAATGTCCTCCGCATGCTAGGTTATGGAAGGATTCTAGTAACTTTACCTGTTGTGACTTATCAACATAGCGCAAGAATACACCATCAATGCCTTTCTTATATATTCCATTATCCCACAGGAGGTATCTTGCAGATCTTAACTTGACTGTCCTCTTCTCCTTTTGGCTTAAATGTGGGGGGCATTCACCATAAGTCAGAAAGAAAGTGATATCTGTGTACCATTCATTAGTTGTGTTCATGAAAAGCACCATGGGAAACTTTGAAGAGGTGTCTTTAGTCCTTTTACATTTTGTTTCAGCATGATTTTCTGTAATCAATTGGCATAGGCCCCTTCCTCGTACCAACTTGGTAGGTATAATGTCCAAGTCATACTCTTGAACTTTAGCTATCCAGTTACCTCTCTGACTACCCAGCTCTTGTTGAGTCAAAATGGATTTAACGGTGGTGTCAGGAACGAGAACGAGGGTATGAGAGTTCAGCACATAGTACCTGAAATGTTTCACCGCTCGTACCACTGCATAAGCATGATTTTCAATTTGTGACATTTTTAGTTCATGTTCCTTTAATGGGAAGCTCATGAAAGTGATGGGAGATTCAATGCCCTCTTCGTTCTCCTACATTAGGATGGTTGACACTGTGTGTGTGGAAGCATAGCTGTACATGATGAAGTCTTTTTTGAAATCTGGACATACTAGGATAGGAGTGCAAGCAATTTCCCTTTTGACTTCATCAAATGCAAGCTTCCCTTCAGTACTCCATTGAAATGGAATTTTTCCCTTCATCATCCTAAGGATATCCTTGGTTTTATCAGTGAAATTAGGTACAAACCTTCTTAGGAAATTGACGTTTCCGAAGGAGTGAAATCCAGTTTTGCTTGTGGGTAGGGTAAGGCTTTGAATGGCCTTCACCCTTTTTGGATCGATCTTGGTTCCTTCTCTAGTCACAATATGACCTAGCAACTTTCCTTTGGTCACTCCAAACATGGACTTCTTGGGATTTAATGAAATTCCATGACGCCGGCATCTCAAGAGTACTTGTTCTAGATGATCATAATGATCACTCCATTTTTTAGAGAAAATGGTCAAGTCGTCCAAATATACCACTATGGATCTGCCCATCAGGTCCCTGAATGCTAAGTCCATAGCTCTTTGAAAGGTAGCTCCCAGCATTGATTAAGCCAAAAGGCATCCTCCTGTAAGCAAAGGTCCCCCATGGGGTTGTGAAAGCCATGTCTTGTGTTGATCCTTCAATAGCTACCTCAACTTGATTATATCCTAAAAATCCATCGAGCATGAATAGCATTTTTGATCCATTAAAGGTCTGTAACACCTGATCCATGATAGGCAAGGGATAGTTATCTTTTAAAGAAGACTGATTCAGGTTCCGAAAATCAACACAAATCCAGATTTTTCCATTCTTCTTCCTGACAGGGACGATGTTAGCAATCTAGGTGGAATGATGGATTGGAAAAATAATTCTAGCATCTAACATTTTCTGAATTTCTGCAAGGATAGTCCCCGAGATCTTGGGATTGTAATGTCTTTGCTTCTGCCTGTAAGGTTTTACATCAGGCTTCAAAGGAATACTGTGCTGTACGTCTTTGGGCTTGAAGGATTTTAAATCTGCACATAGGACCAGGCTAAGACATCCATGTATCTCTTTAGGAGTGAAGTGAATTTTTCTTTCTCCTCAGGGGAAAAACATTTCCCAATATTCACCATCCGAGGTTGATCAGACGAACCTAGATTGACTTGATCTACTTCCGAGGAAGAAGCTCCTTCAGTTTGTCTCTTGTTTTGAATGAAACGGTCATGCTTGTCAAACAAGACCTCCAGAGAAACCAAACCTTTGGGAATCCTATTGCCTTTAAGCTGAATAAACTCACCATCAACCTCTTGATATGGATCTGAAATAGATTCATGGAAAGCTGATTCTGAACCTTCAAAGTATAACTCACTAAAATTGTCAGTTTTTTCTAGAAAAGACAACACCTGTTGATCATCATTGAACACTTGCCAATGGGCCGCATTATCCAGAAACACTGGGACGATACACAATCTCAATGGTGTATGTATCTTGTTTGAACTGGGGATGAGGGAGAAGGAGGGATGCAGACACGGCTAAAGAATCAGCCTTGTCATTATAATCTCTCAAAACTGCTTTGATGGAGAATGCGTCAAAGCATTCTATATTATCCCAAACTTTGTTCCTGTAATGTCTCAAGCAATCATTTCTCACTTGATAGATCCCTTTGACCTGGTTGACAATCAGCTCTGCATCTCCTTAAACCTTGAGATTTTGAATTCCCTTTTGTCTGGCCATTTCTAATCCTAATAACAAAGCTTCATATTCAGTAGTGTTATTAGTATTATCAAACTGCAACTTGAAGGCAGAGGGAAAGATCTCGGAATCAGGAGATATAAGAACTACACCAACGCCTGATCCAGTGGTTGAACAACTACCATCGAATTCAAGGGTCCAAATAGCATTAGAATATTCTTCCTTGACATCTACAGCTTGGTACCTCTTATGTCATGAAATAATTTCCAAAACTAGTATCTTCAAAAAGAATTTGAGCCTTAGGGTCATCTGATTTAGTTACCAAATAATTTTCCTGAGGTTCGAGATGGAGAACGTGGTAAACCCCATTGACTGGAATTATGGCCTTGGTCCAATCCATATTAATCTCTCCTCTGACGTCTTTACAAAAACCTCTACCCAAGAGGATACCGTAAGCTGCAGGAATGTCAGCAACTAGAATGGTCATTTTCACTCTCTTCTCTGGGAAGGCAACGAATGCAAACTGTGCATCTTTGATTTGACCAATCAAGGGAACTTGCTTGGTTTCCATGGAGTAACACCATCCATATGACTTAGTCAAAGTAAGCCCAAGGGCATGGGCTACTTTTGCAGGCATAACATTGTCAGAGGCCCCTGAGTCGATGATGCAATTGCTAAGTTTAAACCCATTTATAAGCAAAGACAAATAAAACGGTTCAATATTTCCTGAAGAAGAAGTAGAGGTCAGATTGTTCTGAGGTGGGGATTGAGTAGGATTTGGAAAAAGACCTTTTGAAGGTGGGGGAATGGCAGCTTTACTTCTAATGAATTTGGCAAGTTTTTCAAACTATTCAGGATTTGACTGAAGGTATTCTACTTCTGACATTTGGATCTTGGTTCTTTTTGCATGATCGATAATGTCAAAAGTAGTATAAGAGGGAGTGATAGTAGGTTCGGTTCTAATCACGTGAGCTTGAGCTGGGGCACTGACCTTAGGAGAAAGAGAATGAGGAGAAGTTGTTACCTTTTTGGTGACTTCTCTTTCAGTTTGCACTGAAATAGGAGCACCTCTCTTAACTATGGCTATGGGAGGTTCCTTGTTCTTCTCCTTGGGGATTTCAAGAGGTTTTCTTGGATTCTAAGATTGGGATCGAGTGAAGACAGAAAATGACTAACCATCTAGTGCACATTCATCTTCTTCGTATTCCAAATACCCAATGCTGGAGTCACCAGCTGAATCGTCATAAGACTCATCAGTGTATCCTGAAGCTTCAAAAGCCTCGGGGGAATCTTGTTCTTCTGGTTCTTCCTCTTCTTCAACTATCTCTACTACTGTGTTAACGGGAGGAGCTTCGATTACTAGCCTTGGTTGAGCAGGAGTTAACCACGGCCTATCTCTTACAGGCACACCATTGGTGTTATTGAAATTCCATCTAGGGATATCCCGATACGGAACATTGCTCACCTGCTGGGACATTTGATTTTTTAAAGCAATCAAATCATTAGCCATCTTTTGAATCATAGGGTCAGTATTACCTTGGGAAGAACCTTGATTTTTAGGCTTGGGTGCATCTTTCCTGATTCTTCCGGCCAAAATGAGATCATCCTCTATTTCAATAGCCATTGACTGAGGGATAGCCAAATCTGGGATAGCCGACCTTCTTAATAGGAAGCTCACATCGGGAGGCTGAGCATTAATGAAGAAGCATTTCCAATTTTCTGGAGTAGGTACAGCTATTTCCAGAATCTTTCGGATCAGCTTGTTGAACTTTGCCATGAAGTCCCACATGGGTTCATGTGATTCCTTCTTCATATGGGTAAGTTGTGCTAACAAAGCATGAGAATCTTCAGCCGGTTTGAAATGTGCTTCGAATCTAGTCCTCATGGTAGCCCAGTTTGTGATGCATGCATTTGGAAGGTGGTAAAACCATTCGGCTGCTGCACCGTGCAATGTTTCAATGAAGAGTCGAACAGAGACATCTTCGTGAGCTACTCCAAGGACACCGCATGCTACAAAGAAAGATGCAATGTGTTCATCAGGATGTTGCTTCCCATCACCATTGAACTTGGGAATGTTTTTACGTGATCCATGTGGTAACTCGTGCAATGGTGGAGTTAAAGAAAGAGGACCAATAGCTGTGCCCCAGGGCACAGGTTGTGCTGCCATCCTTCTGAAAAGAGTGCGTATAGGGATCCAAGTGTTAGACAAGAATAGTACACGACAAGTTGTAGATGCTTCCTATTTTATGGAGATCTGGTTTCTCCGCATAGGTGAAGAACTTCTGCTTCAGCTAGAAATAACCCAATTGGGGGAGAGACTGAAATTATGTTGTTGTAGTAACTCAAAGAGTGGATCAATTTCACCCTGGGCTCAGTGGGACCAAGTGAAGATATTTCCAGCCAGCTTGAACCGGGAAAGAGATCTTGTTGAAAATAAGGAAAATACGGAGTCACCAGACACCAAGAGGATAAGCTTTATACTATTAATCCGTATTCCCCAGCGGAGTCGCCAAAAATTGTTGGTTGGATATTTTTTCAAGATGAAATATGAGGTTCAACCACAGTACATGGGATCGAATCCCTCCTCAAGGGCAGGTGAGGCTGCCTATTTATTACTAATCTAAAACACAATAGAAATAATATGTACAATATTCACACTAATCTAACCATTGGGGTTGGGATAGAATCCCAAAATCCATATTCATAATAGGTGAAGATATTGCTCTTTCGAAATGAAATGAATTGGAAAGGAAATTATTATTATGGAAGAAACACAATGGAAAGGAAATGAGAGGAACGTATTTTCTTTCAAGTAAACACAGAGCATGAAATAATCATACGAGCTTTAGATAACAAATGTAATGTTTGAAATGATTAGAATCATCAAGATGTTAAACAAAGAATAGCTTAAGATTATGAACATAAGAACAATATCTTAAGAAAGATACATCTCACAACACAAAGTTTGCAAAATAGCATCATCTTCTATTCCTCAAATGATTAAAAGAGAAAACACAAATTTTCTTCCTCACAATAGTTCTCAATATTCCAAAAATCGCAACCCCTTGGAATGTACGCACATCCCTTATTTATAATAAAAAGAGTTGAGAGAAAATAGGACAAACCCTATAAAATAGTGTTCTAACAAGAGTCCTATTTTACTTGGCCCTCACGTAGGAGACCAAGTCAAAACTTACTTCCTATGTGACGAAACAGAAATGAAAAAGACATGTCAATTTCAAGATTGAAATGACATGTTGCATTGTGACTTAGTCTGAATCGTCATCTTTCTCTTCTTCATCTTTCCCTTCTTCCAGTAAATCCTGTTTGTTCTGAAATTCTTGGAATTTCCAGATTATACCTTGCATCTCATTTTCATCAGGTGTAGTAGAATGATCACTCAGGACTTCACATGTTTCATGAGTGTCACTGACATTTCTGGGAAGCTTTCTCAATCTTTTGTTGAGTTTTCTCATGGTTTCCAAAGAATGTTCAATCTTTACAAACCTGTCAATGATTTCAATGCCAAATCCGTGAGTTGGTTCATGCTGAATTGATTCTTGGATTTGTTTGAAAAGACCCTCAACTGGTAGGATACCTGAGTCTCCACCCGACACTTTTGCACAGATTTTGATCAGTTCCTCTTCCAAGTCACTCTTGCCATCAATCAATTGATCTCTTGATTCTCTCAATTTTCCACAAGCTTCGTTGAGAATCTTTATTCTGAATCTGATGGCCTTGGTCAGCTGGAAGTGCTTATCCACATGTGGGATGATGCCCTCTTTGACCAAGATGCATGAGGGGATTTTCTTCAGCACCTGGAGAGCTTTGAAAGTCAACTCCAGGTGTCTGACCTCTTGAGAGAAATCATCATCCATCTTTTCCCCATCACTCTGTATATTCCCCAAAGATCGATAGACTTCCACAGTGTCTTGGATTACTTCTTTCCCCTGTAGGAGCAGCCTTTGGGTCCATTCATCGACCACTCTCCCTTTTTCATTAATCTTCTCAATTATGGGCACTGATGAGAAATCGAACCCGACAGGGACAGAGGAAGATGGTACGGATTCAAGGGGTTTTGAGAGCTTAAGTAATACTTCAGTTAACTGCTCCACCTTTTCTTTAAGCTCATCCCTGTTGTCCTTTGTTTCCTTCAATTTCTGGCATAGCACGTTCATAGCATCTCATGCATCTTGTTGTGCTCCTTCTGCCATCACCTCTCCTAGAGAAACCCTAGTTATCTGATAATCAGAGGCTACTATGTCCTCTTTGGTCTTGTTCATCGCAGGAGTGGCTATCTCTGCAAACTTATGTCCCGAAGCATCCACTAAAACCCTCGAAACTGTTTTGGGTTTTTTGGCTGACTTAGCAGTAGGAGCCTTGAGTGCACTAAAATCAAAGGCTGGTATGGGTACAACCACCTTCCTTTTCCTTGGAGTTTTCTCAAGTAGCCATTGAGGCGTACCAGAAGGAGTAGTCACTTTGTAGAAGTTGGTATCATACTTTCAGGTGGAGTGGGATTCACTGGTGGAGTGGGAACAGTTATCAGTGTGGTAGTAGATTCAGTGAAAAGAGGCATAGGAGGGGGCATATCTGTAGTTTCTTTGGTCCCAGCAGAGAGGGGTGAGAGTCTAGAGAAAGTGTTGGCGATGACCAATGAAGTGGATGGGGAAAGAGAGGTAGAAGTGGTTGGGAAGTAGGAAGCGCAGATCCTGATGCCAAAGCCTAGGATGTGAGAGATAAAGTTACTTCTATTGGGCAGTCAACAAATGGTGAAACTAGGGGCTGACTCACCTCTCCTTCTAGAGAAATTTCTCCTATTTCTGGTGGTGTTGGTGATTCTGGCACGTTCACCGTTTCCACTGGAGTAGCAGTTGAAGGGGTTTCTTCTTCTCTTCTCTTCTTGAAAAATTTGACCTTTATAGGTCCCTTGGAAGAGCTTTTTCCTTTTCCTTTTTGGAGGGCCCCGCCCCTACAGCAACCAACTTTGAAAAACTATCTTCTTTGAAACTCATCCCCAAAGAGGTGAGCCATGCCTTGGTGCGTGTGAGAATCAGGGCTGATCTATCTGTAATAGAGGCTTTTTCGCCAATAGACCAATCAATAGGTGGGAAAACATATTGATCTTCATTCAATCCATCATAGGAAGGATCCAGAATGCTTTCATTATCACCAGTACCCTCTGGTATGTCAGCGAGCTCGAGTGTCTGAATCTCTGCAAGTGTCAACCTGCTATGATCTTTTCTTCGGACAGCAACCTCATCACGTAAATCAATCCAGATGTCTTCTATGCTTGGTACGTGCGGGTGCAGAGTTCCATATGACTTAAGGACTCCTCAAAATTCAAACCCATCTCTGGGCTTCATGTGCTTTTTCAACTTATCTTGAAGCTCATGTACAACATTCTTGGCTTTCACCACCATTGAACAAGTATACCTTCCAATAGAAATTGGGAAAGATACAACGGCCTTGTGTTTACTCTATTGGAATTTGTGAAAATCCAACAATTGCCTGACCAACTCCATCAAGATTAGTTTGTCTCCTGGATATCTGGGCAAATGGAAAGGATCACCCGGGTACATGACCACTCGGAGGTATGTGAACTTCTTGAATTGCAAGAAGACACAACCCCATTTTGAAACTTCAGCCCATGCCTCATCAGAGACTCTCATTTTCCTCAGTTCGGGGTTTAACCTACAGATGTTCTCGTAAAAGAAGGCATCATTTACCCTTCTGAATTGGTCTTCAGACCCTTTTCTTGTTAACTGAGGAAAATACCGATAAACATGTTCCACTGTCTTGTTCCCCTTTGTGTCCAATCCAAGATAATTCCTCATGCCGGCTACTACATAGGTGACATACGAGGACATATAAAACTTCCCAGTAGACAAGACTATTGTCATATGAGAATCTATCTCATTACTGATAAGGGTTCCCCAATCAATCCCCTATTGCTTCTTCTTAATAATGATCATGAATTGGTACATCCATCCTTGGAAAACATTTGATTCAGGGAAACCAAAAACCCGAACTCAACAGAGTAATGATATCATTGATTTCCTGAATGAAATCACTTCTAGGAACAAGTCTTGGGAACCTGGAAACAGACCGGCTTGGCTTTGATTAGGAACTTCTTATTCACGTGCTTGATACAATCCTCCTGATCATTGTCCCAAGATTTTTGGGCTGACTTGAGATCTACATCTCCATACTCCTCAAAGTTAGGCAGCTTGAGAAGGTCATCAAAGTAACCTCCGTCTAACTTGATTATGACCTCTCCCACCTGATTTTTCATAGAATGAGAAGTGGAGTCGTAATTTGAAGCACAGGCTAAGATGAACTCGGGGCACTGAGCGGACATGGGGAAACCTGCTGCAAGAGGTAGACCACTGCCAACTATTGATTTCATCCATGGGGTTTGGGAAGAACTCTTGACTCTATTCCAAAAATCTTCCATATCTATGTTTCTGAGTTTTGTATCCTAGATGTCATAATTACAATCAATGTAGGAAGGAGACTCCACCTTCCTAAATTTGTACTTCATCCTCCCTGATTTTTCAGTCTTATCTTGTGATGAACCAGGATCCGACATGAGGAATTTCAAAGGAGGAATGAACTGATTACTTCTGATTTTTAGACACCTCGGGTTTGAGGACCTGCTCAGCAATCTCAGAGGCCCAAAACAATAGAGAGTATCGGAGATCAGAGGGTGTTGAACACTTGGAAAGTCTCGACAATCAATTGAAGTTTTCGGAAGGTATGAGATGCATGCCACTTTGGAAAACCTGCAACACTGGAGATGTCGGAAGGTTCAGAAAACCCACAACACTGGAGATGTCGGAAGGTTTGAAAAAACCGCAACACTGGAGATGTCAGAAGGGTCGGAAAACCCGCAACACTGGAGATGTCGGAAGGTTTGAAGTGTCTGACACCTTAGATTTCCTGAAACACTATGGGTTTTGGAAGCTACAAAACAACTTGCGAAACCTGAAAAGAGGGAATCGGGTTATGGTTAGGTCAAGACATGTAAATTCCTCCCCACTGTTATGAATCAATGTTATATTCAAAGGACTAAAACTAAGATTTTCAAGGGGGAACCCTAAAACAAAAACCTGATTGGAAAACAACCCAAAGAGGAAAATGTAAACAAAAACCAAAAAAACCTTACCAAAAGAAAGAGGGATTTTAGGAAGCTCATTACACAATCCTTCTACAAACATCACAAACAAAGAAAAAAGGAAAATACCTTCAATCAGATCGAAAAATGATAAAAAATGAGCAACGCAATCGAGCACGAAGGTGAGTTGGGTTTCGAGGTTGAAGGCGCATGCACGAAAAATCCACGAGGTAAAAAGTACATCTGGTAAAAATGACATGGAAATCTGAGCATTTATAAGAAATTTCATATTTAATACACTTCAGTTGACACGTGTGTCAACTACCTGAAAACTCAGCGTTAATGCCATGTCAGCATGCTTGGGACACCAGGAAACCCGACACAAAGGATTTTGTATTAATTCAGGTTTCAGGTTGCGGGAAACAAGCGACATGAAGCATGATGCTTGATGGTTCTGAAAACCCGAAATGAAGGTGAGTCGGGCTTCGGGAATCAAAAGACATGTGACATGAAGCATGTTTTGATGAAGACATGTTTTGATGCTCTGAAGACCCGCAAACCTGAAACGAAGTATTAAATCAGGCTTTGGGAATCATAAGACATGTGACATGAAGCATGTTTTGACGAAGGCATGTTCCGATGCTCTGAAGACCCGTAAACCCAAAATTATTACTTGATGGGGGTTTCAGGTTTTGGGGAACATACGACATGAAGCATCCAAAACTCATGTTGTCTTGCTTCAAAAACCTGAAAACCCAATTATCTCTTTGAAAGGGCATTCTTAGGAAACTAGCTCAAAATTTCTTAGGGTTATCACTAAAATTTTTACGTAAACACAAAAATGAGATAACACTGAGGCACTTGATCAAAGGGGTGTGTCTCTACCTTCCTCGTCCTATCCACAAGATGCCCTGTAGTAGAGCAAGAAATCAAAGTGAAGGTCTCCTCGCCCCACAACCCTGCCATGGCCTGATAAGGTGTAGCCTCCATATCCTTAGTAGTCAGGGAAGCAACTGACTAGTGGGGTGCTCTAAGCACCATCATCTCTGTCCATCTAGCTACCCTCACGGCTCCAGGATCTGCCACCTCTATACCTCTTCGATAAGGGATGATACGCTCATAGACCCAACTCATAACCAAGGTCAGATGGCTCAGTGACTGTCCCTGTAAACGAACCACCCTATACAAGTCATGATAGGTGGTCCCAAGTATATCAACTCCCTAGGCATAAATCTAACCATGTTCCTCAATCTATGCGAAGATGGGGGCCCATCAATAGAGAAAAGTATCCCCTCCCTTGTCCCCAATAAAACTCAAAGAAAGGATTCCCATGATGGCTTGATGGATCAGGGGGGTGGCCAAACCAAGAATAGAATGGAACTTCACCTCCTTCTTCAAACCAGTGGAGACAACTGTGTCTCCTATATAGGTGGCCCAATGTGTCACTTGAGCTTTGGATACTACTGTATTAAATGAAAGTCTCCTCCCAATAATCGGGACTCCCAAAATGTGGTAGACATCCTCTAAGGTGATAGTCCATTTGCCCCTAACACCTGGAAATCAGAAAGTGTTTCGATCTACATCCCAGTAAGAAAATAAGTCTCATAGTATGTGACTGGCAGGTATAACGTGGGGGACCCGTGTGATCCTCAATATACCTGCCCTCTGAAGAGTATACTTCTCATCTTAAGAGAGTGCATCTAGCACTGCTGGAAGCCAATCACTCTCTCTCGCTCTCTCAGCTCCATCTGATGTACTCTTCCTTCTTCTACAAAACACACAAAAACATGTAAAAAGGAGCAAGTTAGTATCAAGATTGCATTAAAAAAAATCATTAAAGCAAGTAAGAATGCTAGAAATGCAAAAAAGAATTCAAACAAGTGTTATTTTGGCATTCTGGAAAGAACCGGTGCCCTGAGTAGAGTGACAGTTTTCTAACCACCACCTTATAGGGCAGCGGTCCTGTAACCACTTCCCTACTCAGGGCGGTGGTCCTACCTTGCATTTCAAAATGGGTCGCATACCCTAAAAATGCTCGAAAATACTAAAAAGCGACCATTTTTTCTAAAACAAAGGCCTACCCATTAGGTGCCCCCCCTAAGAGACACATTTAAAACTGACATTTCTTAAAATTACCCCCCCATGAAAAAAATTTCATCATTTTTACATTTAGGGTGCAAAAACGAATAATCAAGAAGAACTAACCTGAGATTTCGCGGGTCGAGGTTCTACTCGCGAAGGCATGATCACTATCTTGATACGAATGTTTCAACTATATTCTTGTTGAAAACCGTCACCATGGGTCCCAGAGCTCCAAAACAATCAAATCAAAACGTGTAAATGAATAGGAAAATGGTCCCATATATATATATATATATATATATATATATATATATATATATATATATATATATATATATAGTGTTTTGACGCATTTTCGAGTGCCCCTTTCGAAGGTTTAGAGCGCCAATGGAGGTAAGTTTTCATCCCCGCACAAATGGTAAGTCCTCATCTCATACTAATTTAGTATTTATTTTTCAAATTTTTTTGTCTATCTACAGTTGAGTCTTCTTTCCATTTTGCAAGTAGCAGGAACTTGGATGACCACATTTCAACACACGGGTGTGTCAAGTATAATTTATAACTTCCCATTTTGGGACTGCCATACTCGGACCCACCGTTTTACACCTCTTCATGGTGAAAACGCTTCTCCGTGCCCAGGGGCAATATGTACGTACCCAAAATTGTAGGGTACTGTACCACTGAAACGATGTTACAAATGCCCCAATGATGATACAAGTCGCCTCAGAAGGTGTTCAGATCCAGAAAAACTCGCAAAGTATATATGTTAGCATCCCAAATGCTTTATTCATGTTCCTTGTGCTTTGTTTTATTCCTTTGCCCTTAATTTCTTAGCTTTTTGACCTTTAGTGACGAAACCACCACCTTGGTAGGTCAGCGGTCCTTCATGCGTTTTCCAGCACGTTTGTTTGATCACGACTTGCGTAATTTTCAACTTTTACTAGCTTTTCTCCACCGCCTTGGCTCGTATTAATGTTTTGTGTCAACTAGAATAGCATTTCTCCATTGTTTAATGGTAAAAGAGTTCCATTCCAGGTTACCCTTTGGTGAATGGGTATTCTATAAATATCCATCTTGTTTTCAAGCAAATGGCCTCTCAATTCTACCTCTCAATTTCTCATTTTCAATTGTTTAGTCTCTCATTTCTTTCTTAGTGTTAATTTTATTTTCATGTTTGTATCCATGCTAGTTTTTCCTTTGATTTCAGAAGCCATTCAATTTTCTTGCTTCAGTCTTGTTCATCATTGTTCATACAAATTAGTTTAGAGTGGAGTAGTGTTAGTTATAGATTACATCCATTAGAGTTGCAGGTTGTTTTCTTCAAAGAAGGTGGATTCTAGAATCTCTCATTACTCTTGCGTTGTATTCCCGTAATAAATCCTGCTAGGAATTACATATGCCAAGCTTTGTCTCTTGCATTGTCCCTCTCCTAATCACATTATATTCATTCTATATCCAAACTACCATTGTTCGAATACCTTTTCTATTGATGCTAGCATATACACGCTCTTCTGGATTCACGTGAACACGAAGGAATGAGGAGGTCATTATAAGGGGAAAAATTCATACACTACTAGATTCGCCACTGTTCTGCAAATTCCAGGTTTTATCTGTCAAAGTTCTAGTTAAAATATATTAAATAGAGTAGTTAAACATTTCATTTCAGCTAAATTTCATTCTCGATATTACCAAGGAAGCTGTGGGGATTGATAGTTTCTGAGAAACTATGATTCATTCCTCACTTAAAAGGTAGGATTGAGAATCTTTCAATTAAGTTAATCAACTATCTAGTTATTTAGGATAAAATCATAACTGCATAGGGAAGTAGCTAGACCGGGCTGCCTTGTTTGTTTTAATTTTGTTATTAGATCAGTTGTTATTTCAATTCCATTTAAAATTCTATTAAAAAATACAAAAATAGAGGAACATATGTATGTTGTAGATATATCTTGCATAGTTAGTTTATTTCATTTCAGTTAGGTTTATATCAACCTTGTATGACAATCACGGGACCTAGGGAGCCCAGGGAATACATTTCTGAGCCAATCATGCCTCAACCCAATATTGTTGTAGAAATAAATAACATAGACCAAAATATCAAAATTTAGGTCTTCTGAGCAACAACAGACCTACAAGAAATCAGCACATAGCTAAGATTATTAAACATAGAAGATGACAAAGCACACACATTCTGGTTAAATAAACCAAATTATAGATTGGCTTGATAGACATCCGTATGACTATAGAAGGACCTGAAAGAGAACAAACATTCGGTTATGATCCACTAGTCCCACAGCTAGACGCAGGAGACCTCCTCGTTGATATAGACACTAGCTTATGTATCCAAGTTGCCAGAACACCTGTTAGGTACTCTAAGAAAATCGTGCAACTTTTGGTTCTAAACATAGAGGTTGAAAAGGCATACGATTATTGGATACCTGGAATCAAAAGAAGGGATTGATTATTCACATGACCATAGGAGGTCCACAACAACCATGAACTTACGGTTGTGATCCACAAGTCCCACAACCCAATGGGCATACAAATCAATCCAATGTTGACGCTAGTTTGTGAACATTAGTGTTAATATCCTCTCCGCTCCCACTAGAAATTATCACACAACTATCATTATGAAATGTAGTAGCTAATCGAGCTAAATATTTCTAGACTAGACTAGAGAACCATCCATAAAACACCAAAATATCCACTATATATTTAGCCATTCCATTTTCATGACCTTGTTGGGAGACATATATGAAGCACCCATAGGTTATCTTCCACGTATCCCATAACCCATAGATTGGATCACGACAGAACTTGATATTAATTGGAGCCTTCGAGCAGCTATCCTCGCCAAATGATCTATCACACTGGTTCAGGTTAGGAGGGCGTTCTTTGGCTTAGATTTGCAGGTCCCATTATTGCGTGTTGAAGACATAAGATTACTTAACTAGCTTAACTACATCCCGTGTGTATTCCATCCCCACCGGCTGTCTTGGCATGACCTCGGGAGGTCAGGTGGAAGGAAGAGTCACTTGTAGACTCCCATGCTTGCATGTCACTTTTCCATCATACAGATACTCAGCAAGAGAACCCACAAACAAATATATTGCTAAACCATACTTTTGTAGAAGAAGAAAGATGGTACCTGAGGGAAAGTGAGGATGCATCACAAACATGCTTGATTGTAATAACACGGGATGATTTCTTGACTATGGACAATGTAGACACAAATCCTCAACCACTCTAGAATATGGAATTCCATTCCTACGATGATGACAACGATTACTGATCAACCATTCTCACACAAGCTGCATCATTGCCTATGTTGTAGCAGGTCGAGCCATTTTTTCACCAATGATTTTTTACCCTCAACAATGGAGGAGTTTCTTTGTATCACAAAAGTGAACAATTTAATTTCTTATTAAAAAACAAAAAAAAAAACAAAATAGTAACATGAAGTGTTCAATGGAAATGTCAAAGGGGATGGAGCAAAGAATTAAAAATAGAGACAACAAAAAAGGAGAGAATGAGGGGAGATTAAGAAGGGGTTTAAGGGAGGGGAATGAAATTATGCTGCACTATATCATATGTATCATGCTTAAATTATTCATGTGGGTGCAACCCTCCAGTAGTTGGCCATACAGGTATAACGAGTGAGTGGTGAAGAATGAGACTTTTTGATTCACTTGAATGTAATTTGAGCTTGGTCAAAATTAAAAATTAAGGAAAATTAATAAGGTTCCAAGGTTTAAAAACAATCAAATTGATATCTTTATTAACACTTTTAGTCCCATTTTTAGTTGTAATCTCAAGTAAATATAATTGTAATTAAATGAAAACATGCGATTCGTGAACAATTAGTAATAATTATGCCCCTCCAATGAGTATTTATCTGTGAGACTAACTAATTTTTGCTAGTCAAGTTTGAATTTTCTTTAATATCATTTTTTGTGCCATTAATGTTTTCAAATGCATGGTGTTTGAATTTTTAGAAAAGAGGAAGACATTAAAGGAAAGATGTAAATCATATATGGATGTTATGTGATGTAAAAATATTTTATTATAATTTCACAAATACAAAATTGGAGCCCAAAAATAGTTGAGCTTTTTATTTTCGTTGGTAATATCCACACAAAAAATTAAGCATCAAGGTCCAACTACCGAAGGAAAACCCGAAAACAATGGCATTCCACATCAAACTTCTACACTTCTATCCCTTAATACTTTGTAAAAGTTCCCATATATAATTCAAAAACCTTTTCCTTTTTTCCTTTTAGAAAGAATGATGTTACTTTTATTAGATCAATGGAGGCAATACAGAGAATTGTGAACACGATTACAACTTATAAGGAAGAACAAAAAAAATTCTTGAAAAATACTAAATCTTGAAAAGGCAGGGGAACTATGAAGAATTAAGGGCTCAAGTCATCCCTGAACTACATTTCAACTTTATTACAGAATTGGATTATGTCAAAATGCAATATATATACAAAGAGAACCCACCTTACTATACATTATAGTTATAGGAGTTCCAGAAGAGACTAAAAAATGCACAACATCTAATAAGATACAATAAACACAGAACATCGAGTCCAACAATTAAGAATGATCCATCCTGCAGTTACACTTCTAAAATTCTTAGTCCAGGATAAATGTAACTCATTACATTGTAGACCATCTCAAGTACAACTACTCCCGTGGCTATCCCCTTCAGAAATGAATTAAATCATAGTGAATATTGACGAAAGAATTTTCTTGTTTCTAAAGTAATAAGTGAAAACAATGACAACAAAATTACATATTCTCATATAGGTGGTTATAGCATACTATCAGTTCATGCAGGTAACCTCCTAAAGTATTTTACAGGAACTTAATGAATTTAATACCAAAATTTTTTATGGTGCATTTGATATAGGCCTTCAAGAATTGCATCTACTTGAAAGGGCATAACATATAGAAGGATGACAGCTAGTAAGCAAAAAATAACAAAAATAGTAGGGGAATGAGGATCTTTCCAACTTAAGAGGGCTTTCAGTCTCTCTCCTTGTGTGGTTATATACCCAACAACAGTTTGTATCCTCCCAGAAACACTTCTAAAGCAATCATAGCAAACCTTCACAATATCAACACCTCTTGAAGTAGGAAATGTATCAAACTCTTCATCAAATTCATCAGGGTGCACTGACTCGGCATGAGAGAGACGAGTATCCATGTGTGGTGGATGTTGAGGTCAAAAACAAAAATTCCCTATCACAACCAAGAACATATATAGAAAGAACGTGGGCAGTATCAACTCAAGATACAAGACAAGTATAAGGAAAAAAATATGGACCACTACTGTTGTTATGCGATTCTTCCAATTGTAAATCTCACAAAACCATTTTCCAATTGCTATCAGGGGAGAAAGTATAGACATGACATAAAAAAAATTATCTTACTGCAAAAGAAAATCCACATTTGAGAATCTAAATAGACCATGTATTCCACTACCTCCTTTATCAAAGGAAGCTCAACTCATATGATCCAAAGTACTACTACATTGATTGCATGGTACCTAAGAGTTTGAAGCTAAGTCACAGAGAGAGAATGTGTGTAATGAATTTTTGCAAGCAAGGGCCTTGAATAAATGTACATCATGTTCACTAGAGATGAACATGAGAAACATGCTAGCAACTGTAGTTCACCTATGTTTTCAAGTCTTGAAGGTTGTAATGAAAACATTTTACAAACACAAATACAACAATAATAATACCAAGATAAAAAAAAAAATTGACTTACATTGCTCACTAGACAACACCACAAGGTTCCAAGTAGAGAAACTCAATAATGCATAAGACACTTACATAAGTCATCAACTGACATAGATGCATGAAAACACCATATACATGTCAATTCCACACTTTACCCAATGAAAGAATGTTATCAATGACCCAACCACAAGAAAAGGACTCGAGGATTGGTAAACCCATAACACATAATTACCATGATTACATCTTACGTATGATTAACATTCCAACAACATTATTGTGCAAGGATAATTTTATCCTCTTTCCACCTACAAATTATTTAATAGATTTCACATTTAACTTATAGTTCAACCATTTAATTTGGGTCTTTATCCCTTACAAAAATATCCATAATTTATATAATAATTTTCCATATTTCAAAATTTCATATAAAGTTCCTAATTCTCTCGTTCTTATTTTAAGATTATGTTTCTCAAACATTTATTCAATGTTGAAACTTTTCCCTTACTACACAAGTGAATCTAATGTGATGTCAAGAAAGAAATCTTAGGATTTAAGGGAGATTTAGATTCAAGATAGATTTTCCCCATAAACATTCTTTGATCACGGTATCTTTATTTCCCTACCATAGTTATTATAGTTCAATAACTAGTTGACTCCTTTCAACATTTCCACATGAAGAAATTTTATTTAGATTTATATATATCTTTTTTTTCTTAAAGTTTGATCTCACTAAGACAATTCATATTATTTCTAACACATGAAAATGTTTAATTGAGTTATAAGGACTCCAAGAGTGACATTGTTCCTAACCTCAATTCTCGTTTTACTCTTATACGCTTTACTCTTACATCATAATATGGTCTCATTATTAGCATTGTTTTATAACAATCGTAAAAAAAATAACACACACTTTTCAATAATGGATTCGTTACTACAAGGAGAGTAACCTAGTATGAGACATAACATTTCTTTGATCTTATACATTGCAGTGTTAAATGCATACAGCAATAAAGACATCCACTTGTGTCATTTAAATCCCACCATGAGATCAATCATAAGAATATCACCTACTATCCTTGTTTGGTTTTGGGCCACCGAATAGGGTACAAAGGGAAAGTCAGCAAATGGGATAATGAGACCCTCCTTTCTTTCACTTCTCTTAAGTCAACTTATTTTAAATACAATTGAATTTTCTAAGAGTTATGTAAAATTTCTGAAAGGAAAGATAAGAAGATTGTTCCAAACCACGATCTCAGATGATAATAACACACCACATTAGATTTTCAAAACAAAAGAGCTAAAATACCATATATGGAAATCCATCATAATGCATAATGCTCAATACATTATAATATAACGAATTCAATTATTCAATAAAAAATATGTACATATAGGAGGAGAGAAGTGTAAATACTACCTAAATCAGTGGTGAAGAACTCCCACTAACTGCTACTAGTAGTTAACTCCATAAAACTAGTAAGATAACTCCACATAAATGAGAAACTAACACACCATAGCTAGTAAACTAACTCCACACAACTAAGACACCTAAGCAAGCTAACCCTACAAGTGTAGGGCTAACACAAGTGTAAGAATTATCCTAATAAATAAATAAAAGGATAAATAATAACCTACACTAACACCCTCGTGTAAGCATATATTAGGTGAGTGAAAAGGAAGGTGGGTCCCAACAACAAGGCCTGATGAGGTACCCATGTACAATAACTGGGAAAATTAGACACCGCAAGGTACCCAAAACTAGTAATAACAAAGTAGAGAGAGAAAAATACAGCTGTAAGATATCCCGAGAAACTTGGATCCAAAAACTCGTACAATGCTGAAGAAGTTTGGTGTGCATTGCGGTCTGAATCCACTGCTCGATCATAGAACTCATACAAAATTAAAACTAGGCTTCACTAGGATATCTCCATGCAAGGAGATTTTCAATGGAGTGATGTCGAAAGTTAAAAAAAAACCCAACATAATTTGATCAAATGCTAAAAATAGGTGTGCCATGATCGAAGAACCACCAAGGAAACAAGGCAAGGACACAAGATCCAAATAAATAGGAGTTCCAGATCCAAGAGATTCCAAGGTAAGAATGTAAGGAAATGAAAACCAAAGAAGTAGTATCAACATGTAACAAGGCAAGAAAACAAAACCAAAATAATTAGTATTGACACCATACCCTCTAGTATTGTTGAATGAGGAGAGTGACACCACATATTTGTATGATTTTCAATAATTAACTACTCAAACATTGAAAAACTAACATTGAGCTTCCCCACAATATCTCCCCCACAAGAGAGACTATCAACATGCCAAAAAATAAAGTGTCAAAAATACAGATCTAGAATATCTCAACAAAAAAGAGATATAATTGCATACACCCATAGATACATGAATACAACACCCAAAAGTTGAGGATGTCGGGCTTAATCGAAATTGCGTCCACAAGTGATTACAACATCCTCCCAAATTTGGAACTTTATAATTGAGTCCATGTAAACATTATAATGAGAAAAATTACCTTTTAAATTTGAAGTATGTGTTTACAAATCTCACCAATCCGTAGATTTTGAAAAATTACACAATTTAAAATAAACAATCACCTTAATCTGAGCTACAGATCAAAATTTACGAGCTCTAGAAGGTTTTTCTAGTAAAATAATAGTTTAATGTTGATTTGTTAAAAAAAGGTACACGTGACACCCAAATGTCCAAAGGGTAAAAGAGTGCATCCACACGATACATGCTTGTAACCAAAGGATAAAAGAATGCACCCAAAGGGTACATATCTGCATCAAGTGGATAAAATACTGCATCCAAAATCAAAATATCCAGAGGGTCAAAGAATGCATCCGGAAGGTACACACTTATATCCAATGAATAAAAGAATGCACCCAAAGGGTATAGATCTGCGTCGACTGGATAAAAGACTACATCCAAAATCAAAATATTTAGAGGGTAAAAGAATGCATCTGGAAGGTACACGCTTATATCCAATGGATAAAAGAATGAACCCAGAGGGTACATATATGCGTCTAGTGGATAACAGACTGCATCCAAAAATGAAATATCTAAAGGGTAAAAGAATGCATCTGGAAGGTACACACTTATATCCAATGGATAAAATAATGCACCCAGAGGGTACAGATCTACATCTAGTGGATTAAATATTACATCCAGAACTGAAATATCTAGAGGGTAAAAGAATGCATGTGGAAGGTACACACTTATATCCCGTGGATTAAATAATACACCCAGAGGGTACATATCTACATCCAGTGGATAAAATACTGCATCCAAAACAGAAATATATAGAGGGTAAAATAATTCATCTAGAAGGTACACGCTTATATCAAATGGATAAAAGAATGCACCCAAAAAAGTACAATTGTTATTACAAAGTTTGACTAAAAATATCTCTTTTTCTAGCACCTGTATAAAAAATAGAGAGAATCCTAGAAAGTTTCTCAAAAATCCTATAAATTTGATATAATTTTTGGGTCAAAAAACATGTCTGTACATAATTATATGGATTTTTGTAGAAATGTGCCAAAAACCCTTTAAAATGTTTAGATTTGACTGTCTCAAAACATGGTTGAGTTTATAGTCAATTCTAGGGTTTTGGCACCTTCCAAATCCAATGGGGCACTACATTTGGCATAACAATGTATGCTTCAGAAAATTTCTAACAAATTATGAATACATGAAAATAATAAACCCTTTCTTACAAAGAAAAACATGAAAATGGATGTTTACATCATCTATCACTCTGATACCATGAAAGGAATGATAATAATATTGTTCCAAACCATGATCTCAGATGATAATAGCACACCACATTAGATTTGCAAAATAGAAGAGTTATAATAACATATATGGAAATCCATCAGAATCCATAATGCTCAATACATTACAATATAATGACTTGAGTTATTCAATAAGAAAGATGTACATATAGGAGGAGGGAAGTGCAACTACTACCTAAATTAGTGGTGAAGAACTCCCACTAACTGATACTAGTAGTTAAGTTAACTACATAAGAGTAGTAAGCTAACTTCACATAACTGAGAAGCTAACTCAACATAACTAGTAAGCTAACTTGATTCAAGTAGTACACCTAAAAAAGCTAACCCAACAAGTGTAGGGCTAACACAAGTGTAGGAATTATCCTTATAAATACATAAAAGGATAAATAATAACCTATACTAACAATCTCCACCCGTAAGTTAACCCATTAATTAGCCAAGGTTTTGTTTAATTTCAATTGTACCTAAGGATTTACACCCCAACTATATATGATTTTAAGGTGAGATTACATATTTATGCTAAACAAACTTAAAAAAATACCAAGGTGATATGTTTTTAGTAACCAAGCTAACATATTTAGCTGAGAGGAACTAAAGAGATCAGTAAGAAGAGTTTACGTCATAGCACAACTATTTCAATTGATCCATTTCTTTCATCTGGATCACATAGGGAATTCATTCAATCATGAAGTTGATTTTAGGATCTAACTTCGTAAGAAATTATTGTCCACTAGGATCCTAAGGGACTGTTTATTTTTATTACACAAAAAATAGTTTGACCATGTCACTCCTAACCGTCGGGTTTACAACAATTTCACTAAACATACCGACTATGATGATAATTCAAACTAGGGATCTTATTTACTTAAGCTAGAAGGTGAGATCAAGTGTATATATTGATGTTTATCCTAAAGTTTTAGTTTTCCACACTAAAAGGATTCATGCAGGAAAGGTAGTTATAAACGAGTCTTACACTAGGGTTGAGTGTTTCGTTTAGATTTCTTTATTACATTTACAAGGTAAAAATACAAAACACTAATTAATTTATCATCTATTAAAGACTGGAAATCCACTACAATATTTTAAATTCAAATTCATTTAACATACATATCAAAATTTTACAATAAAAAAATTGAGAATCAAAATAACACGAATGTGTGGATGAACACCCCCTTAAACCCTGACATCTAAAATATTACAGAACTTCAATTATAAACCTTTTCAAAATTCACAAATTGTTGAATTTCCTCTATAGTTTCATTTAACATATATATATATCCAACCCTCCTTTTTCCATATGTAAATATGAATTAAAATAAAACCTTTAGTTACATGTACATTTCCTAAATCACCCCTAAAACTAGCATCTCATTGATATTACAATATTTTGATAAATAACTTTATTGTAACACCATAATACATAAAAATTTCCTTCTATTAACATACATAAATTCTAACAATACACAATGAATCAAACCCATGTTGTTTCGCCACCTTACTTGCATCCTACAAAAACTTGTGAGCATGAAATAAATGATAAATCACTGGCAAGGCATCCACCTAGATCTAAGATAATTAATGTTTTTAGTTTTACATTTACATAATATTAATAATTTTCATTCGAAAAATGGGGGGTTTGAGACACATATTTATTTCATTTCATTTCACCTCATTTTGTAAAGAAGGAGAGAGAAAGAGATAGGGAAGAGAGAGAAACACTATTTTGCCAAAAGTTCAATTTCACATAATAAGTCACATGATAGATTTTCAAATAGTTATTTACAAGTTTCAACCATTTTCCATGACGGTTTGGTTATCCATTAGATGTCCTACAACTTTATTTTTATGTGTTCCTGCTAGTTGTAAAAACATTAAATTAAGGCTCGAAGGCTAAGAAACCACTTTTAAACATTGTCATCTGATGATAAAACACACCATGGGTAAATTGATATGTATCACATTGTTTACCAAGAATTCACAGGAATTGACAGAATTCAGAACTAGCAAATGGTTTACGATTGGCGCTAGTTTTCTGAGTCCATTTGTCGTAACTGGCCTAGTTTCCAATAATCAAAAGTTAGCTCGAAAGATTAGAAAACAATGTCTAAATCTAATGTTTGATGGATGAACATGAAATGAGAAATTTCCTACAATTCCCCCTATATATGGAGAATTTAACAGATTCAACAGGACTCAGAAATGGTAAACAAGCTTGAAACGGTGACGAGTTTTTTGGAGACACCTATCGTAGTTGAGCTAGTTTGACCTAGTCAAACAATGATCCGAGGCGTACAAAATGGCGTTTCCAAACTATCTAGAAGAGTTTTTTTCCCTAAACTAGAGGTTTTAAGAAATTTTCTTATAAATATACTAGACATTTGAAAAGGTGGAAAGATATTTCGTTGCCCAGGGTTTGAATGGTGGTTTAAAACAAAAGCTAACTTTTTAGTTTCGACAGGTTCCTAAAAGTATAAAACAAAACACCAAGGCTCCTAGAAGAGCTTTGAAGAGAGCACAAATGGTCAAATGATGTCGAGGTATTACTTTACGTGACTCTCTACATAAATAATAACACATACGATGCTTGACATATCCTTTAAAGGGCTTAGAGTGTTGTTTTGCAAGACTCTAAAAATGGCATTTTCTAACTTTGTAAGGCAGGCAGAAAAGGTTGTTTTAATTGGTGACTCTTCTAGTTTTCACTAATACCAAAGGACACAAACATCTAAGTTTGACACCCTATGTCTAACAACGTAGAAAAATGTGGTTGTAATCATGGAAGATGATCAAAATACAATTCGGTAATTAAAAACATAAGGATTTTTGTTGTTTCGCGTTAAAAGACTGGTTAGGAAGTTCTCCAAATTGTGTCTGAAAGAGGGGTTTAATTTTATTCTTGGCTACCAAGTGTTACTTGGGTTACATAAGCGTCTTATTTCATCTTATTGTTTTACAAAACATGTTTATATAATAATAATAATCAAATGTGCGACATTTCAAAATTTTAAATTTATTTCGTTGCAAATGAAAAACTAAAGTACGAGAATTTTAAAGGACAAGGTGAGATGAACCATGCGTGGAGGAATGAAGCCGGTCAAAATTGTGGGACTCAGTTCTGCATCATAGCTAAGTGTTTTTTCAAACGGTTTCACGTATTCAGAAAGTTTATTCATCTTCATTCACAATTTCTCCGTGTATCTTTTCACAAAGATCTTGAATCATCACAATGAGATCAGGTAGCAAGGTAGAGAGAGTGCATAATAAATATGGTAACTCAACTCAAAAAAGAAAGTGACACATCGAGCTAGGTCCCAATATATCTATTTAATGCAAATGAAACTGTTTTGAGCTCAAAACCGAGTTAGTACCAACACCAAGGGTTGAATGAAGCATATATATTGAAGATAGAGATCATATTCATGAGTTTGTGGATCTTTTCATGACACAAGCATCTCGAGGTAGTAAATAAACCATACCACTAAGTTTTAAAAGCCACAGGATGAACCATGTGAAGGAAACTCTCTTCAAAGAAAAACATGTACACTATGTGTTTCTCTAAGATTGTAAGCCACCGAGAAATAAACGGGTGAGTCATAAAAAAATCATTTAGTTTTATATCTAAAACCCACCAAAGTAGAAAATCGATCAATAAGTTGAATAATGGTGAGGGGGGTAGAAAGAGTTTGAGCCCCATGATCATAGTAACCCAAATGCGTGGACCTTGAACAATTACAAAACCCTCCATTGCAAATAGTAGCACCTATTTTTTTATTACTAGAGGTATTCAAATGAATATGTAGATGGTATGAAAAGAGATGTTATAGGGAGCACAAGAAACACTTCTAATGGGCTTTCATTTGTGACATTTGATGAGGTAATTTCACAAAACACTATTTTCCTAGAATGAGGTTGGGAAGAAATGCATCCTCATGAGTCCTCTCTATCCCAAGTCTTCTTTTCTCCACAGATGATCCTATTTTCAAGTAAATAATGACTAGATGAGTGAATCACCTTTATATCCTCAGTAATCTTTCTCCACACGAAACGAAAAAAACAATATCAAACAGTCAATCCATTCCCCTCAGAGACCATCGAACCTACTTTAGTAAACATACATACCCAACTCAAGTAATTTGTGCCTCCCTACAACCGTGGAATTCTATGTGACTACAAATATTTGGTTGGGCATTTGAAGAATGTAAAGATTCCTTTCAAGATGTCCATACATTGTCGGCACAGGTTGGGAGTTCATTAGAAACTATAACCTGATCAGGTTGGAGACTCATTTTTTGCATAGGAGAAACTATGTAGAACCCATGTCTTTTAAAATGACATCATTGTAACTATCCAAATAATGCTAACTTGGTTTTAGTGTCTTAAATTCATCTAAATCTCAAATGAAGTGCTTGTATTTTTCAGAGAAGTGACAAGTATGAAAGGTTATTTCAGATCCCCATTGTTCTTTGCCATAGAAACTCTGACATGGTACTTCCTACCAAATATCACTATCTTCCACCATAACTTTTAAATTCACCTACTCCAATTTACTTCCCTCCACCGTGACTTTCACACACCCTATTTTTTTAAAATTTATTTTGTTTAATGCATTGAACACTACAAAGGTTATAACACAAGCAGACGATAGGAATGGTTATATACCCTATATGTCTCAAGAGTTTATAGACAAATTCTTACCTTTATAATTTTAGCATCCTTAACTTCTGCTACTTTCTCACCATTTCCTCATTGAAGGTGATTATTATTTAAAAATCCCACAATAATGACAATGCAAGGGTCATAAACTTCCCAAGTACACTACTCGTTCCATTTTAGATTAAAGATATCAACAACTATCCTAGTCCTAACCCACTTGGACCCATATTTTGCAACACAATATGTATTAGTTGTCCCTCTACCATCTGTATCCTTCATGGGAAGTAAGTTCTAGGCACTCAACATACCAACTTCCAAAACACCAATGGAGGACTTCCACAATTGTTTCGAAGTGGGCCTCAAATCACTGTGGTAGTGTCTAGATTTTGTTAGGTTAATTATTATTTACCTATATTAATTAGTGTATTTATTTATTGTTTATATGGTTATATTTAATCATAACCATCTTATTGTTTGTATTCAAAACACTATGGGTGTTTTTATATTGTTTTGAATATATTATTTTCATTATTCATTTCTGCTTCCCGGATCTATTTTGGAAGCTACGGTATTTTTTGTTTGGTTGTTACATAGTTGAAACTCCATATTTGTTTATATCTAGGCTATCCAATATGTATATGTATTTTTATTTTTTGATTTATATAATTCTACAGGATTCCATCCTTGTTCTACATTTGGTACTAGAGAAAGAATCTAAACCCATGAAGGAGTGGAAACAAAGAGAAACAAAGATAGAGGAGATTGGAGAAGCATTTTCTACAATTGAAATCTTGTGCAGCCTCCTCCAACCTCCCAGCCCCATCCCTTCCTCCCAACATCCTCCTGTTCATTCTAGGTGTTTAGTACACAATATTGTTTTTTGCACTGGTGCACACCCAACACAAGAAAAAAATGTTGCAGGTATATAAAAAAAAATTCCCCATTAGGGGTTTTATCTCTAATATTAGAGAAGTATTTAGTTACTGATGAAACAGTCTAATATCCAATTTGAAGGACTTTTCATCCCTTCCTGAGTTGAAAATTTACATCTGAATCTTTATTTGGAGGCATATGGAAGAGCCTCTACTGAGATCCTAAGACAGCTCCTAACCGAGCATGCACTGAGTCACTTTGTTATAGATTTCAAACATCAACCTACAAACAATAAGGTGATTTGTGTGAGTTGTGTTGTTTCAAGGACTACCGATCTCATAACTGAGATCTATTTTCACTATGGACTGAGCTTATTCAAACAACAAGAGATATTTGAAACCAAGCCATCATTGAAGTAGATTCCCTCCACATAAAAACCGAGTTGGGATATTGAATTTGAGCTATCTGAGGATAGAGGCCCCCTATCTCTACAATCTAAATGTCGAGCTCTTGCTCCATTGGATCCTGGCATATGTGGATCTGAGATTTGTGTTGAATGGGTCAAGTTAGCATTTAAAACAAGCCCTTCACAGGACGAGATATCTCCCAACACACTACATCGACCAACATATCTTTTCACAAGTTGTTGACTACCCTATTTCCTTTGGATCGGGCCACCCCTCTATGGGCTCCAACACTAGTGACCCTACCATCTCCAAAATACCTTATAACCTTCAACACAAAGAAAGTAGCGGTTAGCCTAAAAAAGAAGCAAAAATAAATAAAAATAAGTGGAAAAAAAGATAGTGATGGAATAAAATCAAATGGTGGCTCAATAAAACAAATCAAAATATATAGCATTCAAAGGCGGAAAAAGGAAAATATAAAAAAGTGGCCAATAAACAAAACAATGATTTTCGAAGGAGATAAAAAAATAGCATTGATGCAGTTTTCATGCACGAGAAACCCTAATCTCGCACTCCTCTATGCACACCAACCACATGGAGCTCCACCTCTTCCATATCATTTTAAAGAGGTAAGCCATGTAAATTTTTTGTAAGTTTATATGTTTTAAATTTTAACTTAAGCGCTCATAGAGCCATATTGGTAAGTGAAAGCAATTTAGGGATAAAAGGTGAGGGGTTTGACTCCCACTCCCAACATGAAAAATTGAATTTTGACACTTAGCAGCACATTTGGAGAAAATGCCATGTTTGGAGGACCATTTAGTGGGAAAACTGCCACTAAACAACTAGTATTAACTAAAACCACCTCCAAAATTTTTAGTGAGAAAAACCCTAATATAGGGTAAAATTGTTTTCTCCTATTAGGCCTAATTTTTCATTCCAAGCAACATTTGCTGAAGGAGGTGTACCCAGAAATTAAATTTTCAGTTATTTATTTGTATTTTTTGGCATAGAGGGTCATTTTGGGCTCCAGACGCCACCAGGGCTTGCAAAACCAAAAAAAAACTTTTCCTTCCATTCAATTTTTTCAAAATTTTTGAATGTAATCATATGCTTCAGTCTATTACACTAATTTGCAGGTTGCCATAGTCAACCATAGACTTTGTAACTTCTCAAAAACTTGCATAATATTGTAATAAAAAATAGTGAAATTTGGTTCTAAATCACTCACAAGCTCATAGATCTCATTCGCAGCATTCGTTATATATAGTGCCTCTGGGAAGCACTTATGAGTAAAGTCGTCACAATTACTACTCTACTTAATGCCTAATATAGGTGTACAAAATTTGTCTAGGCATCATCCCTTTAAATCGATGGGGAGTAATAAGGTCATAATGTACACACTATGAGCCATCCCATCCATCTGTGAATGATTGTACGAAATAAAACCAGACTAAGAAATTATCCAAGTATATAGAGAAGTTACACGTGCATATGAGGATATTTCTTTGAGCTAGTGTCAATAACCACATAGACCCCTTTTAGTACTACCTTGGTACCACGTATTGAATTATTTCATGTACCTTAACGCCTCTTTCACATACCATCGGGTATATAGAAAGGGTGAGCTTCTTCCACGTACCATCATGTATATAGGAATGACGCATATATAGAAAGGTTCGGTATATTCAACTGATGGTATATAGATTGGGAGACCTTATACCCTAAGTGATAAGATCCAAACCCTGTCAGTGATTTCTGCAAAATGAGAACTAATGCCCCCAAATGTTTTCTACCATATTTACAACTACTCAATGGAAACAACTATGCTGCATGGAAGACCAAAATAAAGACATAGATTGAGTTTGAAGAGATTTGTACTATTGTGAATGGTACTTTGACTAGATCAACTACTAATACAACACAACAATGATACTTTGATAAAATAGATATGAAGGCTAAACTTATCATCTTGTTTGGAGTGTTCGATGATGTGTAACCCCGCATTTGAGATGCCAAAACACCAAAATAAGCATGGGATAAGTTGAGGATAGTATATGAGGCCAAAAATAAGAATGTCACACTAAATTTACAGAGTCACTTACATACACTGTGTTAGTATCCAAATTTGTTCTCCCTTTCAAGATGAGTAACATCAAAGATTTAGCACGGAGCTTAGAGAAAGATAGATCATAATGTATGTCATTTTGTAGTCGGGGATGATATCTAACTGGCCCTTTGTCACTCAAATTTGGGGAGAGATGGATAGCACCTTCAAGAGGATTTGACCTATCCTCATTGCTTTAGGTCGTGCCTTTCAAGCATGGTAAGAGGACCCATAGTGTAACCTCTGTTTGATGAAGGATATAGAGATATCCTTCTTTTTCAAAAAGTTTCTGAAGAAAACCTTGGGAAATTATGATCAATGCTCCATAATTTAACTCTCAAGATTTTTCACTTCTAAAAGATGGAGATACTTTCAAAACAAGGCTAAGGTTACTGAAGACATTATGAGATCCTGATTGTTCTGCATATTTTAGTAAATAGATTTTGTTCCTTTGTTGATATACAGGGAAAACATGGGTATTTTAGGATGGATTCATGGTTTTTTGAATAATTTTGGTGGGATATTGAGTAGGATAAAGTTGATTATACCAGATGTTTGAGAAACTTCACAACAATGGACAACTCAACAATAGAAAGCTTCAGAATAGTAAAGAAATTCCTTCAACTAGAAGGTGTGCTTCAATGGAGGCCCAGATCAACATGTTCTCACACAATATTTGAGAATCTAACATGAAGGATCGAGTTAAATTACTCAATTAAACATGAAAATCTCTGATCAATCACACCTAATGTACACCCAAATAATTACAAACAATCTTTATCAACAAATGATAGTGAAATGATTTTAAATCATTTATCTCATCACAAGATGAAGGCTCTTCTTGAAATGAAATTGCAAATTCCACTAAACTGTCATAGGGATGAGATCATGTGTGATTTAACAAATATTTCAATGTAAGATTGTAATAGGAACAAGAAAAACTACTTGTATACATTCTGAAACAAAGCCTAAAATAATTGGTCTAAGATTGACACAAATTAATTTCAAAATTACTTGAATTCATCAGCAGGGGAAAGCTTCGAAAGAAATCTCTGTGGTATTCAATGGCTATACATCTGTAACAAACTTGACATGATAGAAAATATAACATAGAAGAAATTAATAGGTTATCTCGAATTAGTCTCTCAGGAAGACGATTTTCTCAAATTTTCTCTTAAGAATTCAACCCCCTGACCCTTTGCAAGAGTATTCTCATTGCATTTATACATTTTACTCACTCAATTTTCCCCCAAAAAGAGAATAATATTTGAGGGACCTTTGCTTGTAACCAATAATCCTCAGAAAGCAACATTTAATGAATTCACATCCGAAAGCTGCCAGGGTGACCAATTGTGAACTAATCACATTTCTTGGGCCCTTGAATAATGACTAGGATGCCATGCCACAAATTTTTAGAAACCCTTCTAATTATTCTAATTTTTTCATGTGAGAAATCTCCTTTTTAAAAATTTTCTGGAGGCTTTGCATAGCTAGATATAACAAGTAATTCTTTTTGCTCTCAAGGAAACACCTTTTTCATCTTTTGCACCTGCAACTTTCATCATTTCATCCTTTTCCCTACTTTTCCTCTAAAACTCTATCCGACGTCCGTCTTCTCTAGTAATTCACACTTTTATAGGTGCCGAACAATTCCAACATCAAAATATCAACCTTAACAATCCTTAAACTCACAAATTAAGTTCTGAATCCATTTAATGGAACTTTACAGACAGAGATGATAAGGAATTTTATCTAAAACTGAGTAGAAATAGTGCGTATTCACATCTCTAAGAGTCTTGGAGCAAAAATGGTGGAAAAATAGATGCAATACATAGTAACCATTTATTCTTCCCCTTTTATCCTTTTTATCATATCCATCCACATGTTTCCTTAGTGAAAATTCAAAGGAGAAGTACAGGGGAAAATCTCCCAACATGCATGGGCCTTCCACGTGCCCTAGGCCCAAGAAAAAATCCTTTTGGCCTTTGAAAAAGTCTCAGTAAAAAGGATCCAGTGGAAGCCTCCACGTGTCACCTTGGCACACCTTTGGTATGGTCATCAAAAGTGGAGACCCTTAACAAGCACTAGCTCACCATGTGTCTCAGTCTGGTAGAGTTGATAAAATTTTGAAGGATCAACAGAAAGCGCCATGTGTCTAGGGTCCCACATAGTTTTTCTTGGCCGTTAAAAAGTCCAAGTAAAGGTAGAGTGAGAAAAGCCACCAAGTGTCCTCCTGGAACTTCTTCAAAATAAAATTTAGGGGCCAGTCCCCAAATAGGTGCGGTCCCTCCATGTGTCTAAAGCCTTAGAAAAATTCTTAGAAAATTTTTAAGTATAGAGCGGAGCCGGTGGAAGCCTCCACATGTCTCCCTATTGCAATTGTTAAGGTATAACCCTAACACTGATAATAAAATATGCACTGTCCCTCCATGTGTCCATGGTCTACCAAACGTACACCGTCCACATGAAAAATTTGTCTAAGTTTGGGCAAGGCAGCAAAAACCTCCACATGTCTCCCCGATGCAACTCCAAGGCCAAACCAAAAGGTGAATTTTCAGATGAGCATCAACCCTCCACGTGGACAAGTTTTGAGTTTAAGTGAGCCTTAGAGTTTTCAAAGTGCCCTGCCGAGCTGCATCCAACCAAAAAGGGGCACATTTCCATAGATGCTGAGATGTAAATTTGACCGGGAAAAGTACACCCATCAAACTGTAAAATGCAGGAAAATCACCATTTGCGCTCGGAAATGAATCCTTCAAGGAAAAATAATTTGGAAATGATATAAGGCCCAAATATGATTTTCTAAGTTGTATCCAATAAAGTTTCCACAGATATTTGGCACAAAAATGATAGGGACAACAAAGAATGATTGTAGAAAATGGAAGGAAGGGAAAAACCCGAGTTTTCGCTCAAGTTACAGATTCTTTCTCATGGAAAGAGGAACGGAAAACAAAACTCTAGATTTAAAGGGATCCTCAACCAAGGAAGGGACTGATAATGGAAACCAAATGAAGGACAAACCTTTCATGCATCAATACATGGAGATATAAAACATGATAAAGCCCGCAAATTGAAGAATTTCAATGACAAATGGGATGAGACCAAATTGAGCACCAACATTGGCTCCGACTCGGGGATGAGCACTCCCTTTGAGTGCCACAAGAAAAAATAGTAGAACAAGTGCGAAAAAAAACCATTGGGTAATGGAGTCAAAGAATAAGCTTGCAGAGAAGACAATAATAACCAACTCCCCCAAGGATGAATCGAGAAATAAACAAAACAACTAGCAAGGACCAAGACAAACAAAAAATAGAAAAACAAGAAAGTAGAAAGAAATAAAAATACTATATACTATATAAATGGAGTACAACTTAATTATGAGAAATCAATCAAGGAAATGTTTCAAATTCCTTCCATTAACAAGAAATTCAAGCAATTCCATGTCTAAGTATTTTAGGAAGAATGTATTTTCACCAATACGAATGTTAATCAAATAAGGACCCATACACAATGCCTCAAATTTACCATGTTTTCCCTTATCTTCATGCATGCTATCCCGTAATAGAAAAAGATCCCCAATGCTAAAAGATCTTGGAGTCACCTTCTTGTCAAATAAGTTCAACTTTTCTCTGAACTTCACATGCTACTTGTGGGATGCCCTTCTTTCTTCATCTAACTCAATAATTTGATTGATTCAAGCATCATATGGACAAAGTTCTTGATCTTCAATTTTTTTAACAAATTGAAATGAAGAAAATTACAAATGAAGGGAAAGCAAATATTAAGTTCCATATACCAACTCAAATGGGCTTTTACCAGTAGCTCTTTTGACAGTGATTCTGTCAGCCCAAACAACATTCTTAAGTTGCTCACCCCACTTCTTCTTTTTTAGCTCCAAGGTTCTTCTAATGATCTTCAACAGGTTTTTATTGTTGGACTCAGCTTGTCCATTTGCTTAGGGATTGTAGTTAGAAGCATATGTCAAATTGATTCCATACTCTTTGCACATTGCCACCAAAGTTTTAGCTCTAAAACTCATGGCATTATCAACAACAAGTTTAGCTGGCACTCCAAATCTGGATATGATTTGATTCAGAATGAAATCCATGATGACTTGGTGTGTTGCTTTCTTAGTGGGGATTGCTTCCACCCACTTAGTGAAATAATTAGTGGTTAAGAGAATCCATTTATGAACAACATTGGAAGGATCTTAAATTTCACCAACAAAATCCATTCCTCATTTCTTAAATGGGGCTTTAATTGACACATCTGCAAAGGAGGGGAGCATGAATCTTTCAATCTTCCAAAAAAATGTTGGAAAATTTAACATTTCCTAACCAATAGAGTTGTATCTTTGAAGAGAGTTGGCCACCAATTACCAGCCCTCAAGATTTTATGTGTTGTAACTCTTCCAAAAAATGGTCCCCCACAAACTCCTCCATGGAGATCAGCAATTACCTTTGGGGATTCATCCTCAGCAATGCATATTAAGAGCACTCCCTCCACGTTCTTCCAAGCTAACCCAAAATCATTAATGACATATTTTTTAGAGGCTAACTTAAGAGATATTTTCTTATTTTTACTCAAATGTTCAGGGCATAATAGATGTCTGAGATACAAGATTATATATTTTTACCATTAAGATCTTACCAACTTTTCAAGGAAATCCACCCTTTCTCCTTCTACTTCATTCACCTCAATAGTTTGCAATTTTCTCTCAGCCATAATCTTAACTTGGCCCAAACCTCTTATCAATTTTGTGGTTTGGATATCCATGTCATATTCCTGTAACTTGTTTATCCATCTGCATCTTTTGCTTGAGACCTCCATCTCTGATAAGATATATTTCACCATGGTGTGGGGAACATAAGCAAAAACTTTAGAGCTCAATATGCAAGGTCTGAAAACCTTTGTTGCTTTCACCAAGGAAAATTATTGCTTCTCCATGATGGTATACTTCAACTCAGATCCTTGTAATGCCTTACTAAAAAAGGCAATTGATCTCTCAGCTCCTACATCATCCTTCTACAACAAAATAGTTGTAATGGTGTTTTTTGAAGCATAAGAAAACATGCGGAAAGGCTTGTTGTAATTTGGAGCTGCCAAAACAGGGGCATGCTTTAATGCTTCTTTGATCCCATTTAAAACTTTAATGGAAGCTTCTTCCCATTTGATAACTTTCTCTTTCTTCAGCATGCTAGTAATGGGGATGGTTAGCTCAACAAAGTTAGACACAAATCTTCTAATTAAGTTTATTTTTCATAAGAAGGATTGACCTCCCTTCTTAGTTCTTGGGATTGGAACCTTGTTGATGGCTTCCACTCTCTCTAGATCAATCATGACCCCTTGTTTTGATACAATGTGACCAAGTAGATTTTCCTTTTGCACTCCAAAATGGCAATTCTCGAGATTCAATGATATGCCATACTCTCTACACCTTAACAGAATTCTCTCCAAGTCTTGCAAGTGATCATTTATTTTTCTGGAAAACATAGTTACATCATCTTGATAAATAGCAATGAAATCATTAATATAACTAGAAAATGCTACATCCATTGCTCTTTGGAAAGTTTCTCCAACATTCATTAATCCAAAAGGCATCCTGACATAGACATAAGTTCCCCAGGGAGTGGTAAAGGCCATATTTATTCTTTCTCACTCCTTCACAACAACTTGATTATAGCCAGAGAAACCATCCAAAGTGGATAACAATTTAGAAATAGTTACCAATTGTAGCATATTCTCCATGTTTGGAATAAGGTAATTATCTTTCAATGATCATCTATTCAAGTTCCTAAAATCTATGCACAACCTTATATCACCATTATTTTTCCTAACAGGTACTAAATTTCCAACCAAAGATTAGTACCTTGTGGACTGAATGATCCCTCCATCCCTCAAATTATTTAGTTCTTCTTGCTTCTTCAAAGAAAGGAGTTGATTGATTGGCATTTTTTTTTTCTTAAAAGGATTGGCAGTAGATTCAATAGGGATCTCATGTTGGAACAAATCTTCCCTATATGCCTTCAACTTAGAGTAAGACCAAGCTAGGCAGTCTTGATATTTCTTCAGCAATTGAACATAGGACTACTTCTCTTCCTTGCTGAAATCGCTTCCTAACCAGATTTTACATGGTTTTTCCTTTGTGCCCAGGGCATGAGCTATTCCACATCTCTTGAAACTGATATACTTCTATTAATAATGTAATCAAAATTATAAGAGTTCGATTCAAGTGCCACCAAACCTCAGGGAATCATGTTTGTCTTTAGTTCGATGATGTGTTTGCCAAATAAAGTTTCCTTTCCTTCAACAACACACACCATTGGTTCCCAATCTACATTTTGTTCAGTAAAATTGCCTTGGTTCTGCAAAAACCATTTCACCTTGCCATCATCATCAAACACTTTCCAATTTTTAATGTTGTCAGGGATAGATGGTCTTTTCAGTATTTCAACATCATACTCACAAAATGGAGATACTGTACAATTCCCAAATCTAGATCCTAGCACTTCTAACTTGTCTGCAATGACATTAAAATTTTTATCATGGTGCAAAATATTAAATGAGTTGGATATTTCAATTAAATTTCATACTGCATGCTTGTATTTTTTCATTCTCTTATTTTTAGTGGCATACATTTTTCTAATTTGCTTCACAATCAGTTCTGAATCTCCTTTTACAATGATAGCATGTACACCATATTTCCATGCAATTCTCAAACCTAATAACAATTCTTCATATTCAACAATGTTGTTAGTGCATTCAAAGTTGAGTTTGAAAGAAAAAGAAAACTCTTCCTAGCCTGGAGAATTCAAAACAACACCAGCACCGTTTCCAAACTTGTAACAAGGTCCAAGGAAAACACACTTGTTCAAGACATTTACATTGATCAAACTTTTTCTCTTTTCCATTTTCAAATCTAACAAAGTTATCAGCATCTACATCATCATACAACACTTCATAAGAAGCATTATTGGGATCTTCAATGAGGTGTAACATCTTCTTCTCTCCATACAAATTTATAAGGCTTCCTTCAATTGGAATGGTAGTAAAAGACATATCGATATGAACACTTCCACCAACACTTGCAGCCCACTTTCTTGATAACATCATGACCCATTTGACATGGTAATCAACAATAAAAACATCAAGTTTCAATTTCTTACTTGGTTAAGCTACAAGTTGTACCACAACACCTTTTACAAATCCTACAACTGGCACCTCTATAGAATCCATTGCAGTACACATGCCATAAGCTATTGTCACTTTAATATTCAATTCATTCATGACCTCTAAAGGCATAACATTGCATGATGCTCCAGAATAAAACATACAATTGTGCAACAATCTGTCCTTAATAATTAGCATTGTAAAAAATGGATCAACATTTAATTGAGACTTAAAAAAAGATGTTCCCAAGTAAAATTCAAGTGGTTTACCTATCTCCTCCAATGCTAGTGGTTTTTCTAGGTCTGCAATGGTTGAAGGATTTTTTACATTATTTATATTTCTGCCTTGGGTACTCCTATCTTCTTCTAATCCCAAATACTCAAAGGCCCTCTTCTTGTGCTTAGGAATCCTAAGAAAGTCAACAATTGGAACATAAGTCTTGATCTGACTCAAAACTTGGGCAATGTCATAAGGAATTTAATGGGGAAAAGCAGCATTTGAAGAAATATTGACAAACTCATCGGTTGGCACAACATTTTTCACATTTTTGGCATGGGTGAGAACACCAGTTCTACTTGAGACAACAAGGCATTTTCTAGATGCATTTTTCTTTGGAGTTTATTTTGGGACATTGGTGAGAACTGGGTTTTTTTTCTTGGCTTGAGGCCTTTCCCCTTTGACAGCTTTACTTCTTGTTTTATACTCTTTTTCTTAGGCAAAAACAACATTCATTAACAGTTCTCTATCCTCTTCTAATGGAATTCCTCCAGTATACTTCTTAATCATTAGAGCTCTTATCTACTCCAAATAATTATTAGGAAGTTCAAAAGCTTGTACTATATCTATTTCTAAAGTATGAGAGGGAGAAAGAAGAGGTACCTAGTGAATGTAATCCTAAAAACCTGTACAATTTATTACACTTATTACTTCAGTTGAAGTTTGTCCTTGTTGTGAGCTTGTAGAGAAATCCACCATGCATGCATCATCATCAGTGTTATCATCATCTTTAGCTTCTTCAACTTTCTAATCTACTTCACATGGCAGGTGGGGTATGAAACATTTATCACACCAATCAATTTTATGTATCTATTCAACAACAAAAACTCTAGCATTTAGAGGATCAAGCACTACTCTATTTTCCCTAGCTTGGGGTTTTCTAGCTCCCATGGGTCCTTTACCTATGTGATATGATATTTTATCATTTATAAGATGATTTACAAATTTTTCTTGTCCTTGTTACCTATGTTGACCTTGAGAACTTTTTCCAATTCCTTTCTCTATCATGGCTAGCTTGTAAGAGATTTCTTTTACAAGATCCACATCCTTACTTGATTGAGGATTCTCTTGGTTAATTAGTTTAACACCCTCCATCTTAGGAGGTTTTCCAACTACTTTAATGTTGTTCTCAATTTGCAAAGCCATTATAAAGGCCTGACTCAAAGTGTTAGGGTTCTTATCCCTCAAATAGTAAGCAAATTTCCTATCAAATGCATTTGAATAATTTATCAGACATGGTTCATCACATGGCCTCAAATTAACAAGAAGTATTCTCAATGTTTTGTTAAATCTTGTATTAAAATAATGCACTGATTCATTATGATTCTCTTTTATATTTTTAAATTTTGATAAGAGAAACCTAGGGTCTATTTTATCTTCATACTGCAATCTAAAAGCATTCATCATCTCAGTCCAAGAGTCAATAGAATTATATGGCAAAGATATATACCAGTCCCTTACATCTTCTTCTAGAGCACGGATAAAAAATTTAATGTATACATCATAAATCTCTATTTCAAATTCCTCCATCATATTGACAAAGAGATTCAATTGCTGATTACCAATGATTGCATTATTTCCTTGAAACTTAGGAAATCTATTTCTTACATCTCGTGGCACAACATTTGGATAGCCAACCATACCTCTAAAATTGATGTGACCAAAATTATTAACAATAAATGGAGGTCTGGATGTAGGCTAAGCCATATTATTTTGAAGAGTTAACCTTGGAGGAGATGCAAACTGATGAGGAGTGAGGGGTCTGCATGGTACATGGATGTAATTTTTAGAATGACTGCCCTCTAAAGGCTCTATTTCTTGGAAAAATCTATTAGATTTGGAAAATACCAGGGCAGATTAAGAAGAAAATGTTTCAAATACAAAATAAGGATCCTCTCTAGATGGAGAATTCAATTAAAAAAAGAGACAACCTAATTCAAAATCACTTGAGGAAGTATTGAAACATTCAATCATAGGCTAATCAGTTTCACCAATGGAGATCTCTTTACTTGATGCTTGATCTTCAACAACCTTCCAAATTCTTCTTCTTTCTAAATTAGACTTTCCTAGCTCTTGAAACAACCTTCTGCTAGGGTCCTTGGTGAATAAATATCTTCTTCCTTCTAGCTTTGCACATATTAATGACAAATCATACTTGATATATGTTAAAACACTGGTATTTATTAAGAATTTAAATAACACGGAGTCACAACTAAGGATTTTCACCTTAGTTTGTGCAAATGCACTATGAAAGACCTATCAAATGTTTTCCAATACATGATTCATGTAAAGCTTACAATATCTACTCTTCTTCTCCCTAAGTTTATCTTTGATGATACAAATTTTAGTCTAATAACTGTATAAGCTAGAAATATTGCACTAAGAACTTACAGCTTTGAGCAATTCTTACGAATGTGAACAAATAATGATATTTCAGAAATGTATTAGCACTTACATCATGTAAGAGACATTACAAGGGTTTGTGCATGTATACCTTTGTTGAAATACTTCAAAGAGTCCCTAGAAATGGCACCACTAGTGTTGTTGATTTGCCAAATAGATATGAACTGAAAACAAATAAACAAATTATCCCTGACAACGATGGCACTAGTGTTGGTATCCAAATTTATTCTCCCTTTCAAGATGAGCATCATCACAGATTTAACACAGAGCTTAGAGACAGATATATCATGATGTATGTCATTTTGTAGCTAGGGATGAGATATAACTGGTCCTTTGTCACTTAGATTTATCGAGAGATGGATATCACCTTCAAGAGGATTTGACCTATCCTCACTGCTTTAGGCCGTGCCTTTTGACCATGGTGAGAGGATCCATAGTGTCACCTCTATTTGATGAAGGAGATGGAGATATCGTTATGAAGAAAAACTTGGGAAAGTATGATCAATGCTCCATAATTTAACTCTTAAGAGTTTTCAATTTTAAAAAATGAAGATACTTTCAAAACAAGGCTAAGGTTACTAAAGACATTATGAGATCCCGATTGTTCTGCATATTTTAGTAAACATATTTTGTTCCTTTGTTGACATACAGGGAAAATAGAGGTATTTTAGGATGGATTCATGGTTTTTTTAATAATTTTGGTGGGATATTAAGCAGGATAAAGTTGATTATACCATATCTTTAAGAAACTTCACAACAATGGACAACTCAACAACATAAAGCTTCAGAATAGTTAAGACATTCCTTCAACCAGAAGGTATGCTTCAATGGAGGCTCAGATCAACACATTTTCATGAAATCTTTAAGAATCTAACATGAAGGATCGAGTTAAAAGACTCAATTAAACACCAAAATATTTTACCAATCATGCCTAAGGTACACCCAAATACTTACAAACAATATTTATCAACAAGTGAGAGTGAAGTGATTTTAGAACATTTATCTCATCATAAGATGAAGGATCTTCTTGAAATGAAATTACAAATTCCACTAAATTGTTACAGGGACAAGAACGTGTGTGATTTCACAAAGATTTCAATGTAAGATTGCAATAGGAACAAGAAAAACTACTTGTAGAAATTATGAAACAAAGTAGACACTAATTGCTCCAAGCTTGACACAAATTAATTTAAAAACTACTTAAATTCATCAGCAGGGGAAAGTTTCTAGAGTAGTCTCAGTGCTCATCAATGGCTATGCATTTGTAACCAACTTGACATGATAGAAAATCTAACAAAGAAGAAATTAATAGGTTATCTCGGATTGGTATTTGAGGAAGACGAATTTTCTCAAAATTTCTCTTAAGAATTTGACACCCTTACCCTTTGCAAGAGTATTCTCATTTCATTTATACATTTTACTCACTCAATTTTCAACTTAAAAGAGAAGAATATTCGAGGGACCTTTTCTTTTTACCAATTTCCCCAGAAAGTGATATTTAATGAATTCACATCTGACAGCTTCCAGGTGGACCAATTGTGAACTGATCACATTTCTTGGGCCCTAGAATAATTACTAGGATGCCATGCCACAAGTTTTTGGCAATCCTTCTAATCATTCTAATTCTGTCATGCGAGAAATCCCCTTTTTAATCATTTTCTAGAGGCTCTGCACAACTAGATATAACAGGTAATCATTTTCACTCTGGAGGCAACACCTTTTTCATCTTTTGTGCTTGTAACTTTCATCATTTCATCCTTTTCCATATTTTTCCTCTACAACTCTTCCCCGCATCCATCTTCTCTAGGAATTCACATTTTTACAGGTGCCCGAGTAATTCCAACTTCAAAATATCAACCTTAACAATCCTTAGACTCAAAAATTAAGTTTTGAATCCATTTAATGGAACTTAACAGATAGAGATGACAAGGAATTTTATCAAAAAATGATGAGAAATAGTGCGTATTCACATCTCTAGGAGTCTTAGAGAAAAAATGGCAGAAAAATAGATGCAATACACAACAACCATTGATTATGCCAATTTTCTACTTTATATCATAGTCGTCCATGTGTTTCCTTGGTGAAACTACAAAGGATAAGTACAGGGGAAAATTTACAAACAAGCACGGGCCTTGCACGTACCTTCAGCCAAAGAAAAATTCATTTTGGCCTTTGAAAAATTCTCAGTAAAAAAGAGCCATTGCAAGCCTCCACATGTCACCTTGGCACACATTTTGTATGGTCCTTAGAAGCAAAGACCCTGAACAAGTGCAGGATCACCACGTGTCTCTGTCCGACAGAGTTGATAAAAAATTTGAAGGATCAGCTGAAAGTACCACAAGTCTAGGGTTCAAGACAATTTTCCTTAGCCATTGAAAAGTCCAAGAAAAGGAAGAGTGAGTGAAAGCCTCCAAGTTTCCTCCTGTCAATTCTTCAAAATAAAATTTAGGGGTCAGTCCCCAAACAACAGTCCCTCCACGTGTCCCAAACCTTAGAAAATTTCTTGGAATTTTTTTAAGTATAGAGCAGAGCTGATGGAAGCCTCCACTTGTCTCCCTTTTGCAATTGTTATGGTTAGACCCTAAGGCTGATCCTCAAATGAGCGCTAGCCCTCTACATGTCTATGGTCTGCCAAAGCTACACCGGATGAATGAAAAATTTGTCTAAGTCTGGGAAAGGTAGCGGAAACCTCCACGTGTCTCCCAGACGCAACTCCAAGTCTAAACCAAAAGGTGAATTTTCAAATGAGTTCCAACCCTCCACGTGGATAAGTTTTGAGTTGAAGCGAGCCTTAGAGTTTTCAAAGTTCCCTTCCGAGCTGCATACAACTAGAAAGGTCCATCTTTCCACAGATGCTGAGATGTGAATTTGACCAAGAAAAATACACCCGTCAAACTGTAAAATGCAGGAAAATCACCATTTTTGCCCAGAAATGAATCCTTCTTCAAGGACAGAGAATTTGGAAATGATATAAGGCCTAAATATGATCCTTTGAGCTGTATCTAATCACATTTCGACAGATATTTGGGAAAAAAATGATAGGGAAAATAAAACATGACTGCCGAAAATGGATGGAAGGGAAAAACTTGAGTTTTCACCGAAGTTACAGATTCTTTCTCATGGACAGTGGAATGGAAAACAAAGCTCTAGATTTAAAGTGATCCTTGACCAAGGAATTGATTGATCATGGCAACCAAATGAATTGAAAATCTTTCATGCGTCAATACAAGGCGATATAAAACACCATAGAGCTCACAAACTGAAGAATTTCAATGAAAAATGAGGCGAGACCAAATTGAGCACCAACGCACTGAAGTTCAAGCAAATAGAGAAAATTGAAGCTTTTTGGAGAAGATTTGTAGAGTTGAGTGCTTCACTTCTATCCCTAGGAGAAGTGGTCATAGATGATGCTCTCATTCACATTGTTATAAGATAACTCCCCTACTCTTACCACATTTTTGTAATAACACTAAATGTTTCATATACGAAAAATAGTTTTGCCAAGATGGTAAACCTACTACATTAAGAAGAAGTCATGCATAAAAAGGATGATGAAGAGGAGTAGGAAATTTCTTCTCATAAAAAATGGAACGAAAACCTAATTCCTATCAAATTTCCCAACATCAGAATCATTATCAACATCAAGGGGGAAAACAATAGAAGATGCAATGTCCAATCTGGAAAAGAGGACATGGACTAAAAGATTGTTGGTATAACACTTATAAGAAAGGTTCATCAAGAAAATCTTGACCTCAACACGAATAATATCACAAGGGACATACAAACTACAATCAACAGAAGAAAAATTGGAACTAGAAAAGAAGACCCCATCAACAAGGAAATATTGTTGAGCAAGAAGAACATTCATATAATGAAGACTTCTTATTCACTGCTTGATCAAGTGAACCCTCCATGTCAACTAGTGATGTCTGGTATGTTGATTCGGGAACCACTATCACATGACTATCCATAAATACTAGTTTACTTCAATGAAGGACACACATTCAAAAAATGATATTTCGTTGGGAGATCATTCTTCATATATAGTTCAAGGGATTGGGAACATTCTCTACCCCTTGGTTCATGCAAATGTAAACTCTCAGATGTCTTATATGTCCTTAGGTTGACATAGAACCTATTTCGATTTAGTCAACTACTAGATGACAACTTAAAAATTTAATTTGATAGTCATTCCATCAAGTAAATGTGTTTGATTCAAGATAAATCACGAGGCTCGAAAATAGTTGTAAAATCCTCTAATGTGGGATGCATGTTCCAGCTTGATTTTTTTCATAGAGATTAACATGAACTTGTGGCTAAGAACTCTACCTCAACAAATTTGGGGCTTCAAAGACTTGGTCATGATAGTTTCAAGTATCTCGAGACACTACGCTAACACAATATGGTACATGAGCTACCGTCTCTTCAGAAAGATACAGAAAAGTTTCCTCGTTGCCTAAAAGGAAAACAACACAGAGATTCATTGCAGAAGAGTACATATTGAGCTCATGGTAAGCTTGGTCCTATTCATACCAATATTTGCGGTCTGATGCAACCAAGTCATTTTGGTTTTCAGTAGTTCTTGCTTTATGTTGATGACTATTTAGGAAAAATGTGGATTTTTGGTCTTCGCAAGAAAAGTAAAGCTTTTGAAACATTGAAAAACTTCAAAGTAGCTATTGAGAATGAAACTGGTCATCACATCACAACTCTCTCTCAGATTGAGGGGGGGAATTCAGCAATATTGAGTTCAAAGACTGCCTACAAGCTCACAGGGATTCTTTGAAAAAATCCTCCTTCACACACACCGCAACAAAATGGTGTTGTTGAGAGAAGAAATCGTATTATCATGGAAATGGTGTGATGCATGGTCAATGACTCTGGACTTGTAAAGACATTATGGGAAGAAGTATCAAAGACACCACTATATTTTTTGAATAGAGTGCCCAAAGTTGATCTTGATGGAGTAACACAAAAAGAAGCATGGTCAAAGAAGAAACCATATATTGCACACCTTAGAGTATTCATGTGCAAATAAAGTATACACATACCGAAGAAAAATAGAAATAAATTGGACATGAAGTCACAGAAACTCATCTTCATTGGGTATAATGAAGGGAATATTTTGTAATGATTGATGGATCCAAAGAGAAAATGAGTATACACTAGTAGAGGAGTTGAGTTTTTTAAGAAGAAGGAAGTAAAGTCTCGTCCTCTAGACTTCCCTCATGTAGATTCTTCACCAGTTGTAAAAATTGAAACTAATGTTCCCAAAGATGATGAAAGTGATGATTGGGATGATGGTGTTGATTTTGTAGAACCGTGACCCATGGGAACAGTTCAATGTATGCCCAAGTGGTATACTAACACGTTACAAGATGTAAGGATGGATGATCCACCAGATACATCCATCCCTAGACCACGAACTCACAGTATAAAAAGAAAAGAAGTTAACTTTGCTTTGATGATTAGAGTTATTGAGTCTGATGAGCCCTCTATAGTCGAGGAATACCTATAGTCAAAACCTTTGAAATATGCCATGTACTTTGAATATCAACCATTGATGAAAAATAACACTTGGCAGATTGTTGACCTTCCATCAGGGAAGAAACTCATTTGATGCAGATTGATATTCATAATTAAGTACAAAGAAGATGGGACAATGGAAAAATATAAAGAAAGACTTGTAACAAGGGGGTATGCAAAAAAAGAAGTCATTTACTATGAGGAGACATTTTCTCCCATAGCTAAGATCAAGATGATCAGGAGGATCATTTCTCTAGATGCATAGTTTGGCTGGAAAATCTGTCAGATGACATAAAAAGTACCTTCCTGAATGGATATTTACAAGAAGAATTCTATATGAGTCAACCTGAGGGATATGTTTTACCTGGTTAAGAAGCAGAGGTATGCAGACTCAAGAAATCTCTATATGGCCTCAAACAAGCACCTCGGGCATGGTACATCAAGATTGACGAGCATCTCGTACAACATGGTTTTGTTATAAATCCATACAATCCTAATCTTTAACTCAAAAAGTAAGGGGGGGATATTTTCATTGTCATTGTCTATGTCGAAGATATACTCTTGATTGGAAGTTCAGTGAGTATGATTGATGCAATGAAGAAAGATCTTAATCGATCGTTTGACATGAAAGATCTTAGGCTAATGTACTATTGTCTTGGATTAGAAGCATGACAGAAAGAGTATCACATGTTTGTTTCTCAGATAAAATATAACAATACAATGCTTGAGAAATTTAGGATGATGGATTGCACAACAATTTCTACACTTAAGGAGAATAGATTATAGTTATCTCATTCAGATCCATCTCCTGAGGTAAGTTCCACTTTATATCGGCAGCTGATTGGGAGTCTCATTTACCTAACCTACACTAGACTAGATATCAGCTTTGTAGTCAAATGTCTATCTAGGTTCATGTAGGAACCCAAAGTTTGTCTTTGGATAGAAACAAGGTGCATCTTGAGATATCTCAAAGGATCACTAGATCTTGGTCTAGAATACAAGAAGAATGACAACTTCTTCTTGTCAGGACATTAAGATTTAGATCATGTAGGAAATATTGGTGACATAAAATCCTCTTCAGGATTAGTATTCTTTATGGGATCTGGACCAATATTATGGGTAAGAAAGAAACAACACTTTGTTTTTGGTTCTTCCAAAGAATCCAAGTATCATTCTATAGGAGAAGATGTTTGTGAAGAAATTTGGCTACGTTGCATACTAGAAGGAATTGGAATACCACAGGACAAAAAGAACACCATGTATGTTGATAATGAAGTTTTCCTCAAACTAGTTTAAAATCAAATTTTTCATGAAAGAAAAAAACACATTGAGTTACAGGTTCATTTCATATGCGATCATGTGTTGAAGCACAACATACAACTTCAATTTTTTCCAACAACTTAACAACGGGAAAATATCTTCACAAAGTCACTTGCACAACACAAGTTCGAGTTGTTTAGAGAGTTCCTCTCCTCATCCGTTGAGAAAATTCAAAATTAAGGGGGGGAATGTTAGGTTAATTATTATTTACCTATATTAATTAAACATTGCATATTAATTAGTGTATTTATTTATTATGTATGTGGTTATATTTAATCATAATCATCTTATTGTTTGTATTCAAAATACTACGGGTGTTGTTATATTATTTTAACAATATTATTGTCATTATTAATTTGTGCTTCCTGGATGTATTTTGGAAGCTACTGTATTTTAGTTTGGTTGTTGCATAGTTGAAACTCCATATATGTTTGTATACAGGCTACCTAATATGTATAAATATTGCAGCCTGCTCTATTGTATTTTGATTTTGTTGATTCATATAATTCTATAGGATTTTGTCCGTATTCTACAGATTCATATAGGAAATGATATCCTCCATCAAGACGTAGTATAAGATTAATCTTACTTGAAGATTACTTTCCTTCTTTTCTCCATCAATCATTGAATATTTTTCAAGATTAAACCTGTTGGTAGGCATAGGTTCTTGATCTAGGTGCCTTGCTATTAGTGTCAATGGAGTTATAGTATTCCCTATAACCTAATATTTTTCTTGACCTATTCGATCCTCTACCATGAACAATAACTTTTATTCAAAGGGATTTGATAAAAAAAAATGTAAATCTTCATTCCGCTGTGTAGTTTTGGTCTTGTGATGAGGCACCCTTATTTTTAGTCTTTGATATCCCAAATGTACTTTAACACTGACCTTAAGAAACCTTCCCTTATCTCTTGGCTACAAATATTGGGCATCCATCACATTGACTTTGGCATACCAAATTTTACGAGATAGGTAAACCTTGGATCAAATATTTGCAACCACATCACTTTGTGCTATAGTTGAAATAGAATGTCATGCTTCTAGAAAGGCTTCATCTGCTTTTATACCCATCCAAACTGTAGGCATATGCTCACCTTTCACCTTCAACTCAGATTTTTTATCTTCTAACCTATATCATTGAGGTTCCAACAGACTGTCAGCAGGAACACTAGAGGTAATTTCATTTATATCAAAAATCAAACACTCAATGTGACTCACAATGTTACTTCCATACATCCGGACTCTTCCCAGTAAGTTCTTGATCTGAGTAGATTTATTTTCATGGTGAAGATATAATTCTACCATCTGATTTGGAATATTTGAAGGATATGTTATAGTGAATGTAATATTTTCATTCCAGAAATGACTTAGATACATGTCTTTCATAAAGTTTGAAACCTTTGATTGCCATAGTCAACCTCTGCATAAGCACTTGCCAACCCCTGCCCATCCTTTGACATCAAATTGTGAGAACTGATAACTTATGCTCCTTGGTTAAGTTTACTCATTTTTCTCTATTGTTATATCAAAACCATAAGCTCTATCCTAACTACTTCTTATGTTAAGGAATGGTAAGGTAAAAATTCCAAATCAGAGCCTTATTAGGTGACATGTACATAACATATTCATAAGTTTGATTTATTTAGCCTAAATGTCAAATCTAATGTCATATTTCAATTACTAAATGCTACAAAAAAATAAATCTTTGTTCCATCCACCTCAATAATATGTCTGCATTGAAATTCCATAATGGCACAGAATGTCAAGCTTCCTTATACCCAAATGAACTAATATGATTCTACTTACCAAAGTGAAAGCCTTACTTATACTCTGAACTTCGAGGACTGTAAATTAGACACAAATTTGGGCCTTTAGTAAGTAGATAAAGAATGTCAGTGGGGCTTTCTAAATTATACAAAGTTATTAATGAGACATATTCATCTCCTTATCTACCTTTTAAGGCAGCGTTAATATCTTTGAGCAAAAGCAAGCAATCAAGATTTCTAGGTATCTCACATCTTCTTCAATATCATTTTTGCAATTTTTTATCAACTGAAGCACAGATTTAGATTACATATTATCCTCTGTTTTCAACAGATTTAAAGCTTGACTGATTCCCTCAACTCCAAATCTTGTAAATAGGGGACAATAAATTTCCAGATTTAGCAAGTAAATCAACCATATATCTATAATATATTCATCCAAATCTTTACCTCTGCCCTAAAATCAAAGGCTATAGCTTTAAACAGAGATTAGAAAATCAGTGTCAATATATCTAGATTTTTCAACTAAGAACATTTTCAATACTTCTTTTCTGCCGGTGAAACTAAAGTAGAACATTTTTTGTTTCCATGAAATGAAAATGGCTGCCAAAGCCTTGAACACATACATGTCTATCAGTAAAGTAAAGACTCAAGTTTATACTTCCTGTAGTTGGACATCACAACATTATGAATTGTCTCATTTTAATAATTTGTCCACCAACCAAAAAAAGCACACAAATACAAAAACCATATGAATCTAGATCTTGCCCTAGTATTTCATGAATACATCAGATTAACCCATTTTTCATCAATTACAGACCTTTTAGGAGAAATCAAATCCATTAAATGAAGTTAACACTCAATTGTTATAGTCAAAGGTAGCTTCCTAAAACTAATAACACTTTTAAACATTACTGATATCTTTTTAGGACTACCATGAGTCCCTCCACAAAAAAACTATAGAAAATAACCATCAAAATAAATACAGATAATTGAAATAGTTAATATGCCTTCCCCATTGAAAATATCTTTTTATCCATTTCCCATAACTCTCATACCCAACAAACAAAACCTAGAGGAAAAAAAAAACCATAGTTCAACACATAAACTCTTCAAAAACAACCATATATATTGTGAAACCTTCATTTCAAATAAAAATTTGGAACAATAAAATATTTAAGTTTTAACACCAAGCTCAAAAATCCACCAACCTAGATGGATGAGACAACATTTCCAGCTAGATATATAGACACTAAAATTAGGTCGCACTCCCCTTTGGTCCCTCGACAAATAAATACCTTCATCAGATTCACCTAGCAATGGCCCCTTTCACCCCACTAATATTAATTTAATCGAATTAATTCTTTAACCTCACAATATTTATTATTTAAATCTCTTAATTTAAATAATGCCCACACTTACACCTCACCTAGACACCTCATCAAGCTAACTCACCCTCAGACCTATTCTTATTAAGTTGCCATAACTAACTAAGACTTACCCAAACCCTAAAAATAAATGCCTACGATCCCTCTAACCACATTCCCGCATGTTGAAAAGAAGCTTACTATCTTATCCACGGGTGAACGACATGAGGTCCCAGAAAATTAAGGGGATTTGCCTAGTTTAGTAAACCTAGGAAATCCTACCTTCACCGATGCCGGTTACCCCTAACCGTCGCCAGTTAAGCCGGAACCATCGTAGGTCACCTTTTAATCCCCAAAAAAACCTTATTTTCGAGGTTGGAAAACATTGGGAATTTCCTGAGAGATAAAACATATTTTTAGAGAAATTTTCCACAAGAACACACATGCAAGGAAGGAGATGAACCATTTTCTGTTGCACATGCATCCAACAATCACCCAACAATCATCCAACACTCACCGAAACCATAAAAATCAATGCCTACATTCCCACTAACCACATTCCAACATATTGACAAGAAGCTTCTAGTCTAATCCATGGGTGAATGACACGAGATCCCAGAAAATCAAGGAGATCTACCTAGTTTAGTAAACCTAGGAAATCCCACCTTGACCGATGCCAGTTATTGTACGTACCCAAAATTGTAAGGTACTGTACTGCAGAACGGTGTAATAAATGCCCCAATGATGATACAGGTCTCCTCGCAAGGTGTTCGGGATCCGGAAAAGCCCTCGGAGTATGCGTTAACATCCCGCATGCCCCGCTTAGCCCCCGCGCCCTTTGTTTTCCCTTTTTTTCCCTCTTTCCTTGGCCTCTTGACCTTCAGTGACGAAACCATCACCCTGAACAAGGCGGCGGTCCTGTAACCGCTGCCCTGAGCACAGCGGCGGTCCTGTGCGCATTTTCCAGAACGTTCTTTTGGCACGACCCGCGTGAAATATCACGTTTCACCAGCTTTTCTTTGCCGACTTGAGCATGCATTAATGTTTTTGGTCCCTTGGAACAGTGTTTTTCCTTTGTTTATTGTTTAGGAGTTCAATTTGATTTTGGTTTTTGAGTGTTGGAATTCCTATAAGTGCATGGTTTGTGTTCATGTAAATGGCTTCTGATTTTGGTTTGATTTTGGTCTAAATTTTGGCTGAGTTTGTGTGAAGAATTTGAGTTGGAGTTTTGATCACCATTTTTCCTTGTTAGAGTTTTCTCGTTTTTAGTACTTGGTTTAGCATTGCTCAGCTGTTGGTAAGCCACAGACCCATCTTGTGCAGGCAGTGCTGTTACTCCATTCAATCCAGTTAGAAGCTTGCCTCTGAATTCCTTTTGCTATAAATTTTTTTTACTGTGACTTAGAGTTCTTAGTTCAATTCATTGTATACCTGGTTAGCTTTATTCAGTTGTTAGTAAGCCACATATCCAACTTGTGCAAGCAGTGTCTTTGTTTTGGAACAAAATAGCTTGGGAAGCCATTAAAGTTGTAGGTTTTGCTCTTCATATAGGATAGTCAAAGGTTCTGGTCAATTCACGTTGCATGACTCGCAGTAAAATCCCGCTAGGAATCGCATAAGCCAAGCTCTGTACTCTTGCGCTATCCCTCTGCTACTCGCATTCTCGGTCTGCATTCTGAGTTGTCCTTGTCCCAAAATCTACTCCTATCAGTGCTAGCATTACGCGCTTTCCTGGATCCAAGTGAACACGAAAGAACGAGAAGATCATACTGAGGGACGAGATCACATACACCATCGTATTTGCCACTGTTCTACGAAGTCAAGGTTTTAAATTTCAAAGTTCTAGTCAGATTTATATCAAATAGAGTAGTTAATCGCTTTATTTTATTTCATTCTATTCTCGATATTGCCAGGGAAGCTGTGGGGATTGATAGTTTCTGAGAAACTATGATTCACTCCTCACTTCTGAGGAAGGATCAAGAATCTTGCAGGTAGATTAGACAGGCTATCTTATTTACTTAGAATAATTCTACAAATTACACAGGCAAATAACCACACTTGGTTATCTGGTCTGTTTTAAATTATTGTTTAGTTATTATTTCTAGATACGCTTAAAATAGTTTTTTTTTCTTAGAATTGTTAGAATATTTCTTAGAAAGATAAATGATATATATGTTAGGTTTATTTCACATAGTTAGAATTTATTTCATTACAGTTAGATTACATTTCGTTTTGTATGACAATCACGGGACCTCAAGAGCCCAGGGAATATATATTTGAGCCAATCATGCCTCAACCAAACCTAGCCACAACAATAGTTGACATAGACCAAAATCTCAGGATACAAGTATTCCGAACGACCGCAGATCTACAACTGATCAGCTCACAGTTAAGAGGATTAAACATAGAAGACGACCAAGCACATGCGTTTTGGTCAAGTCAGCCAAACTACAAATTACCCTAGAAAATATCCACATGACTGTAGAAGGGCTCAAAAGAGAACAAACATTCGGGTGTGATCCTTTAGTTCCACAGCCAGACGCTGGAGACACCCTCGTAGATATAGATACCAGCTTAAGAATCCAGGTTGCAAGAATGCCTGTAAGGTATTATGAGAAGATCGCACAACTGTTGGTTCTAAACGTAGAAGCTGAAAAGGTGTATGATTACTGTATACTAGGGATTAGAACTTGATCTCGCATATGACCATAACAGGACCGCAACAACCAAGAGTCTATGGTTCTGATCCACAGGTCCCACAGCCCTACGAATCCACAAGTCAGTTAGATATAGACACTGGCCTACGCACACTAGTATTTCAGTCCACTCCACTTCCACCTATCATCGTTGAACAACTGTCCTTACTCGATATAGTGGCTAACGAAGCTAGGGAATTCTGGACTAGGCTAGAAAATCGTCCATAGAGTCGACTATTTTCATCGTCCGCCATATGACCTTATCAGGAGATATATACGAAACAATCCCAGGTCATTTCCCACGTATTCCGCAGCCCATAGATCGAATCACACCAGATCTCGATATTGATTGGAGCCTTCGAGCAGTCATCCTCACTGATTGATCTATCACACCAGTCCAAGTTAGAAGGGCCTTCTTTGCCTTAGATTCACAAATTCCACAAGTGCATGTCAAAGACATTAGACTCCCTAACTAGTTTGTCTGCATATTCTACCCCCACCAGCTGTCTCGGCACGACCTCAGGAGGTCGGGTATGCAGAAGAGTCACTTGTTGATTCTCACGCTCACCTGTTGCTTTTCTGACGTACAAAATTGGTGAACCCGATGTGAATCAAACAATTATTTCACCTTCTCTTTGAGAAGTTTTATCTTCTCTCTTTCACCTTCGCTCTTTCCCATTATTCTGCGAGTATTCATATACCCCCCGAATATGTCGGGATTTGACGCATATGGCAGACCCCTCCTGGGTCTTGAGGCATACTACGCCCAACAGAATAGGGAATCATCACTCTCGCTCTCAGTATGGGGTGACAACTATTCAACTAATCAGTTGTCAACTCAAACCCCAAGAACCAGATATAGTTTGTCTCTTCAAACCGAGGAGTTAGATCAACCCCCTCGAACCCAACAAACAGAACCTTCAGGTTCCAACAATATGACGTTTACCGGAGAATATGGTTCATCTCCTCAAATACTACTCAGACCACATATTAGTAGACAATTAGATCCATACTTGGTCTTAGACGATGGACAATCAGTACTTTATCCTAGGAGTGAACAACGCTCCCGGGGTATGTACCCACCTATAGGAGGTTTACAAGTACAACCCGAGACCCATTTTCAAGAAAATATCTCTACAGGAAATATTCTTGGAGAAACTTGGCAAGATAGCAATCAGTTCATGACAGGCTATCACATGCCTATACAACACCAGGGTATACAACAAATGCCGCTCAGGCAAAGTACCGTGACTTCACCGAATGAAGTCATTTCAACGTTAGTAGAAAGAGTGAGAGGGTTAGAACTGGCTCAAGCAAGTCAAAATTCTTCATACCACTCTGGTCAGGTAGATCTCCTTACGGGAGTAGGCACGTTAGGCATGCCTCCTCAATATCCATAGCAAACGCCAACAAGGCCTATCATCTCTAACACTACTCCTCCCGGTCTAGTGTCGAACAGTTCGTTCCTTGACAATACCCCGTCCTATTTAAACATGTACTCTAAATCACCACAAGGAGATGTGTTCTCCTCTCTTGGTATTTTTACTCCAACACAGGGACCTCCTTACGCCCCTGCCAACGTGTACGTTATGCCATATCAACAACCCATTCCACCATTGCTCCCGCAGCAACCACCATCAATGGTCGAAAGCTATGCAATAGGGACATATTCAGAATATCTAAAGGAACCCTTAGATTTCACCATACGAAGCGTCATGCTTCCAAGACCCCTCCCTGATTTTCCCAAGTTCAAGGGTGAGGGAGATCCAAACGCGCATATCAAAGCTTACGCTATGGCCATTCGAGAATTACTCCCATGGGATGGGGTTGTTGCTAAAATATTCCCCAAAACACTGGAAGGCATTGCTCTCAATTGGTATTATAGAATACTTGAGGCTTCCATACATTCATTTAAACAACTCGTGTCAGAGTTCATCAAAGCCTTCGACATGAACAAACTACTGAGAACAGGAATCAGGGAATTCTTACACATCAAGCAAGAACATAACGAATCTGTCGCCCATTTCATCCAGAGGTGGCGTACAGTTCTTTATTCATCAGCAAGTGCTCCAAACATGGATCAGATGGAACTATGTGATTTATTCCTTCATTCTCTCAGTAGAGAAGTGAAGGAAGAAGTCCAGAAGTTCCCACTAAGGACTTATGATGAGGTACTTGAGAGCGCTTTGCGAATTGATCAAGCAGTAATAGATAGTGGTCGTAAGACTTACGGAGCAAATGGGAGGTTAATCACCTCCACTCAAAATACTACAACTACAAAAAATGTCAATCAAGGACCCAAAATCCTTAACAAAAATCGTGGGGTAACAATGGATGGGGTAACCGACCAGCCCAAGAGGGTAAATGTTGTTAATACTCCGTCGCAAACAAACAACCAGCGAAACAACAACTTTACCCCGGCGATCAATACAGTGGATTTTAACCATCCACAACAACAACAACAACAACAATGGCAAAATCCCATACAAGGGCCAAGCCAGAACTCATTTGGTTACCAGAACCAAAGTCAAAACCAAAAACAACAATTCCAAAACTTTGGTCCTAATAGGAAACATTTTGATTGGAATTTTAGGCCACAATACACACCAAACCAACAAAATGGGAATTATTATCCCAATTCTTATTGTGGTTTCCATAAAATTCATGGTCACGACACTAGAACGTGCCATGACTACAATAAATTTATGCAACGTTTGCCAGAAGAACAAAGACAGTTCTTCACAGACTTGTTTTTGGCAGATCCCATCTCATCATCACCAAATACTCTCACAGGGGTAGTTTCCCCTCAGAATGCTCCCCTCAGGATCTTTAGCGATCCGCTCCCAAATCATGATAGCAATAGGCTGAATCCAACCGGAACAAACAAAGGTACAATAACGGGAAATAATGACCATGAAGCTTCGACTTCATTAAATCCGTCAGTTGCGCCACAGTTGGGAGCTCAACCAAGACCTAAGATAGTTAGTTTGGTAGAATTAGACGCTGAACTACCTATCGAAGCTATAACAAGAACACGAGAGTATTTCTCTCAACCGAGCCCAAGTCATCTGCCAGAGATAGATAGGAGTCAACAAATAATTGAAAAACCCATCGGTGCCTATGATTTAATTAGTGACCTAACAAAGACCTTTTCGCACATTTCATTCTTGGACTTGCTAAAGAACTCTCCCCCTCACAGAGCTACTCTTTTAGAAGCATTAGGTCTAGGCCATCTAATTAACATCACTCCACCTCCTGAAACACAAATAAATCACGTAGATTTTGATATCCATCCTCTGGGGCAGCCGGACAAGGATGTCGAATTCATCTTCGGAATAAGTAAAATGCCCACAGATGCTGAGATCACACGCCGAGGTGACCCAGCCCTACACTTACAGGTATGGGTTTATAATAACTATGTAAAAAGGGCAATGGTTTACGACGGGACCGCAGTTAACATAGTCCCTTTCTCTTTCCTCCAAAAACTTGGATATGGAGAAACGAACTATTCTACTACACGAAATACCTTGAGAGGCTATGATAGCCTCAAAGCCACTTCAATAGGAACTATAATACTGCCGGTCACCTTAGGGCCTAAAATAATCCTGACTGAGTTTTATATTATAGATCGGGAAACTAACTATAATATGATCCTCGGCCAACCTTGGATACATCGAATGAAGGAAATCCCTTCCACGCTATTTCAAGAAGTAAGATTCTTGCATCTGGGAAAGGTATTTGTAGCCAAAGGTGACCCAAAACCTTTCGATTTGCACCTAGCTGATTTAAAGAAAAGACCAGGGGTGCACTCAGAATTCGAACTGCCAACAAATCAACTTAATAAACCCTCTGACCCAAAGCCAGAGGAAAAGTTGATACCTACGACGGATCTTGAAACTACCAACATAGCCAAAAAAATTACAACCCCTAAAAGTAAAACTAAAGAGACAGTATCATTAGGGACTACGGCGAAGATCGTTGAGTTGATAGAACAAGATTCACCAATGTTCTTACCATTCGATTCAGTAGGCATGGGATTTTCCCTAGGTGTTGGTTCCCTGCCAGCAGAAGATCTCTGTATGGTAGAAGTAGAGTGTGCAAACACAGCAGATACCCCTACATCTATGCTCCCGGATAAGTACTGGACTCTCCATTTCGATGGAGCTAAATGCCGCTATGGAGCGGGGGCAGGTATAATTCTTACCTCGCCCGAGGAAAAGGTCCTCCCATTCTCTTTTAAGTTTAACTTTAAATGCACAAACAACAGCGATGAGTACGAAGCTCTCCTCCTTGGCCTTACCTTAGCCAAAAGAATTGGTATTGATAACATCAGAGTCCTTGGAGACTCGCAATTAGTAACAAACCAAGTTTCTGAAATATATGAAACTAAAGCTGAAAATTTACAACTCTACAAAGATGCTGTGTTAGATTTAAGCAAAGCATTTAATTTCATATCCATTGAAGCAATCCCACGAGAGAAAAATCTTCTCACCGATTCAATAGCAACTTCGGCATCACACTTCACTCCAAGCAATGAGCTAGAAGATACTCACTTCATAGTATCCATTCGTAACGAACCATTCATAAAAACAATGACAAATCCTCTTTCAAGCGGAAATGAATCTACCATCCTAGACCATGTTGGAAATGATGCAGCTACTTTGGATTACTTAAATGCCTATGCAGCATTACATCTCTCCTATCACACACTAGATTTATCTCTGATCCCGCATTCATCTTCCTACTTCGGAAATCCTGTAACGGATCTTCCCTCGCAAAGGGAACCTAGCATATACACAATAGAAAATGGGGATGATATAGATCTACCTCCAGCACCACCTGAGTTCGAAGAGGGTAACGCCTCTTTAATCGAAGAAACAATCGATGTCAACATTGGGACAGAGAATGAACCAAGGATATTGAAACTAGGTTCTTCATTAACCCCAGAAGAAGTAAAAATACATACTCAAGTTCTCAAAGAACATCAGAAGGCATTTGCATTTAATTACAACGAGATGACAGGAGTCGCACCCCACATTGCGATGCACAACCTCATCACTAGATCAGATGCAAAGCCAATTAAGCAAAAATAAAGACCTATGAAGCCTAAGGTAGCCCTCATGGTAAAAGAGGAGGTAATAAAACTCCTTCAGGTAGGGTTTATCAAGCCAGTTGACTACTCCCAGTGGGTATCTAATATCGTTCCCGTTCTAAACAAAAACGGAAAGATACGCATCTGCATAGATTTTTGGGACATCAACAAAGCGTGTCCTAAAGATGATTTCCCATTACCATCCATAGACGTTATTGTTGATGCAACAGCTGGTTTTGAACTCTTGTCTCTCATGGATGGATTCTCGGGATACAATCAAATCAGAATATCCGAGCAAGATCAAGCTAAAACCACCTTTATAACTCCTTGGGGAACCTATTGCTACGCTGTTATGCCATTCGGTCTCAAGAACGCCAGTGCCACGTACCAGTGGGCTATGACTTATATATTTCACGATTTAATTCATAAAATCATGGAATCCTATGTAGATGACTTGTTGGCTAAGGCCAAGAAGCGTTGTGACCATCCCGAAGTACTCCGTGTCATTCTTTCACGTTTAATAGAATACGGAGTTACGCTAAATCTGGAGAAATGCGTCTTTGGTGTAACAGGAGGAAAGCTCCTAGGTTACATCATATCATCACGAGGGATTGACGTTGATCCAACCAAAATTCGGGCTGTCCTCGAAATGGTCCCACCTTCAAGTGAATCTGGAATCAGATCATTTCTCGGGAAGCTGGGTGCAATCCGGAGATTCATCCCGGACATAAGCTTCGCTATTCATCCAATCAATAATTTACTCAAGAAAGACTATAGCATTGATTAGACCGAAGACTGCAACGAAGCTTTCAACGCAGTTAAATGTTTCTTACTGTCACCACCTACGCTAACGCCACCTAAGCTAGATCGCCCGTTAATTCTATACTCACGGGCTACCGATGTCTCGCTGGCCTGTATGTTGGCCCAGGAAGACGATGATAAGAGAGAGCGTGTAATTTATTTCATTAGCCGAACATTGCTTGACTATGAAACACGCTATACACAAGCAGAGCGAGAATGTCTTGCCATAGTCTTTGCTACTAAACGTCTAAGACATTACATGCTGAATCAAGAAACAAGGGTCATGGTAAAGACGGACCATTTACGGACTTTTCTCACACAAGGGTCCTTGTCCAAAAAAGCTGGACACTTTATAACCTTAATGGGAGAGTTCGAATTAACATTTGTAAACCAGAAGTCAGTTAAAGGACAAATCATCGTGGATTGGTTAGCTGACAACCCATTAGACGGAGGTGATTTAGTAGATTTATACTTTCTAGATGAATGTGTATACTACATTGAAACTCGACCAACTATCTCTGAGTGCCCTTGGTACACTGATATCATTAATTATATCATACACCATACGTACCCAGAGGCAGTTACACCGCAACAAAGAAGGCGGTTACGCATAATCATGTCTAAATATGTCATCATAGAGCAAGTTCTCTATCGAAAAGCATTCGATGGAATGCTTCTAAGGTGTGTCGACACAGAAGAGTCCAAGAGGATTCTCCATGAATCCCACAGTGGTATATGTGGAGGCCACTTCGGTGGCCATGCCATTGCTCGAAAAATACATCGAATGGGCTATTTCTGGCCCACTCTAGAACATGACGCGATAGAGTTTGTACGCAGGTGTCATAAGTGCCAAGAATTCTCCCACGAGATCCACATGCCAGCACAAGCTCTACAACCAATCGCTACTCCATGGCCCTTTTCTACATGGGGCCTAGACTTAATAGGGAAATTCTCTCCCTCATCCAGAGACGGCCACAATTTTATAATCACGGCCACTGAGTATTTTACCAAATGGGTGGAGGCCATGCCTCTTACTACCGTACCTGGTTATGTAATCGCTAAGTTCATTTTGAATCAAATCATTTGTAGGTACAGTATCCCGCAAATCATTATCTCTGATAATGGAACTTCTTTCAAAAATGAAGAAGTTCGTGAACTATGCAACAAATTTAAAATAAGCCATCATACGGCTTCCTTGTATTATCCCCAAGCCAATGGGCAGGCTGAAGCAACAAACAAAACGCTGAAAGCCATTCTCCTTAAAACGGTGAAAGAAAACAAGCAAGATTGGTAGTTGAAGTTATACCCGGCCTTGTGGGCCCACCAAACCTCAATAAGAACACCAACGGGAGCAACTCCTTTCTCGCTAGTATTTGGGGCGGAAGAAGTTCTCCCGCTTGAAGTCGAAATACCCAGTCTCCGCATTTCTCTACAAGGGATTCTGGATGAAGACGCTTACAGAGAAGCACGCCTTTCCCAACTAGAAAGCCTAGATGAAACTAGGTTAGATGCTGAGCAGCGGCATAGAGCTTATGCTGACCGAATGTGCTGGTAGTATAACAAGAAGGTTTATGAACGCGATATATACGAAGGTGATCTAGTTCTAAGACTAGACAGCCGGATCGATAAGAAGACCGGCGAAGGAAGGAAATTCCAGCCCAAATGGTTGGGCCCATACCGAGTCATGAAGGACTACGGGAATGGTGCTTATCTCTTATGCACGCTAGAAGGTGAGGAGTTTGGCGAAAAAGTCAATTCCCTCCACCTCAAACGTTTCTATGCATAAGCAGCAAGCGCTGCCTATATAACTATCTACATCGCATTTTCATATAAATTAGGATCATTTTGTCCACTTGTTCTTACATAAATTTTGATCAAAGAATCTATTCTCAAAGCAATTCATTACAAACTCGTGATGTTTATGGCATAAAGTTCTTTAATCATACCTCTCCATCTTCATATATTATCAAATCATATTCAGAATCTTTTATCAAATAAAATCAGACATGACGAAGTCCTAACGGTAACCATACCAAGATCTACAAGTTTGTTATCGCTTTGATTTCTTCTCAGGATTGGTGTCTTGCCTATTGTATATTCTAGAAGCTTCATGGTGTCACATCTATCCCATATATACACATCTCTTTGGAAATAAGTGTATACTGACGTTTTACTCAAAAAGACAAGTCAAGAAGTGATTAAACAAAAAAATTTATTTTTACACATTTCCTTGCCCTACCAACCTTCGGTGATGAGCTTGCGTCTCTTACTAGTGACGTAGGGTTGGGAAAGGATGGAAATGCCCTTACTCGCCTATGCCTTGCCCACGGTGATAAACCAATTCTTCTTACAGGTAGCATGGGGAAAAGTGTAGGGGGTCCTCTAGACAAAGTAAATATTAAAAGGTCATAAAAAAACAATTCAAACTTTGAGTCAAGAACGAATGAATCATATATTCAAAATTCCAAAAAGAGTTAAAAATCCTAAAAACCCAAATCTTGTCTACTATGTGGCCATCTACGGGTCTAAGTCTGGATAAATCGCAAAGCAAGTTGCACCCAAAACTATGAAGTCATTCAAGTAGAGTGAGCTTGTAGCTTTCACTTTGGTTCCACCAAAGCTTCGTCTGTCTTTCGTCACTATCATTTCACCATATTCCATAACTTGCGCCCTTCTTGGCTCTTGGTGATGAGCCCTCACATCTTACTAGTTGCGTGGAGTTAAGAGTGGGGCAAGTTAATCTGTTCATCATACTGGTTATTTTCATCATTTTGCCAAAACAAATACAAGTTACCCAAATTGCTAACAAAAGTTAAGATTCAAGATCACAGTATATCTACAATATCATGTATCAGTATCATGAAACAAAAAAAGAAAGCAAACATTTGCATCATCTGTTTTCCATTGCATACATTCTAGAAAGCATATAAACATACATCGTAGTATACACAAAGCAATTGGAAATAGAAAGGAAACACACAAGTGACAAGTTTTGATCCAAAAACGGACGCATATATATAAATAATCAATGTTTGTATACAATGCCATCATGCACTAGGCATGGTCAAAACGCTCAAAGAGCCCGTAATACAAAAAAGAATCTATAATACAAAAAAAATCTATACATAGGAGCCAAGTGGCCTCTCAACCCCTGCGTGATCCCGCCGAAGGTGCGCGCCCTCACCTAGGACTCCAGCTACGCTGGCGCTCTGAATGGACGGAGGGCTCAGGGTCCCGAGGAGTAGCCGTGGTCTCACCATGAGAGTGGCTCCTCATAAGACGCTCGGCTGTCCTATAGCCTACCAACTCTGTACGGAGAGTCGACACCATCTTGGCCACATGCCAAATGGGAGCAAAGACGTCAGTATGCCTACCAGCTGCTGAAGGCTCCCCGGCATCTACAGATAGCTCCGCATGGGTCTTATCCATAGGGATCATCAGAGAATCAGTACATACCCTACAAATTAGATCCCGCCACTCGTCAAAAGTCTCTGCAAAAAAAAGAAGAAAGACGAATTAGAAACTAGGCAAGAGGCTAAAATATAGAAGATACAAATATAAGGAGAGATAGCAGTTAAAACAAGTCCTAAATCAAACTAACACTTAAAGAGGAGAGGATAACTTACTCGGATCACCGGGCCTCCAAGATGGATCGATGGGGCCGGCACCCGCTGCGGATGCCGTTGCCGACTGTGGAGCTGCTCCTGTAGTAGGGGCAACATGTCGTCCCGCAACTGACTTGTCCTCTCCACCACAGCCCTGAGAGAGTGACTCCTCTAAAACTAGAGTCTCTCTCTCTGCACTCTACTCCTCCCTCTCCACCTGCATGATATCCTGAGTATCATGCCACTCAGGATCACTCTCATCTATCTGCTCCTCCGACCCTCCCTCTGCAGACTCCTCAGAATCGGAGTCAATATCTATAGGGTCATCGCTACTATGAGCAGGACCCGCAGTAATCCGAAGTAAAGGTGCCCGAGGCACACCAGCTCTCCCTCTGGCTCGAATAATCCCCCTGGCTGCAATAGGAATACCAGGAGTGACCACTGTCCAACCACGGCCTCTAGGCCCCCCTCTAGTCTCCCGGACTGATCTATAGACTGGTGCCACTGGAGGAAGCATGCCCACATATGGGAGGCCGAACTGCTGAGGAACCCTGCCGAAAGGATGTACCTCCACCCGTCCCACACAGTCAATAAGCTGCCCTGTGGTGGAGCAAGAGATCAATGTGAGATCCTCCTCTCCCCAAATTCCAGCCATGAGCTGGTACGGTATGGCCTCCATATCTGCTGTGGTGAGGGAAGCTACCAGCTGGTGAGGTGCTCTAGGCACCAACATATCTGACTATCTGGCTGCCCTCACAGCCCCGGGATCTGCCACCTCCACGCCTCTGCCATAGGGAATGAAGCGCTCATACACCCAACTCATAACTAGAGTAGGGTGGCTCAAAGACTGTCCTTGTAAATGGACCACCCTGTATAAGTCGTGATAAGTGGTCCCCAAAATATCTGTGCCCCAGGCGTATATTCGGCCATGCCCCTCTATCTATGCAATGATGGGGGCCCAGCAATATAACAATGTATCCCCTCCCTTGTCCCCGATCAGTCTCAAGGCAAGGATCCCCATGATGGCCTGTCAAAATACGGGGATGGGAAAAGAAGGAATGGATCTAACTCTCACTCCCTTCTTCGGCCCTGTGGAAATAGCTGCATCCCCCATATAACCTACCCACTGTGCAATCTATGCTCTGGACCCAGATGTCTCTAGTGTGAGTCTCCTCCCGATGATCGGGACCCCCAAGATACGGTAAACGTCCTCTAGAGTAATAGTCCACTCACCGCGGACCCCTGGTAGTCGGAAAGTGTTCCGATCTGCATCCCAATAAGAAAATAAATCACAAAGGATGTGACTCGATGGCGTAACATGGGGCATGCGCGATATGTGTAATATACCGGCCCTTTGTAACGTGTCCTCCTCGTCTGGCGAAAGGGCATCCAATACCCCAGGCAACCAATCACACTCTCTCTCCCGGCTCCATCTGATATACTCCTCCCTCGCCTGCATACACCCAAAAACACACCAAACAGAGCAAGTTAGTATCTAATCAATGTAGGGAGAGTCATAAAAACGTACAAAAATGCAGGAAAATATAAGTCTCCAAAACAAGCTCTTTTGCATTCTGTGCAAAATTGCCACCCTGAGTAGGGAGGTGGTTTTGTAACCACCGCCTTAAAGGCGGCAGTCATGTAACCGCCACCCTGGCCAGGGCGGCGGTCGCGGTCCGAAAACCCGCGCGGGTTTTTAACCCTAAAAAGTCCAAAAAATGCAAAGATAGACCATTTTAGCTAAAAAAAGAACCTACGAAGTAGGCGCCCCCCCTAGATGGACCTTTTGAACCAAACATTTTCAAAAATAACCCCCCCATTACAAATAATTTGCCATTTCAAATTTGGAAGGGGAAAAATGCAAAATTGAAGAAAACCAACCTGTGATCTCATGGGGTGGCGTTCCGCACGTGGAGGCATGATCATGATCTCACTCCGAACGTTTCGACTCTATTTGCACAAGAAACTGTCACCGTGGGTCCAAGAGCTCAAAATCTACCAAATCAACTCGCGCAAATGAATAGGAAAATGGGCCCACTTTCATATATATATATTGTTCTATTTCGTCTTAAAATGACTTTTTCACAGGTTTGGAGCGCTGACAGAGGTAAGTTCCTATCCCCGCACAAATGGTACATCCTCTTTCCCTGTTATTTTAGTGTTTATTTTTCAAATTATTGTATCTATCTGCACTTGAGTTCTCTTTTCATTTTGCAGGTGGCGGGAATTTTGGATGCCGTCATTTCGACACACGGACGTGTAAGGTATAACTTCTAACTCCCCATTTCGGGACTGCCATACTCGGACCCACCGTTTTATGCCCTTTCATGGCTAAAACGCTTCTCCGAGGGGGCAATATGTACGTACCCAAAATTGTAAGGTACTGTACTGCGGAACGGTGTAATAAATGCCCCAATGATGATACAGGTCTCCTCGCAAGGTGTTTAGGATCCAGAAAATCCCTCGGAGTATGCGTTAACATCCCACATGCCCCGCTTAGCCCCCGTGCCCTTTGTTTTCCCTTTTTCTCCCTCTTTCCTTGGCCTCTTGACCTTCAGTGACGAAACCGCCGCCCTGCAGGGTGGCGGTCTTGTGACCGCCGCCCTGAACAAGGCGGTGGTCCTGTAACCGCCGCCCTGAGCAAGGCGGCGGTCCTGTGCGCATTTTCCAGAACGCTCTTTTGGCACGACCCGCGTGAAATATCACGTTTCACTAGCTTTTCTTTGCCGACTTGAGCATGCATTAATGTTTTTGGTCCCCTGGAACAGTGTTTTTCCTTTGTTTATTGTTTAGGAGTTCAATTTGATTTTGGTTTTTGAGTGTTGGAATTCCTATAAGTGCATGGTTTGTGTTCATGTAAATGGCTTCTGATTTTGGTCTGATTTTGGTCTAAATTTTGGCTGAGTTTGTGTGAAGAATTTGAGTTGGATTTTTGATCACCATTTTTCCTTGTTAGAGTCTTCTGGTTTTTAGTACTTGGTTTAGCATTGCTCAGCTGTTGGTAAGCCACAGACCCATCTTGTGCAGGCAGTGCTGTTGCTCCATTCAATCCAGTTAGAAGCTTGCCTCTGAATTCCTTTTGCTGTAAATTTTTTTTACTGTGACTTAGAGTTCTTAGTTCAATTCATTGTATACCTGGTTAGCTTTATTCAGTTGTTAGTAAGCCACATATCCAACTTGTGCAAGCAGTGTCTTTGTTTTGGAACAAAATAGCTTGGGAAGCCATTAAAGTTGCAGGTTTTTCTCTTCGTATAGTATAGTCAAAGGTTCTGGTCGCTTCACGTTGCATGACTCGCAGTAAAATCCCGCTAGGAATCGCATAAGCCAAGCTCTGTACTCTTGCGCTATCCCTCTCCTACTCGCATTCTCGGTCTGCATTCTGAGTTGTCCTTGTCCCAAAATCTACTCCTATTGGTGCTAGCATTACACGCTTTCCTGGATCCAAGTGAACATGAAAGAACAAGAAGATCATACTGAGGGACGAGATCACATACACCATCGTATTTGCCACTGTTCTACGAAGTCCAGGTTTTAAATTTCAAAGTTCTAGTCAGATTTATATCAAATAGAGTAGTTAATCACTTTATTTTATTTCATTCTATTCTCGATATTGCCAGGGAAGCTGTGGGGATTGATAGTTTCTGAGAAACTATGATTCACTCCTCACTTCTGAGGAAGGATCGAGAATCTTGCAGGTAGATTAGACAAGCTATCTTATTTATTTAGAATAATTCTACAAATTGCACAGGCAAATAACCACACTCGGTTATCTGGTCTATTTTAAATTATTTTTTATTTATTATTTCTAGATATACTTAAAATAGTTTGTTTTCCTTAGAATTGTTAGAATATTTCTTAGAAAGATAAATGATATATATGTTAGGTTTATTTCACATAGTTAGAATTTATTTCATTACAGTTATATTACATTTCATTTTCTATGACAATCACGGGACCTCAAGAACCCAGGGAATATATATTTGAGCCAATCATGCCTCAACCAAACCTAGCCATAGCAATAGTTGACATAGACCAAAATCTCAGGATACAAGTATTCCGAACGATCGCAGATCTACAACTGATCAGCTCACAGTTAAGAGGATTAAACATAGAAGACGACCAAGCACATGTGTTTTGGTCAAGTCAGCCAAACTACAGATTACCCTAGAAAATATCCACATGACTGTAGAAGGGCTCGAAAGAGAACAAACATTCGGGTGTGATCCTTTAGTTCCACAGCCAGACGCTGGAGACACCCTCGTAGATATAGATACCAGCTTAAGAATCCAGGTTGCAAGAACGCCTATAAGGTATTCTGAGAAGATCGCACAACTGCTGGTTCTAAACGTAGAAGCTGAAAAGGCATACGATTACTGGATACTAGGGATTAGAACTTGATCTCGCATATGACCATAATAGGACCGCAACAACCAAGAGTCTATGGTTCTGATCCACAGGTCCCACAGCCCAACGAATCCACAAGTCAGTTAGATATAGACACTGGCCTACGCACACTAGTATTTCAGTCCACTCCACTTCCACCTATCATCGTTGAACAACTGTCCTTACTAGATATAGCGGCTAACGAAGCTAGGGAAATCTAGACTAGGCCAGAAAATCATCCATAGAGTCGACTATTTTCATCGTCCGCCATATGACGTTATCAGGAGATATATACGAAACAATCCCAGGTCATTTCCCATGTATTCCACAACCCATAGATCGAATCACGCCAGAGCTCGATATTGATTGGAGCCTTCGAGCAGTCATCCTCGCTGATCGATCTATCACACCAGTCCAAGTTAGAAGGGCCTTCTTTGCCTTAGATTCGCAAATTCCACTAGTGCGTGTCGAAGACATTAGACTCCCTAACTAGTTTTTCTGCATATTCTACCCCCACCGGCTGTCTCGGCACGACCTCGGAAGGTTGGGTACGTGGAAGAGTCACTTGTTGATTCTCACGCTCGCCTATTGCTTTTCTGACGTACAGTTACCCCTAATCGTCACCGGTTAATTCAGAACCACCGTCGGTCACCTTTTAATCCTTAAAACAACCTTATTTTAGAGATTGACAAACATTAGGAATTTCTTGAGAGAGAAGACATCTTTTCAGAGAAAGTTTTGGTGATAACACACATGCAAGGAAGGAGATTGAGCATTTTCTCTTGCATAGGCATCCAACAATCACCCAACAATCATCTAGAACTCACCCCAACACATATTTGATCCAACCAAGCAAAAGGGAAGGCACATGCAGCCCATGCAGGATCTTTCCAACATTTGGTGATTCTCAATAGCATTCAACCTCTTACCGACACCTTCATCCAACACTCACAAGCACCCAGAAGAAGATTTCAAGTAAGTAGAATAGTTTACTCCTATGGTTCATTCATTTCATCATTGTATTATCATCCTTTTGTTCTCTTAGCCACCCCTTGACCTCCTTTAATACTTACCACTCCATATACCCGTTAAAACCCCGCCAAATCCCATCCAAACATCCTAATACCTTGTTCCATCTAACCAAGTCCTTTGTGCAATCACAAGGGAGACCCAAAGCTCATTATGTGGCATTCTCAATTTTCCATAGTAACCGGCACTGGTTCTCCCCAACTGGCGTCAGTCACCCTTAACCGGTGTCAGTCTTTGTATTAACCAATAGAGTCTAAAATAGTGACCTATCCACCTATTCCCACATTACCTTTGTTCATTTGTGATCTTCCTAAGACCTTTGTCAAACCTATAGAGACCCAAAACCAGTTATTTGACCTTCGGATCTTATTTTAACTTAGCCTTTTAGATTAGATATTTCTTATTGTATTTTAGATGAGATACCCAAATCATTTTAATTACAATAAGATTTAATTCATTACCCACATTAAATTGTTTAACACAGTGGACTAATAGACGTCTAGGAAGTATCACACTTGCCGAATCTAGTACACGCTAGGCAGTTCACTACACATACTGTTTATCTTTTATTTAGTTGTCTTGTGTTCCATTTCAGGTAGTTCCTCCTAGCCAAAAGGAAGCTCTCACGATCAGCTGTGGATACAGAAGTCATACGTGTATAACAACCCAACGACCAACATTCCAACAGGTATTCCTCCTATGCCCATTACTCTATATGTTTCATCAATATTTGAAAGAAATGCCTAAGAATCAGGTGAAACATTTTGCCATGCCTGGTGGGACCCATCTGGGGTTCCTTCTATTTTATTTATTCTCAGGAAAAGTTGTGTGTTTGTTACCCTTTTGAAAAGCATACACATTAATTTTCTTCCTTGGTAACCCTCTTTTTATTAATATTTTCTCTAAAAGAAACCATTCTTTTGGTGTACTTAAAAAGTATCATTTCTTCTTGTTTTCTAAATTTTAGTGAAAGAGAATCCCTCTTCCCATTCATCCATTCGTGTCACCGAACTTCCTATTTCGATTTGGGCTTAAAATAAGTGCATTGCATTCTGATTTATCACATTAGCTCACATTAATTGAGGGCAACCTATACGCTGGAAGTCATTCCCAGCTGATGGTTGACAAAAAAATTGTAAAAAGCACGTCTCTCTCTTTGAGTCTTGCCACATTACACAAATTCAAAAAAAATAAATTTATTAAACAACATCTTTCCTAGGAATGCATGTCAACGATCGTACTAATCTGAGGATTGACAGGTACTCCCCAGCTCACTACTCTGTCAAGTCATACTTCAGAGTGAAGCCCGCCCCCACCATAACATACCTGAAACCTCACCTTTTAGATTTTCTTCTTTGTAGGAAGCCATCCTCACCATATAATTCTATTCTACATTTCATGAGTCATTCCTTAAATAGCATAAGCTAAAAAATCATAATAGAAAAGGCACTCTTAGGATCGCATTTTTCTTAGTGTTTCCGCTTGGCTTACGTTTTGAGGTGAGAGGTCACATTCTTCATTCTTCTTGTTTATCCTTACATGCTCCTCATCATAGTAGGTGTATTCCGGCTTCATTTTAGGGTGCCTAGACCATATTCTCATCATTATTAGAATTATGAGTCTAATTCCACATAAGATTTTAATTCACAACCATTCTCCATTTATCACTATTTCAATTTCATAGTGACCGGTGTCGGTCTAGCGACCGTCATCGATTACCCCCTGACCATTGTCGGTTATACCCAACCAGTGTCGGTTCACTGTCATTTTGGTTAACCTACCCAAAAGGACATTTATTCACCTTCTTCAAATTTTCAGAGTCCCTATCACTATTATCATTCCCATTGACCTTGTAAAACTCATCAGGTTTGGCATACCTGTTAGATTTAGCCTTACACCTTGTTTTTGACTCACTATCCATTTCCCACAGTGACCGACATTGCTTACCCCTAACTGGCATCGGTTTACCCCGACCGGAATCTATTATCTTGTACCACTTTCCAGCCAACATTTCATACCTAGTCCACTTTTTACCACCTGTTTCACCAGTTCTTGCTATTTTTTTGTGTCATTTAAAGAGAAGCGGCCTAACCTGATTAGTACTGGTTAACATAGTGTTGACCCAAAGAAAAACTAGCACCTCGTATTCCATGCCAATTGTCAACAACTCCCACCTATTCCTTCACCACCTTCCATTTTATCATCCGCCATGGATCCTATCCAACCTATCACTATCGCTACCGGAGATGAGGAGTTCGAATGACTCCTTGACCCAAACCCTGTTGCCTTCAAATTTAACTTTTCCCACTCATCAACTCAAGATGCCTCAAGTTAGTTGATATATGACATGCCTGTATCTATCCCCCCGACTCTCACTCCCAGTCCTGCATCAGCCCCATTTGGCTCCATGCTGGCCGCATCTACCTTACCCCCAATCATTTCACAGCTAGGGCCTATACCCACTATGACTTCCATGTCTGCTATATCCATGACACCCGCTACATCCACCATACCTTTAGTAACCACCAAAAACACAACCTCATATGCCGTTAATGTCTTGCATATACCTGTAGCTACACTACCACCTCTATTTTTGGCAACTTCTACCCCTTTTTCAGAATGTGGTCCTTTCCATTCCACATTCTTTAGCCCCCATTTCAAATAGGGTTAGCATGACCCTTCCACCTCCATATATGTATGACCAGTAGCCTCTCGTTTCATCTATTATTCACTCTAGGTACATACCCCCTATTTCACTACCTTCTTCTCTATCAACCTACATGGCAGTGCCATATACTAGAATGTCACCCCTGTTATATGCCCAAAACAAACCCTTGCATGCTACAGGAGACACCCAATCATCGCAACCTACCAATGACCTAATCAAATTGATGATGGACAAGATGCAAACATTAGAGGCATCGGTTTCTAGCTCCCGCAATCTCTCACCTATGATGAAATTTGCAATGAGCCCATCCACCCATCCATTCCTATTCGTCCATACCTCGTGTATTGGGAGATGCCTAAATTCAACCACTTCAATAGCAAGGAAGACCCACAACAACATTTACAGTCATTCAAACACAGGTGTTACCTAATCGCTCACGATGATTACCTAGACACTGTATATTTTCATTTAATCAGGTAGCCCAAGCCTTCATGGATCACTTCTCCATCAATATTGTCAAGAAGGTTACCATGACTAACCTATACTCCATGTGTCAGTATGAGGATGAATCTATTGAAGATTTTGTCACTCACTGGCATAGCCTAATCAATCAACTCACCTTCAAACTACCACAAACTGAAATCATCAAGCTCTTCACATGGACTTGCGCTAGATATATCTCATCGATCCTGCAGGTTAAAAATTTCTGAACATTTGATGAAGCATTCACCATGGCATGAAAGTTAGAGATTCACACCATCAAAGAGAAGAAAATTGAATTACAAAGTAAAAATTTGGCATTCAAGTCGAATGATAGTTCTTCTTCTTCCAAACCGTAAAACAATTATTCAAAGGCCAAGGGCACCACTAATGCAGTGGTACTCATAGCCGGTCTGGCTCATCCATCAAATTAGTATACCCCCTCATCTAATCTCTCACCCGTCCATACTTTTCAATTCAGACGAGAACAACAGAAATACACCCTAATTGGGGAGCCCTACTCTTTTGTCTTAGAAAAGTTCATCAAAGATGGGGTCATCACCCTTCCACCTATAAAACCACATGCTAGTTTTTACCCTTCTCACCCCATGCCCGCATCGTATAAAGAACACAAATTCTGTAACTATCATCAACTAAAGGTTCATAGTGATGGAAACTACATCACTTTCAAAAATATTGTTGAAGAAATGCTCGAGAAAGGTGAGTTAGCTATGGATAATCCTAATGCACCTGCCACCCAAAACCTACACATCTTACAGAAACCATTTCCCAATCATGCCCCTTCGTCTGATCAAACCGTTGAGACCACAACTCATGATAGCCATACCCGCAATGACCATGCTATTTTTTGTGACACACCTCTTGCTTCCCAATTACCCCATATTCCTTACATAGAGGAGATTCTTGCTTGAAACCCTCCTTCTGCATTGGAACCTGCCTCACCTATTCCTCCACCCATAGAGGATCACCTTTCACTTCCTTCCTTAGCCATGGAGGATCCCTTTGCTAATATCGAGAATATTTCACCTTTGGCTTCTCCACCTAGAGAACGGACACCCACAATACTTCTTCACTCCATGAAGGATAGTTGTTTACCTCCTCCACCCACATAGGAGAACCCATCACCTCTTCTACCTACAAAGTAGCACCCATCATCTCCTCCACCTAACGAGGAGTGCCCATCATCTCCACCACCTATCAAAGAACTAATTGAGATACCTTTACCTCTTGGTGAGCATTCTCCATCAGCTACTGAAGATCCTGCCAACCTACTTTTGGCTCTCTTACCCATAGAAGTTGAAGCTAATGAATTTCCCATCTCTAAGACTTGTTTTACGGGAATAACTATTGGGTCCTCATCAACATCACTTATAGACATGGTGTTCTAACATTTGGCCAATCACCTAGATTATGTAGATAGAGCCTTGTTGTGGGGGAGTCTTCTACTTCTTGTTTCAACACAAATGTAGATGTCATTTGCTGATACTTCCACTATCTATCTAAAAATATTTCGACCAATCCAATTGGACATAACCACCTCTATCACAAATTCTTGCACAACACCCATCATAACTCAACACGTAAACTTACCCATAACCCAACCTACATCTAAATCCAAACCCGCACATACATCATCTTCCTCGACTAAACCTATCACTACCTTAGGGGTCACTCCAACCACCAACCTTACTCATCCACCTATCAACCTGGATTTACCTACTTCCTCCAAAGTCAGCACCACACCTACTCCAACACCTAAACAAAATAACCAAATCCATAGAACTCATGCTACGGCTACACCAATCACACTTGCACTAGTCTCATCCATCTTAGGACCTCAGCTTCCCAGCATGGTTAAGAAACTTTCTTCCATCAATAAACAAAAAACACAACAACCCATCCCTTCCTCGCAAACCTATAACCTACCCAGGTGCCTGACATGACTTACATCCACACCTGTAGCATCTTTACCACCTATACCTCCAATACTCTTTACAACTTCTTCATTACCCACTACACTTCAGTCTCTATCTCTAACACTCCCTGATCGACGCACATCATCTACCTTTACATCACCTCCATTATCCCTGTGGATAACTTTCCCTCTTCCCCCATCTTCTTTTCCCTCTAGATCTCGTACACCCATATCACCTTTACCCAAGAAGGTGCAACACAAAAAAAAATCCACAACCCTCTAATAAGGTACTCAAAGAAACCATACACCCTCCTACCCATTCATCTACCCTACCCCTAACCAAAAAAACATGACCAACACCCAAGACTACTCGAGTACCCAAAACAATGACTCAGCCAACTCCCCCTCCTGCAAGGACTGTTCTTCAACAATTAGTCATACCTACACCCAAACCTACTTTCACCTCTCATTGTCACCCACTAGCGGGGTCCTATGAATTTTTTTTAGCCAACCTCCTTGAGACTTTTGTTATCACATTACCGCCACTAAGACCTTACGAACCCCTCAAACCCAATCCAAAAGGGTTTTATGACACGAAAATTTTTTCCTACCATCGTGTGCCAGGGCATGATGTGGAGAACTGTAAGGCCTTGAAAACCATCCTTATCTAGTTGTGTCCTCTAGAAAATAACTTTGATGATGACAACCTTCTCGATGAGGACACTACTTCACCGACATCAATTCCCATAGTCCTTCCTTCATTTCCCACTCAACAACCATGACCTCCACCACCACAACTCCTAAAACCACCTCCAAGATTTGAAATTAACATGGTTCGCATAAGAGAACTTGCAACACCATCACCCAAATGTCGTTGTACCCAACTCACCTCACAGGGTTTTTCTCCTTCGGTAGGTTTTTTCTGGTCATGTCATTATACCACTCACCCTCCACCTTCTCCATTTGCCATCTCCCCTTAGATCAACATGATCCATGTTAATACCCATGCTCAGAAGGATAAAGGTAAGGAAAAGTCAACTGACCCCCAACCAATCCTATACCCAACATACCATCTGCACCCATACCTAAAATCACTATCTGTGGCCCCACATACCCCATTTCTAATGGAGTCACACATCGCACCATGCTCAAACAATTACACCAGTATCTCCTCAAAATTTCCTTATATGACCTCATCCAAACCTCAGAATCCCATCGCCAAGCTCTCATGGAGGTTCTTCAATCTATTGAGGTTATACCCAATTACCCTACACTCGTAGCCTCCATTATCACACCCCATCATGTACCCTCTCTCACCAAATTGCCACCTTTATCCACACCGTACCCTACTCACCAAGTAGCCTCCCTTAGCTTCTCAGAGGAAGAGATCACACCACACCAAGTAGATGACCCAGAACCATTCCTCTTCATCTCTATCCACATCGATGATGTACGTGTATGATGTGTAATGATTGAAGGGGGTGCTAGTATTAATATCATTTCATCCCACGCATTCGCTCAAATTCGCATACCTGACAATTGCATGCATAAACATCTTGTCATGTTGTGTTCATTCAATGACGCTAACACCTCCACATTAGGGACTTTCATCCTCCACATTCGCATGGGTCCCCGCGCTGTCCCAGAATTATTGTACATCTTGCAGGGGGAATTCCAATATAACTTGTTACTTAGCAGACCTTGGATTCATGTCATGGATTGTGTTCCTTCCACTTTGCATTGTTGTGTAAATTTTGAGCATGCGGGACACACCTACACTATTCCAGCTGACCCATCACCTTTTAAAACATGCAACATGCTTTACCGAACCAATTATTTCCTCATACCCATTAAGGCATCTACCTCAATGACCCCTACTACTTCACCTACACTTCTGCTTACCAGTACAATAGCCATAACCTCCACGGCCAACCCATCAGTCTCTAAATCCGTTAACTCCACCTCCGCATCGACCTCCAACACATCATCTATTCCCACTACCCACATACCAACCACCGATCCCTTGGAAGGTGTTTTTCAATGCCTCACTCTGGGGGAATACCGCCTATATAATGTTAACACATTCCTTACTCCACAAGAGTATGGATGTCTTCACCAACACCCTCATTATGGTCACCACATAGGAGAACTCATCCTTTATGGTCCTCCTCATCTTCGTACTAGTCTCACCTATGGAGGAATTGATACTACCACCTACACACCCAAACCACCATCACAAACCTGGCCATTTTTTGTTGACTTCCACTCTCTCACCAATCACCATTTTGCCTACACCTTCCTACACCGATGTGCATGGAAGGGTTTTGGTTTTGTTTTTCATGAGCATGGCCACCATACTATTATTCCATGTACCACCCACAAACATAACGACTGTAGTTGTATCATCTTTCCTAAACCACCTAACAAACAGGCCCGCATTGAACTCATCAAGGACATCAACCCTACTCAACTTTCTTTACCCACTCCACCTTTAATACCACCTTCATCGACAGAGTTGATGGATCAATAATCTATCCCTCCTATATTTTTTTTTCATAAACACCATTTCCTTAGGGCCTTTGACTTATCAATGTGAGAGTGTGGCTCCTTCCTCTCTTCCCTTCCTATATCCTAAAATGATTGATGATGATACACCTTCATTTAATGTCGTTCAATGTCAGGATGATGAATCTATACTCACCTACCTTTGTGTAGAAGACTCATATATCCGTTGTTCATTACCCTTTAGGATGCAAACCATGTTGAATGAATCAACTATCAAAATCAACATTTATACTCAAGATGACCGGCACCTCCTAAAGATCATCCAATCTTTGGATGTTGTTGAATAGGAAGCCATCACTTCTTTTCTCAAAGATCATAACCACGCTTTTGCTTAGTCTTATGCAAACATGCATGGTATTGACCCCACCATAGTGGTCAACAATATCGTAACCATTCCCGATGCCAAACCCATCAAACAAAAGCTGAGGAAAATGCACCCTCACATTTCCCTTCTTGTCAAAGAAGAACTTTAGCACCTTCTTTCTGTTTCCTTCATATTACCCATTGATTATCCTCAATGGATTTCTAACATTGTCCCTATCACTAAGGCAATAGGGGGACTCAGTATTTACACAGATTTCCATGACCTCAACCTAGCCTACCTAAAATATGACTTCCCCTTACCTGGTATTGACCAACTGGTTGTCCTTACCACTGGTCACAAGATGCTATCACTCATGGATGGCTTCTTGGGTTATAAAAAAATATTGCTTTCCCAAGAGGATCAACATAAAACTACATTCATCACCCCTTGGGGGACCTTCTACTACCAATTCATGCCTTTTGGCCTTAAAAATGCTAGTGCCACATATCAACGAGTTATGACTTACATCTTCCAAGATATCATGCATCATATATTGGAAGATTATGTGGATGATCTCCTGCCCAAATCTAAATGCCACTCTGAGCATCTTGCCATCCTAAAAACCATTTATGACCATTTCATTAAATATTACGTTCGCCTTCAGCCTAAGAAGAGCGTTTTCATGGTCTTCTCAGGAAAACTTCTGGGCTTTATCGTTTCCCTACATGGTATAGAAGTTGACCCTACTAAAGTCAAGGCCATTCTTAAAATTCCTCTACCCACTAACTTTAGACAATTTTGTAGCTTACAAGGTAAGTTGCAGTCTATTCTTCGTTTCATTTCACAACTACTTGATTGGTGACAACCATTTCATCATTTTCTCAAGAAGGATGTTTCCTTTAAATGGGTTGATGACTACCACAAAGCTTTTGAGGCCCTAAAACAATACCTCCTCCAACCACCCGTACTCATTCCACCTAAACATGATCAACCTTTCTACTTATACATCTCAGCTACCGATCACTCCTTGGGAGCCATGCTTGCTCATCGTGATGAACAACATAGGGAGCAGATGGTTTATTACATAAGCCATACTCTTTTAGATTACAAAACCTGATACACCCATCTCAAAAAAATTTGCTTAGCCTTTGTTTTCATTGCCACCAAACTCCACCATTACCTACTCAACCATAAAACCTATGTTGTGACCAACACCGACCCCTTACACTTCATGTATGCCAAACCTTACCAAAATCAGCATTTGCGCATGCTGGCTTATGCTTTTAGCTGACCTTGACCTTGAATTCATTCATCAAAACTCCATCAAGGGCCAAGATATCATCGAAAAATTGGCTGATGCACCTATTTCTAGGGATCAACCCTCTAATTTTGAATTTCCATATGAGTCAATTGCTACCCTTTCCCTAGACGAACCCCCTTACCAAATGACACTCTTCTTCGATGGTTCCAACTGTCAGCATGGGGGTGGGGCTGGTATTATCCTCATTCCACTTGATGGTGAGTCCCATGCCTTTGTCTTTCAAACTTGATTTTGAATGCACAAACAATATCACCGAATACGAAGCACTCGTATTAGGTCTCCAAGCCACATATGCCCTAGATGTCAAATCAATCAACATCTTTGGTGATTCTCAAATGGTCATAAACCAAGTCAATGGTATATACCAATGTCGTAACGAGATACTTCAAAAGTATAAACATCATGTAGACATACTTTTGACCACCTTTAACCGTTACACCCTGTAAACTGTCCCTCGTTTAACCAACAAATTTACAGACACCATGACCTGCTTGGCTTCTCAAATACCCGCTTCACCTGTCGATTATAAAATCTTGTCAGAGTACAATGACTCCAATCACCATCTTAGTTACTTGACAATGTTTACTCTATTAGAACCGCTACCCCTGACCTGAGTGACCTTTGGTATAAACAATACTCCGATTATCTCTCTCTCAATTTCACCCCCTGATCTCACCTTTAATGGACAACACACCTTCCTTAAAAAGGTCTCTCGTTATGTCATCCTGGGAGGCCTAATCTATAAGCATGGCTTTGATGGTATTCTCTTACGATGCCTCATGAGTTTTGAAATTCCTTATACCATTAAGGAAGTTCATGATGGCATATGTGGAGGTCACTTCAGTGGCCTTGATGTTGTTAATTTTATCCTCCGCCTAGGCTATTACTGTCCGACCCTTAACCTTGATTATTGTAACTACATCAAACATTGTATAAAATGCCAACAACACACTAACCTTCATCATACTCTCAGACATGCCTTACAGGTCACCCGTGACCTTTGGCCCTTCTCTCAATGGGGTTTATATCTTATTGGAGATATTAACCCCCATTCTACCCAACGACATCAATGGATCATCACCGCTACCGAATACTACACAAAATGGGTGGAGGCCATACCACTCATCTCCATGAAAGCTGAGAAAATACGTAAGTTCATCAATCATCATATCATTTTTCACTTTGGTGTTCCTCATCACTGACTATGGAAAATAATTAAAAAACAAAACATTGCAAAAACTTTGCGACACCTTCAGCATTCAGCTAGGTTTCTCCTCACCTTATTACCCACAAATATATGGCCAAGCCGAATCCACTATCAAAACCTTAAAAAAAATTCTCATAAAAGTGGTTAATGATACTCAGAAGGATTGGCATACGCACATTCCTTTTTCCCTATGGGCATACTGCACTAGTATTCGCACTTCCACTGCAACCACACCATTTTCTTTGGTCTACGGTACTGAGGCTATTCTACCTCTCAAAGTCCAGATTCCCTCACTCAACATTTCTCTCCATGACATGCTTAATGATGATAACTTTTGTCAAGACCATTTAACACAGCTTGAGTTATTAGATGAATGTTGTCTTAACGCTCTTTATCACCTTCAAGTTTACCAATAACGTATCAAACGTGCTTATGAAAAATGTGTCCATGAACGAACCTTCCAAGTTGGTGACCTTGTCCTGAAATAAAATCAACACGTAACTAAAGCAGAAAAAAGTAAACTGGGTAAATTTTCTCCTAATTGGCTTGGACCATACATCGTGACTCATACTTATGGAACAAGTTCTTATGGTTTATCTTCACTTGATGGTAAACCCAAAACTGATCCCCTTAATGCCTTGCATCTTTGACCATTCTAATGTTGACCTATAGTCCTACTCACCTTTTTCCTCTTTCCATGTTTGTCCCTTGAGCGCTACCCACTTCCTACATCCTCACCAATGATTAAACAAGAATCATGTGAGTACCCATCACTTGTCATCTTCTCTTGAATATGTGTACCATGGCACTGCACATAGCATGATTCTCATGGATACTTTTTGTCCACCTTTAGATGATATCTCATGGTCGTTTCACCCTCCTTTTTGAACAAGAGCCCTATTCTTCACCTTGGTCTTGTCCATGACTTCAAAGCCCTCACATGGGACCCAACTCCTTGAGTCAAACTTCTCACAAAAAGATTACTCCCTTAAAAGGACATCTTCCTCTCAATAATCACTACTATAAATAGACTGCTCCCTCGAAGGACAGCTATGTAAAGCTCAATAAATAAAAAATAAAAAAGAGAAAAATGGAAGCTTCTGACATCGATCAACTTCATGAATACCTTAAGGAGTTCAATTCCACATCCCATATAGACTTCCCGCATCGATCAGTCTATCTCAAATACAGGTAAAAACAAAATACTTTTCATCATGAACTTTCCCATTGTGACCTCGGATCTCTTTCCCAAAGAGAATGCTACCACATATCATATAAAATTTAACCACCTTTCACTTTTCTCACCATTCCCACTCCCCTTTCCTAGCACCTCAAGGGACCTCTTGGAAACCAAGATATTTGGTGATCATGTGACTAATTTTCACCTTAGAACAATCAATCATGCAATGTCTTTAGGGTCTTATGTTCATCACCTCCTCCAAGGTATGATCTACTTGGTATGATCCTAACCAATCAGGTGGCTTTATTGCCTCCTCTTATCTTTTAAATGGTGTTAATTATTTTTTGATTACCTTATACAGGCTTTGGTCCTCAACACTTACCTTTGGGGTAATCTTCTTATTTTTCCACAATCAACATCAACTATACCAATTTTCCTATAACCCACACACACCTAACATACCTAAACCCACAACATGCCTAAAACCTACCAACTCTTTTCCATACCCCCTCATATTCTTCCCTAGCTTATGGGAAAACTACATCGTCTTGAGGTCCCTTTTTGTCGGGACTATGTAGGCAACACTCCGAGGGCATGGGGCCCTTGGAGGTTAGCTCACCCACTCTCTACCCTAACCAATCCATTTTTTCATCTTCCTAAAATCACATTTTTCCCCTACGTAGTTTCTTTTTTATATCACAAAATTGGAAATTAAACCGCACAAACAACAAGTTGCAACACATTTTTATCATCAACACAACATACATTTATTACAACTACCATTTCTCTACCATCATCATGTGTATATTATAACACATCTCACACACGAAATTTTTTATCATTCATTGCAAAAAAATAATGAATCACAACTTCAACTACTTTAAACACAACCATGCCTAAACCAACCTGACTCAATCCATGCCTATTACCTAACACAACCATGCCTAAATAAACCTGACTCAACCATGCCTAGACCACCAACTTGACTCGATCCATGCCTAAACCAACCTGACTCAATCGTGTTGTCATCGTCTCGGTGGTATGTCCGGCCGCTGCACCGGTGGCCTGCCCGATCCCTCTCCGGCATCTGCAATCACTAAATCTCCACCCGTTTCTCCAACCAATCGAATCACATGCACCGATCTTGTGGACCCACCTCTCACCAACCAATCACCCTCCGTTTACACCACCAACTCAATGCTCAGTTTTGTCTAGACATTTTTCCCTCTTTTCTCTCTCTTTTGTCATTTTCTCAATTTGCTAAATGAAAAATGAATATGAAAAAACATGATTTTTTTTTTATAACAAACCTGACCTAACCGATGGTTCACCTTCACCGGCATCGGTCGCATGCCCTACCTTACCATGGTCAGTTTCCCTATACCGACATCGGTTACCCTTGACCGGCATCGGTCACCCTCTCTTGCACAAACCCAACATTTTACCCTATTACCCCACCTATCCCTCCTTTTTTTTCCACACCTACCATTTACCCTGATCATTTACCCCACTTCACCTTTACCCAACCCATTTACCTCACCTTCCTGACCTCCTCATTTACTACCTCCCTTTTTCCTCCTTTTGGGACTCCTTATTTTACCCCTCCCTCGGCCTTACCTATGTTGTGACCTAGATTTTTGGCCCTGGACCATCGCTAGTGACCTTTGACCCTATGTGTTCGCTATACCTTGTGACACTGTTACCTGTGTTGATTTACCTAATGACCATACCTTGTCTCTTATCATGACCGTTTATCTTAACCCTACCTTGGGTGTACCAAAACATACCTAAACGTTCCTGCATCTCACCTGCATTGTGCTTCACTACCATATCCTATACCTTGGATACCGGAATCACTTCGACCTTGTTTGGATGCACCTCTCGACCTTAGACAATGTAGAGTTTTCCTTCTCTTCAACATGGTAACATGATGTAGTTTATACGTGTGCATGCATTTGAATGTTCCTACCTTTGACCCTAACCCATTACCTAGATTACGCGAGTTGAAATTTTTCCTTTTTCCACCCGCTCCCCACCTTTTTCCCTTTCTCATATTTACCTTTTATCAAACCACTCACTGATTATGCCATCTACCTTGTCAGTTCCTGGTTTGAGGGAGATCACCTTCACCCACACATGGGGCACCCACATCTTATTTTTGTTAGCGTCGCTTACCAATACAAGCTACGCAACAAAAAGGGGTAAAATGTAGACACTAAAATTAGGTCACACTCCCCTTTGGTCTCTCGACAATTAAATACCTTCATCACATTCACCTAGCCATGGCCCACTTCACCCCACTAATATTAATTTAATTAATATAATTAAATTAATTCGTTAGCCTTAAAATAATTATTATTTAAATCTCCTAATTTAAATAATGCCCACACTTACACCTCACCTAGACACCTCACCAAGCCAACTCACCCTAAGACCTATTCTTAGTAATTTGTCATAACTAACTAAGACTTACCCAAACCCTAAATATCAATGCCTACATTCCCTCTAACCACATTCCCGCACATTAAAAAGAAGCTTCTAGTCTGATCCGCCAGTAAACGACACGAGTTCCCATAAAATCAAGGGGATCTACCTAGTTTATTAAACCTATGAAATCCCACCTTGACCGATGCCAGCTACCCCTAACCATCACCGGTTAAGCCAGAACTGCCATCGGTCACCTTTTAATCCCCAAAAAACCCTAATTTTCAAGGTTAACAAACATTGGGAATTTTCCTGGGAGATAACACGTCTTTTTAGAGAAATTTTCTATGAGAACACGCATGTAAGGAAGGAGATCAAGCATTTTCTCTTACACAGGCATCCAACAATCTCCCAACAATCATCCAACACTCACCCCAGCAAAGATTTGATCCAACCAAGCAAAAGGGAATGCACATGCAGCCCATGTAGGAGATGTCTAACATTTGGTGATCCTCAACAGCATTCAACCTCTTACCAGCACCTTCATCCATCACTCACAAGCACCCAGAGCCAGATTTCAAGTAAGTAGAATAGTTTACTCCTCGGGTTCATTCAATTCATCATTGTATTGTCATCCTTTGTTCTTTTAGCCACCCATTGACCTCCTTTAATACTCACCCCTCCACATACCCATTAAAACTCTGCCAAACCCCATTCAAATAGCCTAATACCTTGTTCCGACCAACCAAGTCCTTTGTGCAATCACAAGGGAGACCCAAAGCTCATTCTGTGGCATTCTCATTTTTCCACAGTAACCAACACCGGTTCTCCCAAACCGGCATAGGTATCTGTATTTACCAATAGAGTCCATAACAGTGACCTATCCACCTACTCCCACATTACCTTTATTCATCTGTGATCTGCCTGAGACCTCTGTCAAACATGCAGAGACCCAGAATCAGTTATTTGACATTTGGATCTTATTTTAACCTAGCCTGTTAGATTAGATCTTTCTTATTGTGTTTTTAATGAGATACCTAAATCATTTCAATTACAATAGGATTTACTTCATTACCCACATTAAATTGTTTTAAACAGTGGACTGACAACCATCTAGGAAGTATCACACTTCTTGGATCTAGCACACGCTAGGTAGTTCACTGCACATATTATTTAACTTTTATTTGGTGGTCTTGTGTTCTATTTCAGGTAGTTTCTCCTAGCCAAATGGAAGCTCTCACGATCAGCTGTAGATACAGATGTCATACACACGTAACAACCCAACAACCATCATTCGAATAGGTATTCCTCCTATGCCCATTACCCTATGAATTTCATCAATATTTCAAAGAAACGTCTAAGAATCAGGTGAAACAAGATACACCACTCCACCACTAAACCCCTTCCTTTGGTTTCCTCCAAAAATCCCGCAGGAAGAACTTCCCCAATGTGAGCATGTGCGGGAGGGGAGCGGATGACCCACACGAAGCCCTGCCCACTATTTTAGAGCCCCACAATGAGATATTAAATTTTGTGGGTGCTTACGAATGTAATTCTTCTGAATGATATGTATACCACCAACGGTGGTTCCTGCTTCTCCACCATTCCATACAGTCGGTCATTTCCCATGATTCATTCCCAATGCATTTCCTTTGGATTACATGCATCAAGAAATGTAGAGGGAATGGAAGGGCTGAAGGAGAAGAGAGGAACACCCCTCCCTCTAATGGAATTGATCATTTGATGCTCTAGTTCGTAAAATGTATTGTCTATTTTCTTGTTGTTAAAACCTCCATGTGTCTATTTCATCTGCATGTGTGGCAGCTATCTCTATGGCTCCCACCTAAGTTCTGACTATTGCTCCCACTTGCCAGTGGCCACTATGGCTTTTGCCTAATTTCTGAAGATGGCTCCCACTTACCAGTTGTAGCCAATATTCCATGTTGGAAAGATCTCCATTGGATTAAAAAACTTGTGTTGTTCAATGGAACTTTCATTTACCATATGATTTTACCAAAAATGTATAATCAAATCCTTGGCGTAAAAAAATTGACATTTGTTAAAGACTCCAAGTCCTGCTTCACATAGTAATGCCTTACAGCCGTAATAAGGGAATAATAATAAATTATTTTTTTATCAAAAATCCCCTAAAGGTTTTTTTTCATAATGTTTAAATCCCAAAATTCCTCTATTTGTTTTGGAAAACTCATCTTCTATTTTATGAAATGTTTGTTTTAATAATTTGATGACTATTGATTTTTTCTACAAATTAATTTTTACCCTATTCTTTCCAACTTTGGGATCAATATTATTCTTGGATCTTATCCTTTTTAGTCTCTTCACTATAGACCTTTCATTTTTGTGCTCTATCAATTCTTCTTTAAATTTATATGAATTACTTCAGCTGCATTTCTCTTGTTCACATACCGATACATGTCATATTTTTCTGATACCATAATTGATAATGTGGATGGTTTTGTGAATTATTGGGATCCTAATTCTCATTGCATGTCCCTAAGACCTTAAATTTTATAATTTACCATGCTTCTCATAATGATATTACACATTATCCTAATTATCATGTCGATTTTATTCAATGAAACAATGAGGTATCAACTTGTGATCCTCTCATGACTATTATTAATTTGATTGTGACATCTCTCATATGTATGGCTTTCATAGTGTCTAATCAAGCATTTAAATTTTATTGTCATGTAATCACTCAATCTACGAGTACCAAGATTAAATATCTAAAGGATGAGATAACACATCTGAAGCATCCCTTAAATGCCCATGACAATCATGTCTCTATGCATCATGGTCAATCTATATGTAAGGCTAAATGATAACAATGTGATACAAATGATATGTATGATACATGTGCTCATACTTGAGTGACATGAATTTCCTACACATAAGCAAAAAATATTATGTTCTAAAAGATGAGTCTTAAATGTTAATACAACCACATCGAAAATAATTCTTTGGTTTAGAAAGAATTATTAAAAACATATTATTCTATATGAGCTACTATATAAAAAATTAATAATCTTTCCACCTAATTATTACTATTGCCTTCATATACTTGAAAAAATACAAGTTAAACCATTATACAATTATCATGGAATCAATGGGCATCATCAAAATTATTGTTATGCTTTACACTAGAAGATACAAAAAATTGAGCATAAGGATGTTTTTTTATTTGATACAAAATATTATTAAAAGAGCTATTAATTCATCTCAAATCACTAGATTTAAATGTGTACCTAAATTCCATACATCTATGCAAAATGAACATCTTGCAATACTAAATGACACAAATTCAAATAGGAAATCAATACATCCTTTCGAAGATCCAATCTTGGAGAAAGAATTACATCATAGTATTATGCAAAACATAAGGAAAACAATACCATTATAAAAAGAGAAAATTTCAAAGGAAATAATAAAATTTTAACAAGAGAAATAAAAAATGGCTAAAGAGATGTTACAGAATACACAAGCACCCAATGGGTGAAACATATAGGAAAAATTCACGAATAGTAACAATTTTCCATTACTAGTTATTTATATAGAACATGATGACTTGTATATTGATTAAAATGATAGTGATGATGAAATTTTATATATGTCAGATAAGCATTTATATACACTATTTTCTTATCCCATGGATGACAATTATTATCGTATTCTCTATGGTAATTAAAGCATATTGGCTGTGTGATTCTAAGTGCAAAGATAAACAATCATATCTTATTACAGATGATGATCAGAAAGGAAAATATTTTCAATCATGGGACACATGTAACACTATTTTTTAGAAAGGTTTTCTCAATATAAATCCATGGGGTCCTCCCTATTGATATGCGTACTCGATCTATATCTATTTCATAGAGAGTTCAAATATAGATATAGATAGGGTTTTTTTGTCCAAACTATAAAATATTTAGAACCGAAAGTTCAACGATGCAAATTGAAATACTCATAATGAACGCAAAGAGGATAATAATTAAATAGAAGGATTACATTTTTATGAACATCCTGCCACTAAGCATAAAATTACATAATGTGCTAAATATTCCATGCTAAATATTATAATAAGACAACAATTTACTATACGATAAATTAATAAGAAGAGACTGTTCTCAGAATCTAGAGTAGCCAAGCACCCTCTATTTGTTTAACTTTTCAATGAAGAAAAATCATTGGACTCCACACTCTTTCAATGCTTAGCTAATGTTCACTAATGACAAATTCCTTATCGAATACCTGGGGGTATATGAGTATCTCTCTTATTTCTTAGGAATGTGTTTACTCACACTATATTACATGATCTTTTCTACAATAGTAAAGGTGATGATTCAAGTACTTTTACTAAAACATTTTATGTTATTTATAATCATCAATTAAAAAAAAAAAGATTAAATTAATTATAAATATTGTTGTGAAATAGATTAAAATAATTATCAATAAAATTATATATCATATTATTTGTACTAGTATATCCTTATTAGATTTATATCACACACATTATGAATCCAAATGACAATATACATCATTATTTTTACTCTATTATGACATATTAGAGACCTATGCATCCTTCAACTTATGGGTTTGTCTCACCTCCTAATGAGGCCCTTATTGGATATCTATTGTGTTGCCCCTTTATATATAAACAATTATTTTTAAATTTACAAAAACATTTAAATTTAATCACATAAAATACATACATTCACATATTGGAAAAAATAAAAAAATAAGGATTTATTCATGATTTGGATGACTAACTTGTTACTTTATATATATTTCTTGTCTAATTGGTCTCATGTGTATCATAATTTTCTATTTAATTTTTATACACACAAATTCATAAAGTAGATTGAACTTGATGTAGTACACATAGAGACTGATACAAAATGATATGTATGGGCCTAATCCCTCCTACTAACACTAATATTTTGCGGCATCTACTACAATTTTACATATGGTTTCTTTCAATACATTTACTTTTTACCTCTTCATTATGTTTGATTACATATACTATTTATATGTTATCTTTTGAGGTAATATTACCTGAACATGTGTCTCATGTAGTGCTAGCCTATATTTCTATATATTTATACAAGAACATGATTCTTTATACATATGTGTTACATTTCTTTCTTACTTACTTATGTGGGCTACGCGATTTCTTGATTACTATATTTCTTATTGTATGTGTCCTAATTTCCGTATTTATTTTATGAGACTATGGGTGTTCTATGTATGTATACTTATGCCTATCTTGTGTATATACACTTACTTTGTAGTATATGGCCTAAAGTGCCTCCTATTGCAATTATCTTTCTACACTTTGAGTGTCCCATTATTGTGGTTCTATACCTTCATCTAAATATTTCATATGATATTAATATGTTAGATTTATGCAATTAGTTTTCATTAGCATTGTTAGTTCTATAAATATATACTATTAATACTCTTTCTTGTTATATGTTGTATGTTTATTTATTTGTTTGATATCATCTCCACCATTTGTAACTCCTTTTGTAAGAACATGTTCTTAATGGTGGATACCATTAGATCCTTTATGTCATCCAACAAAAATTATCATACTTATTTCACATAAGCACACATGTTTTATTTTGAGTTATATGCTCAAATTATTTTTCACATGACCATTAAAAGAGGTGAAATTTATTGAGATATATTCCACATATACATGTAGACTACAATACATAGGAATATGATTTTACATGATTAAATTCCTTAAAAATAGGTACAAATACTAAAAAGTGGAAGAAATAAACACTATTCAAGATCATAAACTTCATGGAAAGTTGACCCAATTGAGCATTCTTATCATAAGGATAGGTTCTTAGAAATTTCCAATGGTTTCATATTTTGTTATCTTTTTACATACTTTTGGTACAATTTTGGACACATGAAAAAATTTAGAGAAATATGTAAGGGTATGAGTACTTAATTCTTTATTAATTACACTACTTAAATACATTTACTATGTCAAGGATTAGGGGAATGTGGCTTCTACTCCTTTGAATTATTTTATAATTTACACACATATAGTCCCTTTTATAAAACACATTTTGAGGGCATGGTGCATCTATTCCTATTTGAATGTGTGATTATTTATGGAAAATGGGATTATATTCATATATAGTGGCATGATTTGTAGGATCTTAGAAACTATCATATTGGATAAATTATCCATATTAAATCCTTCTAATCCTCTTTCACATTTTTAGGGGGAAAACATCAGGGTTACTAAATATATTGATACACAATACTCTTTCTTAATGGGATTCTTTAGTTCCTTACTCTATCCTTCTCAATGCGGGTTTGCATGCACTCAACACTTCAAGGTCTCCTTTGGCACAATTTTTTACTGATCATACCCAAACCTTTGACATTTCCACGATAAATCCAAGTATCTATAGTATAATGAGAATGAGGGACCCACAATAGAAATAACATGTGTATTCATTTCATGTAAATCATCTACTTTAATTTACAATGTGAAAGTTAAATTTTACAAAAAAATATATGAATTATTTACATTTTTAGTTATAGTTCATTTTCTATCAGAGATAATGAATACACTCTATGTTGTAAGTTTCACCGTGGAATATGCCAACACCAATACATCAAAAGAAAACTACCAAGTAAAGATAAACTTTTTGTTCATAGTTAAGATTGTTTTTTCTATCTGCAAAATCAGAGAAGAATGAATTACATTGAAATAATATATGGTGATTACATATGCATAATATATATATATATATATGCTTTGTGAGAGGGAATAAGACCAATGGATAACTGGGACCTAGAAGGTAACATGTGATGTGTAGTCTTATTGTATCCACAACAGCCCTAGGTGCTTTGACACATCACTCAGCCAGAAATGAGCACTCACTCGAAGCATGCAAGGGTACTAGGTTCCTCTTTTATGTCAGCTTGTTGAATGAATTATCATGATCATACAAATATTCCAGATCTATGATAGATAATAAAGTATATTATAGATCGTAATATAGATCTAGATTTTAACCATATGCAAGATTTAAGTTATACAAAAATGAAAATCAAATTTACCATGCAAGAATAATTAAAAAATATGTCAGCGACCAATATCCAACCACAAATATCCATCATATTAATTGTTGTAAAACACAGAAGATTAATACATACATAACATAGTCATGATAAGTTACTCGCACTTATAAACCCACAACATAACTCTCCTAAAACACGAATCCCTAAACCATGAAAATCAATACATATTTATAGGTAGTGCAAAATTTCCCTTTTCCATTCATGCACTCTCCAAAATAGGTTAAATGCGAAGAATAACCATGCACAATTAGAAGATAATTACAAAAGCATGCAATCTCGCTATTGATAGATTATCTAATAATATGATTATAGTCTATTCCTATTAATAGCTTCAAAACTAGGTAATATGATTGATCTTCCACTTGTCCCAAAAATAGCCTTTGTAGGCTTTCCAAGTCTTATACAAAATTTTCTTTGCACTCCACATCTATATTTAGCCTTATAATTGAAAATGACTAAGTCCTAGCTTTATGCTTTCCCGGGCGTGCCATGTTTCCCTATAATTTTGCATGTACCTATACACCCTATATCTGTAGGTGTAATCCTTATACACACTCATTGCTTAGGCTATATTTCATCATCCCAATAAGAAACATTATGTGTATTCCTTTCATGTATATCATCTACTTTAGTTTACAACGTGCAAGTTAAATTTTACAAAAAAAATAAGCATTATTTAAATTTTTAGTTACAGTTGATTTTCTATTAGAGATAATGAGTAAAATCTATGTTGAAAGTTTCACCATGGAATATGCCAACATCAATACATCATAAGAAAACTATCAAGTAAAAATAAAAAAAAATCATAGTCAAGTTTGTTTTTACTGTCTACAAAATAAGAGAAGAATGGATTTCATTTAAAGAATATATAGTGATTACATGTGTGTGTGTGTGTGTGTGTGTGTGTGTGTGTGTGTTTGTGTGGTGATATGGGAGAAGAGCAAGGGATAAATGTGACCTAGAAGGTAACAGGTCACTCAAATAATGAAATATGCTAACATTCCCCCCTTATTTCATTATTTTTACAAATGTATTCTTGAAGGATCATCATCATCATTTCAATCTTCTGATATTTTTACATATTATTCTGAGTCATCATCTGGCTGGTTTTTAATGAGTCGTTTCTTCTTCTTTTGGCGAGGATGATGTCCATAATTTGTAAATCACTACGACTAGATGTGCTCATGTTCCCTAAGTTGTATATGAAGATGTGGGCTTAGTATCTGTAGCAATGAAATGTAGATTCTCGTGTGGGCGTTATATCTCGTATTCGTCATCTACATCATATCCTTCTTCGATATTAGAATGAATCTTATCCATTTGGGAATGTATGCTCAACAAGAATCATTCATGCAATGTTTTATGCACTATATCCTTGAATCTAGATGATTTGGAGAATGTTAGCAACTAAAAGTAGAAACTGACACTCTCAAGGGTTCGAGGTTAGTACCTCAAAGGCTACATATCCCTGAAGTTTTGTAGAGTACTGCTAGCTTCTCAAGGCATGATTTTCATCCACTCACATTACTACATAGGATCACACGTTTTACCTTGTTTACCTATCACTCACATTATTGTATCTTTAGAGCGGAATTAATGAATTTTGGGTTGTATAGAAGTTTTGTTTTCTCATATTGAAGCATATTTAACTTATTCACACCTTTACATGCTAAGTCTCTCCTTCTTGAGGTCTTTGTAGGGTTATCCTTACATGTTCCTTGGCATTTTTGTGCTTCAAGTCACTTGGTTGTTTATTTGTTTCTCCCATGATGGTAATTACTTCTAGATCATCTCCTCTACTGCCACGTCATTGATTTTCAAGCATCTCGTCTGTGCCACACATCTCTAAATTTAATCTTTTTCCCTACCAGAAACTTTAATTTATTCATGAAGTTATTTTTACACATAGGTCACTATTCACTACCAAAGACTCTCCTCCACCATGCAAAGAGAAAGGGAAAAAGTGCAAAACAAGGATTAAAGACAACTCTCTTGTGCCACAACAAGAGTTTGCACGCATTAAACATAGAAGAATTCCAAAGTAGGAGGAATAGTTCTAAATTATTTCCTTTCTCCTAGTCTTCACTACCAAAACATACAATCATTTCCTGGTTGTCTGTATTTTTTTACATGAATTGAGGCAAAACTATCAAGAAAAAAAACATTGGTTAAAGCATGTCTGAAATAGGTCACTGGAGGGTTCTATCCACGTTGCCTGAGTAATCAAGTCGTTCCAATGAAAACAATATGATTAATGGGGTCGTGACAATTAGTACTTCAACGCAGCTCACTATAGATCTAAATTGCCGCTAATCATGTCCACATATTTCATCCACTGTCCATTGCCAAATAGAAAATAGATTTTTTTAAAGAATTCCCCAAGGTGGGTGCCAATTGCAAAGGGAAATAACATGTCAAATTTAAACACAGGACACCCAAGGAAGGTGATGTGCACAACAAGACAAAGGAAGTATGAAACCACCACCAAACTTGGTGCAGGTCTGCTGGGCAAAGAGTTTCTCTGATACTAATATCTGCGCAATAATAGAATAATGAATGTTATTAGATGAATATACAATGATTACATATTCATATTTATACAAGCATTGTGAGAAGGGAGAATACCTAAGGAAACCTTAGACCTAGAATGTCACAGGTCATGTAAATAATAAAGTATGAAAACATTTTCTTTTAATCATCAAATTTGTAATTCAACATTTTGATGGGGTGAAATTTATACACTAAAATATTGTAACTTATCCTTTGGAAATGAAATTTTTTGATATGTTCCCTCTCTAAGATAAATATTCAAATTATAAGTCTAATCAGTATATTTATTGAGATCCTATTTGAATTTTTATTATTTAAACTCTACTTTATCATTCATTAACTAATTATGGGAAAGTGGACGGAAATGGAGGACTAAAAAGTGGATACAAAGCTCATTTTTGTCCAGTTTGGTCATAATGTGCTCATGTTATGGCTCAGTTGCATTATAACATGACAGAGAAAAATTGGGGTCATGTTATAATGCGCTCGTCTTCCTAATTTCTATGTGGAATATGTGCTTATGGAAGGGATATATTTACTAAAAGAAATGGTTTAAGTATAAGTTTATCTTTTATTAATCTTTATATATTGATTTCTTAAAGTATAAAGATTAAGAAAAGAAAAAATTATAATTTAAAGTTATTTTAGTAACTATAAGAAGTTAGGGTCACTTTGCACCTTATGGAACTAGTCTCACATCTCCATCTGTCACAATTTAGAAGATAGTTTTACATATTCTACTCTGATCGGTACATAGGTATTTTTCAATATTTTAGCATTCAGTCTTCAAGATTTTATGGTTTAAATTATACAATAGATATCTATTTTGTGACAGAATATAGTCTTTGTTTAGATTTTGAGGCCTTTTAGATTTGTTATTGACATTTGTAGGAGTGTTAAATGTGTCAAAAGTTGAATTTACAAACCTCACAACTCCCAAAGGTAGCAAAAATGATCGAATAAATAGACTCTTGCAATTCCTTATAAAACATAATAAATCAAAACACATATGTAATTTTTTATTGATTCAAGTAATCAAGGGAATGGTCATCATGAGGTCTGTGAAGGATCTAAAACATCATGAGGTGATGCAGAGCTGTAACACATTTTTATAAACTCATCGACTTATAACAACCAATTTCAATCATTCTCATTAGTATATTGTTTACAGAAGTCTTTACAACAAGATTTATATGATCAAATATGCAAAAAAGATACAATCAACCTAAAACATACCCTTCTGAACCTCATATCATGCTCTCAAATTTTGTACATAATCCGAATCAACTGTTCAAATGAACACTAATCCCTAAACTATAAACCCTTAACCTTGAACCGTAAACCATAAACTCTAAATACTAATCCCTAATACTTAAGCCTGAATCCCTAAAATCTCTTAATTTTCAAGGTCTCCACAATTAAGCCTAGTGACCATAAATAAACTCCATGAAGCTCAAACCATTTTTTGATTATCTATCACTTAGTGAAATAGGTATTCACCATGTAGATGGAAATATTTTTCATTGAATGACATTCTTCTCATGTGGCTACATGCAACAATGAAATGAGGTTATTGTAAAGTCCTTCCTCCTTTCAAGTTTCATCACACTACAAGGTTCAAATGAGTTTTTAAGAACACTACCAAGTGAGTGACATCAAATGAAATTGATATGATTTCTCATTCATACATATATTATACTCTATATGAATATCATCCTCTTACCCCTCCTCGATCTAGAATTGTCCTAGGATGGAATCAACTGTAGGATACTCATACATCTATTTTATCATATGCCTTTCATGGAGATAGAAGATGGCTTGATCCTTAACACATGATGGTCATGAATGCCTCGGTAGCTTGACTATCTCATTTTGGTTTATTTTTTAAAGAGTTTTGAATATGCTAGTAGAGTAAAGATATGATGATCCTCAAATTACTCTATGAGCTTCCCATTTCACCTTTGAAAATGATGACACCCTTTTTAACTTCACAATTCACTACCCTAACAAAGATATCACATGAGTAGAAACATGCTTTTAGTATCTAGATACATAATTTATCGATAATCCTCGTGCAAATAGGTTTCCTCCTCTATATGGAAGGATCGATCCATGAATGCGATTTGAAGGAACGTTTGAGGATGAGATACATCTTCTTCAACTCCAACTATATTGAATCACTATGAAAGCCACTATCTGAATTGAATCACATTATTTATGAGAGGTGGGACAAGTAACTAAATGGATATCAAATCTACCTTGTTCCTTGCAATGCATATTACACATCTCTGTCAAACCTATTTCTACCCACATATACTTGCACTCTTTAAGGTCAATTTCTTCACACTTTGAAACAAAATTCACATTTCTCATATTTCCATGTATGGTATTAAGAAAACTAGGATGAACCATTGGAAGATTGAAAAAATAACCACATGCTCATATTCACATTCATGATTCACTTTGATACATGTTCATAATCATAAGAACCTCTTCTTCCTTCAAAGAGCCTAGTTTGTCTCTCTAACTCGATAAGGATTGCACATACTCCAGAAACTTCACATTTATCATGATAGATATAGTCATTGCAACATAGATGTTAAGCATTGAAGTCTAAACTATGAAAATGATCCTTGTCTTTTATTGAACAGAAAATATTCAAAGGATATCAAGAACATTTTAGGTAACTATTTAGAATCATTGTAATTGGTCAAGGAAAGAATGTATTTAATTAAATTTGGACATATATTTGATATTCCATACAAGTTATTTATGAGATCGAGTCTCAGGTGACCTTCAATACTAATAGATAAATTTGAAACTATAAATTGCATAGCCTAAAAATTCAAATATCATCCTGTCCTAGATACTATTAAGGCACAACATTGTTATGAATTCAAAAACCAAGAAGTAAACTACCCTATTTAGTTATCATTGGCATGTTAGAGTCATCGTAATTAAATAGGTCCTTCAAGAGATCCCTATATACATATTTTATGGTCACTGTAGTGCCCACTTCCCTTTGACACCTTTTTTATTATAGTTTTTGTTACTATCATCTACACTAAGGGATATATTATAGTTTTTTTATATAGGATGTTCGTAGATATCAGAGATACTAAAATGTTATTGATTTGAATCTTATATGATGCATATGGACTACTGGAGACATTTGGTGTTGATATTGATATACTTTTGACATGGTTATTTATCTGTAATTATGACATGTGATATATTTAGTCATATTGAGTAGATCTTGATAATTGGATTAAAGTGATGATCATTTTAACATAAATGAAATGTGGAATAGAAATGTGCTAGAAAATTATAAGTAATATTGTATCTTGCATACATGATATTAATTTGCATATAGTTGATTTTAGATTTATGTTGCATATTTGACATGAATGTTTTAATGCATCCATGAGGCCGAAGGAGGTATCCTCTATTTTGTAGGTATATTATATTCATGACAACATCAGGGGAGTGGAGACCAACCACATCAGAATTCGAGAAGAATTCAACTAGGGTCACCATGGTAACATGTAATTGTGTGTGTTAGAACTATTGGTTAGGAGAAATTTGTGACCTAGGGGTCATGTGTTCTTTCATTTTAATTTTTCCCTTTCTAGTATGTTAGTTTGTAGTTTTCTTTTAGTAAAGAAATTGTTACTTGTTTCATTATTTAGATTTTGGTTTTTTCTTTACCCGTTTATTTTTTTCGTGGGTTGTAGTATCTAAATTAAGATAATTTGGATTGTCTTAAACTAATTAAAGATGTGACCAAAAAGGAGCTCATTTATTAGAATTTATTGAGTCTTGGATTTTGTGTTGAGTGATGTGTGTTTGAGTTTTGAGTGTAGCACACTCTACCCCTCATGGGAAACTTGATTGGCATTAGAGGCCAAATTTGGAAGCTTGTGGGATAAGTCAAACTTGTCCCACACGTCTTAAATTCCCATGCCAACCCTACCTATGGGTTGGGGGTTCAAATTTAGGCTCTTTTAGGTGTCTGGGGGATAAAAAGGTAAAATGTTAATTGCACTTTCTTTCAAATATTTAATTTTTTCCTCTGGGGGAGTGGGCTTAGATGGAGTGTGTGAGGTTCTTGTCATTCGTCCAACCACTTATTAATTTTGGATTAGAATATGAGGTTAACCAAGTGATGTGGAATGGAGAGGAAATGAGGGGGCATCCTACTTGGAGCCACATCTCCCCTCCCTCTTCTTTTTCTATTTATTGAATTCTTGTTGCTTGTTTTGGGGTAGGAAGATCATTTTTAGTCTCTTGAAATTTTAGAGAGAGAGGATTTGAGAGATTTGTGGATTTTGGAGCTTTGTGGATGCTTCCATGTTCTTTGGAGAGGCATAGAGCTTCATACTTGGAACAAGCTCTACCATGGAGAGGTAAGAGCTTCACCTTAGTGTAAATTATGGTATTTGTTTTATTGTATGTGTGTGTATGTTGTGTTGCATGTTGTTGTCCCTTTGAAATGCTTGTTGGGTGTGGGTAGAATGCATAAGATGGGAGTGGGAGGAGAATATGGCGTGTTTTCTTATAGGGAGGCATAAGAGATCACTTTTATGGAGGGAGTTTGGGTTGGGTGCCCCATCTAGTATGAGGAATGCTTGCATTTCTTGTTGTTTTTATTATGAGGGAGCAATAAGAGTTTTTGAGGGAAGCATAAGAGTGCATGGAGGTATAAGGGGTACTTGAGGGAGTTATAAGAGTTGATAGGGGAAATTGTGTTTTTCATTGGAGGCTTTTAGGTGGGCATCCATTCCCATTGGGAAGCATAAGTGGCCTCCCCATTGGTCTTACTCTTTTTGGCTTTCTTGATAAGCCTTGTGTTCTTGTTACTTTGATTGTTTTCTTCTTGTGGATTTGTTATTGTGTTTGTATGAAAATAGAATGAATGTGAAATTATATTTTAAGTTTTGTGCAAGCTAGTAGTTGCCATGAGTTGAGATCTTCTCCCATTGTAATGTGGTTGGAGCTTGGGGGCCAATGGGGAGGATAGATTCTCTTTTCCATTGGGTACCTTGTTTGGGTGGAGAGCATTGCCTTTCCCCCTATTTTGTTGTGAATCAAGATTTTTTTTGGAAAAGCTACCTTGTTGGTGTTTGGAGCATTGGAGTCTTGTTGGTGACCATGTGGAAACTTTTTTTTTTTTTTTAACCATTTAGTGTGGAAGAAATTGTAATAATGTGATGAACATTCTTGCACTTACATTTTGTATGGATTTCCACTTCAAGTGGAGGGAAATTGTAATGAATTTGTAAAATAAAATTGTAATACTATTGTTGTTATTGTTATTGTATTGCATGTGGAAAGAAACAAATGAGAAAAGAAAGAAGAAACAATGTTATTGTAAAGTTAGTTTGCAAATAGAAAAGAAAGTTTTTTCTTCTTGTTGAAATCTTGAATGTGTTGTGAGAAAAATAGTGTTTGTATTGAAGGATTAATCTATTTTACAATGGAAAAGAAAGTGTATTTTCATTGAGTATTTATTGTATTGTAAATGTGAGAAAGAAGAAAATGTAGAGATTGTTAGAAGTTGAATTTGTATACAAAATATCATTGTATGGAAAATAAAGTTAGTATGGTTATTTTAAATGAATGAACATTGTAGTAAAATGAAAGAGGAAAATAAGTTAGATTATGTATCATTTGGAAAGTTGATTTTATTTAAGGAAATGACAAGTAATGAAATATATTTATTTTCCTTCTTTCTCTTGTAATGGAAGAAAGAATCTAGTTAAACAAATAGAAATTATTCTTGTAAGTAGATGAATTTTATTAGAGATGGAGATACTTTAAAATGACAAAATTTAACTAAGAAATGAGTAAATGAGAAAAAAATCTCAATTTTGGAACCTTGAAATGAACAAAGACAACTTAAAATGTATTTTCACACCCTTTAACAACTTTAATTTTTTGTAAAATTATCGGCATTAAGGTTCTATTTTTTTGAAACAAGACTACCACCCTGTGCAGAACATCTGTCTCATAACTGCCACTTAGGCAGTGGTGGCAGTCTCAAAACTGCCTCCCAGTAAGGTAGTGGTCCTGTGTTTTTTTCCTAGATAAGGCAACAATCCACTGTTTGTCACCCTGGTAGGATGCCGCTCCCAGGACTGCTGGTCTAGTCTGGGTAGCGGTTCTGTCACTTATGACAGAATTCTGTGGACCCACACCTGTGTGTGAAATTTAACCTATTTCACTAAATTGTAAGTTATAAAATTTAACCTATTACTACCAACAAGTAAAATAAAGAGAAATTCTTAGGAATGAGACAACAAAACACATAAATGGTGAATCTAAAAGCATTCTTTCATTTAAATCAAAGGGGGTAGTGTTTTCCCTAAATTTAAACCCAATACACAAAAATCTTGGAATGAAAATCCCAATCCTTGAAGGAAATAGATTACATAAATAAAACAAAAACTAAACTAAACCTAGACTAAATTTTCTTGTAGAATTCCTCCATGGCTCGTTCCTCTTTGCTCCCATGGCTTCCTCCTCCTTAACCTGCAAATCTAACAAAACAAAATGAACCAAATGAGAAGATTAGAATGAGGAAAAGGTTTTAATAGACTTTCATAAGGACTTTTTAGGGCTTTGTTGAGAACCCTAGGATCTAGCGGATGAGATGGATTTAATCCAAGGGTGGAGAATTGACCTTACCTTTATTAAGAAGAAATGTATCTTTTTAAATGTTTAATGTTTAAGATCCTTAAGGGTATGTGTAGATGGGTGAGTGGGGGAATTTAATTGCCTAGGGGTGTGATGTCCCTTTTCGAACCCTTAGTGTGTGTAGAAATTTATTAAAGGATCCTTTAAGCTATTAAAGTAATGCATTTAATAATTTTAGCATAGGGTTAACCTTGTTATGTTCGAACTTAATTCAAGAGACGAAAACATTTAATCAAGTTAATTAATTCTTGTTGCCTTCTTATGGAACTATTTGAGTAATGAACCCTAATGGTCAAGCACCCTTGTATCGTAACCTTCTTTATTAACCTAAACAAAAAAAAAAAATTAGTCACATTTTTGGGTTAAGTGTTAGCTTGAAGCTTGCTCTTAGAACATCTTTTGTGTGGGCGTTACACTCGGTATCAGAGCCATGGGTTAAAAGCTTGGACTCTTGGGTACACCAAGAAAACATGAAATATGAAAATATGACCTAGTGCAAATTGATTCTTTTAAATCTAGGAAACCACGATGTTTTATAATTGTATGAAATAGAAAACTTAGAAAACTGAGACAAGACCTAGAACAATGGATTAACTCTCACCTTGATCTATACAGGAGGCACAGATTAGGTGAGGGTTCGTTTCATATAGACCTAGATATACCAGCTCTAGAGTAGGATGTAGCGACCATTCTACCTCATATTTTAAAGACTCTTCAAGACGTTAATGCCTTTATACACAGAGAGCCCTTGGGAGGATGATTTGCTAGATGTGGCATGGAGCCATCAGTGGATGCTGAGGTATCCCCTCAACATGGCGAGGAGTATAGGGTAGAGAAATTCCACGTAGATTTGGCTAGGGTATAATCACCACAAAGAGGGCATGGAGACAGGATCTTAGGACATGAGGATGGGATCTCAGGACATAGGGACAGGTCTCGTAGCCCTAGACAGAGGGAGGAGCATGCAGAGAGACCTAGGGGTCATCAGACATCAGTATCAGACCATATTAGGGAGATCCTAAAGATACGACCATCTCACTATTCAGGTCATACAAGAGGTTTTCAGGAAGAGGATTGGTTGGTGAGCTTGAGCGGATGCTTCAAGCTCTGTCCTTATACTAGCAACATGAAAGCTAGTGCTGTGATCCATCTTCTGAGGGATGGAGCAAGAGTATGGTGGAGGACCAAGGAGCAGAAGCTCCATGTTGATTCAAAGATACTCACCTAGGATCTATTTTAGGAGCATTTCAGGAGTAGGTATTTTATGAGGAGATTTATATAGCAATGGATTGACAAGTCTCACGACCTCTATCAGGCATCAATGACTATAGCTGAGTATGAGAGTTTATTTCTAGATGTACTCTACTACGTCGACTATATGCAAGATGAGCATGTATAGATTCATAGGTTCATTTGGGGCCTGAACTTGGATTTGGGTGGCGTGGTGCACATTCATTGCACACACACATTAGCAGAAGCTATGGAGAAGGCCTATATTGTATATGAGACACAAGGGAAGATGCAACAAGCTAGAGAAAATTTTTGGAGCCGTATCTAGTAGATGCAGGATGGTAGGTCGAAGGGGTCATTTCCCCCTCCACGAGGTGGACAAAGTTCAGGACAAGATTCATTCAGGCCACCACAACAGCAACAATAGTAACACCAACATACCTGCCCACCTTACAAAACCTCTCAGAGATTTGATGTGCAGAGAGGGCGAAGTATGGGGCCTCCTCCTAGGGGTCTCACTAGGACATAGGGTGCCCCGAGAGCTCAGTCAGCAGGAGCTCGTCAGTAGAGACCTCAAAATATCCGGATCATCAGGATCCATAACTTAGACATCTAAAGTACTAGTTGGATATGCATCTCATTGGAGAGGACTAGACAGCTGTTGTGGTTATGGTGTTATTGGACATCATTAGATCAAGTGCCCACATAACCCTAACAAGGGTAAGACGTAAAGATCAAATCTACTATGGTTGGTGATATGGCACAGGAGTCATCGGATCTACACAGTGGTCAAGAACCACCAAGCTAGAGCACGTAGAGTATCGTGATTGTGACGACAGGTAGTATTGGTGGTAATTTCTGCCTCTCTTTTATTTGATTTTGGTTCTTCTGATTCATTTATTGCACCATCCTTAGTAGAGCATTGTAGGCTAGTGGCAGCTAGTCAGGGTCGTAGTTGGGACATTCAGATGGCTTTTGGAGCCAAGATTTCTATAGACTCCTTAGTTAATGAGTGTGTAGTGGATTTGGGACCCTTCACCTCTACTTCGGATCTTCGAATCCTTCCATTAGGATCTTATGGGTGTCATTTTAGGCATGAACTGGTTATCTGTTCACAAAGCTAGAGTGGAGTGTTACCATAAGACTATTGCTTGCATAGATTATCTTGGAGTGGAGTCAGTGATATCAAGAGTTAGAAGGCCCATTTCCATTCACACCATCTCCGCTATGCCGCTTAAGTGGTGTGTGTGATGGGGTTGTCAATTGTATGTTGTTACAGTTAGTGACAGATTATAGGATGAGTCTATTGGACCATCTTCCTTGATGACCATCCCATCTTGAGAGATGTTGCTAATGTGTTTCTAGGAGAGCTACAGGGGTTACCTCCCCCATGTGAGATATATTTCCACATAGATCTGGTTCCAGGCACATAGCCTATCTCACGAGCACCTTATCAGATGACTACTCCTGAGCTATGTGAGCTCAAGTTGTCATAGCTTGAGGGCCCTTTTGGAGAAGGGCCCTAATCCATCCTAGGGGTATCCCTTCCCCTTGGGATAGCAACCAGTGATCTTTGTGAAGAAGGATGGATCTCTACGATTGTGTATTGATTATCGTCAACTGAACAAAGTAACGATCAAGAATTGTTACCCCCTTCCATACATTGATGATTTGTTTGATCAGATGAAGGAGACTACAGTTTCCTCCAAGATAGATCTTAAGTCAGGGTACCATCATCTCAGGATTACGGAGGCCGGATATTCATCAGACTCGCTTTCCGCACGAGATGTGGCCTCACTACGATTTCACCAGTAGTGCCTTTCGGTTTGACGAATGCCCTGTAGTGTTCATGAGTTTGATGAATGGGGTATTTAGGACTTTCCTTTATCACTTTGTGCTTATCTTCCTTGATGACATTCTAATTTACTCACGTACGTGTGAGGAGCACGAGGAGCACCTTCTCCAGGTTATTCAGTGTCTTCGCATGAGCAAGCATCTTTACAGGAACTTGGAAGAAGTGTGCATTCTATTCAAATAGAGGTGAAGTATTTGGGCCACATCATTTCTATGTGAAGGTATCCACAGTCAATCCTTCTAAGATTCGAGCCATCATGGATTGGACAACACCTACTAGTGTGACTGAGGTGCGTAACTTCATGGGTTTAACATGATATTACAAGAGATTTGTTCAGGAATTTTCTTAGATTGCGAACCCCATCACTTCCCTTCAGCGGAAAGGAAAGAAGTTTCTTTTGTCTGACAGATGTGAGAAGGATTTCAGTACGCTGAAGGAATACCTCGTGATAAGCACCTATTATTGCAGTACCCAAATCCCTTAGGGCAAGTTCTACACTTGTGCACAGATGCGTCCTTGGCAAGGACTTAGATGTGTGTTTATGCAGGAGGGCAAAGTAAGTTACTTTTGAGTCTCGCAAACTTCAAAGATTATGAGCTCAATTATCTCAAATCATTGATCTTGAGCTTTTAGTAGTGGTGCATGCCTTAGTACTAGATGGAGACATTTTCTTCTTGGTCAGAGGTTCACACTTAGAACTAATCACGTTGAGTCTTTGCCACCTCTATCACACAGCCCAATTCTCAACACTCATTAGTGGCAGTTGGATGGATTCTGCTTTGGGAGTATGACATATGGTGATAGAGCATGTGAAGGGGAGGGAGAATGTTGGTTTTAGATGACTTGAATGGACGGTGACATATGGCTATTGGCCACTTCAGTGGGCAAAGATTAGTAGGAGCAGGATTTTATAGCAGCTTCCTTAGGACAGTTTCTACCTTGCATCCAGAGCATAGATCAAGTCACAAAGACCCCTTGAGGGGAGATTTGATGTATTTTAATTAGAGGTAGATGGCCCTTCTCAGAGCATAGAGTTCAGATATATGTTCCTAGAGATGGAGGCTTGAGGCAAGACATTTTGATCAGAGGCTCATCGTGTGCCTTATTCAGCCCATCCTGGGGGTGAAGAAGATGCACGCCACCTTGAGACAGTTGTATATTTCTGTAGATGGACTTCAGAAGAGATGTAGCCTTGTTTGTGTCACGTGCTGCTTATAGTGCCTAGAGGGTAAAGGCCATAGCATCAACATCCCAGCTGGCCTTATCTATCCTCACGCCATACCAGAGTGGAAGTGGGACACCATTTCCATGGAATTCATCGTTGGGTTACCTACGTTGAAATACCACCATGATGCCATCATGGTCACGATGGATAAGTTGACGAAAGTAGCTCATTTTTCTCCAGTAAAGACCACCTATATAGCCAATGCAGTGGCATGAGTACACCTTGATGAGATTGTCAGATTACATAGAATCCCATGGAAGATCATTTATGACCGTGATCCTTTGTACACTTCCCATTTCTGGATGACCATGCAGTATGCTCTCGGGACGAGGATAAATTTCAGCACAACATATCACCTTGAGACAGATGGACAGACTGAGCAGGTGAATCAGATCCTCGAGGATATGCTTAGGATGTATATTATGGATCACCAATTGATATGGGAGGAGTATCTATATTTGGTGGAGTTTTCCTACAACAATAGCTTTCCGAGTTTGATAGGCATGGCTCCTTTCCAAGCATTATATGGTAGAGAGTGTAGGAAACCTCTTAGTTGGGACATAGATTGAGGACAAGGTTTCTCTTGGGCCAACACTACTACAGGATATGGAGCAACAGGTTACCTTGATCATATAGAGATTGTAGGAGGTACAGGACAGACAGAAGAAGTATGTGGAACAACATAGGATAGATCGTAGTTTTAAGGTGGGTATGAAGATGTTCCCTCGTGTCAGATCACATAAAATACCTATCCGTTACATAAAAGGTTCTAGGCTTGCTCCTAAGGTTTTTGGGTCCCTTTGATATCTTGGAGTGCCTCGGTTCCCTTGGCCTATCATCTAGCATTGCCACCTAGCTTGTCTCGCGTCCATGATGTATTTCATGTTTATATGCTTCGGAAGATATATTTTTGATCCTTCTCACGTATAATAGATCGGACAACATTATAGGTGCCAGAATCAGGGGAAGGTGATGGTGGAGCTCATACACATTATAGAGCATAGGACCATAGGGCCTTCGCGACAAAGAGATCAACCAGGTTAGGGTTCAGCGTGGGACATATATGATGAGACTATAGATACATGGGATGGGATGCTACTTTACTACGACGTGTAATTTCCACACCTTTTCCAGTGAATTCCAGGAGGGAAGTCAAGTCTAGGTGGAGGGGGATGTAGTTACCCACTGCCCTTCGACACCTTGTTTTATTATTGTTTTTATATATTGTCGTCTGCACTTATGGATATAGTATAGTTTTTTGATATAAACATGATTAGTAGATATCAGAGATACTGGACTATTATTGATTTGATTCTCATATGATGCATATGGACTACTGGAGACATTTGATGTTGATATTGACATATTTTTGACATGGTTATTTTATCAATAATTTTGACATGTGATCTACTTAGTCATATTGAGTAAATCTTGATAATTGAATTAATGTGATGATTGTTTCGACATAAATTAAATATGGAATAGAAATGTGCTAGAAAATTATAAGTGATATCATATCTTACATAGATGATATTAATTTGTATATACTTGATTTTAGATTTATATCGTCATATTTTTGCATGAATTTTTTAATGCAGTCACAAGGCTGTAGGAGGTATTCTCTATTTTTTAGGTATATTATATTCACAACAATATCGAGGGGGATTGGAGACCAACCACATCGGAATTCGAGAAGAATTCAACTAGGGTAACTATGGCAATGTGTAATTGTGTGTGTGTTAGAATTTTTAGTAAGGAGAAAATTAGTGACCTAGGGGGTCATGTGTTGGTCTTGTTCTTTAATTCCCCTTTCTAATATGTTAGGATGTGCTTTTCCTTTTACTAATACAAATTTCACTTGTTTTTAGTATTTAGTTTTTTGGACTTATGATTACCCCTTTATTAGTCATGGGTTGTAGTGTTATTAATTAAGATAATTTAAATTTGTTCCTCAACTAATTAAAGATGTGACTAAAAGGGATTTCATTTATTAAAATTAATTTTCTGTTGAATTTTGTGTTGAGTGAAGTGTGTTTTGAGTTTTTGAGTGTGGCACACTCTACACCTTCAAGGGAAACTCTAATTATAGCCTTAAAGGACAAATTTGGAAACTTTTGGGATAATTCAAACTTGTCCCACACTTCTTAAAATTCCCATCATGCCAACCCTACCTATGGGTTGGGGTGTCAAGTTTAGGCTGTTTTAGATGTTTTGGGAAGGATAAAAAGGTAAAATGTTAATTGCACTTTCTTTCAAATATTTAATTTTATACTTTGGGGAAGCGGGCTTAGATGAAATGTGAAAGATTTTTTTCATTCCTCCAACCACTTATTAAATGTGCATTGGAATATGAGGTTGACCAAGTTGATATGGAGTGGAGAGGAAATGAGGTGACATCCTACTTGGAAGCCGCATCACCCCTCCCTCTTCTTTTCTCTATTTATTGAATTCTTGTTGTTTGTTTTGGGGTTGGATGATTATTTTTAGTCTCTTGAATTTTTGGAGAGTAAGAGGGATTTTGAGAGAGTTATGGATTTTTGGAGCTTGGTGGATGCTTGCTTGATCTTTGTAGAGGCTTGGAGCTTCATACTTCGAACAAGCTCTACCATGGAGAGGGTAGGAGCTTCACCTTAGTTTAAATTATGTTACTTTTTTTATTGTATTTGTGTGTATAATGTGTTTAATGTTTGTTTTCCCTTTGGAATTCTTGCTTGGGTATGGGTAGAGGAATGGCTAAGTTTTGGAGTGGGAGGAGCCTATGGGTAGTTTTTCTATGTAGGGAGGCATAAGAGTTTACCCTTTTTGTGGAGGGAGTTTTTGGAATGGGTTCCCCGTCTTGTTTTGAGGGATGCTTGCATTTCCTTTTTTGTTCTTGTTATAAGGGAGACATAAGAGATGTAGAAGGAGGCATAAAAGTGTATAGAGGTATATAGTGGTACTTGAGGGAGGCATAAGAGTTGATAGGGGAAATTGTGTTTTGCATTGGAGGCTTTTAGGTGGGCACCCATTCCCATTGGGAGGCATAAGTGGCCTCCCCATAGGTCTTACTCTTTTTGGCTTTCTTGATAAGCCTTGTGATCTTGTTGCTTTGATTGTTTTCTTCTTGTTGAGTTGTTGTTGTGTTTTGTATGTAAAAGGAATGAATGTGAAATTATATGTTAAGTTTTGTGGAAGCTAGTAGTTTCCATGAGTTGAGATCTTCTCCCATTGTAATGTGGTTGGGGCTCGGGGGGCCAATGGGGAGGATGGATTCTCCTCTCCATTGGGTACCTTGGTTGGGTGGAGAGTATTGCCTCTCCCCCTATTTTGTTATGAATCAAGAAAATTGTTGGAAAAGCTACCTTGTTGGTGTTTGGAGCTTTGGAGTCTTGTTAATGACCATGTGAAACTTCCTTGTTTTTTTTTCACCCACTTAGAGTGGAAGAAATTGTAATAATGTATTCATTCTTGTATTTACATTTTGTATGGATTTCCACTTCAAGTAGAGGAAATTGTAATGAGTTTGTAAAAGAAAGTTTGTAATCCTATTGTTTTTATTGTTATTGTATTGCATGTGGAAAGAAACAAATGAGAAAAGAAAGAAGAAAGAATGTTATTGTAAAGTTAGTTTTCAAATAGAAAAGAAAGTATTTTCTTCTTGTTGAAATCTTGAATGTATTGTGAGAAAAATAGTGTTTGTATTGAAGGATTAATCTATTTTACAATGGAAAAGAAAGTAAATTTTCATTGAGTATTTATTGTATTGTAAATGTGAGAAAGAAGAAAATGTAGATATTGTTAGAAGTTGAATTTGTATAGAAAATATCATTGTATGGAAAATAAAGTTAGTATGGTTATTTTAAATGAATGAACATTGTAGTAAAATGAAAGAGGAAAATAAGTTAGATTATGTTTCATTTGGAAAGTTGATTTTATATAAGGAAATGACAAGTAATGAAATAGATTTATTTTCCTTCTTGCTCTTGTAATGGAAGAAAGAATCTAGTTAAACAAATAGAAATTATTCTTATAAGTAGATGAATTTTATTAGAGATGGAAATACTTTAAAATGACTAGACTTAACTAAGAAATGAGTAAATGAGCAACAAACCTCAATTCTATAACTTTGAAATAAACAAAGACAACTTAAAATGCATTTTTACATCCTTTAGCAACTTTAGTTTTTTGTAAAATTCTTGGCATTAAGGTTCTATTTTTTCATGAAACAGGACCACCACCCTATATGGAAGACGTAGGTCCCATAACCACCGCTCAGGCTAGTGGCGCAGGTCTCAAAACTGGCCACCTAGTAAAGGCAGATGGTCCTTTGTTTTTCGCCCAGGTAAGACGGTGGTTTTGCAACCACCATTCTCACTGTTTGTCACTGTGGCAGGGTGTCCTAGGACCGTTCTGCTTTAGGTGGCGGTCCTGTCACTTATGAAAGAATTCCGTGGACCCATACCTATGCGTGAAATTTAACTAGATTGCACTAATTTTAAGTTGTTAAAATTAAACCTATTACTACAAGCAAGTAAAATGAAGATAAATGCTTAGGGATGAGACAACAAAACACTTAAATGGTGAATCTAAAAGCATTCTTTCATTTATATCAAAGGGGTAGGGTTTGCCCCAAATTTAAAACCCAATACACTAAAATCTTGGAATAAAAACTAGATTGGAGGAGGAAACTCCTCCCAATCCTTAAAGGAAATAGATTACATAAATAAAACAAAAACTAATCTAAACCTAGACTAAATTTTCTTGTAGAATTCATCCATGGCTCCTTCCCTTTGCTCCCATGGCTTCCTCCTCCTCAACCTACAAATCTAACAAAAGAAAATGAACCAAATGAGAAGATTAGAATGAGAAAATATTTTAATAGACTTTCATAAGAATTTTTAGGGCTTTGTTGAGAATCCTAGGATCTAGTGGCTAAGATGGATTTAATCCAAGGGTGGAGAATTGACCCTACCCTTTATTAAGAAGAAATGTATTTTAAATGTTTAATGTAAAATCCTTAAGTGTATGTTTAGATAGGTGAGTGGGGCCATTTAATTGCCTAGGGGTGTGATGTCCCTTTTAAAACCCTTAGTGTGTGTAGAAATTTATTAAAGGATCCTTTAAGCTATTAAAGTAATGAATTTAATAATTTTAGCATAGGGTTAACCTTGTTAGGTTCGAACTTAATTGAAGAGATGAAAACATTTAATCAAGTTAATTAATCCTTGTTGCCTTCCTATAGAATGTATCAATTAATGTACCCTTATTGCATCTTTGTATTGTAACCTTCTCTTTTAACCTAAACGAAAAAAAATAGTCACACTTTTGGGTCAAGTGTTAGGTTGAAGCGTGTTCTTAGAATGTCGTTTTTGGTAGGCGTTACAGTCACCATCACAAAAAACATTAATCTCAAAGGAAATGGAAGAAGCGTAAAGATTATACCACCGCAGAGGTGTAGCATCAAAACTAAATTTCCTATAGTATCCTCTCCTCTGGAGAAAGAGGAACCTCTTATTCTACTAGAATGGATATAAAATTTGAAAAAAAATTCTGAAGTCTTTTAAATAAGCATAACAACAAGGGAATGGCTATGAGCACACATGGGTTATTAATCACCTAGTAAATCTTTCTTATTTAGTTTTGAATGGTAGTCAGTAGGCCTACAGCTTAGTGACCTTCCCATTCATTGATAATTCCTTTTATTATAAACCCATTGATTCTTTCAAAAGTGCCTGAGAAAAGATAGGGGTAATCATCAAGCCTAGTGAATGGTGTGGCGTCATTTCCAAAAAAATTGAAATGCATATAGATTAAGTGGTTATAACACAAATTTACAAGTTTCTCTATCATTATAAATGGAATCCAAGTAACAGTTTCTCCTTGTATCTAACGATCGAGGACTATTGGGGTGTGTGGCAGGATTAGACATCCAAGAATCATCGAGTGTCTCAATCATAATTTCATTGCATCTCGAGAAACATTTTCAAACATTGGAGTAATGCATCTTGGAAAATAAAATTGTTCCTTATAATTTCTCTTAAAACTGCTAGCTTACACAAGCACTGGACATATCAAGAGTTTTTTTAATGAAACCTTCATTCCTGATAGTTTGCAATTGAAGGAATTATTGTAAAGAGTGTAAAAAATTATCAAGTTTTCTTTGTATCCTAATCTGTCAGACACAAAAATAACACTAGACATTATACTAATTGGCGATATCTTACTCCAAACTGTTCTACAAGACTGTGACATGGTAGTCTTACCTTTTTCACTATTAATGACTCTTACCAGTGAACTTCTATGCTTCACACCCATTTCTAATCTATTCTTCTTCCTCCCATTCAATAATTAATCATTCCACTCATGATTAAGTGTCTTCCTTTCCTACATTTTCCTTTTACTCTCAAGTCATTTTAAGTGTTCACAGTATATGAACAAGGCAACTTTGAAACTTTATTTAATATGAATCCTATTAAGACTCAAAATTTTCTTAAGGCTCTACAAACCATTATTAACTCTCCCAAGAAGGTACATATTATTTTCTTATAGCCTTACCTTTAATACCATCATATTGTTGATTTCTCTGACTATCACAATTTAACATAAAGGATTGTATATGTAGTTTCAATTCCTCTACACTTAAATTATACACTTAAGACATTCTTCATAGCTCAAACTTGTTAAATAATTCACATAATTCATAAACCTATCATTCATATGGTTATACTATAAGAATTCCCTTCTAATCCCACCAAAATAAGCCATGCACAACTTGTTATAAATATGCAAGGTTTGTCAATGACATATTCATGTTTATGGTCTCTACATCTTTGTTTCACCCTATGTACACCTTGATATCATTAATGGAAAATTTGTAACACTATTTTAATGATTTATTACTAATATTTCCACTCATTTCTTATCTTGACGTTCTCAAAATAGGTTTCCCAAACTGTGAGACATGTTTCTAGATAACTTCACTTTTTACCTCTTTACCTTTACTTAATGTTTCAATATCATCCCTCAGACCTAGCATTCAATTTATAGGTGTAATTTTGTTTAACTCTTCATGACATATAATTTAGATGCTCACACAAACCATTTCATTGTCTTAAAAAACTTATATTCATATTTTTGTCACTTTCAAAACCCTCATTCAAAAGCAATCAACATATTATCATTCTTAACTTAGAAAAAAAGTATAATCCATTAACTTAAGATCTTCAAATAGGGTTCTCATTCATTCATTCAAAAATATTAATAATCTTACCATAATTAACACAATTATATGGTTTTTTCCTTGTCTTTCTCACCTTCAAGACTCCTTTGACCATTTCTTGTGACTGTTCCAACTTCTCATATGTACAACGAAGTTCATACAATGTTTTCTAATGTATTTCAATGATAATTTCATAAGCATTCAATAAAAATAGAATAATAAACATTCATACACAGTTTTCATTACCAAATATGTTATTTATTGATATCCAGCACACTATCACATATCTTCTTGAGAAATTGGAGTTTGATTCAAATTTTCTCCCTTCAAAAAACCTTCCTCCTCCACACATTAATCCCCTCCATTTGAATACCTCCCTTTTTTATCTCTAAAAAGGTAGAGAATAACCAATTTTTAAACCTAACTTAAGATGACAACTAGCCAACTCATGAATAAACTTGACTAGAGGAAGTATAACAATATAAATACTAACTTGAGGTCATTTTTAGACCTATTACTACATTATATAACTTCCCTTTTCTTTATTACACCTCTTAGAATTATCTTTGTATTTCAAATATTCAAATGATCCCCTTTTGGAGGGAAGATTCATAATTTCAGCTTTGCATTACCAAGGACGTCCATAAGGACTCAAAACACTCTAAGACACCTAAACAACTCTCTAGCACCTAAAGTAACAAAAAAATATGGTTTATTCATCTATAAAAGTAAGGTTTTGAATCATTTCTATATGTTTCTTTTACAATAATATTCCTCATTCCTTCTAAATAGAATTTATGAGAATGGGTATATGCCCATTCTAAACACTCGCATATAAGTATCCTCCCATTTCTTTCTATGTATTTATTTTATGAGAATTCTAAGACAAAATCTAGGGATTCTAACTCCATTCTCATGGGAAAGTTATCCTTCTCATTAATATAATAAATTACTTGAATTAGAATGGGAATCTTCCCATTATAAACATTCTCGTAAAAGTTTCTTCCTCATTCTTTCTATATGTTGTTTTTACAATAATGTTCAAAATGGGCAGTTTCACCTTCTTCCTCTTCATGTTATAGCTCTCTCTCATATATTTTAGTTTTTTATAGAATAGGCATATATCCCCATTATAAACATTCTCATACACTTATCTTCCTCATTATTCTTATATGTTGCTATTACAATATTTTTCCTCGTTATTTCTATATTTTTTGGATGAGAATGGACATTTTCCCATTCTAAAATTTCCCATAGATGTATATTCCTCATTTTTGTGAAAGCTGTTTATTGCTCCTGAGAACTCATCCTGCCATTCTTTATATCTTGACATCTAATGCAGAAAGGAAACTAACTATTCTAATCATAAACACTTCCAAGTGACCAGTGACAGAGTATGCTTCAAATGAATAGCTTACACTATGTTGGTGATACTTTTAAGAGAAGGGGGTCCTATTAGTCTTTCAATATTGCCTATAATATGAGAATGGACATATTCACATTATAATAATTCTGATGACAGTTCTCCACAATCCAGCAAAATGCATTCACAAAAAATATCTCAGACATACACAATGATAATGGATCCCTACAAGAGCATAATAATAGACAAAATATTCTTGTAATCAAGGTTGAAGAGGCAAGAAAAATTATGCAAGAAAAATACAGCAGGGGAAGATATATCCACAAAATTATATTTTATTGCTTCCTGATATGCACAGTTCAATCTATTACAAGATAAGGGCCTGGATCACCATGCAAGGAGTCCACAACAAGGTCCTGTGACACATTGGCTTCACAAAGCAATTTGACAGAGCTTTGCTACAAAACTACCTCTCCTTACAATGAGCACAACACTCTAATTTATAGAAAAGATGAGAAGAGAGAGAGGCGAAAAAATGAAAATCCCCAAATCTTTCCTTCAATCATTTGTAAGAGACATTAAATGGAGTAAAATTATTATATATTACTTGTAAAAGGCTCCCCATATCCCCATGTGCTATATCAGAGAAAGAATGATGACCATGCCTCTTAATTGCACTCCCAACTACCAAATAAAACACTGTTATGAAATATATGCCAAATTTTATAAAAAATATCCATCAATATTTCAACAAATTTTAAATTTATTGATTTCTATGCCAATTGGGCTCGGAGCCATGACTCCAACGGTACCAATTTTGTGTGATTTTGTTGAGAAATACAAAAGTTATGGCCTTTTGAGTGCAGGCAGCTATTTTGGGTTAACAGGCATTTTCTGTCATTTGACAGGAATGAGCATTAACTGACTGGAGCCGAAAGTCCAATTTTGTGAAAATCAAAGCTCAAAGTCAAAAGTTATGGCTGTTTGAAGTTTCACGGGTCAAATGTTGACTTTTCTTCTTTGCCTTCGGCCATCTTCAGCTTTTCTAATCGTCTCGCCGTACCTTTGTCCCAACTGTCCTAGACGAAAATCTCCTGCATCGGCCGATTCGGGCTTCCTTGTTCCTATTTGAGGTGAAGACACGTGGCAAGATTCCATTCGTTGGTAGCTCTTTCAGCTTTTTGCGTCCCACGCATACTTTTGGCCCAACTGTCCTGGACGAAAGTCCCCTGTTTCAGCCGAAATCGGCCGGTTCGTGTCCTCCGCGTACTTTTGGCATTGGATGTCCCAAACTGTCTGGGACAAATATCTCCGAACCACCCGAAATGGACCGACTTACGCCAAACCAGCTGATCCACGTCCCGCACGTACTTTTGGCCCAGTTGTCCCAAACCGCGTGAAACAAAAGACTTAGGTGCCCATTTTTTCCCTCTTTCTGTCGATTCGGTTTTTCGCGTCCCACGCGTCCCGACATCCCAACTGTCTTGCAAACCACCTGGATTAGGACTTAGCTGATTTTCTTCATTTTTTCAGCCCCCTAGCTTGGTACAACGAACCTCAGTACGACCCGAACCCTTCAGACCTGAAATGCCTTAAAATAGTCCTGTAAACTTATTTTTGCATTTTTTCCATTTTTTATAACTCGTTGGGATTTCTTCTTGTATGGGAGAGTTAGAAAAAGCCGAGGGGACCCCAAAAAACATGATTTTGGGCCTCGAATCAATCTACTTGCTCGGGACTGAATAATTTGATGCATGTTATCAAAATTACCTCGAGGGGTGAATTTTGGATAACAATTATTTATATGGAGGAGAAATAACTACATTCCCCATAAACAAATGAGAGGTTACATATTGTGTGAGAAATATGTGATACCATCTAATCATCTCATCCTAATTATATAAAATACTTGCTACGTAACCTTATGCTGAAATTCCCCCCTTATTACATTATTCTTGCAAATATAACCCCTAAAAAGTTCAAATTTCACTTTTCCAACGGATTTAGTGAGAATATTAGGTACATGTGCTCATGTAGGACAGTACTAGAGCTGAATGTTATGGTTTAAGACGTGATCTCGAATGAAATAGAAATCAATTTCAATATGCTTTGTTCGTTTATGAAATATAGGATTCTACATGAGCATCAACACACTCTGATTATTGTAATAGAGAATAGGTTACTATTTTTTCAGAATTCCTAGGTCATTCAAAATGTGATGTAACCATATAGCTTCGCACAAAGCTCCTCGTGTGGCATCATATTCTACCTTTATGGATGAAATAGAAATAACATTTTTCTTTTTACTTATCCATGAGATAGGTCTAGATCCAAAAAGAAAAATGTATCCTGTGATTGACTTTATGTCATCAATAGATCCGACATGGTTTGAGTCGAAATATCTCTATAAGAAGAATTAATTCTTCTTCTTATATTCCAGACCATAATAAATTATACCTTAAACATATCTCAAAAAATAATTTTCTTCATTTCAATGACATTTCTTCAGCCCATGCATGAATCTGGAAAGATAGCTGACAACATAGCAAAAATCTGGTCTTGTCTATATCAAATAGATGAGCCCTCCAACAAATTTCCTATACAGAGTAATATCTACTTGACGTTTCTCCTGAAATTTTGAAATTTGCAAGCCTTTTTCCATGGGAGTGGATATAGGTTTATAGTTGGACATATTGTACTTTTCCAAGAGTGTCTTGGCGTACTTTATCTAGGAGACAAAAACGTGATCCTCCTTTCTCCATATCTCCAAGCCAAGACAATAATGTAGTAACCCCAAATCTATCATGTCGAAGGTTCTTTTGATATCATTCTTCACAATATCAACCTGATTTTCTAAACTAGCAGTGATCACAAGATCATCAACATACACAATAAGAATGACAATTTCTTTTCCTACCATCTTTATAGACAAATTTGAATCTAAGGGTCTACAAGTTAACCCATGCTGCAAAAGGTGATCATCTATCTAGATATACCATTCCCTTAGAGCTTGTTTCAGTCCATACAGTGATTTGATGAGATGAAATGCCTTCTTAGGAAGCTCTTCATTAACAAATCCTTCAATTTGGGTCATGTACACTTCTTCTTTTAGATCACCATTTAGGAAAGCAATCCTGACATCCATCTGTTGAAGTTTCCATCCTTTCTCTACTGCAAGTACGCAAACTAATTTGATGGTCTTGATATTTTTAGTGGGTGCAAAGGTCTCTTCATAGTCAATGCCCTCTTTCTGAGCATACCCTTTTCATATAATTCATAGTTTATTTTTTTCTATGGATCCATCTGCCTTATATTTTATCTTGAAAAACCCATTTGTAGCCGATGGGTTTCTTTCGTATAGGCAGATTGACAAGTTCCCACATTTGATTTTGCATGAGTGATTCATATTCTGCATCCATGGCTTCTTTCCACTAAGGTTGACTGAGTTCTTCACAAACATTATTAGGCTCAAACCTATTAATCATTGAACTCATGAGTGAAAAATTTACCTCATTTATTATTTGAATCCATGTTCTTACTCCGAATGAAGTATCTGGGAGTTTTTATAAATGAGAGTCTTTTATGGTGCTTTGTACCCATTTCGTACAAGAACGTGGCTTATTTTGTGAAGAAATATTTCGTTGACGTGAGGATGGATACGTAGTAACATTCTCCAATTCTCCAAGGTTAACATAAATCTCCTCTTCCAACACATATTTCCTCTAAGTAGTCTCCTTTAGTTGATCATCTGATTCAGAGACTAGTTGGTGAGAGGTGGTTTGTAATGGTTCTTATGTTGTCACTATTGAGTCAAAGGATGACTCAACACAAACCACATCTTGAATCTCTTATATTTTCTTTGTCTCAAAATCCCTGAGATAATATTCCTTCAAGGTAGTGTTATAGCCAAGTAGTATGCATGGGAGTGTTTTTCAGCTTGACTTTATTTCTCTTCTGAGTTAGGACATGAATTTATGTTTTGCAAGAAAATACTCATGAATGAGAAAATCATGGATTTCTACCACTCCATACCTCTTTTGGTGTTTTATTTTGTACAATGTTTGTTGGTTCCCTATTGAGAAGATAAAAATTTTTTTGTATTGCTTCGGCCCAATATCGATCCGCCAGCTTTGCTGGTGATAGCATGCAGTGAGCCATCTTCATCACTATGTGATTGCGTTGTTCCACAATTCCATTTTGTGGTGGTGTGTAGGGAGGAGTCATGTTATGCTTAATTCCTTATTGGTTTAGGAAGGGCAAGAACTACCTTGATTTGAATTACACCCCTCGATCTGAGCGGAGTAGAAGAAGTGGTTATCCAGTCTCTTTCAAAACACGTTGATAGAAATTCTAAAAATGGTGAAGAGCCTCACTCTTTTTCTTTAGGAAAAACATCCACATATTTTGAGATTTTTCATCCATGAACAATTGGAAATACTTTTATCCTAAAAATGAAGTAGGGAAGGGTCCATTCAGATCAGTATGAACTACCTCTAGACATTTCTCGGCATGGAATGTGCTCGCCTTAAACATATCCCTATGTTTTTTCCTACAAGATAGACATGGAAAATAAGAAAGGAAATGGAAAATTTGGGAAGTCAATGTACCATTTCTTTTGAACTCATCTGACGCAATGAACTAACTGACAAGTGACCATATATTAAATGCTAGAGGGTAGTAGATTCTATTGTTGAGGCAGATAAAGTTACTGTAGAAGATGAAACTGTATATAAAGAAAATAACTTATCTTTTAGAAGTGCTCTAGCAATAACCATACCTTGTCTTGAGATCAAGCATGATTTGATGCCATTCTAAACAAGAAATTCTACCTTTAGATGATGATTCAAGAGTGGAATGACTGACAAGAGGTTTCTAGTTAATCTAGGAACATATAGTACCTTTTCAATCATACATTTTCATGGTCCTAGAGGAATAGTAACTTGGCCTATTCCTTCTGCAATGTACTCTTTGCCATCTGCTATCTAAACTCAATCGCAAGTGGGTGGTTCATTTAGTGAATCAAAGGTCTTCTTGTCACTTGACATATGCTTACCTACACCTGAGTCTATCAACTAGTCTCTCTTCGTGGGTTGCGAAATATGAGAGACTAGTACAAGGTTCTTACCACAATTACCTCCTTCTAATGACTCCTCATCAAATTCATCATCATGTTGGGCTGCGAAATGTACCTTCTGCTTTCATCAACATGGATGTCATTTATACTTTTGAAAATCTTGGCGCCCTTATGTGCTTGTTTTACTCGAAGACCCCTATTTCAAGGGATTATACTAGAAGTGATCACTCTCATGAGTATTGGTTTTGCAAATTTAACAACACCTCTTAGACTTTTGATTTTTATACCGTTGATGATGATGTGCTTGTGTTTACTATTTTGGTGGACCTCTTCGATAATTCTATCCATGATGTGCATTTTAGGAAAGGGATTTATTCTTGGCCTCATCTTGGACTAAATTGACAGCCTCTTCCTGCTACAACAAGTTCATGAGTTCTTTGAATGCCACTACTGGTTTAGATACATTCAATGTTGTAATGAACACTTGGAATTGGGAAGGGAGTGCTCTCAATGTGATCAGCATGAAATTTTTTGTCTTCCACCATTTCACTAAGCACAAATAACTAAGATCACAACTTAGCCACATGATGTAAGAACTCCTCAAATTTCTTATTTGACTCTATAGAGAGGTTGTGAAGATTTGACTGAAGATGGAGGATCTTAGTTTGATTTTAGGTTTCATAGATGGTTTCTAATTTATCTAAGGACTCCTTCGGCTTCTCCGCATTTCAGATATGTGGGTACACATCATCACTAAAACTTAGCATAACCAACATTAGAGCTTTGGCACTAGCCATCTCATATTTCATGAGTTCATTGGTGGCTGTGGGAACTATCACTGACTTTATGACGATGCCCCATAATTCTTCAAATTAAAGGATTGTTTGCATATGTGTTTTCCACACCGCAAAATTTGGCCCTTTAAGTAATTGAGCATCGAAAAGAAGCAAATTCAGAGAAGATATTATGATAGAATAAAATAAGTTTTTTTTTTTTTTTATAAATTTATTGATTGATTTCAAGAGATATTACAACTTTACTCACTAATGAGAAGAACCGGCTAAAATATGCTCTCAAATCTTGAATGCTAAGAGATGGTGACAATTTGTGGGGTGTTCTACTTCATCTTCACAATCGACGCCATACCCAGATTCTAATTCTTCTCAAACTTACTTTGCTTTCTATCTGACATCGAAAAGGAAATACTCCAAGAGTCCTTTGTGAACCAGTTCATTGAAAACAAGGTTTGTGGTGTTGCATAGCTCATTGAGCAGTGCAAAGTAAAACCTAGATATTTCTGGAGCTTCTGGGTGGTGTTCTTCTACTTGTGATTCGATGTTCTGGCAATCAGCAGTCCCAATCATGTCATTCACACTTGACATTTGATGTGGCTTGGTAGGATTTTCTTCCTTTATTTTAATGGAAACGTTTACTTCTTTATCTTTCACGATGGGGATACTCCTTTATACGGAGGCTGCCAAATGCCCTGTTTTAATTCACTGAGGAAATTGTAGACTAAACAATACTATGACCAAGCATTTAATAGCTATCAGGTCTTTAAATACAACAATTGTCTATTAATGCTCAGTACAACAGGTCTAAATTCCTCCTAAATTCTACAAAGTCTCTTCAAATTACTGGTTTTTGTGCAAGGAAGAGGAAAAATGAAGATGGCAATTCCAAAATTCTACTGCTTTCTTCCCACGTCCACATAGTTGACAAAGAAACCTTCACATAGGAAAAAATTCCAAGCTTGAATAATAAATAAAAAACACATCGAAGGAGAAAGAAGAACTTACAGTAGCTTTTCAATGTCGTTGATCGCATTCGTCCACATGTGCTACAGATCAATCCAAAATCCTCGCAGGCTATGGGAACTTCCACGCAACAGGAGAATAAGTGTAGAATAATTCGTTACATCATGCACCCAATAGGAGAAATATTTATCCTTTTTGTCAAAACAAAGAGAAAATAATTCCTCTATCAATTTTTCCTCGCAGCCTCTTCCACGTTGTTTTCTATTCAACACTGGTCCTTTTCCACGTAGGTTCACTCTTTTCCTCCATGACGTAGCTACCTCGATCCTTCACGTAGGTTCAACAAAAAACTGTCTATGATGATAATGGTCTTCTATCTATACATCAGGTTGGTCTTGACACTACTCGTCCAAAAACAATAATTCGGGAAATTTTTTTTGCTCCAGATAAATGTCTTTCCTTCAAATGCACAGATCAAAGTTTATGATCACTGTGATACAAGATTGTGAGGAGCTAATTAAGGAGAACGAATAGAGATAGGATATCTCTCGCTCTCAATATTATTTATTCAGAAGTACGTACATTATTTATAGGGATGATAAATAACTACATTCTCCAAAAATAAAGGATAGGCTAGGAACTGTGAGAGAAAAATGTGATACTATCTAGTTATCGCATCCTAATTATATAAAATACTTGCTACATAACCTTATGCCAAAAAAAGGCCCCAAAATCTAAACAATGACTATATTCTTTCCCAAAATAAACATTACTTGTATAATTTAAACCCTCAAATATTTAGGCTAAATTTTGAAATCTTGAAAAATACCTATGTACTAACCAGGTTAGAATATGATAAACCATATTCTAAACTGTGAAATATGGAGCTTTCAGACTAATTCCATAAGGTGAAGAGTGACCCTAAGTTTTAATATTTACTAAAAAAAATTAAACTATAGGATTTTCTTTTAGTAATATTTATACTAAAGTATAAATATTAATAAAATAAAAATTTATACTTAAACTAATTATTGAAGTAAATATATCCCTCCCATAAGCACATATTCCACATAACAAACATAAAAGCTAGCACGTTATTACACACTCGCGTTATAATGTAATTGCGATATAATGCACTCAAGTTTCATCTTCTATAGGTTTGGGAATCCCAATCCATAGGCTTGGATTTTGTTGGATATCCCACCCTAAGGCTTGGACTATGCAATCCGTCAATAAATTCATGTTTAGTAAAAAAAATCAAACTCTCACGTGTACACATCAATATCTTATGTGTTATGACATAATATTCTAATAAAAGTTATACTACAATGTCAAGCTTTCTTTTACCTCGGTGACAAAATACTTTTTTTCTAAAATCCTATTAATTTAAGGCTTCCATCCTTAATTTCTTGTACAAGTGCCCTCTTTTCTTGTAAAAATGTATGCATACATTTTTGTACACAACTTATGATTTTTTTCATTTAAATTCCAAAAAACAAAACTCATCTTCTAAACTCCACTCTATAGGCACTAAAAAAAAACTAGAAAATGATTTTTTTTTTCTCAAAGTTAGGGGGGTGTACACACAAATATTTCATTTACAAGATGTTCGCAATTTCAAAATTAATAGAAAATTATATATTCATCTTAAAATTATGAAATATGAGTGGGATCTTGTACATGGAATTAGCTATCTTTCTACCAAAGGGATTTGAAAAATAATTTACACAACTCAAAAAAATTTGGGGCACACACACAATAGGTTCTTATCTTTTTGATACAAAAATAGACATACTTTAAGTGTGCACAACATTTTACCCTGTCATTCTCCATCATTTTCAAAAAAAAACTAGTATCTTAAAAAATAGATTCCGAGCTCTATGGTACTTATTCTTATCACTTTGTAAAATGTGTCCCTTTTTTACAACTGTTTGGCCCTCCATTTCCATGCACTTATGCTTATTTATCAACCAAAGCAACAAATTACCTCTATCAATCATTTCATAAATTATATTCTTACATCACAAATTTGATGGGAAAAAAATTAAAATTTAGGCTAGAGTTGACTATGGCCCTGACCAACCTATACGATCATGTCCCCTTTCATTTTATGAATTTTATTTCAATTTTAATATCACAAGTGTGTCATTTTGTCTTCATATGGATAGAATTTTCATAATATTTTACTGATGTAAAACCATATAAGAAATTAAATATGAATTCAAAATTTCAATACTCAGCTTGTACTTTCATAAGATCCTATTACAAATACTAATATTTATATAATGGAAGCCTCTCCTAACTATTTTAAAAGAAATTCTAGACCACTTAGAGGAGAAACTACTATACATATATATGAAAAGCATAACTATCTCAAAAATTCTATTGTTCCAAGCTTTAAGCATGCAAAGGTATTAGATCCATGTCTTAGCAAGAGAGAAGTAACTCCAAACATTTCCAAAGGTCTTGAATGAATAAATTTAAGGTTTTAGTATAGTATTTGACATATAATACATCACATTACTACCATTTTGGGTACATTATCTAGTCTATAATTATAACATTATCTTTTTTTCAAGGGACGCGAGTGAACTCATAGGGAGTTTGGCTTCTATCACATTCACAATTTCAATTTATATATCTAGGAGAATAACATGACACTAGATTCCATTCAATGGAATGTAATACAAAATTTGTATTTATAAAATTTTGATTAGTCATACCCAGGACAAATAAAACAATAATATATTAAATTTTACCTATTAACACACTAGATTACAGAGGCTAATATACAACCTTAGTATTAATAACATCCTCCTAATACATAGGGAGGAGAATAAAATACTTCGCGTGAATAATTTCATAGGTATAAACAAATTACTTAAATATTATTTACCACAATATTTACTAAATAGTAAATCTTAAAATATCCATGTAAATAATATAGTTCCTAAGATTTCCCCCATATTGTTTACATGGGAAGAAGCACATCTGAAAAAAATTGAAACATAATCCTATGCCTCTGCATACTTTTAGGTATGCATACTACTTGTTTGGATCTTGTTGTCTAGATCTTTGTGCACATGACCAGTCCGCTTCAACATAGTGAATCTAGGACTAGATGATCACACTTCAACTGATTCATTTACATACGCAAACTCAACATTATACTCTTTGACTTCCATTGAATTCTAGATTTCACTGGTCGATCGATGTTAGAAGTATAACAGTCAAAGAATCTGGAGAAATGGAATTTTTGGAGCTTCCAAACCTCCCATTTGAGTTGTAATGCAAAGTTTTGTGCCTCTTGGATACTGTAGTGTACTGTATCAATTTTGGAGCAATAATATATGTTTGTGGATGATTCCTATCCATTTCATGTGTTTATTGTTATCTTACGATCTCTCATTACAGTTTGGTTATCTATGCATGGTAGTTGTATTGCACTTCTACGGTCTATGTTAAATTACAAAACGGGTGTCCAAAATTCCTTTGGTGCATCACCATGTTAGCTTAGGTTTATTTTCTCATATTTTCTCAACCATGTCTCCTTGGTAAGATAGAGTAGGTTTTACAATAGATCCTCTACAATTTATTTGTATGCACCTGAATAGAGGAATAGGAACCGACCTTCATCTAGAGAGCTATCTCGATTTTAAGGTCCCACACTTTGAGAGATGCTCCATGTTGTGCAATCACACTCAGAGTCTCAACTGATCTAGTTGCATGCTCTCTGAAGTTTATTTATTCTGCACTAATAGTTTTGGCACATCTTGTGGAACAAAGACGTCTCCATCTTTATTGTAGCAAGATTGATGTGTGTTTGCAGTAATTTTAGCTTTTAAGAAGATTTGAAATTACACATTTGGTGACTACCAAAGAAACAAAATCCACTTGTTTCAACAGTCCATGCTTGTCAAGTTCATGAGAAGAATACAAACAAGGTCAAGAACTAGAGTGGAGGGACTATTTTTATATCTGCACTTGTCCCTAGACAGAGGGAGAAGGGTAGGAAGATCCCAGAGGTCTCCATCTCCACCAAATAGAACCTTATCAACACCTGCAACTAGTAAGCCATTCATTCAATCAATAAGGGTTCTCAGGATAATCATAATGGCATAACCAACCAACCCCTATGTCGACTTCATTGGCAGCAGTCCACTCACTCTCAATGCAAAAAATCCTGTCCTGGTTGTAGCATTAAAGAGCATTCCCCATTTCATTGGAGAGAACTAGACTTCTCCTAGTGACCACATTTAAGACATTACAAATGTTTTCATAATTCATGAGATCACTGAGGTGGACATTGTAGTCAAGTTGTTAACATTGTCACTCAAGGGTAAGGCTTCACGATTGTTCAGGAGTCTAACAATAGGATCTATTTAGACTTGGAACCATCTGTCGAGCTCTTCACAACTAATTTGTAAAAATAGAAGATAACCTATCATTGTTAGGGTCCCTAATGGGAAGCTAACAAATTTCAACTTCAGATTTCAAAGGACATGGGACAGGATTCCATTGGTTATAAGATCCATAGATGAAGGTGTTTTCTTATACTTTTTTAGAGCTCTAAATTATGATATTACTTTAATGATTCAATCAATGGGAGGCACCACCTTACCTGTAGCGTATAACATTTCCATTAGAGCTGAATATTATTTAATTCTGGCTGGAAAAATTGATCCTAGGCCACCCATGCCTCTATACCCAAAACTAGGAGATCCAAGCACTAGACAGACACCCACATTAGCTCCTATACCTACTCCTAGGAATCATAGTTCAGCTAAAGCCTCCACCTCATCTTTTAAAACTTCAAAAGAGCTACACGAAGTCATGAAATAGCTGTAGAACCTAGGGAATGAGCTAGCGACTATTAAAAGACAATAGGATCAGAGTTCTAGGCCATATCAACCTAAAATTTAGTATCAAGCTAGGCCCCCATATCAGCAAAATAGATAACCATCTCAGGCTGTAAATCATAACCATAACCAAGGACAACCTCAAGTTACTAGGCCTTTGTGGTCATATGATCCAAACACAACTTCAACATGAAGGGCCTTGGTTCTAACACAAAACAATATGGCATAAGAATATGACTGCTATTTCCCATGCAATCAGGCCCACAACTAGTCAATGCGTTTCAATGATGCACTAAACTAGGCCTCGATTATACATACCATTGGTGTGTCCTAAGAGTTTAGTCAAGAGGAAAATCAGTAGCAAGAAACTCAAGAAGAGGCACCTCCAAGTGAGACTATGCTTGTCAATAGATAGGCTGAAGACTTATGTGGAATTAACTGATCTCCTTCTCAAAGCGTAGCTGCTAATACCTGGTCCAAGAAAAGGAACATTAGAGAGGGAAAATCATCAAACTCAGGTAATCCTCAACCTTCTATTATTCGACAAGGTATTGGCACTCAAAGTGTAACTCCCAATATGCAGAGTCAGCACAAGCCACCTTCCAAACCTACTCAAGCACCAGTTGTAAGAACACGTGCAAGAGAAAAGTGTACCAAGAAAGGGGCAGTAAAAGGATAGCTCATTTAACATCATTAAATAAATGAAGAAGACAAATCTGAGTATTTCAATGTGGGAGTCATTGGCCATTCGAGAATAGAGAGATCTATTGCAGACTATTATGGCCAATTGGTCAAACTCAAATCAGCCCCCCAATCAGCAAGAGAAAGTGTTTACCAATGTGGCTTGGCCCGAGGGAAACCATGAGGAAAACAAGTTAACAATCTGAAGCCCCCTCAATTCTATGTTTCATTTATTATTGGAGACAAATTGGTACATAATAACATGATTGATTCAGGGGCAAGTAGTCCTGTAGTGCCAAAACAAATAGTCGATCAGCTGGGTCTTCAATACGAAGTCATCTCCAACGGTGTAGTGTAATTAGATGGGACATCGATAACAATGGTTGGAGTCATCAAGGATTTTAACCTCACACTGCATGCCTGCCCCAATGTGACTATATTGCAAAATGTAACAGTAATCAACCTACCGCCACATTTTTGATTGTGTTTATCGAGAGACTTCATTGCTAAGATTGGAGGCTATTTTACTGTTGATTAGTTGCACATGATTTTTAGAACAAGATATGGAGATAAGGCTACAATTAGATCTGATCCCATTGTAGATTACCATATTGAGTCTTATGTACCCAGCCCGATCAATGCCAATTGTTCAGCCTTTGATCAGGAGGACCTCCCAAGAACTTTTGAAGAAGACCCTAAGGTAGGGTGTATCCCAAACTTGACCCTCGATGAGTGGGTGAAAAATAGGCATGCTTTTGACCCCTATATAGGGATGGAGGAATATGAGCTAGGAGTTTATTGTTTGCATGAGGAGGATCGTCCTCTTCTTGACATCATTAAGCTAGACCACAAAGATAATAATGAAGTATAGAATTTATTCTTTGATGGCTCAAGAAGTAGACAAGGAGCCAGAGGAGGGGCTATGCTTGTTTCCCCCCAAGGTATGAAATACTACTCAACTTTTTGTTTCCAATTTTCCTGTTCAAACAATACAATAGAGTATCAAGAACTTGCAAGTGTTTAGCAATAGTGAGCTATTTACAAATAAAGTTTGAGGGGAAAATTCTGCCAAGAATGACTTGCTAAAGAGCTACAAGAACCGAGTATGGGACCTCATTAAGGATTTCAAATCATTCAGCATCAATTTCATCCCAAGGAAAAAGAAAGAAGTGATAGACATATTTGAAGGAATTGGGGTAGCCTTTGACACTGTAGGGAGTATCAATAGTGATAAATCTCAACCCCATATCAAGTTTTTTGTGAGGTTAGTTGTCCCAGACAACAACACAAGTTGGACAGTCTTCAAAAAATGATCAGCAAATTGTTAACTTTCTATAAGAAGAAGCTGATTTTTCCTCCAGGAACCAAGACCAACTGGAGCAGCAGTATGGTGATCAACTAGTGTAGTTGAAGACCAAAAAAAATCAAAGGGTCTTGTCACTTTGGAATCAATATTCAACCAAAATGATCAATTCCAAAAGGAGAAAGAAAGCTTTCAGGTAAAGGGTGAAGATTCAGAACCCATTTTTATAGAAGAAGGAAAAACGTTGTGAATTGGAAAGGTAAGCACTCAACAAGAAAAATATGAATTCGCTCAACTTTGTCAAGAATTATTAGATGTCTTTTCCTGGACTTACAATGATTTAAGAGGTTTCAACCCAAATTTGGCACAACACACTATCGAGCTAGATCCAGGATCTAAGCCTTTTGGACACAAGAAAAGGCCAATAAATCGTCACATGAGCCTCTCATGATGAAAGAATTGAAAAATATAATTGAGGCTAGCACCATCTTTCCTATCAAACATTTGAATTGATTTGCAAAATTTGTGCCTATAAGGAAAAGAAATGGAGAAATCAGACTGTGTGGAATTTCATGATTTGAACAGAGCATCACTAAAGGATCATTATCCACTCCAATCAATGGAACAAGTATTATAGGTTATGGGTGGCTCTAAGAGGTTTTAATTGCTAGATGGATATTAAGGCTATAACAAGATAATGGTGAAAGAGGAAGACCAATCTTAGACAACCTCCATGACTAAATGGGGTACATATGCTTATAAGAAGATGCCATTTGGATTGTCAAATACTGGAGCAACATTCCAACAAGCTATGGACACGCCATTCAAAGGATTGATCAACAATATGGTTATGGTGTATCTAGATGATATCATCATCTTCTCAAAAAGTCAAAGACCATCTCTTCCACCTCAGGTAGGTTTTTCAGCAGTGTAGAAGGTTCGGAGTATCACTGAATCCAAAGAAGTGTGTGTTCTTAGCACATGAGGGGAAATTTTTGGGCTGCATTGTCTCAAGAGAGGGGTTGACAATTGATCCCAAAAGAGTTGAAGCTATCCAGACACTTCCATTGCCACAACACAAAAAGTCTCTCCAAATATTCTTGGGGAGGATAAACTTTGTTCACAGGTTTGTACCTAATTTTTCCACTCTTGTGAAGCCTTTAACAATGATGTTAAAGAAGAGTCTTGCATTTAAATGGAAAACATAAGTCAAAGAGAGTTTTGAGGCCATCAAGCTTGAAATGTCAAAAAACCGCAACTCTCATTAACCTAGAATTCTCAAAAGACTTCATGTTTTATGCTTTTGGAGGGTTAGACACCATCTCAACCATCTTGGTCCAGCCCAATAAGGAAAGTTCAGAACAACCCATACTCTTCTTCAGTCAGAGCTTGGAGGACTATGAGGTAAATTACTCTTTCATTGAAAAAACATGTCCTTGTTATTATTAGGAGCTTGAAGAAGTTCCAACACTTGGTCTCAAACAATAAGATTCAACTACTAGTATCTCATATTCGTGTCAAGGATTTTCTCCTTAACAAGGACTTGAATGAGAAGAGATTCAGTTTGATCACTCGGGTAATGGATTATGACATTGAAATAAAGGTGATAAAACTAGTTCGTGGTAAGGGTTTGTGTGAACAAATTTCCTCCAAGTAACAGGCCGAGTAAGTGTATAAAAAAGAGGTTGTCCTGGTATTGTAGAATGATCAAGAGCAGCCAGCTAATGATGCACCTATTCCATGTTGGAATCAAGCCTAGGTACATTATCTCCAAACATGTTTGTGTCCTCCAAAATGGAACAAAGAAAAGAGGAGATACTTTAGGTTACAAGCCATTCCTTACATTCTTGTTGGTGGTGTCGTGTTTAAAAGGGATATCAATAGTGTTCTATGGAGGTGCATTGGGACATGCCAAATTGAGAGAGTGTTGCATGAGTTCCATGATGGAGGAGAAAGAGGTCACTTTTTTCCTCGAGTAACATCTCTCAAGATCATTAAAGCTAGCTATTATTGGCCTATAGTGTTCAGGGACTGCTACTCATGGATATAGAAGTGCAAGAAGTGTGCATTATTCACAGGGAAAGAGATGTTAGCCACCCTAACCCTTTGCCCAATTTCAGTGGATCAACCATTCATGTAATGGGGACTAGACTTCATTGGAGTGATTAACCAAAAATCAAGCCAGGGCCACAAGTGGAATGAGGCAGTGGCACTTAAGGAAACAAATGAATCCAACATATTTGATTTCTATGAAGGAATACCCACAAAATTTGGAGTCGCTACAACTATTATATCATATAAAGAATTTTAATTCCTTGGTAATAGATCACTGAATGGGCAGTCAAGAATGGTGCATACTTTCATCACTTCATCAAACTATTACCCTCAAGGTAATGTCCAAGTAGACTCCACAAATAAAAACCTATTAAGGATTATTACAAGGAATCTTGATGAAAATCAGAGGAATTGGCATACAAAGCTCAAATCATCTCTATTGGCTGATAGGATCACATCTAAAAGATCCACAGGAAACTCCCCATACAAGCTTGTATATGGAAAAGAGGAAGTATTACCCATATCATTGGAGCTACTTGCTTTGGAGCTCATGAAATGGTTGGAGCTAGCCAAGTTTGAACCTATGGAAATCAAGTATGCAGAGCTAATGGAAGTAGGAGAAGAGCATGTAATGTAGAGCATAAAAAAGGAACAATCATTGATCAAGAATATTTTTGATAAGAAAGCAAGAATGAGGACCTTTTAAGAGGGGGACTTAGTTCTGAAGTGGGATGCAGATCGGGAAAAGCTAGGAAGGCATTCCAAGTTTGATGCTATTTGGAGCAACCTCCTATATGATCACAAGGTGAAAAAGTAGAAATTCCTTAAGCTAGCTAAACTGGATGGCGAAGAATTACACATCCCATTAAATGGGATCTATCTCAAATATTTCTACTGAAAAGAAAAATTCCACCCTTGTAAATATTAGCATAGGATTTTTAATTTCGCTAAGTGCGTATGCACATTGTTTTGTTGTAGCATAGGTTTTGTTTCCCTAAGTGCTCTGGCACAATTTTTTTTTATTGCTCCAAGTTTACGTTGTTATACAATTCAACATGCCTCTATGAATGCGTTAGGCCCTTCAGATTTTTTGCAACAGGAGACCCATGGTTGCCATAACAGTTTCTCATTTTAAAATATAAAAAATACAGAGAAACTAAAATCTGGTCCTAAAAGGTCTATTTTTCAGAAGAACAGGACCAACGTTGGGCCACTAACCATGACTCCATGCCCAATGGATATAACAAGACAACTGGTTTATTCATCTAGCTGGTAGACATCCCCATGAGTCACCAAATTGTTATCTCAATTTTTCCCTCAGAAAAATTGATCAAACATGACCTTGTGCAAAAATAAATTCAAGGGACGGTTCCATCGTACGAGACCACATTTTAAATACAAAAAATAGGTTACATACGGGCTCTAAAATAGAGGAGCAAGATCAAGGAAGGAAGAAAAAAATTTCAAAGAAAACTAGATACTCAAAGGAAAAGAAATGGAGAAAAATCAAAGTCTCTGGGATCTACAAATGATTCGGAATGAGCTCAGAATTGGCTAAGTATGGGAGAATCAACGGAAGCTTCCACATACCTCATTGGCACATCTCCAAGGGCTAAACTCAAAAATAAGACTCAAATGAGTGCATAGCTTCCATGTGTCTAAGGCCTAGAAAAGGATAGAGCCAACCGTTGAAAATTCCAAGCAAGCAGAAAGAACCACATGTCAGTTTGACGCAATTTCAAGATGGGAGTCCAAGGTGGAGACTCAAACTTGTGCCAACCCTCCATGTGGCCAAGGGTCAATAGAGGTCAAATTCAAAGTGGGCCCAAATCGGTTAAGTATAAGAATGCAAGCGGAAGGTGCCACGTGTCTTACTGGTGCACATTCAAATGTGCGGCCTAAAGAAGAGACTCAAATGAGTGCAACACTTCCACATGCCAGCCTGGCACATCTTCAAAGATAAATCTAAAATTGGGTCCTTAGAGAAACGGAAAGCCTCCACGTGTCCCTGGTCAGATGTATGGCCCTGCTAAACAAAAGGACTTAGTCAAAAACATAAAGGAACAAAGCAAAGCCGCAGAAGGAGCCACGTGTCATCTCGACACAACTTTAAAAGAAAAATCCAAAAGCGGGCACAAATGTGTGCCAACCCTCTCTGTGGCCATGTTCCAAGTCAAAGTGGGAAGGTGGGTCTCCGGGAGTAATTTCAACTTTTTGGCTTCGTTCCAAAGAGACATAAAGTATAAAAATGAGTTGTGCATCCACCGAATCCCAAGGAGCCACGTGTCAGGCCTAAATTAAATGCGGACCGACGGGCCTTGAAGTGATTTTTTTCCCAAGTGAAAAAATGCGGACCGGTGGGCCCGAATATGGTTTTCTGAACAAAAAAAAGGTATTGTGGGATTGCAGGGAAAATTTTACATTTTGTGTTTATTTGTAAAAGGGGTGTATAGAGAATTTATGGCCCACGGTCCCATTCTTCTAATTGGTTTCTTCCATTTTTTGTACGGACTTGATTCAAATATTCAAATCAGCGTATCTTTCGATCCAGTGCCTGAGATCCAACAAATTGGGCACCATTAGAGAGATCTCAACCTTGTCTACACCATGGAGATCTGAAACTTTAACTTTGATGATGTTAGGTGGGAAAAAAAGGAAAACGTCTTCCTACCATTAATGTAGGATCCAATTGCTCCAATAACCAGATCAAATTCGATTTGATGCACTACTATTCCTCCTTCAATGCACCGAACAAGCAATTGAGGCAGATTTGACAGATTGTGGGAGGATTTGTAGAGGCATTGATGGCCGGTAGCTAAGTTTCAAATTAGTTTTCCCACCTCTCTCCTTTTTCTCTCTATGCTAAATCTATAAAAGAAGTATCCAGGCTCATTGTAAAGGGTTAGACAATATTGTTTTACACCCTCCCTTCTTCACTTGTCAGCAAGATAATTTGTGGAGCTTCCAAACCTCCCATTCGAGTTGTAAAACAAATATTTTTTCCTCTTCACTACTATAGTGTACTATATCGATTCTGGATCAATAACATAGGTCTTTAGATGATTCCCAACCCTTTCATTTGTTTATTGTTATTTTTTGATCTCTCATTACAATTTGGTTATCTGTGCATGGTAGTTGTATTGCATTTCTATGGTCTATGTTAAATTGCAAAACAGGTGTCTAACATTCGTTTGGTGCATCACCTCATCATCTTGGTTTTATTTTCTCATATATTCGCAACCATGTCTCCTTGGTAAGATAGAGTAGGTTTTAGAATAGATCCTCTGTAACTATTTGTATGCACCTGAACAGAGGAATAAGGACCGGCCTTCATCTGGATAGCTTTCTCGATTTCAAGGTCCCACACTTTGAGAGATGCTCCATGTTGTGCAATCACATTGAGAGTATCAACTCATCTAGTTGCAGCTGACACTCAGGGGTGCTGTGATTCTGCACTAACATGACCTTTGATGTAAATTCCAATGCAATGTTGCACACTCACCACTGATTTCAAATATGAGATAATTACTTCTTAAATTCTAGTCTCAATGTTATTCTTGGAATAATCCAATCTAGACATGAACATTAGAGTCATTAGAGTTTCTTAAGAACCACACATAAGAATACAAACTTGTTTATGACATAGTTAGCAGGTATGTCTTTCTAAATGCATCCACACTACCAAATAGTGGGAATCGAATGAAAAACATATATGTAGTTGAATATAACACAGGCATCAGACATTGTTTCAATTGTAAGCCAAGATATAGTAAAGTTTCTAGTTATTACGTCATCTCATTGAATTGAGGCTTGTATGAATGCTTCTACACTCACAATCATTGAATATTGCATTTGTATGAAAATTTAAACACCGAATGCACTCAAAGATCAATGCATTCAAATACATGTGTTATCAGATTATATAACAAAATCTTGTCAATCAGGAGCACAAATGAAAGGTTTGTGTGTGGTAATGGCTTGAGCAGTCCGTGATAATTACATGGGAAGTCCTCCTTTTTATCTTTGTACCTGAGTATAATTACATGACTGTGAAAATAAGAATGGTGATGATAGCTAAATAGCCAAAACGTGTAATCTCCAAACCAAATGAAATGTAATTGTAATTGCAATTTAATAATATAACAACATTGCCCAGATCAAAATATAGAATGCTTCTAAACAATATTACCTTTGTAAATAATTTATATGTGCTTCCTTATTTGGAATTGTTACTATAGTGAACATGAAATGAGAAAGATATAGGAAATACACAAAGCTCTGGAATAACCGAATCCATGAAATTTCTCCTCCTTCATTTATCATGGTGGATCTTCCATCTCCCATCAACCCATCAATCTGCTCTGATACCAATTATTAAATTTGGATCAGTCGTACCTAGAAAAAATAAATATGTAATATATTAAATTTTACTTATTGAAACACCACATTATAGAGGATAATATATATCCTTAGTACTAATAACATCCTCTTAATAAATAGGGAGGAGAATAACAATCTCCTCTTGAATAGTTTCATAGGTATAAAAAAATTACTTAAATATTATTCAGCACAACGTAAATAATAACCAAATGTAAAACATATTAACTAAATAGTAAATATTAAAATATACATTTAAATATTATAGTTCCTAATGGTATCGATTTAGTATGGGTTGAATATTAAGGGTATTCTAGTTTTGCCAAATACTAATCTCTGTTTGTTATATAATGCTTTATTGAAGTGCATTTTAGGTATCTAGGGTTTCTACTTTATTGCACATCATTCCAAGTTATGTTGAGGTTTTGGAAACAAGAGTGACATACAATGAAACATGTCTTTAATACAAGAAAAGGTAAATATCATACAATAGTTGTACATACTTACATAAGAGAATTTTGATCTCCTCTATTTCTCTATGTAATTCTACGTATTGATCTCGTCTTATGTGTTTGAGCTATAATTTTAATGTTTATCTCTAATGTAAGTATTAACACATTCTCATATTTATGAAAGGTTAATTGTAAATTAATTCGTTCAAAAAAAATCTTGTAACATACCCTTACATCTTATATTTTTTTTACATTGTACTTACATTCTTATATACTTAGGGTGAAAACATTAAGAGGACATTACCACATTTCTCCATCACCATAAATCCATTAACATTATAATAATATATCAGGGTAGGACACCAATAACATATCTTTCATTTATATATGTTTCTTCATGAAAATATTCAAAAATAAATAGAGTAATTATAATTCCTTATATTATTACACACTTTTGTAGGTTATAACTCTCCAAATATTTTTCTATAATCTAAAACCTATTATAACTCCATTCGTTTCCATAACTTCTAATCATTTGATTTCATTTATATCCATATTTATTAATCTTATAATTCTTGTATAACCACATTACAATTAAAGCATAAAATAATTGACGAAGAGATAACTGAAAAAATTATAAATGATAGTCTTTATCATACCTAAATTATTCTATGCAAAGGAAATAGATAACTTCTAATCAATCAAGAATAGTAAAAGGTAAATTTTTGCGAGTAAAGGAATAATATCACTAGATTATAATACTATAAAAATGCACAATTGAATCATAATCTTGATATTTTCTTAGGAAAAAATATTTTAAATTTATTCCACTTGAAATTAGAGTAGTTAAATTTGTTGAATTCATGGAAAACTAGTCAATTTGATGGTTAAAATTATATTGTCACTAGATTGTGATCCAAAATAATTTATCCTAGTACACGTGATCATGTCTTAGGGATTTTAACTTATCGTCTACTAGTCTAATCAATCTATAAATTCGAGTGTCAGTTTTCCTCTACCTAAAATTATGAAATTTATAGATCTAAAAATATGTGGTGATATGTAATGGTATAAAATGATCTATAATTCTATATTAAAATCCATTAAATACAAAAAAAATACCCAATTAAATATTACTATGCAATGTATATAATTATCTCTCACACACCCATATTATGAGACTATCATGTATATATATTTGTAAATATTCAAGTATAGTTGAATCAATTATGATATATTTATCCCTTTGTCATGAAGTTTGAGGTCATTTTATGCAGGATCATCACTATAAATGCTTCATTTGTTTAATTTTGTGTCAATTAAGGGTTAAATGGGTTTTTTGTGGTTTAGATAGGTGTTATTAGCTCTTCGATGGTCTCTTAACCCTGCATAAATGGATTATTTTAAATTTGTAATTGAGAATCTCGATGTAGGTGGTGTAAAGTTATAAAAAAAGATAGGTTAAGCACTAAGAGGTCATTTATAGAAATTATAATTGAAAATAAAGTATCATCACCTTTGTGTGAAGATCAGTGAGTGAAACTCGTCTCCTAACCTTCATGAGTGTAAACCTTAAGTTGTCACCTTGAGTCAAGTCATAAATAGTTATAATTTGAATTTAAGGACGTTGGTTATGTATGTAGAAGAATATTTGAGAGATTCGGGATGTGAGGAAGAACTTGAGATGGTTCAAGAAGTCTCTAGTTTGTTGAAAATGAATACGAAAACCAGATTTCTTGGAGGATCATTCTTTATTATGCATATTGCTTGATTATTCTTAACTATTCTTAGTATGATTATTTTTTTATATATATAACTAATATATTCTATGGGATAAATTATGGTGTGGATATGCAAGAGTCTTCTGGGATAATTGAGTTGTTTTTGCTGAATATTTTTCAATGTAATGAGCTTGCATAGGGTTTTAATAGTTGCAAGGTAGTATGTTGAGAGGTTTAGTGCTATGTTCAAGGCATAAGAGATTCAATAACACTTGAAAGAGGTAAAGAACCATGAAACACATGCCTTTGAAGGATTTATAACTATGACTAAGTGGTTTGAGGAAGGAAATGTTTATTGAAAGAAAATATGGCCCTCTCAGGCTATATCTCTGACCTGGGTTTTATAAGGAAGGTAAATGAGTTGCAGTGCAATAATAATACAAACTCTTAATCATTTTTCATAGAACTTGAATTATTCGTGCTTTAGGTATTGTAGGGTTTAAAGTTCCTAGAAATGAATAATTTTGGGTTTAAAATCAATACATATAGTCTTGTACAGTAAACACATATCTTGAGGGTTTGGAGGTATGTTTAACATTGGTTTGCAAACATCTGAGGCACCTAACTAGGTTGATCTCCTAAAATTTTGAGTTACCATATGGTTGTATGAAGTACATTTATGAGTTTACATTTGGGTGAAGGGTTGTTATCAAGCTGGTAGAATGAATGAATCAATATTTCTAATCTTGGAATGCTCTTACTCTGAATGTATGTAGTATGCTTTATCTTAATGCACTTTTATAGCTAAGAATCAGACTGTGAAGGTTAAGAGTATAACTTTGAATACACTTTGAAATATTTATTGGTATGTTGATAATGGTTTTAGGTGGTCTAATTGTCATCACATGAGTGGGGAGGATTTGAGGTGAAAAATCCTATCTTGTTCCCATGTGGTTAAGTGAAACCTAAAACTCAATTGTACTAAATAGTATGGCATAACATTGATCCACTTCTTGTTATTAGTAACTTCGGGAGAAGATTCAAAAATTAGAGAATATTTTGGTAAAGGTGTAACTTAAAGGATAAATAAATATTGGCTCAAATAAATCCTTTTTAACTCCATTGTTCCTCTTGAGGAACGATACTCTTTTTTTCCAACATTTATTTGTAAGGAAATTCTCTATGAAATGATATTTTATACCTTCCTCAAAATATATTGGTAATAAATTCAATTAGTGAACAATGAAACAGTCCTCTATATCAATTTTTAGTCATTGAAACCTAGCCTCAAAGAATTTGTGCAAAAAATTATCATTCTCAGGCTCATAATGAAGGTTAAAGGGCAATAGTTCTAGGGTTTTCCTTTTGAGGAATAAAATCAACACTTATTGGTTTTAAAATTCCAAGATACAATTCTAAGTACTTATAGAAAGATAATATGAAAGAAAAATTTGAAATTAAGGGTTCATTCTTTTTATTTTTATGACATTATGACTGAGAAACCATGCACAGTTATCAAAGGCTAAGAAGAGTTAGTACTTTTTCAAAGGAGCTATATCTTTCTGTTAGAGTTAGAACCTGTAATTTCAAACACATTAAGATTACCCTAAAGGTTCCTAAAAAAACTATATTTTGTGCCTTAAAACCCCTGGAAAGTCAAAAAATTTATGATTGTGTATGTAATCAGACCTAGCAATGGTTCAAGAAGAAAAAATGCATAAAGAGATGTATCGAGAGTTGTGTCTGGAATGAAGTCTTGAAAATTTAGGGGAAATTCTAGATATTCAAATGAAAACTAATAAATATTTAAGAGTCTTTTGGGTAGTCATGGAATTGTAAAATCATAGTTAGAACAATAACCTTGTTGTAAAGGCTTATAATGGACAATCTTGAGAAGATTGTGAAGGAGTTGTGATGTTGTGCTTATTACAAAAAATTATAATTAATATTTATACAAGATTATACATGTAAAGTAGGTTATGAATGTTAAAGAAGATAAATGAGTGCTAAAGTCTTATATCACAAATTGAAAAAAACCAACACCAAGAAGATAGAAGGAAGAAAAGTTGAGGTAAGATAAGACAAATGAATCTTTTCGAATCTTTGGGGAATTTTTTCAGTTAATTTAGCTTGAGCCTAAATTTTAAGAATATGACATAGTCTTAAATTATTTATATTTTTCTTATATAATCCAATTTTGGCAATTTGACCTATGCAAGACCTAGAAATCAAGACTACCATAACAAGGAATTACTTCCATTGAATGTCATTGATTGCTGCTAACAAGTTGAATGCTTGTGAAGGTGTAGGGATCTAAATAAATTGGTATCATAACAAGGCATAATAAAGGAAATAAGGAATTGAAAAAATTTGATGCTAGATATATTTCTCTGTTTAATAGTTTAGCTTCAAGGAAGGCCTAAAGGCATGAAAATAAAGAATGTGAAGAAAAGGTAAGAAATGGAGAGAGAAATTTACAGATGAGAAATGATTTTCAAATGTTGGAATAATTAGAAAATATTTGGCTACAAGTACGCAATAAAACAAGAAGATAAACAAGAACAAAGATAGGAGGATGGATATTGAAAAAAAGAGTGAAGTGGCTAATCAAGTCACTGTTGAAGCAAGCTAGAAGAAATAAAAGAATCCAAGAAATGAGTATGAAGGAATAAGAGGAAAAGAGTTTCCATGTGAGAAACATGAAAAATAGAAGAGAGTTCTCATAGTGAAGAAAGAAAGTGTAAAATGAAAAACTTAGTGATGAAGAGTATGTTGGTGCCATTTTCGAGCTTGCACCATGTTGCCCTAAATTTTTCAAATCTTTATGTTCTCAAAAATGTTTTACCCTCTGAATTGATGGTCTTTGATTTTTTCCCTCCAGTTGGATGCTTTAAGATGCTCATAAACTTGTTGTTTTCCCTAGTTTGAAACAATATTCCAAGTTTTCCCCTTTTTCTACCCTAGTTTTTCCAATTTTGCCGGCCGTGTCCTTTTCCCTTTTCTAGATTGGCCAAAAAATCAAATTTTATCAATTCATACTTGTTTGTATTTGAAAATAAAATCCCAAGGTCGAAAATAATGTCAAAACATGCTTTAGTTGATTCAAAATAAAAAAAAATTCCATCCTTAGTGAAAAAATTCAATTCTAGGGCTTCCCTGGATTTTTTTACGTTTTGACGGTCATACGGGTGTAAATTGCCCATAAAATTGATCCTTAGAAGGCATTGGAAATGTGGTGGGTTCACATTGGCTGAGAAATGGTGGGGAGGTGCTCTAAATTTTCATTTTTCACCTTTTCAAGCAAATGGGGCATTTTTGGGCCCAGGGACCCGTTTTTTCCAATTTGGCCTACGTGGCATGCTTTGATTGGAAGGAGGGATGGTAGATGGTTGGATTTCCTTAATATTTTTCAACCTTAGTCTTGCAAAATTTTCAAATTCAAATTTTGGTCTGATACCCTGTAGCCAATTGCAAGAGGACACGTGTCCTATAAGTTTCAAAATGGAAGAGCCAGCCGCGGGGGGACTTAGAGTTTTTTGGCTCTAAATTTATAAAGTTTCAAACTTAGTTTTCTCCCCACTCAATTTAGAGGAGGACACGTAGCAAAATGGAAGCACATATTGGGTTGGTGGGTCTGCGGAGTGAAAATGGGATTTTTTCCCTTTTTCACAAAAGGGTTAAAGTAAATTTTTGGCCCAAAACCCCATGATCAATCCAGGTGAGACACGTGTAACATTTTAAAGGTCAAAAGGGAAGTTTGAAGGAAGCAAGGGAGACTTGAACCCACAACGAATAGGAGAGCGCCACATGGCGGGGATAGTTTCAGAGCCGCGGGCCCATAGAGACAAAGTGGAGAATTTTCTCTTGGCTTAAAGGGAGTAAAAATGAAGATCAAGCCCCCAAGTCCTCGGTGAATAGGAGATGGATGCGTGGCAGAGTGCAAAGTGGGTCGGTGGGGACTGGAAGAAATTTTTTCCCTTTTTCCAAAAGAGTTCAAACTCAAAAATTTAAGTGTTGGTCCGCTAGCGAATCACAAGGAGACACGTGGCGAAGGAAAAATCAGAGGTGCGGGCCCACGGGGTAAAAAGTGAAATTTTTTGCAATTTCCAAAAAGGGTCAAAACATGTAGAATTGAAGCATAATTTCAATGGGACCCACCACATGCCATGTGTCAGCTACAAAATTCAAAGGCAGAGGGGCAGAGGAAAAGTTAAATTTTTTCCATTTTTTCAAAATATCGAAAAACTCAAAAAGGAGTCCGAGTTGATTTCTAATCATTTTTGGCCATGTGTCCCACCTTATCCAAAGTTTTGAAAGGTAATATTGACATTATTTTTGGATTGTGTCTTCCACGTGGAGGGCTGATATTAAAACGTGGATGAGATCGATGGTTACTATGCATCCATTTGTTTTGGCTGCCATGGAAGCCCCAGGAAGCTTGGAATCACAATTTCTCCATCAATTTTCATCAATTCTTATATGATTTTGTGTCATCTTGGCCTCCTGACATCATTAGCATCACTATCATGGCTTGATTATTTGACTTGTGATGTTTTCGAGGTAAATTGTTGCCCCAGCACGAGTAGGCACATGAAAAATCAAAATCAAAAGTTGTAAAGGTAGTTTAAAAGGGTAAAAAGGTGAAAATGATGAGTGAAAGATGATTGCATGCCTCAATGATGAAAAACATGCCTCCAGGATGGGTAATGATCCAAATATTTGTAATGATTTAATCTTTTCGGCACACCTGGCAACCTGCGAGTGTTTTTCTGTTTGATGTCATTTTCATTGAAACATGAAGAATTGTTGTAACAAACTTGATCCCATGGAATATTCTTTTCTTGGGAAATAAGGCTCCAATGTGGCATGAGGTATATAGTGTATTTTGGAGAAATTATAAAAGGAGGGAATTGAATATCATGAGAAATTTTTTGAGAGAAAGCTCATTTTCTGATAAATCCACCAAAGAACCAGGTTAATCTCTCATGTGTTCGAAATTCATGTATGTGAGTTGGTTACAAGTGTATAGCCGTCACACATCTTTGAGATTGTTCATGTAACTCTCCCCTACTGTTGAATCTAACAAGTTTTGAATTAAATCTATGTTTTTCTTTGGGCAATATGGTGTCTGTTATCATTTTAAAATGCCTGTGGATAGTTTTCATTGTTCTTGTTGCAATCTTGCATTGAAATTATTTAGAAATCACACAGAATCTCCATTTCTTGTTGATATTTTAGTGGCATTTGTAATCTCATGTTTAGAAGAGCCTTCATCTGATAAGGAGATAAACAAATTTAAAATCACTTTACCTTCCTTGACTGTAGAGATTGCCTATAAGCCTTTGGGGGCACCTTAGGTGTGATTTGATCAAGGATTTTTGTGTTTAATTGAATTATTTACTTCAAGATTTTGTGGTGAGTTCTCAAATATTGTGTGAAGAGTTCAACCCGGGGTCCCATTTGTGCCTCTTCTGGTTGAAGGAACATTTTGATTATTTGAAGCATTTCTTCTGATAGTTGTTCAAGTATTGTAGAGTTTGTCAAAGATTTGATCTATCCCAGTTTTTCTTGTCAATTCACCACCAAAAATCATCTAAACAACAAAGATTCTATCATGTACTATCCCTGATTTGCATTTGTATACACACAAAAGATCAAATTCCATTTGCAAAAGTATGCATAACAGATCATGATTTCCAATGTCTTTAGTACCCTTTGCCTTGATTTGAGAACATACCCATGTTTTGAGAAGTGAAAACTCTTGAGATTTCAGATCTGGGGTGTTGATCATGTTTTCATCAAGGTATCCATTATAGAATTTCAAGTAAAGAGAAGGACATCTTCATCTCCTCCACCATTACAAGGTACAAAATAGTTCCTCTTACCTTGGTTACAAAGCACAACCTAAAACAGATAGGACAAGATCAAGTCCTATTGGAGTGCTATCCATTTCTCCACAAACTTGAGTGCCATCTAGGCCACATCTCTGGCTATGAACAACATACAACATGGTCTAATCTATCTTTAAAGCTCTATGACATTTCTGTGTTGGTGCTCAGACTGAAAAGGAGAAAAAATTTGGATACCAACATAAGTGGCGCCATTACCGAGGACTTCTTGAAAATTCTCAGTGTTTGAAAAGTTTGAGCATTTGTGTATTCAAGTGTTTGATCTACTACATTTTTAAAATATCATTCTATGCTTCAGATCTGTAAGTTTTTAAACAAGGGTTTCGAGTTTTTTCTACCCCTTTTCCATTTCCTAGCAGTTTATGCACTTTGGTTGCATCGTGATTGATTAATCCATGAAGAAGAAGGTCTGATTTATAAGGATTTGCAAAGGTTTCAATACTAGCAAGCATTTGACAGATTATTTTAGTGCATTCTTGCACAACTAAGGTGGAATTCCTTAGTGGCAACTCCATGCTGATTTGATCTTGAATATACAAGTGTCTTAATCTTTCTGCCATTCATTTTTGTGTTGTTGATCTCTACAAAACTAGAAGGAAGAAGATCTCTCTTCCTTATAGACTCTGCCAAGAAGTTGTTTACAGATTCAAGAAACTCAGAACTAGAGGGGAGAGAGGTGTGGAAGGTTGCTGGAAACTTGACTGTAAGAAAGGAGATCCCTATTTTTGAGTTTGAAAGTGAGCAGCCTGTTATTGAGGAATGTAATTCTTCTTCAATTGGATTTGACTCAGATAATCCTATTGCTGATTTTGATTCCCCATCAGGTGAGGGACCTTCTTGTGCATTTTAAAGGATTTCTCCGAAATCTTATCCTGTATTTTCTAAATTTTCTAGAGAGTATCAAGAAAGAGTGCCCTTAGGAGATATTTGTCTTAAATTTTTCATTCCCATTCCCCAAAGACCTCTCACTCCTCATCATTTTTGTTTCTCCTCTAAAATCAACCCCACCAAACAATATGGCTCAGCCTAGACATCCATTTGTTGTTAACACCTTTGGTCCTATAAATTTTAGAGGAATGGATGGTTACCAAAATGCTGCCCCACAAGATGTCAGAAATAGGTTTAAAAAATTATAGGGTAATAATGCTATTACTGGTGATCAACATCTCAAACTTTTTGATAACATGATGGAATATTTTGATATAGAGTTTGAGGATGTGTATGTCAAATTGTTTATTCATACACAAGAAGAAGATGTTAGGGATTGGTAAAAGGCTCTGCCTGATAATTCTATTAACTCATGGACTGAAATGAAAAATGCATTTAGGTTGCAATATGGTGAAAGGACTGATCCTAGATTTCTTTTATCTGATTTTGAGAATATCAAGGAGAACCCTGATGAATCATTCCATGAATTTAACACAAGGTTTAACAATAATTTGAGAAGGTTTCCTGTTAGTTTGAGGCCTTGTGATGAATCTTGTTTAGTCAAATATGTAGATGCATTTGATAAGAAGGCATCCTATTACCTAAGAGACAAGAACCCAACCAATCTAAGAAAAGCCTTCACCATGGCACTTCAAATTGAAAACAATATCAAGGACATTGGGAAATCTCTCAAGAGAGATGGTGTCAAATTGGTAAACCCTAAAAAACCTCAAGCTAGCAAAGGTGCTGATTTAGAAGAGGTTGTGAAAATTTTGGCAAGGGTTGTCAAAGAAATATCATACAAGTTGGCAAGAGCTGAGAAGGGAATTGGGTAGAATTCACAAGGTCAGCAAAGAGCACAAAACCATGATAGGTTTGGAAATCATCCTAGGGGTGATCGAAGACTAGATGATAGAGGTAAAGGACCTATGGGAGGGGGTGATAGAAAACCCCAAGCACGTGAAAAAATATTGGTTCCTGAACCTATAACTGTTAGGGTTGCTGCTGTTGATGAGGTTACTGATATGGATTGGTGTGATAGGCGTCTTCTACACCATCCTCCATGTGAAGTGGACAAGCAAGAAGGTGAAGCTAATAATGATGATGGAACTGATGATGATATTTGCATGGTGGGTTGTTCTTCAAGCTCACAAGGAGGAGCAACAACTACTGAAGTGATAAGTGCTAGGAATGCTGCAACCTTTTGGGATTGTATCAAATGGGTACAAGTCTTGCTTCCCCCTCATACTCTTGAAGTTGATGTAGTGCAAGATTTTG